>NC_051175.1:101838258-102438258 GCF_013339725.1 Rhipicephalus microplus | reverse complement strand
CGGCGGTGGCGCTGTCCGTGAAATGGTGATAGTAGTTACATAGAGTTACAGTGTAATAGAGTTTACATACTGAGATAAAGTAGTTGTTAGTTAGCGCATCACTCTGTATCGCCTCTCGTTTTCTTTCCTACCCTGCAGCTCATCACAAGCATGAAGACGTATGAAGGGGGTGTTTTGTCGAGTACATATTATGAAAAGAAGTGTTTTTCAATGCCTTCAATAAGTACTCTCCCCCCCCCCCCCCCCAAAAAAAAAAAAAACATTTCTGGTTCTGGGCTTGCTCCTCACTTTCCTTAGCTCGCTGTACTGTACGCAAGCTAGTGTACGCAAGGTGGTGGGGGATGTTTTACCCAGAATATGTAAAAAAATGAAGTGTTTTTCAAGGCCTTCGACAATTAGGTGCCCCCCAGCCCCTCCCGGAAAAAGTTCCAGCAGCTACGGGCCTCACTGTATATGCATGTTTTACTCTCATATTCTTCGCCATAGATTTTCTTTCCCGCCACCTTTCATACTATACAATGCCGTCATTTCTCTGTCTCCCCCTTTCCCTCCTTACCCCCCCCCCTACCTTTTCCAGCTCTGGCTATAGGTTGTTGCTTTGCATGCATTAGGCCAGCTGAGCATTCGAAGGTGGAGGCCATTCACGATGATCATAGTTTCTTGTGCACACTAATTAAAGGGCCAAACCTCCCACTTATATAAACAACTTCATTGTTAGAACATCCTTCTTTGGACGCATTTGCTAATCAATGAATGTCGCTTACTTACAAACACCTAATGCTAACAGACCGAGAAACACGGAGCTCGCCGGTGACAGGAAGTCGTCAAAATCATATTAAAACGGCTCATCTTCATCAAGATGGCAAATTCTTTCCTCAGCAGTGTTTTCATGTATGCCTAGCTCTCTACCGAACCCTCATTGGGAAAGGAAGAGGAGAACAAGCTGGTGCAAAGAGAAGGGTAATTAGCCTGAGGCATGAGAAATCATTTGAGATGTTGAATAGATGGGGCACAACAAGGCCAAAGTGATACAAGTGCAAAGAAGGTGTGATGTTGACAATGATGCAGGAACAGATGGGGTCACTGGTGATGGATTCCTTTGACAGTTCTTTTCGTCATTCAAGCCTCCATCCTCCCTTAAACTGGTGTATTAACTAAACTCACTGATATGTCTTGGAGGGCCGCTAAATGGCATAAATGAGTGAAGATTTGAATCCGAACTTAAATATACCAGCGACATTCCTTGAATATGCACGTGAAATATCAGTCATATTTTGAATGAACATATAGAAGCAGCGACTTCATTGTCATATTAATAGCACCACTTTGTATCATATTTCCGATTCCCAAGGTCATTTATAGCCAATTTTCACCCAAAGTAGTGCTTTTAGGAAAGTTGAGAAGAATGACAAGGGTCTAACAGAAGCTTACTAGTACTCGAGATGTCCAGAAACACATAATTGTAGTGAAATCAACCTTACTCGGGCAGAAAATAATGAAATTGTGGGTGCCATATATAGTGTTGTACGTTCACTCACATATATTACAAGACCCTTAAAGTTGCCACACAACTCCCACGACTGTCACGGCTTTGAAGACTGCCGTGTAGACCAAGGCTCGAGATCATTGAACCTGTGGACAAGCGTCGGTAGGCTTGGACAGCTGGTGCTGCAAGGTAAGCAGAGAATAGTTCGGTGCCTACAAGAGGTCATTACTGTGGGGACCACAGCAAAAACCATAGGGAGGGGGGGGGGGGGGGGTGGCTATCTTTTTTAATCATCTAAAGAGGGTGGCGCCAAGTCTGTCTCATGCCTTCGCTCAGACAGGCCTGCCCCGCCATTGTTTAATGTTGTGGCCCCGCATATATTTTATAATAATTGCAGCTGACGTCCCTAATGTTGCACTCTAAAAACTGTCTACTTCCCGCCTGTGATCCCCTTTTCCCCCGGAAGCCAAGGACAGCAGGCAGGCCATTGTGAGAAGCAGACATTGATTCACTTGTATCCACTGCAAAGCTTTTCTTCTTTAAGACTCACCAAACAAGGGGAGAAGGTGCTGTGGTGAATCTAAGTAATTACTATCTCCTTCAGAATACTATGTAATCCATTCATATCAATTAAAACCATGTAGGCCCCATCAGATGCCACCAATATTCTAATACCGGTGTCACACAGCCAATTTTAATTGCAATCAGGGTCAATACGCATAAAGCTTAATGCAGATCTGTTGCCGCTACACTCGATCAGTCTTGGGCCACGGCCAATTGAAAGCAAGAAATACTATTCATATCAGCCTTAATCTCTAAAGTTCTTAAGCGACACCTGTACAAGGTGTCACGGTGAGGTGGCACACAATCTTCATGGCGCTGTCAACGCCAGTCTTTTTTTCTCACGCCTTCTCCAGCTTACCAGATGTCTTCTCGCCGAAGGAGCCGAGGTTTTGGCATTTCAGAATGATATCGTACTCGTACAGCTGTAATAATTTCCCATCTTAAAATCTCCTCAAACGTGTGGTGAGCAATTCTTGGAGCTGTCTGCATGATATACCAAACACTGGCCATCCATAGCTTGCATCGAGTGAGAGTACTGTTCTCGTACAGCCATCCTTTGCAGCCCGCAGGCGTCATCAAACCGCAGGTCTCGAACCACACGAGGCACCACGACATCATTCACAATTTCAAATGTCACAGTTATTTGAATGCTGCACAATTACTTTTCCTACATGCCATAGTGTATATACTCTGTTCCATACACAGCTGCAAACACTTTGGAGACCAGCGAGACACTTCTCGCAGTAGATCTGTTCGCACTGTGAAATATTTCATTCCTGTTTTGATACCACATTGTGCGTTTTTTCAGTTTTACAAGAAGTAATAAATTAAAAGCTTTTGTGGCTTAGAGGTAAACAGCTCTGTTATTCAGTGGTGAATAAGTTGTTCTAGTATATCCCTTAGCATTTCGTTGTTCTTGTTTATTTGTTTTTTTATCTGAAATGTTTCCATTGATGTCCATTCTTTTGCTCTGTTAGCACAAACATTTACAACAATCAAGTGCAGCTGTGAATACAGTACACATGTTGCTGACAGAACTACTTTCTCAGCCTACTATGACTGCAATGTAGGGAATGAAATAAAGAAAGCCCACATCACAACGCTGAAAAAAAAGAAATGATCCCCAGTTTTGGAAACCATGAAGGTCGTAGTAACTAAAACAGTAGACAAGACAGTGTTTCTAGGTTTTCACGTCTTTACTCAATTCAGTATATTCAAAAATAATTAGAGAACGAGTCAGTGGTCCCACATAATTTCAATGAGTAACAATTCCAGGGAGGCCCGAACAACAGAGCCCTCACTAGAGTCAGAAAAATAAATAAATTCTACTACAACGTTTCAGTATTTCTCGCCTACAACACCGTAATCATGTG
This sequence comes from Rhipicephalus microplus, assembly GCF_013339725.1. NCBI lineage: Eukaryota > Metazoa > Arthropoda > Arachnida > Ixodida > Ixodidae > Rhipicephalus > Rhipicephalus microplus. The sequence continues at coordinate 102,434,835 of NC_051175.1, read as the reverse complement.
GTCTTTCTGTCACCCTATTTCACGCTTCATGCAGGCAGGACAGATTCGCGAGAGCACTTTGCCGAATTCCCGAGGCTCGTACGCATCCACTTCAAAGTCAGTCCACAGTGCAGAAAAAGGATGCTCCTGAGAATGTCCGGTGTTAGTATACTTGCCATAGACTTTTTGAAGGAGGAGGGGACTGGAATAGAGTGAAGCTTTCCAGCGAGTAACGCTTGGCGTTGCGGTACAGTGCTACTGTGTAACTAGAAAGACCTGAATCCTCGGCAGCTTCTTGCTTCGCCCCCTGCAGCAACCGACACTGCCAAAGAAAAATGCCCGCGACAGCAACACCTCGAAGAAAATAAAAGGCAGGCCATCTTTGGTAAGTATGGCTAATGCACAGGCAAAACTGAGGCCACAAATCTGACAGTCCAGAGGTCAACACAGTTTCGCAGTCCTTAACATGCGTAAACGTTCACTGAGCACAAATTCATGACATGGCAGTGTGTAGGCATCGTTCGCTTGCTTGTGTGCCTTGACATAACCAGACAAAAATAATTTTCCTTCTAGATTAAAAAAAAAAAAACGAGGGCTACAGGCTACAGTCTGGCGACAAGCACAACAGTTCCTTGAGCAGATTGATGGCTCCCATCGTCGTCGTGCCAGTTGAAGTCGACGTCCCTTTCGATCACTTGTTCTAAACACACGGTACACTTTGCAGGGCTTTCCTCCTTACGCAAGGACACGTCGCTACTGTGGCCATTTCTAGTGAATTCGTCGATCCGAAGAGTAGCCGAGAAGAAGACTCTTGTACCCGTATGATGCTGTGTGGAGAGTGAGGAAGACGGGATGCTTTCACTTGAGGTAGTTAGTCAATGTGCGGGCCACCCACCACACAGGTGCCTATATGTACAGCGATAATAAATACTGGCTGCCACAACCTTGAGCAGCGGACCGACGAGACCCCACGTCAGAATTTGCAGTCGCGGGAGCAGCTGCTATCTCGTCGCCGCCTGTGCTTGTGACTGCGTTCGGAGGCTGCAAAAAAAGAAAAGAAAATACCCATGTATTATGAGAATTTGAAAGCCTCGCGGTGATTATTCGCAGCATCACGAAAATGAGGGGACCCTAAAACTTCGCCTTTAGGAGTTGAACGCGAGAGCGACATCCTGTTCCTAGTGCGTACTTCAAACACTTTGCAATGCACCCACTACGTGGCATTAAGGGAATAGGCGCAGTAGCATTTGCGCCTTTTGTAGTAGTGTGCCGGCTCTCAGCCACAGAACTATTATGATAGTCGCATATTCTGACACCCGTTGACAATGGACGCTTGTACCAGGCATTTTTACTGCAATATTTCATGCTGCATTGTGAAGTATGTATACAGTATGCAAGTGCTCGTGAAGCACGAAAGCTACTTTCACTGCATTTCCAAGCAGAGGAAGTTTTTTTCACTGTATTCACAATCAAAGACGTGGCCGTGCGGTAGAACATCTGCTTGCCACGCAATTGATTCAGGTTCCATCCCCACTTGAACCCAGACAACCCTGGTTCAGTCGCCACTGTATTCCAGGATCTTAATCATTTATTTGCATCGTTCTCGATTTTACAACCAACGACGCCGACGCTAGAATTTCTGTGAAGTGAGCTCTTTAACGCTGTCACTTTAAAATGCGCAATAGCAATGGCAGATGCTTCGAAAGAGGCACAAGCTATGAAAGGTATGCTGGAGACTTAACATGTCAAGGTTTTAACAAACGAGTGTAGCCATTTGCTTGGAAACGTTGTGATTGTTAAGAGGCCTGTTTGTTCAGTCACGCAAGTCCAAAACAAATGCGTACAATAGACTCTCATTGAGCGGAACCTGAGAGGACATGTTTACTCAGAGTCTTACGTATATAAAAAAAGAAAATCAAGAACATTACAGATCACTTATTGCACTCAAAGAAGAAAAGCATAGCTGGTGATAGTAAAGAAGGTGGTGTGATCACAGTAGTGAATTGAGCCCCCTTTGCCAGCAATTAAATTATATAGGTATTTATAACAATATATGCCTAAAGCCGTATTACGCTGAAAGTTGGTTCATGTTAGCTTTTGTGATGGACTTACGGTAGGGACAGATTACAAAGAACACAGGACACAGTTTCAACAGAATGAGCATCATATATGCAAACACAAATTTTTTTTTTTAGAAAGTTTTCATTTATAGCTTTACCGAAATCTAGCACATACTACTTGTCAAGTGAAAAAATGCTGCGTCCCGTTTACATTTTATCGGGCAAACTGCAAAATTTCAGTTCCGGGGACTTAACGTGACAACACATGTTGCATTGCGATGGCACAATGGCATTGCGGCTCTCACCGTGAACAGGTGCGTGTAGCTCCACTTTGACCTTGGCGGTGACCTTGGTCGTGACGTTTGTGGTGGCCCCTCCACCAGGCTGCACACTGCAGTCGCTGCTCGACTGAACCACGGTCGGCGCATTGCTGCCCTCGCTTGGTGTCGACGAACGGCTGTTTGAACCGCTGCCACTGCTGCTGCTGCTCTGCGCCGACGACGACCGGTCGCCGGAGTCTACCGTGTTCTGCGGGCAGAAACAAACTCATCAATATAACATATATAACAAGTGACTGTTGGTGTTTTATGTACCAAAAGCCACGATACGGTTACGTGAGATGCCGTAGTAGAGGAATCTGCATATCTTGACTGATCGGGGTTTTGACCACACGAGTATTGCACATCTAAATATAAGCACACAAGCCTCTAGCATCGACTCCACCAAAATGCAGACACAGCAGCCAGGTTTCGATTGGATGACCTTCAAATCAGCAGTCAACCACCATGATGGGTATGTTGCACTGCGAGTAAATGCCACAAACAACCTTGTTTGCGACGTTTCCTCATGCAAGCTAACTGAATAGTAATTGAGGGGTTTACGTGCTGAAACCATGGCATGGTCGTGAGACAAACTATAGAGTGAGACTTCGGATTGAATTTAACCACCTGGGGTTAATTATTGTGCAGCCAAAGCTAAGAAGAGGGCCATTCTTGTTTTCTGCCTCGCTTGGGTGAAGCTAATTCCCCAGCAAACACATTTCTCTAAATACTCCACAGCAAATCTGAAACTTTTTATACTTCATCGTTATCACAAAATAAGATGAAACTGGCACTCTAGAAAGGCCAAACTGCTCGGCGAAATTTCCAGGCTTTGGTGATGGTGAAAAAACTTAATGTCAAACATACCAATTAAGCGACTGACATTGAGTAGAAGACTGGGGAAAAACAGCCCTAGCTTTGAAGTAAATAGTCTCTCATATCTCTTTTATGTTGACAGCTGCCATAAAATTCTGTATTATTAGTTATGTTATGGTAGTACAAATCAACTTCATTTTTTGCCTCTTACTTCAGTCTACTTTCAATTAGACAAATTTAGTATTTCAAGTGACTTCTAGGTACCATCAGGATCGCGTAAATAGACATCAAAGGGACTCTGGCTGCTACCTCATTATAGAAATTGATATCAACATTTATTGGCTGCATACCTATGAACAAAGAGTGATTCCAGAATTTGGGAAATTTATAAAGCAGGGAGGGAAAGAAAAACTGGGGCACATATAAACTACTGTTTATCTGGGCCACAGCACCATCACGAATGACTGAAAGTAATGTCTGCAGACCCCAGCGGTCATACTGGTAGTACTCGTACTTACATGTGAGTACGTGCATGTGCAATTTAGGGACAAAGTATGCTGTGACCGTGACGGCTAGCTGCCTCTTGCCAACCTTGATGCACTTTGTGCACGGCATCACAGTACTGCGATGAAAGTGACTCGAACGTCCTTCACGCGATCACAAAATTTACAACCGATGTCCCCCTTTATCAGTTTATTTTTACAGAGGCACCAGCGTTGTTTACACACAGACTTATGATCGCGCCTCTATAATCTGTCGGACTACTTATTCAGTATCTCCCAGGCAGGTAAGGAGAGTTGGCAGGTGTGTGGCTGTCTAGCAGTAGGAGAACCAAAGTTTCACAGCGGAGCTGTTAAGGTTTTCATTTGTGCGTACGGACCACACTTTTCGCTTGGGCCATGTACATGCATTTATGGAGGAGGAGGAGGATTGAAAGAGGAAGGACAGGGAGGTTAGCCATGCATTTATGGAACCATAGGAATGCAAATTGCCAGTCGGGAAAGGAACTGAAGAGGAGGAGTGATGCAAGGGTGAAGATAGAAGGAAGGGAAAGGATATGGCATAGCACATCCTTGTATAATATAGAAAGGGGGTGGGAAAGGGTTGTGACGTGAGGAGGGGGAGAGTAAAGCATAGCCTTGCATAGCAGAGTATAGCAAGGAGGTGGGAAAGGGAAATGACCGTGAGGAGAAGGAAAAGGGGCCGGTTATGTCAACAGCTCCGCAGCTCTCCTCGGTCTTCGCACCACTAGTGCGTAAGCTGCCCCAATATTTGTACAACCTTACAGTATCTTCGCACCACTAGTGCGTAAGCTGCCCCAATATTTGTACAACCTTACAGTAGCAAGCTCAGCAAATCATGCAAAAGTAGTGAAACCCAGAAACACCTCTGAAGATGCTAAAATGGTATTATTGTATGCAGGAATGTATGTCACTCACTCTCGTAGTCGTCTCTGTAGTCCCATTGCTTGTGGTCACCGTGGTAGTCTCGACAACCACCTCTGGGTGCAGAACGATCTCGTGCGAGGATGAGCAGGAGTGGTACGAGGGTGGCTCTTCGGAGATCGTGCTCAGCGAGTCGGCCCACGGATGACGCCGCACGCCTCCGCCCCCGAGCGGCGGACCGGCAACGGGGCGCCCAAACGTGCGTGGCGGCCTTAGCGCTCGCTGCGGAGGCTCGGGAGACGCTTCTGGCGACGGCGTCGCTATGCGATCCCCCCGATTTTGAGGCACCAACTGCAGAGAGGAAGCACTTCGTAAATCACTAAACAAGTGAAAATCTAAAACAGGCAGACGTTCAAGGAAGATTGATGCTTAAATCGATCAAACATTCGTGTACGAAGGTGTCGCTGAAGCCATTTTCACAAGCGGACTTGTCTTCTTCATGGTTGCAACTGTTGAAACTTTGAAAACAATTCCACATGTTAGAATGCTGGCTCTAGTGATGCCCTCTGTTCTCAAATTTTTCGTGAGGACTTCTGCATTGCTCAGCAGATTAAGGCACCAAGATGTTATCACTGTGAGATAAAAGGCCTCTTACAGTGCTTTTAGATTACACCGACCTAGCATAGCCCATTGCTATTGAAATTTTTCTTACAATTTAAACATTACATTCCGAGACCTTATGTGATATAACCATGGTTAAATATGAGCAATGCCGAATGGGGGATTCTGGATTCATTTTTACCATCTCGCCTTCCCCGAAACACATGTAGATTTTAGTACACAGGCTCTTTGCATCCTGCGCTAATTGAAAAGCAGCCACTGAAATTAATGGTATAAATGAGTTATACTTTTGACTACTCAGGACGCACGTGTCAACTGGAGAAACAAAATCTCCTGGTGAGCTTACAGCAGCTCCTGGCAATAATTTCTATCACGCATGAACCCAGTACCCTGTAAACTGTTTGCAAAAAATAGCTGATGCCCACCTCGCCAGGCGGTCCCACCAGAGAGAGCAGCACCGGCAAAAACAGCAGTCCATTGAGAAGGCCCAGAATCACGAGGGCCGACAACACATAGAAGAAGTGCCTGACGATAAAGTCAAATTCGGACGACGCTAGCACAAGCACACCCAACAGCGTCGACACCGCACTATGCACGATGGGCTGTGAACATCCATTCGAGGCTCAGCGACACACGGCGGCCCCGACTGCCGATGGCCGTCAGAAACGAGATTGTCACGTGCACCGTGAACTGTACACCTATGCCGACGGCCAGCACGAGGAGGACGGCTGGAATGGCGCTGAGCCGCACACCAAGGAAGCCCATCGCACCAAAAAGTTCGAGGACGAAGCTCCCGAGGACGAGCACGAGGAAGCAGGCCGCCCAGAGGTTGAGGAGGGCCAGCGCGAGCACCAGAAACACGGCAGCCAAAGCCAGGGCCAGAGCCGCCATCAGATGGATCCGGAAGCCGCAGGTGCTGCTCCCAAAAGGCGAAAGGTGCTCCGCGAGGGAAGTTGGGGAGTCCCCGCGCCTCGAAGCGTGCACACAGCGCCCACACGCTCTCGAGGGCTCGCGACACCTCGCCACTGTTGCGCAGGCCACGGAGGTAGAAAGGCATCTGGGCGTAGGCAAGCGGCGCCGACTTGGGAACGCGCAATTCGACCTCCTGCCTCGAGTGTATCCACTGCCGTGGTTCGGGGCGGAGGTTGGCCTCTGAGGCCGAGTAGGCGAGTGCATCGTTTCGACGCCCACGCTGAGAGGTAGTTGTAGAAACCCTTGGGGTTGACGATCCCTTCATCATCGACGAGGCGTCCCTTGGGGATCAGCTTCTTGTCGATGGGATTGTCGGGCCGACCCGTTTGCACGAGCAGCTTGTAGGCGAGCACCCCTTCGTCCGAAGCGTTTGGGAACCATTGCTCTCGTGTGATACAGCCACGTTCCCAGTCCCGATCGAATGCTTTCTGCAAGCCTGCGGAAACTGTACAGTAGACTTTCGTTCACTGGAACTCGAAAAGGACCAGGAAATATGTTACATTTAAGGGACAGACTGGTCTTTGGGACCAAAAAGTGACAAAAGAATTCATGTTTTAAAATTAACATATTTGGTTTCTGCAAGTTTTTTTCTATCTCTCTGCAAATTTTCACACACCAGGAAGTGGTGATTTTTTTTGTAATGTCATTTTAACTGTTCCAGGTACTTGGTGCTATCAACATGCAGAACCTGGGAAAAAATTGGGAACCGACCTAGAGGCTTCTTTATAATTTGCCGGCACCTGTGTTAGAAGCTCTGCTACGAATTTATTAACATCTTTATGGGGATTGCAAAACATGCGCACCATGATTGTTGCTTTTTGAAGGAGCTGTGTGTTTTCAATTTTTTTTTCTTTCATTTTTTTTTTTCAAAAAGTAAATTCTTGACAGTTCAATTTAGAGGCCTCAATATCTCTGCAGCTAGAGCCGGTACAACAATACTTCTTTTTGCAATGGAAGCCTGTATGTGTGTAGAATGCAAGTAGGGGAGCAGAATTTAGAGTCCAAGCCTTTTTAATTAATTACTCATCAAAACTGCAACACAATTCTAACTGCTTTTGAAAATGGTCAGTTCATTTTGCTGTCAAATAACCAAGAAAATGCTCAAAACAAACAAAAAAAACTTGCATATTTTTAATCTATAGTCATTAGTCTATATTGGCATATCTTAAATATCACTTTTAATTAAGCACTTTTTTTCTATGGCAGCCTTAAACAATAGGGGGCAAACTTAAGTTATCTTATAAACAAGATGAGTTACAAGAAAACTAATTAATTATTTGAAATGTGCAGAAAAAACTGCATAATCCTGTGCAGTTTGATCAAGATCACTCAAGAAATAAACAAAAAAATGTCCAAGACCAGTCTGCCCCCTTAACAGGTCACAGAATTGAAAAAGAAACGAACCAGAGGCAGTTCTGTTAAAACAGCAATTCCCTTTAAGAGATTTTCCATTAACTGGGAGCCTAGTGTATATCCAGTAAGCCTGCTGCTGAAAGGAATAAAGGGGCTGTGAATAAAGGGGCTGAGATGCAAGCTTTCTGGAACAGCTTGCATCTGCAGCTCGTTTGCCGGTTACCTAATGAATTAAAATAAGCCACTTCATTAGATACACACAATGGGTTTTTCATTGCAGTACTGCAATGATGGTGCATGCAGAGCTGTAATGCCCATTAAATTTTTGCTGTGGCAAGTTTTCTTGAGGTCTCTTTTTAAATGCCATGACCCACCAGAGGGTCATGGCATCTAATACCAGAAAAAATATCTTCTGACGATTTATAACCTCTCGCAACAAGAATCGTACCTTTGTGTTCATGTTTGATGAATTTATCGCATCAGCAAGCAGATGCACCGTCATAACATTGCAGCTGCCTAGGAGGAGAGCACTGCCCGTGGCCCACCAGTGACCCATGCCGCAGTGAACGTGTTAACAACCGATTCGAAGTGACCTAACCGAACCAGAACTGACCTCGCAGCCAGTCCCTGAAGAGCGTGAGCCAGAAGTCAGGCAGGCCCCCATCGTCGTTCTTGATGATGTGCTCGATCGAAGTGAACGCCTCGTGAAACTCCAGCAGAAGCTTCTGCTTTGTCGGGTACTCGAAGTTGCCCCGCGTTATGGCAAAGATGTGAAAGAACCCGAAGTAGTGGCTCTGCGCCTTCAGGAAGGCCTGCTCGCGACTGCCGCCAGGCACCACTTCGGCCAAGTCCAAGCCTTCGTCCGCACGCAGGGCACCCCAACCTGATGCCGCCAGGAGTGCCACCAGGCCCAGCACGGTCAGAACCTGGAGTCGCAAGTGTAAATGCTCAGACAATGTGCGTCTCACATGTTATAGACAATCCTGAATCGATGAGGCAGAGGCATCACGTCCGCACTACGTACAAATTCATCTGACCACTAGTTCTTCCTTGCCAATATCAGCGAATACACAAATGTCGGGTACTCATAACAAAGGACTTCCAGCTTATTTATTTTTTTCTGTTCACCACAACTCCATTACGAAGTTCAACAGAACTTGCATAGCTATACTTTCTATAGATCTGAGCCAACACAAGAAAAAAAAAACATAGCCAATGCTAGTGGGTATTCAAATGGCAGTATAATCTACTTACTTTCACCGGTGTCTGTTGCAACATTGGTGCATAATAGTGGCTGGCAAAGTAGTCCTAGGGACCACCAGCACTGCCTCTCGTCCTGCTTCACGTTGACCACACGAGCGGCATCTGCACGAGACAGCTTCCATTATCAACGCTGCTCACTTCTAAGAACAGTGACCACAACCTTTTGCAAAAGCTGTGAAATGAAACTATGGCCACGGATGTGCAAATTTAGACCAAAGAAAATAACAGTGTGAAAGGAACAAGCACAATGAACAAATGAAGACTACGTGCAAGCGCTTGCCCCTTGGTCTTCATTTCTTCATCCTCCTTGTTTCTTTTGCGCTGTTAATTTTTTTTGGTCTAAATATGGACCATCTAGCCCTCATCAAGTTGCTATTAATGTACGGTTTAAGCTGGCTGCACATCGGCTTCAATCAGCATACACTGTTTGAGACACACTAGCAGCCGTTTCTTTAGCAAAGCTGAAAAAAGTCGGCTAACCGCATCAAACCGCACACGAAGAGCTGCACCACAGCGTTGAAAAATAGTTACCAACCTGCCCCCACCCAAGTTTCCATGGGCCCAACTGCTACCACTGTCGCTGGTCTTGCAGTGGATCGAGCTTGCGAGTCCCTGTGCAAATAAAAAAAAGGAACAAAAAAAAAGCACTTGTTAAGCAGCTGTCCTCATTGTCTTTATCGTCCCTGCAAACAAATCTTGTGTCCTGTTATTTTTTTTTTATCACATTCACCTACTACACCAGAGGTGTGCTCAGACATTGGTGACATGAGTGGTCAGTATTTTATTGTTGTCTTTAAAAAAAAAACTGCGGTAGCTATGCAGTAGTGGTGCGAAGAATGACGAAACGGCAAAGCTGGTGGCACTACCCTCCTCCCCACCCTCGCTTTCCTTCCCCCTTTCTCGGTATACTACACTATACATGGCAAGGCTTGCTCCCTCTTTTTCTCCCCCTCTTTTTCTTCTCCTTCTTTCTCTTATTCTTCCTACCTCTGCACTCAATCTCTTATCGATCAGTGCAGTAGCATCCCACATCGGACAAACCAGCGTGGGATGTCCTGGGAGCAAAGCAGACTATGAAAGAAAAGGACGAAAGAGGGTGCGCGCTGATTCGTAACAACAATTCTCTAGTGTCATCACAACGGCATAAAGAAAAGCTTAACAGCTCCTCGGCAAAACTAAACCTCGCAGGCGTCAGAACTGCTGCAACGGTTTCAACGTGTGACGGGCTACGTAGAATCTGTTGCACGTAGAATCACCCGTACACTGTACCATAGCAAGCGCTCTCTGGCACACTGGCAATCGCTTGAAGACTAATATTTCGAGGTTTGTCGAAAATGGAGAACAATCACCATGCACGATTACAGCCAAGGGTAAGTGGTGTACAAATAACTTTGTGTTAGTAAGCCGAAAAACATGCACTTTGAGGCGAAGTCTTTTTGTGCCACACACCGCATATCTGACTCCCAACGATGAAAATTTTTCTCCAAATTTTTGTTTTGCCATGAGTACATTTTACGTCACATCCACAATGAAAATACATCAGCGGAGCCTGTGGTCAGCATAACACACTTTCGTGTTAAAAACAATCATAAAACTGCCGCAGTGCAGATGTAATGCTCCTGCACACTGCAACAGCTGAAATGTGACACACACATACACACCATCTCAGCACAAACAGGCTACACCGACCCCAGGGAGTGAAATTTACGCACCCTTCAGCAGCCACCACAACTGTCGCATGTTCAGGCTGAGCAGCACTGTTGCCAGCTGTGCCGGCTTCGCCTGAGATCTACGCTGACTGCAGCTGGAAACAAGAGGAGCATGGTAGCCGTGCCAAAGGTGTGCAGCACTGCAGCCTGAAGCACAAAAGCCCGCAAGTGCCGGCACGGGGATCAGTGCAGCTGCGCAAAATGCACCGGCCGTACCGGCCCACGCCAACAGCACGCTCGGCCCGACGCATTTCAGCACCTGGGTAGTGTAGAAACTATGAATGACCACATCTGCAAACACAACCAGCTGTGTAGCTATTTCTCTATGTGTGTCACCATAGGATGAAGGCGGTATATCCTTAGCAAATCCTCGAGAGCACAGCACCACCACATCAGGATGTTGCAATAAGTATAGTTTGCAAAAATAGTCTTTAAATTGCAAACGAACAACTATAAGGCTGTTCTATTAACCACCTTAAGGCTGTAAACTACAGTCGACACTCATTAAGCGGAATGTGAAGGGACTGGCAAAATGTGTTCCATTTAACAGGTGTCCAGTTTACCGATAGAAGAACTGGGTTGTAGCATTCAGGCATGAAATCAGCCATATCAGCGGCAGGGGTTCGATTCAGCAGGAGTTCTGTTCAACGGATTTCCATTCACAGAGAGTCCGCAGTACTTTCCTTTATCGAGATTCTGTAGTCTATAACCAGCGCATTACCCCAGGTACATCAGACATGTTGTTAGGTACAGTGCACAACAAAAGTTTATTGAGACCACTAGGTCAGTGAAAACTTTGAATTTATCTGGAATTAGGGGCTGCATTCACTTAAAATACACTCAGACCTCATTATGACAAAGTTGCACCTTACATGAAGATAAGTTCGTTATATCCAAAAATTTGTTATAAAGGTTCATTCCTAATGCTACAGTATCTATTCAAAGACTATTTTTCATATAATTCATTATAACCAATATTTCGTTATATCCGGGTTCATTATATCAAGGTTTGAGTGTACAATATACATATTTTTTTTTTTGCACGTTTCAGAACAGGCTGGAATTTAAACTCCATACTGCTTGCCCACACAGCGAAAGTTTTTAACTTTTCTTGTGCCTCATGGTCTCTAAACTTCTGCCTTGAGTGCACATGGTTTCTTAAGTTGAGCAGATTCCAGTCTTACCTGTGCAGTGCGTTCATACGGGGGCCGACTCCTAGCTCCCTGCCGGTAAGCCTGATCGAGAAGGAACAGCGTGTCCAGGGCCAAACCCAGCGCCAGCGATGGCAGCACCTGAGTGGTGGCCGCGTTGAACGGCAGGCCAAGCAGGGCACAGAGGCCTAGGCCAGCCCCGACGGCAGCCACGGACAGAAGGACTCCGAGAGTGCCCAGGATTGCGCTGCCCCAGGGATTGTCGCGGGCAGCAGCGGCCCACAGCGATATGCAGCCATAGGCGACCATCAGCAGGCAGCCAAGCGCCACACGAACCGGGCTCACTTGCGAAAAGTCCTTCATGACGTCTGCGAGCGACGTCGCGGTAAACACGTGCAGATCGCCGATCGGCCGCCGCGTAGTGTTGCGGTACTCGAATGATGCATCCTGTCGCAGGATCTCCTGAAAAGGGAGTGGCAATCAGGCGCATGAAAGTAGCAAGAAAGCAGAGTTTGATTGAGTCGTTAGCAATCATGCTGCTATTATTAAACCTGATTATGACGAAGTATTGTCTTACTCTAAAATATAATGGTTATAAATAATGTCAAAGGTTTTCAGCCTGTCCATAGAGTTTTTAATGTAGTTCTTTTGTTGTTGTTGTTGTTTTGATACTGGAACGCATGTTTTAGTGACGTTTCATCTCCCCATTCCTAAACGAATGCATTTGTGCAAAGCAACTAAACGATGATGATAACTGCATTTAAGTGACAGTTCATTAAATTTCAATCACTGCTGTAGCAATAAATAACAGAGGTTTACATGCAAAGAGGGGCATGAACAATGGTAGGAACACCACGTGGCACCTTGTCCAACCACAATTATAAAGATGTTTTTGTCGAATGTTTTCGAGGGAAAACGAATTCGTAAAGCAACCTATTTTGAATTAGGCCACTGCAAGGAATTTATACCAGCCACAGAGAAGCAGAATGCAGCATGTTTCCTTCAATAACAATTTTGTACCTGTGTGGTTTATTTTGGCCCCGCCATATGGCACAACCTATTCAGCCTCTCGTATTTACAGCTACTGTAACAGGACAGGCATTACTTTAAGATTAAAGGGGCACTGACACGAAATTTCGCGGGCGAGATAGCCTGCGGGATTAATTCATATGAATATGCGTTATATCATCTGCGAAATGTCAACAGCAAAGATAGCTTGGAAGGTTTTTTGAGTTAATTTCGAAGTATGTGTGAGCGATCGACTCCATTGCACTATTGGCACCTTCGAGGAAGACTCCTAGAGACCCTCTACTTCCCTCACGTGACCACACTGAAGCAAGTTATGATGACGTCATAGCCACCGTTTTTAGATGCGGAGCATCTTATACTCGCGCCTTGTAGTGCGCCGTCCGCACCGCTTCTCAAACATTCGACAGCTGACGCGCGCGCATGCGCCGTCGCCCACTCTTCCACCATCTGTGCATCCCTTCCTCCTCTACACACCGCGCGCGCTTCACTCCTCCACCATCTGTGCACCCTTCCTCCTCTACACACCGCGTTCGACATCTCCTGATTCTCCAGTGGACGCGCATGTGGCGTCGCGCTTCGAGAACATTCAACAGCTGACAGTGCATGCGCCGTCGTGCTGTATATATACTCAAGGTCGGCGCTCGCTCGCTCAGTTGCCGCTCGTCGGTTGGTTTGTACGGCGCGTCGACGTTCAAGGTCGCGGTGAAATGAATTCCAACGAATCCACAAACACAATGATCGACGTCCCTTCGACCAGCGCCGCCCTTTCGCATACGTGTGTACGTGTTCACTCATTTAACACCCCCTCCTACAACCACGTTAACCAATTTAGCCATCGACCCAAGTAAGTCGCAATTTAACACCCCATTTCACAACCACGTTAACCAATTTAGCCATCGACCCAAGTAAGTCGCACTTTAACACCCCGTTAACCAATTATATGGTCCGCATCCTCCTCAGTGTTCCCCCGAGGGGAGCTGCGGGCAATTTTTTTCTTTGGTCCCATTTGCTCCAGCAGACTATAACTTGGCAGCTGCTCGCGAGTGCGTGGCATACGATTTGAAAGTTTTGTGTTTGACGACATTGCCGTCCCGTTTCCTGTTCAATAAACTTCTTGATGCGAAACGAGCGGAAGGGCGTCACAGTTCCGTGTGTTAATACGGTTGAGTTTTGCACCCGCTAGGTGGTGAGCGTTGCTCCAGGTGGCTTGTTTTTGAGACCAAATGCGATATGGGTCGGTAATAACAAGCCTGTAATTATGTCACGCACTGCAGAAAGCAAGGTGTTGTGTTATACGGCTAACAGGCCCCCAGGAACACATTGCAGCTAAAAAACGGAGAGACCAAGATTTTTGTGTCAGTACCCCTTTCATATGACAGAAGCCAATCTGTGTTCACACACATTTAATAGCAAAGTCTACAGGACAGACATAACTACTAGCGTTAATTATTTAAAACTGCTGACCACCAGGAGTTCAGGATATCTTCAGGGACAACAGTACGCAAGGGCGTGCATACCGGCGCACCCATGCGCAACCTCCAGACAGGACGAATAGACGAAAAGAAAGCCAGCAACTAAGCCACAAACACAGGTTCACAGCGAAACCCTCACGCTGTACATGAACGAATTCGACCATGTATTGGCAAGAACAAAAGGTAAAGTAGTGAACTGATTTCGTAGATACTCATAAATGTTACAACCTCATTGACCTATGCTCCATTTGATAAACCAGGCGCAATGCTGTAGAAGTTATGCAAAAAGTGGTCAGCCAAAAATTTGAAAGTCCACGCATATCGTGCTTGGATTTCGTCATTGTAAATTTAGCCCCCGCAAGTGGCTCTGGCTGTGCTCTACTAGAACTAATCGGGGAGGCTACGATAAGAAAATAAAAAAACGTTATGCAGTCCAAAACAACCTATTAGTGAACATACATTGATCGAGGTCTTTTTATTTCCAAGGCACAAAACATTTTTATTTATTACATGGTATAAAAACAAGATCAAACAAAATCATCAAATAAGATTCAAACAAAATCATGATAAAATCATTTCTCTATTTCTTGGTGTAAACACAGCAACTAAAAGAAGTCTCACTATCGTCTAAAGCATTTCATGTGCCGTGTGAAACGATGTGTATGGCTGCAAAAACATATTTTGGCTTCACAGCATAAAGTGTAACTCTGCAGTGAAACCACGACAGGAATAAAAGAAGACATTCTTGTAAAAACCTGCTCTTCCATTTTGCATTTACAGTAATTTTTTTTTATGCAGATTATCGGTGTGAAAAAACGGCAGCTGTGGTTGGCAGAAAGGAAAGCTCCCACACATTTTCAGCGGGCAATGCGGGATAAAACTAGCAGTCAGTTCAAGCTGTAAGTGAAGCGAGCATGCATTATTATTAGACAGTGAAACAGAAAGAAGGGCATCCAAGTCCAGTACCTGACATGCATGCAAGGTTCCTTCAGGTCCTGTAGGCATGCCAAAAAGAAAAAGAAAACATCATAGTTAGTTGCACATACCAAAGAAGAAAACAAGGTAAGCATGAGTGATTCACTTGTTCCGGGCATGAATAAATAGGTTATTTGGCATTAATAAATTATATTCCGGGTTTTCTCGGTTCCAATGCCAGGATATGATCATAAGACATGCCGGGGTGAGGAACCCTGGATTATTCCTTCCCACCTGGGGTTTCTGAACGTGCAGCTGAATTGCATTCCCGCTCGGTCGGCATGCACGAGCAATACAGCATGACAGCGTCGAGTGAAAGTTTATTACGGAGGTGTTTCATGAACTCTAGTATATGCCTTATAGGTGCAGATACGGTTAGCACTCAAAATTCATTATAACAAAGTTGAATCTTTCAGGAAAATGAGTTCATTAAATCCAAAAATTCGTTATAAATGTAAATTTCTAACACTTTATTGCAAGACTATTTTTCATTTACTTTGTTATAACCGATATTTTCTTATATTTTGGTTCGTTATATAGAGGTTTGAGTGTATTTAGCACTACCACACTGTTGTTTTTACATCTTACTCTAGGCCACTAATCTGAGTTCATTAATGACTTGGATTACACAGCCTAAAGCTACAATACGATTGAGAGGCATGCCGTAGTGGAGGGCTCCGGAAGTTTCAACCAACCGGGATTCAATGTGCCTCGACGTCACAGAGTGCGAATCTGTGTTCTAGGCTGCATGGCCAGAACACGAAAATGTTCCGCTTTTTCACTTGTGCAGGTAAAAGTGTGATGAAGCATCTAAAGCATTTCCATCGCCAAGAAACGAAGTGTCCAATTGAAAGTCTAATGACATCACAAAGATGCTTTCAAGTGACTCACTGCAAAATTACGCATGCAGCAGCTTGTAGTTTGGGCACTTCTTGTCTCGAAGTGATGTGGCGTGAAATCGAAACATTTATATCCCATTCTGCGAAACATGTAAAAACTCAACAAAATGTTCCCCTTAGTGTTTTGAAAGCCTGTTTAATAAGTAGAATGGCCATCAAGAGTTTCGGACGGTGTTTCAATTTTTTTTTGCCCAGCCCTGCCATAGAGGCATCCATAGAACGTATCTCTAAAGCACTCTTACTTAAAGAGGCTTGAAAGTTTAATAAATCAGTCGTCGAACGAAACCCAACTCTAAATGATGTCCAGTCAGGTCAAACAAGTTCGACATCTTCAAACATCACTAATCTAGTTAATCATGTATGTAATCTCCACACTGTGTCCAACCTATCCTGAATCAGTGTCATCTCTTTCAACCGGACGCGTGATGCTCCTTGCCCATTCTTCTTACCTCTGCAAATTTACGCTGCCAGGCCTCGAGGATGGACCGCGCTTTGTCCATGGTCCAGTCGAGGTGAGCCATCCGGTAGTGACCTTTCCAGTAGTGGTACATGTCCCGCTCTGCCATCAGCTGCACGACCGATTGCAATGCTTCCGCCCTGTGCACGGGAGGAGCGCACTCAGAAGCTGTCGAGATTTATCTGCTTGCACTGCTGAGGGGACGCTGATTATCATTCAACGAGCCATTAAAAATTCTTGCCTCAACGATGTGAAGCATTTTTCAACGTGCATTTTGCGAAACCTCATCAGTTGTCTCAACACTACATTTCTGGCTTCGACAGTAGTGGTGAAGAGCTAAGTCTCATACTAGAAGCATACAGATTCCTTTCAGCATGGAGCAAACACACAATCCAGTGCTTGCTCTGGATCTCTAAGGATGCTGAATCCCTCCCGTTGTGTAAGACACTTAAAGTAGCTTGAACTAACTTATCTGTGCTAAGGATTTTCGGCAATGCATTCGCATTGACTGCATATGAATGCATTCAATATAGAGAAAAACCTTCTAACTACAGCAACTACACAAGTCCACCACTGTTTTGCAGGGGGCTTGAGAGATTCTCTCGCTGCTTCAGAATACTGAACTCCACATGAAGCCAAAAAGATACTCTGGATTGAGAACCTCAGCACATTCACTATGACCTAGCAAGAAGCATCATGCTTCCACCAGGTTGAACTTACTGAATTTACCCATTTGCCAGATTCAATGGTTCTTGTCCATCCTCTCAAATGACGTATCAGTGAAATTCACCAGATCTCTTTCGTTACATAGCAGTGCCGTGGCGAGCGATGTCTTACCGAACAATGTGCCCTGACCGGTTCTTCTGAACGCCTCCAACGATAAGGTCTTCGGGCCAGTGCATGTACTTCGTGGCGAAACCGTAGCAGCCACCTGTCAGCTGTGCACCGATGTCGGGCGCCCGCCCCGAACGCTTGTTGGGCGCCGTTTCCGGGCAGCGGGGGTCGCTCGGGTCCAAGCACGGCTTCTCTTGGTATGCCGACGTGATGCCCGCCTGTTTGTTGACCGAATATAAAACACGCTCATTTACACTAACCTCAGCATGTGATGACAATGGACACACAGAGAGACGACAATGGACACAGAGATGCTGAGTGTGTCCATTGTCTTCTCTCTTTTGTGGGTGTATGTTTGCACTGTATCTCCTCGATTTATAAATTATTAGCAACACTGTTTTTTTGGCTCACATTCGATGCCACTAAACAGCGAAAATTAAAAATATTTCATCTCCAACTGGCATAAGAGTACGGAAAATAAGGACAAACGCCTCCCGTGACGCCTCCTGTAAAAAAGCCCCGTTCAACAATGCCAGAATACACACTGTCAGACAATGCGACTACCCCTGTGCGATTGATTACTGCTGTGTGAATGTGACTACCTTTTCACTCTTATACGGGGTGTCACAGCAACTGTTAAAAGCAAGAAATCTAAAGTGAAACTGATGCTAGCTAATGTGAATTCATAGCAATGGTAATACATGAGGAAATGTGATAACTAGCTTCCCATAAGTTAAATATGTTTTACCAAATATTCTTAAAAACTATGTTAACGCAGAGGCCACATTGGAGCAATTAAGCAAGTTAAAAATTAGAAATCCTGTTGTCTCCGACATAAATGACCAAACATGCTCGTCTTTGACATAGTGTGTTTTAAAGCATCAATTGAAGAGCAATAATGAGGAATGTCATGTTAAGAGGTATTGTTAAGTCAAATTTCTGCAATTGCAGTAAGGTGGCCACTTTTACAAAGTGCGAAAAATTTGTAGCAACACTGCTACTATGACAACAATGCAACTAATGACAGGTTGAGTCAACGTTATGGATCTTTAGTGCATAGGCAGGGCTAGTTGACTGTCAGTTAAAAAAAAAAAGGGTGACGGAGATAATGACACCAAACAGTTTTCGCTATTACTAATCCTAAGTGCTTAGATGAACTGCAATAGATGCGTTGCTCTAGACTTCTAGACTACTGTGCCACATTGCCTCCAATTCAACATACAGTCTTGCCAATCTCGGTTATTCAAAAGGGCCCATACAGCCTCTTTAAATTATGCCAGGTATTCGGTTCCCGCGACAGGTGAACTTGTACTTACCCTCCGCATGAAGTCTTGGATGGTGTCAAATGGGAAGGATCCACCAAAGGTTGCCACTTTCTGGATCTCGCCAACTAAACGCTGTGGGTTCAGATCTGTCCATTGTACGCCAAAACCTAGAATTCTGGACCGGGAGGAAAAAGCCTATTCAAAAACACACATTTAAGCAGAAAAAAAAACTCAGTTTTAATGTTTTGCAAACAAAGTGCACAAATTTTACATGAATCAAGCTAGAGTGCCTCAATCAAAGTCAGCTAATCATTTTTTCTGGTCATTATGAAAGTTGCTTCGCAACAGGAAAGAATTAAATTTTGGAAAGTGAACTCTGGCGGGGTACTGTCACACAATCACATCTAGAGACCCTTTCACCATTTGACATATTTTGTGCTAATCGGACAAAATACATCTACAGGTAGTTTGCCATTTGTGTATCGCACCAGGAATGCAGTCACTCATAGAGAATGACGCATGCAGTGATGATCAGACCTAACGCTGAGAAACTGAAAGTATCTCAAATATTGTTTGTGCAAGAATGATAATCTTGGCGACTACTTGGTTCCGGCACTTCAAAAGATCAATTAAGAACCAATACCAATACATAATTTGTATTAAAGTTTGCAGCCAGGCATAAAGGGATGCATATAGCAATGTGCTAATTACACTGGCACAATCAAAAATATAAAGTATGTGCATTATACTATACGAAATTGCAATAAAGCTAAAAAAATTAGCTAAGGAAATTTAAAGTGCAGCAAGGTTGATGCCATAGCACTTTATGGCGATCAGTTCATTAGCTCTTCAGCAATACTTAAGAAATGGCAACATAGGTGTGCTGACATAACCAAGCTGCAAAGAAGAAATGCAGGGGTAAAGAAAAAGAACAGCATTTCAATGTGTTGGCTTATGGCTGACTAAATTTGGTGATGTGTACCCATCAATCAGCAAAACTATAAGCATTGGATCTAGGTGTTCTTCTCTGACAAATCACTCTAAGCATTACCCTAATAGTATCCAATTTATAGTCTCCAGATGGTGAGACGTGAAATAATTTCAAAAAGGAGAGGCACCACTCACGGGATGTGAGCCGGAATCTCGGGCCCAAGGAGCTTGGACCCTTCCCAGAAGCAGTCGAGGGGTGTCACGATGATGCAGGGTAAAAGCTTTTCGAGCATGTCGTCCACGTAGCTCTCGTCGAAAGTGGGGAAGCTAGGAGCGTAGCACAGGTCCTTGAGCCGCCAGGTGAGCTCGAACATGTCCACAGTGACTTGGGTGGCCCGGGAGAGGGCATCGAGGTGGGACAGCAGTGCTTCGGGCCTCCTCAGGAGATCGCCAGCCGGGGGCGCTGTCTGAATCACGAGCTGGCTACTGGTGCCCGCACCCTCACCCAGCGTCGACCGCACATATGCTTGCTCGCGCTCCAGCCGTCCACCGCGTTGCACCCACAAGTTGTGAACGTCCGTCTCAAGGTGGGCTGACTTGAGGCCCACACAAAACGTGGCGAGCACCAGAAGTCCGACAAAGAGCACCTTGCCCGCATTGCGGTCGATGAACCGACCCAGCTGCACAAGCTGCCCCTGGAGTTGGCCGCGCAAGAGCAGTGACCAGCGGCCACCACTGGCGCGGCCCTGCAAGCGGCAGATGGTTACACGTCAATCATTTATTGCAACATGCAGCTGAACATTACATAGGTAGCACTGATGTAAAGGAAACTGTCATGCCGGAGTACCAATGCGGTGGGATGAAAAGGTTGTGATGTGACGTGAATGTTAACAGCAAATCGCCCGCAAGTACTTATGTTATTCATGCGGAGAGCAGGTCTACAGCCACATGAATAGGCTGCCTTGACGTCGTCAAAGCTGCCATGGTGGAGCAGCAATAAGCTAAGAATCCTGCATTAATGACATCATGTGCAAGTCATAAATAGCGCTTGTGTGTAACAAACTATTACAATAAATCAGACACCATCCTAACTACTGGCACAATTTGCTCTCACAAACTGAAACGTATGAATACTTGCACCTTAGTATTGAGAGGTGTTTCTGAGTGCCTGTTGTGTACAACCACAGTGTAACATTAAGAAACAATCGCAGGAATTCTAACCAATCGAAAAATTTGTCACCTTTGGCAGTTTAGCCAGTGATCAAGCTCGCATAGAACTGGGTATGCTGTCAAAAGTGGTCAAAAGAGAGAGAGTCTCAAGGCATGAGCTCTAAGCAAGGTATCACATCCACACACCCGTTAAGAACTCAATCAACCATCTCAAATGTTTCTTTGGAAAGTATCTGAGACACATTCAAAATGCGAGAGAACAAATGTAAGCAAGCATTTGATTCCGGCGATTACTTAAATATCACACCTGTGTTTAGTGGAATCAATATTAATTTAACCTGTGTGTGGTGTTTCAGAATTCAGTCTCCGAACAAACAATGTAAATGCCGGGAATAACAATCCCATCACTTCACACACAGCACAGACAGCTTCAGCACAGCCGATTATGCACTTTTACAATATGGCACCCCCACCAATCTTCTACCATGGGTTGCAATAGCACTTTGTAAATGTCTTGACGGCACAAATGGACATCCCAGATTAAATGTATTCTTCCTCTCGCCAATATTTATGCATACCTTCTTACGTGATTCTTAAAGAGAAAAGTGAGCCCCATAACTGTCTGCAAAGGAGTGGATGCAGACAGTTACAGAGCTCACCTTGTATTATCAGACACAATACATGGTGATGTCATTACCACAGAGCAGCTAGCAGCGTTGTGAAATCACTTCAAGGGTCAAGTGTGCATTAGTGTCCCATAAATTTATATTAAAACATTTCATCTATTGTTCATATGACTAGGCTGATTTTCTACAGCAAGTTCAAATTTGATATCTTCGGTCGCTTGACATTGCTGCTCATGTGGTTTATGAAAGGAATAATAATTGTTTTTCATCTTCGACTAATGCACCTGCATCACAAGGCTTAATCGATTCCGACCTCGGAGATCATGCATTGTCTTATCGCACGCACCGCAAGTGGATTCGAATAGTCAAAGTTATCTGTAATCAGAACTTTGCGTCACTTCTAACCATACCTTCGAGCGAATTGTGGGCAGGCTACATAAGAGGTGATGTTCGAACACACCCCAGAAGTAGTTTCAAATAAATAACCAACACTAATCTCGAAGGTCATGCTTTTGCAAGCTGAATATCAGAAACTGCGCTGTCAAAGATGTTTGGGCTAGTTGGTCAATTTTCGAATCGAACGTTAGCCTTTAGTAACAACCCTAACTCGAAGCATTTTTCAACTGCTTTTGGGGCAAAAAACGAAAGTCGATGCATGCAACATTCGTAGATGTACAAAAACAAACCCCATCACTCGCACAAAAATTATCCTCAACGCCAGTGGTATCATGCTGACGTCACCCAAATTCAGTTAGGGCGCGAAATTTGAAAACACGGCCGCCGATTGTTACTTGAAAGGGCAATTCATCTACCACTCCGAAATGATTCGTTGTTTTTTGTGAATCTCCTACCACAAATGAACCAATTCGGCTTTTTGCTTGGTTGGCGCTCAACCCTCGGCAACCGATATGAAATGTACCGAGTGCTTTGTAAGCAAAACGTGGCTCGGAAGCAGCCACTAAAGCATGTGCAAGGCTGTGCCTGTAATGCCGCTCATTGTGCCGAAAGCATAAGTGGCATCTCTCGGCTCAAGTATGGTGAGCATAGCTCAAGTAACGAACCGTACAATCAAACTGTGCGGCCCGCAATTTCTTCACTGCAGCCACGACTGAGAGGAAGGACAGCGCAGTAAATTGGTAAGCAAGAGAATGCGAGTGACCGTGCCCTCGCACTGGGCTGCACGACGGGACGCACTGCACAGTTCGGTTCGCTAGGCGAGCGGGCGGTCACACAGCTTCCGCGAATGCGCGTGCCACCAACACTGGCCGACCGGCTCCCCGGATAGCAGTGTGTACTACCGAGGGAGAGGGAAGCGACCACACACACACGGGCGCGATCTTACGAAACAGCCCAACCAACCAGACACCTACGCGCAAACATTCATCTCTTGCGCACACACGCTCGAATCAAGTAAAAAAAAAAGTGCCTTACAAGTCGGCACGCAGCTGCCCTACAGTGGATGGCGATCTTCAGATTTTGTGATAGAAACGTAAGCCGTGCGGTCTTTTTGCGGGCGGTGCGTTGCAAAGCAATCGAACGGGCGCCACGCAGCTAGTTGGTTCGAATCGGAGCATCTCGCACGTGTATTACACCCTCGATCACTGCTGTACGTTGTATTGCCTTTTACTTCTGCCCGATATTGGTCACATTGTCAGCCAGCACGGCGCAAAACCCGAAAGCGTGTTCATTACGATCATGAACTACAGGCTTAACTTGCCGCGATCCACGATTGACCAGTCCCTCTGCTCGTAAAGAAAAGTGCCGTTTTTTTTTCGTTTTTTTTTTCAAGCATACCTGAACAGAGACGTCACCGAAGACGCCACGCGGTTCAGTTCACGCGGGGCAGTACCGAAGAGGCAGCTTGCTTCCCGCCGGGAGTGGGTGGGGGGGTACGGCTTCTTCGAAGAAGAGGGGGGTGCGGGGACCACCCGCGCTGAGGAATCCATCTTGGGGCCCCTCCGTGCGCCTTCCCCCATAAATAAAATTGGGGACGCCTGACCCCCACAGGGGTGGCGGCGTTGGAGGGGGGGGGGAGCAAAGGGGGGCTTCCCAAAGGAGGAGCGGTTGCTGTCAGCTCTCGCGAGATGTGTTCATCCGCAAGCTGCGCTGCTCGATTTGTTGCGGCCGCCGTGGAAAGCCGGAGACTGCCGTTTTCTGTCGAATGGTCTGTCTACATGGCAGAACAACGCACGCCCTGCTTTCGGCGTCTACAGTTCTCACAAAAAGTAGTGAGGGAGTCACGTAGTTATAACCTTGTGCAAGTCCACTGTAGCACGGTACAGCAGGGCAAAAGAACCCGCACCTGCTTCCGCACCACCTCGTATTTGCTTTCCGGACGTCTACGCGAAGGCTACTTCGCATAGAGAGATATAAAGACATCAAGCGAAGTGACAGCTCCGCGCGTAGGAAGAAAAAAAAAAACGAGGTCAGAGAAACCTGCCCCCCACGTAGCGAGCGACGAAATATATGCCGCACAGTTTGTTGATTGCGGAAGCGGGGACGTAGCGCGCATACTACTCCTTAGCTGCTCCACTACTTACTACGCTACTCGGGACGACCAGCACGCGCACTGATAAGCGCGGCTTCAAGTTACGGTTTCGGAAGAGCGCCCGGCTTGAAACATACGACTCGCTCAAGTTTTGCGAGTGGTATATTTCGCGCCGGCGTCCTAAAGACAACGTGCAGATTGACCACACGCGAACTTTTAATCATTCAGAGATTGAACAGCATTTCCGTCGATGTCCTTGCTCGAAGTTGATTAGAACAACCGTGAGAACAGCGGAGTCACAATAGAAACACCTTCAAAACACGAGAAAAGCACACGTCACGCAACTACGCGAAGCGATTTCGCAGCCAACGATAGAGCTGTACGCAACAAGCGCCGACCGGACCGGACGGCCAGCCAATTGAGACATCAAAGTCGTAACGGTGCGGGTTTGACCGTCGCTCGCGAGTGAAGCCAGCTACGCGGCTGCAAACGCGCTCGCCCGATCGCTTCTGCGGGCTCATACGGAAAGGCGTTACGGGAAGTGCTTGGGTTTCTTGTGTTAAGTAACGTTTAGCGGCTTACCTTCTCAATCTGGCGAACCGCTGTGCGAGCATCCGTCCAGCTTGTGCGCGTCAGAAGACCAAGATCGTGTCTCCTGCAGTACGACGATGATGGTCTGGGGCTCATCTCGCCCAGCTCAAAAATGTCCGACGCCTCTCGCCGGTATTCGACATCGTTGCGCGATAGCGCCAGAGTTTCTCGGGTCTCGCATCGAACACATAGACATGCGCGACGTTCACACGGGCACGAGCTCGCGGCTAACCGAACGCGAAAGAAAAACCAAGCCGGGCGCCGCACACACACGCGCACACAAAAACACGGGCCCCAAACACCACGCTTGCCAAATCACACAGCTCACGGACGGGGCAATACTGTTCACCGACCGACCACGTATCCGGAAAAGATGTTACTGTGAAAAGCACAAGGGCGGCCGAGAAGCCGCCAGCTCCTCGACCCCGAGAATATCAACCGACAGCCATCTCCATTACAAAACCACACACGCTCACACCAATGCCGACCGGCGCCGCTGTTGTCCAGAGGAGCGCCACTGTACGCACCACGTGATGTCATTAGAGCCACGCGATTGGTTCTTCGGTCTCCTAGCGACGCTGAGGAGGAGAGCGGGCGATCATTTTGTGCCTGCTTCCTTGTTGCGCTCTTTCCCAGGCGAGCTCGGTATTTTTTTGCGCTTTCGGTTCGTCTTTTTATCTGCGCGCGGCGCGGGACCACACAACGCGATGAAGTTTTCATAATCGCACGCTCGAAGATGTGGATTAGGAGAGGGGGGGTCCGCTTTTATGGATCGGCTCTTTCGGAAAAGAAAGATGTTTCTCGGACGTGTCAGAAGCCGGCGAATATATACGCAACAGGCGAGGGTGCGCGCGCGCGAATCGCCCCTGGGGCACCTCTCTTGCGTGCCGCGCGCAATCGCCGCACCGACTCTGGCGGCGCTTCACAATGGCCGGGGTCCCCTTTCTGTTCCACTTCTTTGACTCCATTCTCCGCAGGGGCGCATTCAGTCGCACTGGCCATAAACGCGTGACTCCTCCGCTCCCACCTGTCTGTCGGAGCCCTCCGAAGAAAGACGTCTTCACCAAGAGGAGGAGGAGCGAGTGTGCGGTCCAGTGAGCACGCAAACAAGCGGCGGCGGTAATTAGTGCGCCTCGGACGCAGAAGACGGGGCAAATTAAGCTGTGCGCGTCTGAATGATGCAAAAGCGTGCAGTGAGACATTAAGTGCTCAAGGTTACTAAGGTTACTCCCTATTACGAAGATTAGCGTTCCTTCTTGTTCACTTTCGTGTGTGTTCTTTCACTCGGTAGATTTTTAGTATTCCGTCTATTATTTTTTTTTTCTGAAGCTTAGAGAGTCATACAGTACTGCCCTCGCCCAGAAAAGAGCCCACGCGATCGACTTTCCATTGACTCGCCTTCGAGAGCCTACCAGAACTTTTGTCTTCGTGGTTGGCTCGTAAAACTTTCATCATTTTGCTTGTGTTCAGCTATTACCGCAGCTGAAGCAACGTACTGTAACAAAATGCCAAACGCTACGTTGCTCATTATTTGTCACTAATTGCACAGTGTCGGAAGGGGAAAAAAAGCATGTCTTGTAAGGGAGGAACACAGCGTTTATTTTTTGAACCGCATCGACTCGCTTAACGCACATGTCACTCGGCACAATTCTAATTGATTGATATGTGTGGTTTAACGTCCCAAAACCACTATATGATTATGAGAGACGCCGTAGTGGAGGGCTCCGGAAATTTAGACCACCTGGGGTTCTTTAACGTGCACCCAAATCTGAGCACACGGGCCTACAACATTTCCGCCTCCATCGGGAATGCAGCCGCCGCAGCCGGGATACGAACCCGCGCCCTGCGGGTCAGCAGCCGAGTACCTTAGCCACTAGACCACCGCGGCGGGGCTCGGCACAATTCTAGGAAATTCGAAATTCAGTGTCCTTTTTTTTTTTTTCGATAAGGTTACACGGGAGGTTCGCGGCTCTGCGCCACGCCATGGAGTTATGAACTCCAACCATACTAAAGATTGAGGAAACCAGCATCAAGACATTCCACCACTGGTTTGTTTGAAACCAGAATTTCGCGTCATTGCGTGAGACAATTCCCAAAGAACTACAGATTCTAATTTGGTGCTAAAATCAAAATTATGCATGTTTTATATAATTTTATTTCATTTTTTACCTCGGGCTGAACGCATATTATGCGTCCTGCTTGTCTATGTTTAAATAAGCGCATAACTTCTCTCCAGTATTGAAACCAAAACGAACAACTGTGATGATCTCAAAGCAAGTAGCGCCATCTTGTACTGAATTTGAGTACCATTATTTGCAAACCTGCGCCAGCAACCATGAGGCATGTAATCAAGTTTCGGTTTCGGCTGCACAGCAGTGAGCAGCATCGAAGAGGGACCGCTGTGCATGCGTGTGCCAAGAGCGTGGCATCAGAGCCGCACACAGGCGCTACGTCCTAACCCCACAGCCGTTCCCCCCATGACGCGCGTTTTTGGCGCGCTGCACCGAGCGAGTTCACTGAAGGACTACTTGCTCGCGCTGCCGGACTGAGTGGCGGTGGTCTGGCGTCATCCCCCCTACCACCTCCGCAGCCCTCGAGGGGGGGAACGATGCATGGCCGCCTTGGACCACCCGCGTCGGGCCAGGCATCCTCTGGCGGACCGGTCACGGGCTGCCTTCTCCACCAACACAACTCTCCCCACCAACGCTTGTCGCGCCGCCTGTCTTCATCGCAAGACCGCCGCCACCGCGGGGCGCATTGTTTTGGGACGGCCTCACTCGCTACGCGCAGAACACTTGCTGACGCCCCTCTCCCGGGGCTGACGGTCGCGCCCCTTTCCTGACAAGGCCAGAGGCGTTTCAATTTGTCCACCACGAATCGGGGAAGTAAAAGAGAAAAGGAGTTTCCTCTGAGACTGCGCGCGATGCGTGCAGGGATAGGGGCAAGTGTTTCCGGAAAACATATAAAGAATTAAATTCGGGCAAACTCTGTTTGCGAATATGCTAGAGCAACCGCCCAATCATTGGAGTGCGTGAGACTGAATGGAGATTGCTGTCATACAAACGGA
Source organism: Rhipicephalus microplus (assembly GCF_013339725.1). Classification (NCBI taxonomy): domain Eukaryota; kingdom Metazoa; phylum Arthropoda; class Arachnida; order Ixodida; family Ixodidae; genus Rhipicephalus; species Rhipicephalus microplus. The sequence goes on along the minus strand of NC_051175.1, from coordinate 102,407,403 downwards.
TAACCAACACGTACAACAATTTTTACGACTTTTTCCAATACCAAGCCGACATGCAACGCCATTCAGAAAACACCGGCCGACATACATCGATATCACCAATCATGCAGCTAGATTAGCTGACGTAGTAAAAAAAAAACATCTAAAAGGGGAAGTACTTCGACTGGGACGGCAAACTCAGGAACGCTGTGTATAGGGCTGGGTCTCGTCGCGGTCACAGTAATTATGGCAACAACGAGTTCTTCAGTTTGCTTGTCCCTGGTATCATTGTGATCAGGGACATAGTGTATACTCTGAATAAAGTCTTCGTTTATACCCACAGTGTCATTTTGCGCATTTTCATTTGAAACCCCCCTTGTACGCGTCCTGTTCTTTGCACATGCATAGCTAGTCTGATGTTCTTGGTGTATTAAGTCATCAACCATACAGTTACTACTGATGACTTTCCAATTCATCAATTCATTCATAACAATACAACCATGTTTGTCCTGTCAAATAATTTTCTGCTATTGAAAGTCGCTACGAACTATGGTAAGCAAACTGCCTCAGTGCAATTTCTAATTGGAATAATGTAAACCCGGATTCTAAAATTTTACCGTTAAATCTCTTTCAATAGTTCTTAAAAACAAGCCTGCTTTCATATTTGTAACTAGGGACACCATTATTTAGGATTCTGCATTGCCTCTATTGATGTTTTGCCACGCGTTCTTAGACAATTCCTGAACATTACTGTTTTCCTCGCATTTATTCGTCTAGCAGCCCGTCAATCGTTCAGTCAAGAGCATTGATGTAAGGTCTTAAGGAGTTTAAGTTACCGCTATCGTAGGCAACGCCAGAGTCGAGCGTGTGTTGTTTGTTGCCTACATCGATGGTTTTCCTAAATGTTCTATTTATTTATTTATTTATTTGTTGTATTTCAATATATAGTTCATATATTACTGCGCTAAATCATATTTTGTCCAATTTAGATAGATGGCCCTTCGACAATCATTACGTTCACGCTTCCTTCTGAATACTTTGCACCTTGATAATTCGTATATTACAATTCTTTCACTAAACTTAAAAGGCCCCGCCTCGGTGGTCCAGTGGCTAAGGTACTCGGCTGCTGACCAGCAGGTCGCGGGATCGAATCCCAGCTGCAGTGGCTTCATTTTCGATGAAGACGAAACATGCTGTAGGCCCGTGTACTCAGATTTGGGTGCACATTAAAAAAGGACCCCAGGTGGTTGAAATTTCTGGAGCCCTTCACTACGGCGTCTCTGATGATATGGTGGTTTCGGGACATTAAACCCTACATATCAATCAATCACGTTGAAACGCTGGAAAAGCTTAACAAAGCGCTCATCCGCCGGGACCTTCTTTTTCACGCGGTGCAACCGTGCGTGGTGGTGTTGTTTTTATGGTCCTGCCTGCAGCGCTTTTCACGCAAGAGTGACCACCAGTTGCCTAAGTTCAGGCACAGCGCGGCACTGTCTGCGAATGGTGTGAAGACGTTAAAATCATCTGCCACCGCTAAAGTGGCCTCGGGGTCAGTGACTTCTATCCGTACCGACCTAGACTGAACTACAAATGAATCTGGAGGCCAATGCCCGGGATAACCATATCGAAACAAGTCCGCCGAAAAGCGGCGTGGATTTTAAGGCGAAAGTCATTAGATGCCTCATCTAATACGAAAATTCACCGTCACCGTAGATAGCATCGACACGATTGATAAGAAAAATCGTCATCGCGTGAAGACGCAACCATGTGACGTCATCGTGATGTCACGGATAGCGAAATTCGAGACATTAACATTACTCATAACGGCGTAAAAGTAGCTCCGAAAAAGACGAGAACGAGAAAGTAAACGCCACTTTCTTTAACTCGTCTTTCATTGCGCTACTTTACGCCATAACGATTCAGACATCAAATTTATACTGTGGATACAACGCGTTGGCTTGATTGAGCGCTTTCTGCATGTCCACGGGATGGCTTTCTGCTCTCCCATAGTAGGTACCATCTACTCTAACTCGTTACCCCCCTTTTAATGCGACAACTCACTGCCCTTTTCGTACGTCGCTTTGACGTCACGTGTACCATGACGTCAAATCATCACGGTATTACACTTACACGACCCCGTCGCTTGGCCAAAGTTGGGCCGGTCAAAGGTTTCAATGCCTCCGATCACGGAGGCAAGGTGAGCAATACCACAAGTCAAAAAAACTTTCAGCGAGGTGTGGGGGAGGAGGATCAGTAGATCGGCTGAGAGGAAGAAGGGGGTTTTTGATTACGAGTCCTTTTAGGGGATTGCATGAGAGACACCGTGAGTCTTTATTACTGTTCAAAAGAGTTGCTTGCTGGCAGACTTGTACACGTTGGAAAAAAAATGAGTAACCGATTACGATTATAATTACTTCCTTTTAAATGTAACTGATCACCGTGATCAATTATAGCTCCTGAAAACTAACTGAGCAGTTACACAAACGTAATCGATTAGCTTTGTGTTACTTTTGCAGTTACATGACGCAACTGCGATTCCACATAATGGTAAGTCACGTTAAGACGTCTGAATTATATGCACAAGTTTTCTCAAACTACAAAAAATTGCCGTGTAGAGAGAAGGCTTGAGGCTTGCGTGAAGGCTGGCAGGCTTACTGTGGCTTCTGTAATGCAGTGTTACACATTGTCATTAACATTCAACAGGAGTTGCTTTTGAATGTTGTCATCATTCGACGTTTTCTTGTTAACTTCTGCACTGAACATTCTTTTCTCTCAAGGCATGCGCTGGAGTGCGGTATAGTAACCAACGTATACGTATACCACCAACGTATACTACCAACGTGCCGTATAGTAGCGTATACCAGTAACGAACCTTGCGCACCAGTTCGTCGTTGCGCATTCAGTGCTTCGATGCTACAGTGTCCATGTCCTCCTATGAAGTGTCGCGCTTCGCCGTTTCTGGCACTCGGGTTGGGCGTTTCAAGTAAAGACAAGGTGACAAACCGGGTTCTGTTGGGACCACCCGTTCTGTCAGACGGCGGTTTCCTACAGAGCGGTTGCATGCTTTGTTTTTGTTTTTGTTTTTTGGAACGAGAAGACCGATTAGAACTTGATTTCGGGAAAAAAGCAATCGATTACCGATAACAAATTAGAAGAAATGTAACGAGGGTAGTGGACATGGAGCTCGGGTAGAAAAAGAAGACTTGCTGTGATCACAGGCTTGCGTTCAGTTAGTCCTCGCGCTAAAGAAAGCTCTCGTTCGCCGAGTCAACTCCTGCTTGTTCAACAACCCGTTTCAAGTGGTGTAGGTGCGGGGTACATCTGGTCCTCACCCTGGAACTTCGTAGCCGCACACTCCAACGACCTTCTATACAATGACTGATCCGGGGCCGTCTCAGGCCGCTACTCCAGATCTCGCACCTGTGCCTGTCTTCTGCGCTGGCGCTCTCCGGCAGTGCGACCCCCCCCCCCCACCCCATATTTGGTGGCACAGAGGACCAAGATGTGGACAACTGGATTGCCGAGTATGAACTGGTGAGCGCATACAATAAGTGGAACGCAGCCGATAAGCTCACAAATGTGAGTTTTTACCTGACCGACGTGGCAAAACTATGGTACAGGAATCATCAAAGTGATTTCAGTACCCGGCAAAAACCCTCTCGGAAGTCTGGCCATCCTGCTGTCTACCGCCTTCGTGCTGAACAGCGCTTGCGTGGCAGAATACAGAGAGCAGATGAAACTTTCACGAGCTACGTCGAAGATGTGCTCTTTCTCTGCAAGCTCGTCAACACGACTCTGGATGAGGCAGGCAAGATAAAAAACATCATGAAAGGAATCGACGACGATGCATTCCAAATGCTTGCTGCGAAGAGTCCCCAGACGGTCGCCGAGGTGATTCAGCTCAGCCAAAGCTATGATGAGCTGCGTAGGCAGCGCGCTTCTACACGTTGCGCTGCTCAAGACACCGCGGACATCTCATACCTCGACTATCACTATGACACCACCGACCACTCTGCGTTGATGACACTCATGTTCAGAGACGCCGAGTAAGACACGAGCATGGCTCATAGCAACAACAAGAAGACCCCCTTTCTTCCCAACTGCCCCCCTGCTATATACCCCACATGAGGTGGCGCGCGCATGCCGACAGCGCCATCCATTAGAGGATTAACATAGCACTCAGCGTCCACTACATCTTCCCTCCCGGGATAGTTACATGTTCAACCTGCGCGGCGGTTTCACGGCACGGCCAGAACGCGTACGCTTAGGTTCATCACACTGAGGCGCACTTGCTTGCACAGGTAGCGTCTGCACTTCAGGCGAGGGAGGCATCTTCACAGGCGGCACAGGTGATGCGCACGAAGCACTTGAAGCACTTGGAGACAATGATTCCGACGCTGAGGTCGAGGCTGAGTCTCTTGGCGGATTTGATGACAAGGTTCCATGCGTCGGTGATGAAGCCATTGATGCTTGCTGTTGGACATTTTGGTCATCTACAAACGGCACCAGATGGCAACGGTTCCTCTGGACAACACCACTTTGAGTCTCGACCACATATGACCTTGGTCGCTGAGCTGGGCTGAGGACACGACCGCTGCAACCTAAATCCTTTATCCACACATCCTCCCCCATACTGAGAGAAATCAGAGGAGTAGTACTGTGACGGCTATTGTAGTCCTTCGCCTGTTTCAACTTCGCCGCAGTATCCTGTGCTTGAAATTCCTCGTGATTGGGTAAGGCCGGAAGAAGTCGTTCAGGCAGAACCGGAAGACGAGTTTGTAGTCTCCTTCCCATGAGTAACTGAGCTGGAGAGACGCCCGAAACTCCAGGTGTGTCTCGGTATGCGAGTAGAGCGAGGTACGGATCCGGGCTTTTCTTCAGCAAATCTTTCACGGTACGCACCATGCGCTCTACCTCTCCGTTACTCTGAGGGTATCGAGGGCTGCTGGTCTCGTGGCAGAATCGATACGCCGTTGCAAAGTCGGCGAACTCCTTGGACGAGAATTGAGGTCCATTGTCCGTCCGCACAACGTCTGGTATCCCAAAACGGGCAAAACAACTCTTGACCGCAGCAACAACCGCTTTTGCTGATGAAGTTCCCAGTGTGACTATTTCTGGAAATCGGGAGTAGTAGTCGACAATGAGGACGTAGTCGCGTCCTTCCAGGTGGAACAAGTCGATTCCCAGGCGTTGCCATGGTCGTTCCGGTGTTGGCGTTGGTGACAGTGGCTCAGAACGCAAGGTTCGCGTCTCAGCACACTTAGCACATTGAGCCACAAGGTCCTCAATATGCTGGCTGCAATGGGGCCACCAAACGCACTCGCGGGCGCGCACTTGACAGCGGCGGACACCTTGATGTCCTTCGTGCAGTAGTGCGAGAATGTCCTTGCGTTGGGCTGACGGGATGACAATGCGGCGATCCAGTAAGAGTAACCCATCGTACACACTCAGTCTTTCTCGCTCCTTCCAGTATGGTGCTAAATGGGTCGGAACTCTCTTCTTGGACGGCCAGCCTTTCTCACAATAAGTCATAATAGAAGAACACTCGCTATCTTGAGCTTGAAGACGACGGATCTCGTCTAGCTGATTTTCCAGTTGTAAAGGTAGCTCCTTGAGAACTTCCCCTATATAGACTTCCAAGCTGCTGACTGCTTTAGAAGTTGGCAAGTCGCAGGGTGCTCTTGATAGTGTGTCCGCTGTGGCTAGCAGTTTTCCAGGAACATACTTGACGGCGAACTGATAGCGCATCAGTTTTATTCGCATACGTTGAATTCGAGGTGGCAAGATGTCCAGATCTTTACTTGACAGGAGAGCTACAAGCGGAAGGTGATCGGATTCGACCTCAAAGCTTAGTCCACGTAGGTATTGATCGAACCTGGTGACAGCCCATGTGACAGCCAGAGACTCCTTTTCCGTTTGACTGTAGCGTCCTTCTGTAGTAGTGAGAGATCTGGAAGCATAGGCAACTGCTCGTCGAATTCCTGACGGTTGATCTTGGAGTAAAACGGCACCAAGGCCATGAGAGCTTGCGTCAGCCGATACTATAGTTGGGTAATGGGGATTGTACATAGCCATACATGTGTCGGAGCTGAGCAAAGACTTTATCTTCTTGAACGCTTCCTCTTGGTTGTAACTCCAGCTCCACGCGTTATTCTTGTTGAGGAGTGCACGAATAGGTGCGGAGATCTCAGACAGTTTTGGAATGAATCGAGCCACATGGTTTACCATTCCAAGTAATCGGCGAACACCACTAACATCGATTGGTGGTGGGAGATCCATGATAGCCTTGACTTTGTCCGGGTCTGGACTAATTCCTTGCTGGCTGACGACAACTCCTAAGAACTTGACAGAAGAGACCCTGAACTGACACTTCTTTTCATTAAGAGTGACACCCGCTTGAGTCAACCGTGCCAAGACGTCAGCTAGACGCTGGTCGTGCTCTTGATGGTTCCTACCAAAGACGAGTATGTCGTCTATCATGTTGACGACTCCGGTGATGCCTTCGAGCAGTCTCGACATGAAGCGTTGGAAATACTCGGGTGCTGTCGCAATGCCAAAGGGAAGACGCTTGTAGCAATATCGGCCAAAAGGTGTGATGAATGTCGTCAGTTCTTCACTCTCACGAGTTAGTTTTATTTGGTGGAAGCTGGATCTTGCATCGAGCTTGGAAAAAATTTGTGCCCCACCAAGCTGACCTAAGATGTCTTCAACTGTCGGCAGAATGTAGCGTTCCCGCTGGATAACCTTGTTAAGCTTCGTCAAGTCGACACAGAGCCTGTACCCGCCCGACGACTTCGGCACGACGACGAGGCCTGAACACCATGCGGTAGGCGTGTCAACCTTGCGAATGACTCCTTGGGTTTCCATTTCATCCAATTCCTTCTTCACATGCTCTAGCAGAGGCAGAGGTATTCGTCGAGGAACACTTAATGAAAAGGGACGAGCATCTTGAGCGACGCGGATGTGGTATTCTTCCTGTACTTCGCCAAGCCCACGAAAATTTTTGATTGAGATGACGGAATACCATCCACAGAGTCCAAAAACTGAACGATGCCCAAGTCTTCAATTGCTGGTAATCCCAGGAGGTGTGTCGTCTGGTTCTTGATAACATACAGTCTTTGCACAGACACTTTGTTACGCCACTGCAAGGTAGCAGTGAAAGATCCCAGAACGTGCAGCCTTTGATTTCCAGGACCGGATACCTCGGCGTCCACTTTGTCCAAAACAGTAGGTAATGCCGGAAAAGAAGGTGAAACCACCGTTATTTCGGCCCCTGAGTCTATCTTGAAGTGTGCGAGGTGACCATTCACGTGAATGTCGGCATATCGTGCCCGACGCGTACTGAGCGCGTGAAGTTCCACTGAGCCTAACAGCTCTTTCCGATGCTTGGCCCGGCAAACAGCAATAAAATGACCTTGCTTCTTGCAGAAATTGCATGTGGCTTTGCGAGCTGGGCATTCTTTTCGAGAGTGGTGACCACGGCCGCAGTAATCGCAAGTAGACTGAGTTGGCTGCACAGATTTGCTGCGACGCGATGAAGCGTTCTTCGCGCGTTGCGCCGCGTCCACGTTTAAGCTGTCAAAGGCCCCGTTCTCGCTGGGAGTTTCACGGGATAGACGCTCTTTTTCGGCTTCTTCATGAACACGCGCTTGGCACAACGCTTCCTCAGCTGTAAGTTTCGTACATCGGCACAACTGATCCGATAGCTTCTCATTCCGCAATCCAACGACAAACTTGTCTCGCACAAGGCGGTCTTCGATCTCGGCGTTGTTGTACCCACAACGCTTGACAAGATTCCTGAGCGCGGTGAAAAATTCATCAACCGGCTCCCCAAGTTGTTGCACTCGGCGGTGAAATCGGCGGCTCTCGTAAATCTCATTGATAGGGTGGACAAAATGCGAAGTGAGCTTAGCCTTGACTTCCGCAAACGGGCGGTTTTCCGGAGCAGACAGTCCTAGCGACGACAAGACGCTACGTGCTTGGGAACCCATGCAATATAAAAGAGTTCGCACCTGCACCTCGTCGGTGGCTGTGTTGATACCGGCCGCGAAGGCGTAATCTTCGTACCTCGTATCCATGTTGTCCATTCCCAGGGCTGGTGAAGTTGAAAGGCGACGGAGGCTGAAGTCCCGGTGTACCGACGTGAATGAAGTTGAGCTGAGAAGGTCCGGCGTCTGTCTCCTCCATAACTCCGCGTTAGACGCCCACTTCTGACACCATGTTCAGAGACGCCGAGTAAGACACGAGCATGGCTCATAGCAACAACAAGAAGACCCCCTTTCTTCCCAACTGCCCCCCTGCTATATACCCCACATGAGGTGGCGCGCGCATGCCGACAGCGCCATCCATTAGAGGATTAACATAGCACTCAGCGTCCACTACAACTCATAAGGCAATTCATACGCGAGGAGGTCGCCCGGGAGCTATCTATAATCACAAGAACTACCGAGCCGATGGCACCCTTGTCGCCTTCGCTTTGCCAGGTCATTCAATCGCAAGTTGCCGAAGCATTGCCGCCAGCTGAGGCTCCACCAACTGTTACCGCACCACTAACGTATGCAGCCGCAGTTGCTCGGCCACGTGCGCCAGCGTCTCCAGCCATCTACGAAGCTGCTCACCACATTTATTCGCCGATGCCACCTGTCCACTCGCTGACCGTCCCGTCTCCGGCTGTATACGAAACAGCCCAGAACGTTTATATGACGCCGCCGCCTGCACGACCATTTACGGTACCTTATTCGGCGAACAGCGCCCCTACCGTCAGCCAATGGCGCACTCCGGATAATCGGCCGATATGTTTTTCATGTGGCATCCCAGGCCACGTAGCTCGTCACTGCCGTAGACGCAGCTTCCCTTCTCATGACATTGCAGGGGCCTCACATTACATGCCCACCATGCCGACTCAGGCGCGATATCCCGTTCCTGCCAATCCACCTCCAGACGTACGTCCCTCGCCGACCATCCGGCTCAAGCCGTTCACCTTCACCTCGTCGCCGATCCATTTCTCCAATGTTACGTCGCAACAGCCCACCGTGAGGGGAAAACTGACGGGCGCAGTTCCGGAGGCAAGAACTGCGTTGGCAGCGAAAATTTCAAGACCTTACTGTTGTCCCTCGAATGAAATCGAACTCTATATTGATGGCATTAAGGTGCACGGACTTGTTGACACTGGAGCTGCCGTATCTGTAATTAGCGAGAAACTGTGCCAAAACTTGAAGAAAGTGACCACTCAACTTACCGACCTATTTTTGCAGACTGCTACGTCCCATCATATTCAGCCTTCAGCTTTGTGCAATGCCCGAGTCGTCATTCAAGGTGCGATGTACGTCGTCAAATTTGTAGTTTTATTCCGTTCTTCGCATGACGTTATCCTTGAGTGGGACTTTCTTTCTTCAAATTCTGCTTTGGTCGACTGCGCTCGTTCCAAACTCGCGTTATCTGTGCCGTGCTATGACCCCGACGATGGCGCTTCATGTAGAGTGTTTGCTGCTTCTGACGTTGACATTGCGCCTTTCTCAGCTGTTGTTGTCTCGGTGTGGTGTGCCTCCTCTCCAAAATCACCTGTGTTGTTTATGCCATCGGTCACATCTGCGTGCCGTCGAAATTTCATGCTTCCGTTTGCCGTCGTCGTTTTTCGCAACGGTCACGCTGCCATTTGTGTGTGCAATACCTCGGACAGCCCGTCATCCCTACTACGGGGAGAATGCCTGGGAAGCTATGAACCTTACGAGTGCATTCTTCCGGCTACTATACACGATTCTACGGTTTCGCTCCCAATTTGTGCTGTCACTCCTACCAACGCGCCTAATGATGTTCTGGACGCATTCTCGGATGCCATCGACTCTGAGCTCGCACCAACTCAGCGCCAAGAGATTATAAATCTTCTACTCCGCTTTCGCTCTTCATTCGATCGTGACCAGTCAGGCTTAGGCCGAACCTTTGCGGCCTTTCACCGTATTGACACCAGTCAACAAGCCCCGCTAAGACAGCGTCCGTACCATGTGTCATCTGCTGAACACCGTGTCATCGACGAACAAGTTGACGACATGTTGAAACGGGGCATCATCGAGCCCTCCAACAGTCCCTGGGCTTCACCGGTTGTACTCGTCAAGAAAAAAGACGGATCCATCCGGTTCTGCGTTGACTACCGCCGACTCAACAAGATAACGCGCAAAGACGTATACTCTCTGCCACGCATCGATGATGCTTTGGACTGCCTACAAGGAGCAGAGTTCTTTTCTTCGTTAGATTTACGCTCCGGCTACTGGCAGGTGCCCATGGCAGAGGGTGACCACCCGAAGACAGCCTTTGTAACACCGGATGGGCTATATGAATTCACCGTTGTGCCCTTTGGCCTCTGCAATGCGCCTGCCACTTTCGAAAGGATGATGGATACCATCTTGCGAGGTCTGAAATGGAAAACGTGCCTCTGTTATTTGGACGACATTGTGGTATTTTCAAACGACTTTGCGACCCACCTCAGCCACCTCGAGCAAGTTCTTACGTGCCTTTCCATGGCGGGACTTCAACTTAACTTGAAGAAATGCCACTTCGGCACTCGCAAGCTTGTAATCCTCGGCCATGTGGTTTTTAAGGACGGCATTCTCCCGGACCCCACAAAACTTAATGCAGTTGCGGCGTTCCCAAAACCAACTATTATCAAAGAGCTTCGAAGCTTCATCGGCCTATGTTCGTACTTCCGGCGCTATACGTCCGCAATTTCGCCTCCATTATAACCCCCTTGACCAATCTTCTTGCCAGAAGTTTTGATTTGTCAGCGTGGTCGCAGGTGTGTGATGATGCATTTCAGGAACTCTGACGGCTCCTCACCACGCCTCCCATACTCCGACATTTCGATCCGTCTGCTCCAACGGAGCTTCATACGGACGCTCGTGGTGTAGGGCTAGGGGCCATAGTGGCCCAACGCAAGGATGGCTTTGACGAGTACGTCGTTGCCTATGCCAGCCGCACCTTCAGTAAAGCCGAGAAGAATTACAGTGTAACTGAAAAGGAGTGCCTCACCATTATTTGGGCAATCGGAAAATTTCAGCCTTATTTATATGGATGTCCGTTTGATATTGTAACAGACCACCATGCGCTTTGCTGGTTATCTTCGCTAAAAGATCCTAATGGTCGGCTCGCTCGTTGGGCATTGCGGTTACAGGAGTTCGGTATCCTTGTTATTTACCATTCTGGGCGGAAGCATTCCGACGCCGATGCCCTGTCACGTTCGCCATTGGCTTCAGAGCCTGTCGGCTCGCCTATCTCCACCAGTGCTGCCTTGGCCATCAGCATTTCGGACATGCCTTCCGAGCAACGCAAAGATGCTTGGATTTCTTCTCTTTTGGACTTTCTCTCAAACCAGACGCCCACTCCAGTTTCCAGGACGCTTCGCCATCAAGCAGGACACTTCGCTATTCGGGATAACCTGCTTTACCGCCGAAACTACAGCTCGATCGGCCGTAAGTGGTTACTCGTCATTCCCCGACATTTGCGCTCTCACATCTGCGCCACATTCCACGATGTGGCCACATTCCACGATGTGGCCACGCCGGTGTGTTAAAAACATACACTCGCTTGCAGCTGCGGTACTATTGGCGCGGTATGTACCGTTTCGTTCGCCGTTACGTAAGGTCTTACGTTACATGCATGCCAGTGACGCAAAATGCCTGCTCAACATGCCACAGGTCCCTTGCAGCCATTGCCATGTCCAGCACGAGCTTTCGATCGTGTCGGAATCGACGGTCCGCTTCCCTATACTTCGAGTAGCAACCGCTGGGTCATTGTCGCTATCGACCACCTAACGCGGTACGCTGAAACAGCTGCGTTACCTTCTGCTACCGCAAAAGACGTTGCATGTTTTATACTGCAAAACCTGGTTTTAAGGCACGGAGCACCTCGGGAGTTACTAAGCGACCACGGCCGCGTTTTTTTCTCCGATGCCATCAAAGCATTGTTGAGCGAGTGTCGCATCATACACCACACTACCACAGCCTATCACCCGCAAACTAAAGGGATGACAGAGCGTTTTAACCGTACACTTGCGGATATGCTGGCCATGTACGCTTCATCCGACCAGTCAAATTGGGATAGCATACTGCCTTTCGTGACATATGCCTACAACACTGCAACGCAAAGCACCACTGGATTTTCGCCTTTCTTCCTTCTTTATGGACGCGAGCCATCATCAACAATGCATACCATTCTTCCTTATCGACCGGACCCTTCAGAGATGACTACCGTTTCTCGAGCAGCAGCACATGCTGAAGAATGTCAGAAGCTTGCTCGTGCGTTCACGTCACATGACCAGACGCGCCAAAAACATCGCCACGACGCGTCAACCACGCCTATGAGCTTTGCTACGAACTCACTGGTGTGGCTATGGATTTCTTCTACTCCTCCAGTACTCTCCCACAAGCTTTCGTCCAGGTACCATGGCCCTTATCCAGTTGTACGCCAAACATCCCCTGTCAACTACTTTGTCGAGCCGCTGGATGCATCTCCGGACAAACGCCGTCGGGGAAAAGAAATCGCACACATCTCTAGGCCCAAGCCATACCATGACCCTTCTGTGTACACCTGTCCTTAGGTCGCCAGGATGGCTCCCTCATCGCCCGGGGGTGATTGTAACGAGGGTAGTGGACATGGAGCTCGGGTAGAAAACGAAGAAGACTTGCTGTGATCGCAGGCTTGCGTTCAGTTAGCCCTTGCGCTAAATAAAGCTCTCGTTCGCCGAGTCAACTCCTGCTTGTTCAACAAGTTTAAGAAAATGCAATCGAATTACCTGGAAGGCCGCAGCCTCAGGATAGTAATCAATGTTACTACAAATTTACAAGAAATATAACTAACTACAGTAACATGTTACGTAGAACCCTGCTTACTGGACAAACTGGTATACGGTTACATTCGAAGAAAGCCACTACAACGTTGAAAAAATACTGCAATGCCGCTCTGTGTCATCTCTGCTTCTCTGTCCCTAAGGTTTTTTTCTATTTCCGCGTTTTAGTGACTTTCTTCGAGGTAATTACTGTTCTTATTTTCTGGAAAACACCACGCCAAAACGAGCAACGCTCTGTCGTTTGAGTAGTGACTATTATAGACAGAACCAAATAGTGCCAGGCAGGAAGCAAATATAAAATATTTTTCGCATATTGAACAGCGGTTTTCACAAGTATCATAGATTTATGCGCACATCCCAGTGGTCGCAATCTTATTGTTAAAAGTACTGATGCAATATTACGAAGACAAACACGCCAGTTATGTGCATGCCTATAGTGTTCCGAGGGTGTATCCGGTAAGTTCTAGCTCTCAAAGGGATGTAGCCAACTTCACTACGTAAACACTTATGTATTGTGCTTATGCTAAGTCGGCATGGGTTACGTTTTATCATCTTTTACTTGAATTTTGTGTTTATTTCGGCGACGCTCATAATTTGAAACATTTGTAAACTATTAGATAATATTAGAAAAGGCAGCGATTGTATAGTGGTTAGAGCATCCACCTCGCATGCAAAAGGTCCGTGGTTCAAATCCCGGTGCCGCGCAATTCCTTCCCAACCAGGTAAAAAAAAAAATCCGCGTGATGATGGAACTGCATTAGGAGGCCTGGGGTGTAGCCTCACCGGTGACCACCGCCGGTAACGCACTCCCTCACCAGAGAAGGATTGGCCATCCTGGTGCAGTATCTGGCCACTACCTCCCACATTCATACGTCAATTAACTCACGGCCCTCAGTCCCCAGCAGCTGCGAGGCAACTGACCATGGTGGCGGTCAGATCTGCAACGCAGAAGAGGGTGCTAAAAATATCTGGACCCAGACAAGCTGCCATTGGAACCTGAACTTGGCAACGTTTAACGCTAAAACCTTATCTAATGAGGCAAGTCTAGCTGTACTATTCGAGGAACTAGAGGGTGTTAAATAGGATATAATAGGGCTCAGTGAGGTTAGGAGGACAGACGAGGCCTATACGGTGCTACAGAATGGGCACGTCCTTTGCTATCGGAGATTGGCTGACAGAAGAGAACTGAGAGTGGGGTTCCTCATTCACAGAAACATAGCTCGCAACATAGAGGAATACTATAGCATTAATGAAAGGGTGGTAGGTATCGTAATTAAACTGAATAAGAGATACAAGATGGAGGTGGTACAGGCTTACGCGCCTACATCCAGCAATGATGACGCTTCTGTTGAAAGCTGCTATGAAGACGTGGAATCGGCAATGTATACTATACTGATGGGAGACTTTAATGCAAATGTAGGGAAGAAGCAGGCTGGAGACCATGCAGTAGGAGATTATGGCATCGGTACTAGAAATGGCAAAGGAGAGCTACTAGTAGAATTTGCAGAACACAATAATTTACGGATTTTGAATACCTACTGCCGAAAACGATGAAACCATAAGGGGACATTGAGGAGCCCTAATGGCGAAAATAAGCACGAAATAGACTTTATAATGAGTGCATACCCAGGCATCGTGCAGGATGTGGAAGGGGTTGGCAAGGTACGATACAGTGACCATATCATGGTACGGTCTCAAATTCGTTTAGACTTGAAGAAAAAACGACAGAAACTGATACGCAAAAAGCCAATCAATGAACTAGCACTGAGAGGGAAAGTACAAGAATTCTGAGTCTCGCTTCAGAACAGGTACTCAGTTCTTATCGAGGAAACCAACCTTAGCGTAAATACAATGAATGATAATCTGACGAGTATTATTACGGAGTGTGCAGTGGAAGTTGGAGGCACGGTAGTTAGACAGGACTCTGACAAGCTTTCCCAGGAAACGAAGAATCTCATTAAAAAGCGTCAAAGCATGAAATTTTCAAGAACAACAGACAAAATAGAACTGGCAGAGCTTTAGAAGTTGATTGATAAGCGTAAGGTATCTGATGAAAGAAAGTATAACATGGAGAGAATCGAACACGCTCTGAAAAACGGAGGAAGCGTCAAAGCAGTGAAGAGAAAACTTGGGATAGGCAAAAATCGGATGTATACACTATGGACAAGGAAGGCAAAATAACTACCAATATAGATATATAGGATAGTTAAAATAGCGGAGGAGTTTTACAGAGATCTGTACAGTACCCGGGACAACCACCACTTTAATACTATAAGAACTAGCAGTAACCCAGATGACACCCCACCAGTAATGATAGAAGAAGTCATAAAAGCTTTGGAGAGCATGCAAAGAGGCAAAGCTGCTGGTGAGGATCAGGTAACATCAGATCTGCTGAAAGATGGAGGACAGATTGTCTTAGAAAAACTAGGCACCCTGTTTACGAGATGTCTCCTGACGGGAAGAGTACCAGAGTCTTGGAAGAACGCTAACGTCATCTTAATACATAAGAAAGGAGATGACAAGGACTTGAAGAATTACAGGCCGATTAGCTTGCTCTCTGTAGTATACAAGCTATTTGCAAACGTAATTGCTAACAGAGTTAAGAAAACATTAGAATTCAATCAAACAAAGGAACAAGCTTGGTTTCGAACATGCTACTCAACAATCGACCACATTCATACTATCAATCAGGTAATAGAGAAATGCTCAGAGTATAACCAACCACTATACATAGCCTTCATAGATTACCAGAACGCGTTTGATTCAGTAGAAACATCAGCAGTCATGCAGACACTGCGGAATCAGGGCATCGATGAAGCATATATAAACATCCTGGAAGAAATCTACAGGGGATCAACGGCTACCATATAGTACTCCATAAAGAAAGCAACAGAATGCCAATCAAGAAGGGTGTAAGGCAGGGGGATAAAATCTCCCCAATGCTATTTACCGCATATTTACAGGAGGTTTTCAGAGGCCTATAGAATGGGAACAGTTAGGGATAACTGTTAATGGAAAGTACCTTAGTAACCTGCGCTTCGCCGATGACATCGTATTGCTGAGTAACTCAAAGGACGAATTGCAACTTATTATTACGGAGTTAGAAAAGGAGAGCAGAAAGGTAGGTCTTAAAAATAATCTACAGAAAACGAAAGTAATGTACAACAACCTCAGAAGAGAGCAGCGCTTCGAGATAGGCAACAGTCTACTTCAAGTTGTAAATGACTATGTCTACATAGGACAGATAATAACCGTGCAGCCGAACCATGAGATTGAAGTAACTAAAAGAACAAGAATGGGGTGGCGCACATTTGGCAAGCACTCTCAAATTATGACAGGTAGATTACCACTATCTCTCAAAAAGAAGGTGTATAACAACTGTATCGTGCCGATACTTACCTACGGAGCAGAAACCTGGAGACTTACAAAGAAGGTTTAGCTTAAATTAAGGACGACGCAGCGAACAATGGAAAGAAAATTGGCAGGTGTAACCTTAGGAGACAAGAAGAGAGCACAATGGATTCGGGAACAAACGGATGTTAAGGATATCGTAGTTGAAATCAAGAAGAGGAAATGAACATGGGCCGGGCATATAGCGCGTATAGACAGGATAACCGCTGGTCATTAAGGGTAACTAACTGGATTCCCAGAGAAGGCAAGCGGGTTAGGGGGAGACAGAAGGTTAGGTGGGCAGATGAGATTAATAAGTTTGCGGGTATAAATTGGCAGCAGCAAGCACAGGACCGAGTTAACTGGCGGAACATGATGATGATGATGATGATGATGATGATGAGTTAATATTCATACTTATAATATTAATACTTATTCGAAGGCACCATTTGATCTAGTTTTCACAATTTTTTTGAACATCCACGCTACCCTAGTTTTACAGCTCGGTAGAAAGAAAAAAAAAACAGAAATAAGCTGGAAAATTCGTAACTCTCTCACGTATATTTGCAATGATCACGATGTTCAATTCCTTAAGACTTTATTCGAATTTTTGCCGTAATTCAAGTCATGAAGCCAGAAAGAAAAAATGAAGAAAATTGATGAACCGATAGTGGAAATGATAAGGGAGGCGAGACCTACATGTGAAACCGGAAGTGAATGAAGAGACTTGAATTAGAAACTGAACGTGAATTTGTGACCTAGAAGCAGAAACTGAAACCCAAACTTCTGTATATCCTGTCTTGGTTTATTGTTTTGCTTTTTCTAGTAGTTTACGTCTCTCAGCGAGGTATATCCCACATCGCATGATGCGTTACAAATATTGATGGAAAGCTCCGAGATGAAATCTTCGAAGAAGTTCATACGTACGACAAAGTCAATCTACCGAATATAGGGATTGGACAGTTAATAGTCAAAACAGCATGTTCATAAGAGACGTGACAGAGTCAAACCACTGAATGAAAAACAAAATGAATCAACGCTGACAAGAATGGCGATCATGCGTCTTCCCGATCAGACGATTCATCGTCAAATCATCGACTACATGAAACCCCTGAAACAACTGAAAATGAAAGATAAGTGGTCGTCGTCATAGAAAAATGATATCTAAGTTGACAAACGAGACATGAAAATAATCTGCCTGGGACGCACACGTAAGTCTGTTCAGCCAACACCTCCTAAAATTCTTCAGGCCTGCGCCTCACGTGACATGACGTCAGCTACGTCATCACTCGCCGTCCGACCGGTCCTGCGGGAGCGCGCCGCTTCTGGCAATCCTCTCGCAGTGAACCAGTTGTATCTCAGCGATACTGTTTTCTCTCGCGTCTGAATGTCTTCAAAGGGTATTGTTACTTATAAGGAACTTGTAAAACGTGGAAACTTCCTGTAGTAAGAGTTAGTTTATTCAACATGTACGCACGAAACAGGGGCACGAAGCAATGATCAAAAACACAAATAAATGAACATACTAATGAAAATTACAAATAATACATGAGCACTTTATTTTGGAGCAAGAGTTTTCAATTTTCGGGCTTTTGCAACAGCTTTGGCATCGGCTTTAGCAACAGCGGCTGCGTCATTCCCCTCTTTGCAATAATTATCTAGCAGAACATTTCTTGTACATTTTATCAACTTATTTATCACCAAATCTGGTTTGTGCCCATTCGCACAGGTCACAAGTTCCTCACAAGCTGTTGAACAATACATCTGTGATTTCGTGCCTGCAGAAAGCACGCAGCATTTTTTTTTTCATTCTGCAGCAACTTTGCATCAACAACTTCAGTGTGCATCACTACTGTCACAACACACGCGTTCGGAAATTTCAAGCCACCTCGATTGAGACTTGCTATTAAAGAATTAGCATCACCATCGCACTCAGCATCGCAACTGTCAGCAAAAAGGTTCTCCTGACAGTAGTTGCACTTGAACGTTTTCACCACAGAGTTAGTGCAAAAGCCTCCAACATAAGCAAAAACAGCGACGCGTGTGCTTAAGCTGTCAAGGTCTTCAGGTTTGACAATAACTCTGAAGTCCTGATGATTTGTGGCTGTTGCCGATGGAAGAGCCTCACCAATGAAATTGTCACTGCTCATTATAAGAAGAGTATTTTTTAGGCGAATCCTGCCTTCACTCTCGTACAGCTGCCTAATGCTGATGTGGTAATGACCACCAGCCATTTGCCTGTACTGGCCAAATCGGTTTTCGAGGCCGTTTGTCTGCAGCTTGCCGAGCAGGACATATTTATAACGAAGCTCGACAAAGCAGTACTTGGTGAATTCAAGTATTGCATAGGCGGAATGCCTTAGAGCAGATTGAGTTTCTCGTGTGAGAATGCCGTTGTCGTGTTTGTAGGATTCCCACACATCCAACCAAGTAACAAATGCATCGAGAAATTCCAGCTTAGGGTCACCATTCAGGCACGAAACTGGCTCTTTAGAAACATCTCTGTGGTGATTGCCTTTGTGAGGTGTTTCAACGTTTACAATATCCCACCAGCGGAGAATTATCCTGATAAAATTGGCAGTTTCTTTGGTAGGCCATGAAGCATCAAATTTCCAGTGGTGATCCAGTGCCTCAGCTACAAAGGCATTGAATATTTGTAGTATTAACTTAACATTCTGCCTTTCGAAGTTGCTAAGATTTAGCGCCTTTGAGGAAAGGCGATAGCTGTATTTCAAAAGCTGAGAAGCCTCTAGCTTGTGCAGCTCCCGAATATCCTTGAATGATGCCCCACTGTATGCAGTCGGGATGGACACTGTTGTTTGGGAGATCAAACATTGGGATATAGGTTTGTCCCAAGATTTTTTTTATTTATCCAGTTGTTTCGAATGCATTTCAACAAGTGCACAGAATCCACAACATAAAAAAGGTCGTGTTGCGTCTTTTGAATTTGGGTAAACGATGCTCAGCTTTGGCGGATCTGAAAACATACTGAGTGCCTTGCGATTGATTGCGTTGTTGTAGGACAGTATGAAGAGAGTGAGCATTCATTGTTCGTGCAGGCAGAATGCGCACCACCTCGCGAAAAGAACTCAGCGTGCTTTGCACCATAAACGCATGAGCAGACGTAGCGGCCTCTTCGCTGCTTCCTGCTGCCCCTGAAATTTTTGCACCTTTAAAATCGAAGAAAAACTGGATGTGAATTTTGTCGAGCATGAGAACCCCGGCGCTTTCGTGCGGCTGCGATTGCTTAAATCTGTTTTATGTACCTCAGAAAATTTTCACTGGCTGACTCAGTGTCAGGTGACAAGTGAAATGAAAAGCAGACATTCCGACAAGTACTGGGATGTGGCATGGCAAAAAAAACCTGAACCCCTCAGAAATTTGTAGGCGTGCGGAGATATGGTATGCAATATGCAAGCAACCACCATACTTTCGGAGGAATACTGCAATCGTTATTTTTCAAGCAACACCAATTGTTCTCGCAAGAACCGACTGATACGTTTCTTGCTGTCAATGGAATCTCGATCAAGTTGCTCAAGAAGGCTAACGACTACGTCACAAAGACCTTCTAAGGAGCATTTTTCATCGGGGATGCTTTGAAGCCTATTCAGGATGGCAGACAGGACATTCACATTCCTAATGCCTCCTGGCACGATATAATCACCTATACGGCTTAATTTGGTACCATGAAAACATACACTGATACTCAGGTCGCTGAAACAAGTAACAGACGACCGCAACATCGGCATGCTCTCATCAATAATAATTAAAAACAGGACACAGTTTGTGTGGTGAATTACAATCCACTCATTTGGAACAGGTGCACTTTTCAAACATTCCATTAGCTTAAGAAGCGAGGAAAAACAGCATTTCGTTTCTTCATCACGATAAGAAGCCTCCGATTCTGCGATGGCACGAGCGAGGTCAGCTGCTTCTCGGCGCATTTTTTTTCGTTTCCGGGCATTCTCTCGGAGAAGGGTCATCCTTCGACAAGTACGAAGGACATCCTGGGAACAGTGTGGGCACTGATCCTGAACGCAGGCGTGGTACTTTCAGTGAGACCTTTAGCACTCTTCCTGTCATAGGATCCGTGTAGGACGGCTTGTTCTGAAGGCATGACTCGGCGAAATGCAATGCGCATACCTGCATACCAACAGCAGTCGCAGTGTCAGCGAACCTCAAAATGCGTCTGAACATTGCACAAGCGCTTCGCGAACTGTTACAATGAGTATAATTTCACCATCAGTGTGATGCAATGGTGACGTCCAGTTTGCTCTTACCTTGTTGTTTTCCGTAGGGAAGAAATCCTTTCTTGGAGTAGCACTGAGCCACTTCTTCCTTTGCACTTCATCCTTGGAGAATGAAAATACTTGAACTTTCTTCCCGGTCTTGTAATTACTTGAACATGCCGGCACACAGCACTTATTGCGTATGTCACAAGCTTCGTGCAATAAAATTCCGGCAGTAAAATTCACTGCACAACGCAAAGAAAATGGCTGGGCAGACTCGCGAAAAAAACACGTGCAGCACGGCCGTCACCACTGCAGTGAGTGGAAATTCGGGAATGCGCGACGGAACCGGTCAGGAAGTGTGGGACTGGTAGGACGGCTGGTGGTGACGTCACGGCAGAGGGCGCAGGCCTGAAGAATTTTTAGGAGGTGTTGGTTCAGCGCGCCTTCTTTTCGCTGAGTGGTACATGGCGACGATCTCCTTCATACACTCTTTTGATCCCCTCCCCCAACTCCCACTGGCCGGCGTAGAAAGTGTCAGCAGCACATACCTGTCAAGTCACAGGGCACTCAGCAGCAAGTGTGCTTTTGCGGGCGAAGCACCTTCAAGGACCGTACAATGTTGCCCCGTCCATAAACCGTCGCCCAGCATCTACACCAGATGTAAAAACCTAAACAATTGTAAACAACAAAAAGTTATCAGAAAGCAGTTATCCAGAACGAACGAAATAAAAGTCAACAACGTCGATAAAACATCAACATTTAACCACTCATAGATCAAAGTATATGAAACAACAAAATGTTAATAGGAACAAGATAAAAAGTTGTTAACCAGAACAGAATTGAAGGCCACATTTCATAGAATGCATTGTTTCGACTCTTACAAGCATTCATTTTGTGGGTATTCATCAGTTCTTCTACTTCCCGGTTTTGCTAAGGCAGCAAACACTTCGCATGTACCCAAGGCACAAGGGACGGCTCTCAGCTCTCCCATAGTAGAGTACCCTGTGCTCTAAATCGTTCCCCCTTTTTCTACCCCCCCCCCCCCCCCCTTCCGGTTTTATGTGAGGCCCACGGGACGGCTCTAAGCTCTCCCATAGCAGAGTACCAAGTGCACGTACCAAGTGCACGTACTCTAAATCGTTACCTACTTTTTCTAATCTCCACTTCTGCGTATTTTCCCAATTGCATCTTCATCAGCACCCACTTGCAATTTCAACAAGTACCCACCTCGTAGGCACCGCTTTAAGCTTCTGATAAGCTCAAAAAAAATTGGCAGTATATCCAAGGAGTGAATGATGGAGAGTGGGGCGAAGCATTAGTCCGTCCATTCGTTCTTGCTTCCGTCCGTCCATGCGCCTGTCTGTGTGACCGTTCATGCGTCCATCCACCCGTCCGTGCGTGCGTCGGTTCGTGCGTCCGTCCCTGCGTTCGTCCATGCATCCGCCCCTGCGTCCGTTCATGCGTCCATCCATGCATCTGTCTGTGTGTCTGTTCGTCCATCTATTCAACACTCCAAGTACAACCATCTCGCATATTTTCATCATATATTCCCCATATAGAAGCACCGCCATCCAGCGGACATTCCAAGGACTAAACGAGAGGTGGCACACGCACACTTTCTTACGGCTTGCGCTTCGTATCTACTCCCCACCTTTAAGCACCTCGAGTTCATGATATATACTAGTTCACTGTATTCATGGCACTGCGGTTCAACGCTCGCTAAACCTTTCTAAAACTAAGGAGGTTACAACCAGCGAGTAACCAGCATAGCAACCCTTTCTTGTCAGATAGTGCTCAGTGTTCATGCCAATGTCTGCTGATGGAGAATGAGAGACAGGAGCATTCGGCTTTTAGTTAACGCGCACGCCGCGAACTTTTTATTGTTCAACAAAGCACAGGAGAAATCTCCCACCGGCAACACCTTGCAGGTCAAAATGTAACACTTGTTACACACTACGACTACGAGGGACGAACGGGTGCCGCTTTAAGGAGCTTCGGCCCTAAAAAAGACACGACTGGTGCCAACTAAAAACCGATTTATCGTAAAGAACTCTGCATCGTCGAAACCACCCTGGACTGAACCAAAGCGGTTTTGACGTCTCATATATGTTTATGATCATTATTAATTTATATTTATATTCTTCTGAAATTTTTCAACAGCCATACCTAATTCTTTTTTTTTCGGAAATTTACACATTTTTTGGCCGATTCTCCGGGGTGATTGTGAGCAAATGAAGTGTGCTACATCATCACCAAGACTTCCCTCTCTCTCTCTCTCTCTCCGCCGTTTAATGCAGTGGACTGATCTGGTACTGTACCCGTGGTAATCATACTTTATCTGCTTCGTTTTATTGAGGTCTATTCTCCCTCTGTCTCTCGCCCCCTCTCTCTTTGTAGTATACGCATTTTTTTGCAAGCATGTTACCAGAAATACTAATACATTTCGATTCTTTTAAACCTTAGCACGCATGTCTACATAGGAGGTTACCATGTTTAGCGGGGCTGCGCAGGGGGATGAGCGATTATCCCGTGCGGCCACAGAAAGAACAGTTTTCCCATTTTCCGTAAGTGTGGCCCATCTTCTTCCACGCAACTTTGCCAAGACGCAGCAAGTATGTTATCTCTTCGCAGTCTTTTGGTGCACCTCACGCCATCCATCACACCGACCTGGGGATTAGCGATTCACTTCACTAGGGTGGGTGTCTAAAAAAAAAGCTCCGGGCCCGGGCCCCACCAACAGCACCTAGCTGCTTCGAAGGTGACCTTGACGCATGCAATTCTTTCTTTCTTTTCTTTCTTTTTTCTTTACAAATTTTGTTATTTACTCCTCTACGTAGCGTCAAATAAGCATAAGATAGGGAGGTGGCACGTATACAACAGCAGTGAAGCACACACGTAAAATTTAGCAACAAGGGGGGTAGCAGTCCTTCTGCCTAATATAATTGGCATAGCCAAGAAGTCGCACTCCCCCCCCCCCCCCCCCATGTTATGCCATGGCATGGCATATACAGGGCATAAAATGACACTCGAACACTTCCACATATGCCTGCCGAACTCCCATTCTAGATCAAAGAATTGCCCCCGTGCACCCACCCCGGTTCGCAAAAAAAAAAAAAAAAGTTTCCGCTTACGCCACTGCCTAATGCAGTTTCAGAGGAGAATTCTATAATCATTTATTTGCAGCAACAAAAGCAGGGCTAAAACACTGAGCAGCCTAACAGACGCTCTTGCAATTAATCTGTTTGTTACGCAGGCCAGAGCCCATTTAGGGGCCAAGTCACATTTTTCCCACTAAACAAAAAAAAATGAAAGATTCGAGAAAACGGTAAATGATTGCTATGTGGGTTTTAACGTTTCAAAACCACCATATGATTATGAGAGACGCCGTAGTGGAGGGCTCCGGAAATTTTGACACCACCTGGGGTTTTTTAACGTGCACCCAAATCTGAGCGCACGGGCCTACAACACTTCCGCCTCCATCGGAAATGCAGCCGCCAATGCTGGGATTCGAACACGCGACCTGCGGGTCAGCAGCCGAGTGCCTTAGCCACTAGACGACTGTGGCGGGGCAAAAAAAAAAAAAGAAACATTACACGGAAATAATACGATAAAACGTGCGTTCAATAGTTTGAAACGCTCTAAGTATGTACATTGCAATACTCTTACGTCACACACTACTGCATTGTCCGCCTCGGTGCAACAGTGGCTGCGGTGTTCGGCTGCAGACCAAAAGGTCGCGGGTTCGATTCCAGCTGCACCAGTCGCATTTAGATGGAGGGATGGAGGCATTTGGATGGAGACCGTGTTCGATGTCACGGCGCCAGTAAACGAGCACCAGATTGTCGGAATTTCCGGAGCCCTCCACTACGGCGTCTCTCTCAATCATATCGCGATTTTGGGACGTAAAACATCAGGTATCATTAATATTGTTCTTACATACTGCTGCCTTGACAAAGACAAGCCGAAGGTCGCGGGATCGCATCCCTGCTGCAGCAGCCGCACTTCGTTTGAGGCGAAGCGCTAGAGGATCGTATACGCTTGTATTTTGGCTCACGTTAAAAAAGAAAAAAACTCCACGTGAACCGAATTTCTCGAGCTCTCGTCTAAGGAGTCGCTCATACTTACATCATGGCTTTGAGACGTAAGACACCGACATTTATTGTTATAATTACAAATGCAAGCCCACTTGTCGAAACAATGGCTTCATCGATATTCAGTGCTTAGGGATTTCTCATCAGTACGTCGCATGGATAGTTCAGTTGGTGCTATTGTTACGCCAGCGAAAACCACGTAAGAGTCATCACACATAATCTGGAATAAAATTGGCGCAAACAAATTAAAAAAAAACAACAGCCTTAGATTAGCAATATATAAATAGCACACGCAATGACGTTCCTATATATCAGAGAACTGTGAGCTTTTCTTGTTTATTTCATTTTCCAATTGTGTCTCGCGAGTAAATCCACCAAACTTCAAAGATACAAATAACTTAGGACTGGCTCGGTGGGGGGGGCCTCTGAACGCGCGGTTAGGTTAAATGAGGCACTCAATAACGTTGACTCCTTTAATCGCCTCATTTGCGGCGGCAGAAACGGAAGCTATTACGCATGCGCGCTCGCGAAGAACCAAGTGACGTACAGCAGTCGAAGCTTTCCACTCCGAACTCCCGAATAAACTCGCCGGCAGCTTTTCTTTTTCTGGCTTCTTTTTCTTCTCTTCATGACGGTATATACAGTTGGCAAATGAAACAAACTCGTTCCAACTCCTCACCAGAACATCAAAGAAGCAAACTTCGTACGAGTATTATCAAATAAGACAAGATCGAAAATAATTAAAAGTCAAATGAGCTTCGTACAGGCGTTATTAAAGAACGCGGGATTCATCCAAGCAGCGCCCTCTGTGCAATCAAGCGAAGCACACTTCCTCGCGGAACAGCCTATACTGCATATGGCTGTATACATTTGATCTGTTTGCGTAAACTACAGGCTCAATCCGTACAGAAGTTAAAGAAGTTCGCTTCGTGATGTTCGACTAGCGAGTTTTCGCTCGTGCCTTCAAGGCAATACTTTGTCAGAAGTATACATACACATTAGAGAGAGAGAGAGAGAGAGAGAGAGAGATGAATAGAGAGGCAGAGAGAAAGGCCACACCATCCATGGACACCTCAGACGTTTACCAGGAGAGGGAGAGAAAGGAACAACTACTGCTCTCGGATGAGGACATTTGTTGATAACCAATAGCATCCGCAGCCTTATCGCTGGGGGTCCGTAATTAGTCCACCTTGCTCGCCCGAGTGATTCAAGCCTCGATTGTCCGCGAGGTGCATCTCTTTCGGGGAATATATCAATCTATATGTAGTTTGAACGCGGTGGGTTGTCCGGCGGAAATGTTTGGTGGAGTGGCCGATATTTCGAACGGCGCTTCGCTGTGATACTGTCTTCCCAAGGTTTATGCGTTAAAAAAAGAAAAAAAAAGGACTTCAATGATGCGTGTCATCGATAAGTCACGAGAGCCATGCATATCGAATATTTCTGGAAGAGAATCTGGGCCGTCCCGCTGGGCCGTGAATTGGCAATACGGCAATGCCTGGACGGGGCTGCAGGGTTCCGCTTACGCCCCCCCCCCCTCCCTATTATGTTAATCTATGAGGCTGACTAAGCACCCCCCTCCGAGCAGTGTTGCCACGATACGAAAAATAGGGTAGCAGATTTTTTTTCCATGTGTCATTAGTAGAAATGAGTAGATTTTAAATTTATTCTGTGCGCTTAGTTCTATAGCGTCACACATTCAGCACTGATTTGGGTAGTCTATTTTAGAGTACTGTAGCTTTCGTGAAGTGGTAAAAATAATGACTCTACGTTTACCGGTGTCCCGAAGGTGTAAACCTAGCATGATTCAAGCCTCCGATTAAATACACAAAGGTTTCGGATGGCACTCAGCACGATGAAGCTTTTGTGTTTCAGCCATGAAAACGTACCTTCTGAAGAAAACGGGGGCATTGAGAGATTAGCAATGTAACTTGCAAGTAGGGGCGGGCACAGGAATTTTCCGAGAGAGGATCAGCTGATGGAGAGCACTATGAGCAATGGGAGGCCATGACAGATCTTATTCTTGGAAGTATACACAATACAAATTAAGCGAGGACGAGGTGCTAGTGCACATCTTTACCCACTCTCTTGATATTCACCCACAAGTGCTTTACATCACCGGTGTTTCGATTCACGTGCACGTTAAAGAGCCCCAAGTGGTGACAAATTCTGGAGCTCTCACATTCATGCCATGGTTTTGGGACAGCGTCTCTCACATTCATGTCATGGTTTTGGGACGTTAAACGCCAGGAATTATTACTTCAAATTATTTTCATCGCCGATTCGTTGTCTTATGGTTTTGTGCGCTATTTCTATTGGATCTAATGTATGTAATGTATCTAATGTACCATGTATCTAATGTCTCCATCGTGTTGAAATGTTTTCCCATTGAAAACTTTTGAGCCTAGAATTATTTTTCTCCCTCTACGTGCACTCACCCCTCAACATTCCAGTGAGAGTGTCTCGGAGCCGTACAGGCTCTTCAAAAAGCACTGCCTGAATGTCATACCTGTGTGCAGGTTCTATTACTTTTGTATACTAAAAAAAGTGGAAGAGCAGAAAAGTAGGGGAGTGTAGCACATAAAAAAAAACTTTATTCTGGTAGTCTAGCTGTGGTAGAAGGTTGCTCGTTTGCAAAGGCTTCATTTACTCACACATATTCAGTGAAAGTCTTGCGAAATGTCATTGTGATTGGTTCCGAAAATCTGTGAGTGGTGCTCTAAACTTGTTTAGTGCTTGTTCACCTCTCAACATTCCAGCGAAGGCAGCGCACTGCGAAAGTGATAAACTACAAAAAGAAAAGGCGTTGATGTGAAGGTGTGAAAAGGTGTTGATGTGAAGAAATGTTTTTTTTTTTCTGCTGATCTGTTGTACAAGCTGTTTGTTTGGAAAACATACTCGCTCACGCATTACAAACAATTATATTGTTGTGCCATTTGAGCAAGATGATCATTTCCTCTTTTTTATTTATTTGGTCACCACATATGGCAGTATGTCAAATCAAACTCCACGTTGAAAAACAAAAAAAAGCCGCTTTTGCGAAAATGTTTCTAGAAAATACAGAAAATCGGTAGATTTGGACACCTTATCACTCGATCAGCAGAATTTAAAAAAACAGTAAATCTACCCATAAATCAGCAGCCATGCCCCCGAGTCGCAGCATCCCCCTCCTTATTATATCAATGTATTGCGCTAACGTCGCCCCCCCCCCTATTTCAGGTAGCTTGCCCCCCCCCCCCCTACCCATGCGTATACATACGCACTCCTGAACGCGCCGATCTAGTAGGACTGAGTCCGGCTCTCGAAACTGTAGATCACCTAAAACTTTTAACAACAAAAAAATGGGGTGAGGGTTCTACCCAGTAATCAATCTACATACTATTACAAAATTAGGCAAAATTGACTTCAGAAAAAGTACTTTATTAGTTCAGTATGATATATTATTCGTACTTTTTTTAACTTTCGCACTGTCCAAGTTGTCAAGCCTGATAATATGACCACTGCAAACATTGTCAACAAGCTGTCCACATATCACGTTGCCTTCACATAGGTGAATCAAGTTTAAAGATCTTGTAAGTGATTACACAAAGCGCTTTGTTCCTTGCATGGTAAAGTAAAGAAAAAGGGTAATATTTTTTATTTTCTCGTGACACATTGCAATTAAATAAATGATTAAGATACCTGAAGATGAAAAGAGGCACTGAAAGATATTCGCACTCTTTGCTTGCTAAAATACCAAGCTAAAACAATTTTTTTCATAAAACATCGCCATTTTTGTGAGAAACTTCCAAAACGTATTTCAATGTCACCTGAAAAGTTCTGGGAGCGTTTTTTTTTTCGCAGTAAACATACATTAAATGGTGGTATGATAAAGCAGTAATAGCAGATGCATTTAACCTACACTTTAGGTGACAATGGTTCAATGCCACTCTGACGTTACTATTAATTAGAACACAATACTTTTCACACTCTTTACCATTAATATTAAGAAATAACCCGGTCTTGCCAAATGAATTCTTAAAGGGATATGTACCATAGGTTCAAATATGTCAGTGTACTGTTCTCTAAATCCCCAAGTGAAGGCGAGATACCAATCTACGCCTCATGCATGCGTAATGGTGGTGAAATGTCAATTGTGGTTGCAGTCCCGGCTATCTAATTAAAAAAACATTACATATGTGCTATGATACATGTCGTCATTCCGGGTTAACGTCAGTTGTAACTTGTTAAGCTCGACCGCTGAAGTTTGTCTAAGTCGCACTATTCAGGGCTACACGCAAGCGCAAGCACTACATATCAGCTTGCTGCTCCTGATGTTTGAGATGTATATTCATGTTGCTGTTGGCATCCGTGACTGTAAACAACTGGTTATATGAAACACAAGTAACTGTTCTACATACGTCTCTGCATAGATTTGTATATATATTTAGCGTTATATTTTAATGTTTTATCCAATAATTCTACCACACTCTCCTTTCCTCAGCATTTTTTGCATACATCGATTCCCATTGCAGTGGGATCTGCCGATTTTTTTTTGTTCCCGAGTTGGTCATGTTTTTAACACAATGTAACCGCATGTTGTGGCTTTCAAAAAAAAAAAAATGCTTGAGTCCCGTCACACCTGCGTAGATTACGAACATGCTTATGAATGAAATAATAAAAAACAACTTGACCGAAGTCCTCTGTCGTAGGAATCGGTATAACACGAAAGTGAAACCTGCGTTCAGAAAGGTAGTGGAGCGTTTATGGTGCGTTGTTTCGCCGCAAGGTGGAATGAATTAATGCTATAGCAACAAACGGTATAATGACATCAACGCAGTAACGCAGCTGTGCTCGACAGAATTTGCCCGCATCAAAGCGTGAGCGCGGTTCGCGTTAACGAACAAGGATACATGCCACGAGGTAGAGTCTTTGTTTACGCTCACGCCGGGTATAGTCATCCATTAGGCCAGCTGACAGCCGCTCGGCGCGCAGCCCCACAAAGACGACGCCAGGAGCCTGGCACAAGCCGCATTTTGTGAGGTTCCCAAGAGCGCCGCCGTGGTTGCGTTTATGCTGGCAACAGCAGTCTACAAACAAGGAAAGAAGAGAAAAAAAACTGCGGTGGTATACGATGTCGTGCTCAGTTGAAATTCCTAAGATTGCCGCTTTGTGAACGTCTATTTTTTTTTTTTTTGCCGCTGCGGCAGGACAGCGGTTACAATGGTTTCTTCGGAGTGCGCAGGAGTTCGCTACAACCTTCTACTCGGTGTCTATTCTGACCGCGGAATGCGGATGTAAACGGTCTGGTCCACTCTATCAAAGCACGGCGCACGGCGTCTTTCGTTTGGAAGACCGAGGGCGGCTGTAGTTGTGCAATGAATGGAAGCTGAGTTGTCTCATTTAGACATTTACGATCTACGACAATTTTACTTAGAGCGTATAGGTCGACAACGTAAACGAAGCTCCCACACACTTGGTGAAAAAAAAAGGAGAAAATAATTTTATTCGAAATGCCTGAAATCGATGAGGCCACGCAAAAGAGACCACGCAAAAGAGAAAAGCTTTCATCGCGTCGCAGCAATTACGTTAGTCTCGTGCACACGAAAAAATGCACAATTGCTTAGCACCGGAACACTACTTATTCGGACTAACTCGACAAAAAAAAAAAAAAACGGGATATCCAAAATTTTTATTTAGTAGCGTGGTGTGTATCTGTGGTGAGGGAGAGGGGGGGTCCTGCCAAGTTCACCGGTGTGTCAGAAAGTTTCGTGTGAAAAGGGGAAGCACGGAAATGTTGCTGAATAAATTTTGAGAGGATCAGGCGATTATACAACAATATTGTGCGCTGTAACACCATTCAATCATTTATGAACATATTGCAGTGTGTCCATTTTGAACTACGAGCTGTTTGACATTGTATCTTTCTTGTTATTCCGTTATGTATTTTCTTTCTATGCATAGTATGTATTTTCTTCTCTCCACTCCTGCATGGGCCGTGAAAAGCCTGCAGTATGTTCAAATAAATAAAATAAATAAATAAATGCTGTGGAGGGTGAAAGGGTATTGGGGGAGGGCTTGTTTAAATCCGTGGTATCAAACTCTGCAAACCTTTCCTTAGCTGGAAAAGACATCGAAGGTCAATCTCAGTGCTGCGCGTCAACTATGTAGCGAGGTGTTAAAAGATGTTATGGTGACAAGTCTATAGACTGAAGACACACAGCAGCCGCTCTTCCTCATTTTTTCGGTTAGCAGACTCGCGCTTGAGCCTCTCGAGTGTCGTGGGTGTTGTCACGTGACAACATTCAACAACGTAGGCACCGTATATTGGCGTAGTACGGATGGGCGTACATGCACGTTTTCAACTACGTACCGCAGACGTTAATGCCGTGCGCCGTTTATTTAGTGGAGGTCGCTGGGTCGACAGAACTTTTTCATCGTTGCAAGTTCGCGGTGAATCCTTGTCTGCGCGCCAGCGTGACCCACGATGCCATCTGCGCAGCGAAGACATCCACTTGTATGGGCAGAGAGCGATAGACCACTTCGTATGGTCGCTTTGTATACCTCGGCCGTTGCCGTAGGTTTTCTTGGCGTGAGGCAGAGTATACATCGTCGGCAAAACAGATCATTGAGATATATACTCTAGTAGAACTCGCTGTTGGGCTAGTGGTGTCTATGTGTGTTTCTTTCTCCGCGCGGTTGTTCACTCGG
This sequence comes from Rhipicephalus microplus, assembly GCF_013339725.1. Taxonomy (NCBI): domain Eukaryota; kingdom Metazoa; phylum Arthropoda; class Arachnida; order Ixodida; family Ixodidae; genus Rhipicephalus; species Rhipicephalus microplus. Next base: position 102,376,189 of record NC_051175.1, on the reverse strand, counting down.
CGCGACGTTGACTATTTAATCAAGATCTTTGAGAGTCGAGTGTACGCGCGTGTAGCTGCAAGAACGGCCAAGCGAATACCGTGCGCGGCCCACCTGGTGAAACGCGCGCACTGAGAAAAAAATTGATAGCAGTCGTGCACAACGTGGCCCGTATGCAGATCGACAAATGAAAAGGTGCATCTATGAACGCACCACGTCTATAGGCACTCATCATGTGTAACGTTGCGGAAGAGCGAGACTTCTTGCAGTTGATGCCTTCGACACAAAAAGTAGTTCGATGTTCTTACCACCAATTTTTTTAAATTTTTCTTTCGCTATTAGGGCGAGACGTAGAAGCATATTATGTGCCTTACAAACGAAAAGGCCGTTGAACGTCTGTTATTATGTGGCTGTATATAGCTTAGTTTTCACGTGACGTCACATACAGACTCCCTGCTCTGGGCACGTCACGACGGCGGCCAGCTGGACTTTCAGTGTCAGTGCAGGATAGGACACCACAGGGTCGTTCGGTACCCACGTTCTTTCGTGCTCTCCCCGCTTCCTTCTATTCGCCAGTCGCGCCAATTTTAAGAGAATCAAAGAAACGCGAGGGTGCAACGGCACTAATCAGCGACCACGAAACGCGCGGAGTTATACGTTTGGCTGGCCGAACTTCTTGCATAGCTTCCACAGCGTCGCACATGACGTGTGAAACGGATCGCGGGATCGAATCCCGGCTGCGGCGGCCGCATTTCTGATGGAGGTGAAAATGCTGTATAGGCCCGTGTGCTCAGATTTATGGGCACGCCAAAGAACCATAAGCGGTCGAAGTTTCCGGAGCCCTCCACTACGGCGTCCCTCATAATCATGCGGTAGTTTTGGGACGTCAAACCCGCGTATCAATCAAATCATTATGATTCTGCAGATCTAGTGTTTTGTATGCGTTGAGAAACGACGGAAGAACGTGCAAAATGTTTGTTACTTCCAACGTTTCGACAGGAGGGCCTGCCTTCCCTGAGAAATATACAGGCACGTATGGTGGCGAAAGTGGCCGTAGCGTTGCAAATAGTAAAGTAGTTCCTCCGTGAAAACGGTAACAGCGGAAGCGTTTATTTTTAGACAGTTTCGGCCAGACTCTGGCCGAAACTGTCACGCACGAACGTACAATATGCGTAGATAAAATAGACCCCCCTCCCCCCTACAAAAAAAAAAAAAAACTCTGGCAAGAGAGACAGGAGTGAAAATTTATAAGATGACAAAGAGGTCGGCCTGAGCTAGTGCGCTGTATAGCCTGCTACTCTATATAGGGGATAAGGGAAAGAGAGAAAAGCGGGATGAAGGGTGATGATAGGGACAGGAACACGTGGTGTTCCTGTCCAGTATAGCCACATTGCATAGTACTCCACAGCTTAGTAAATAGTGGAGTGCTTTTGATAAATTAAGTCATCTGTACGGCGACGTACTGTTCTGGCAACGGCTTACACTATACTACACGGAAAGCCAGGTGCTGAAACGCAGGCCATTGCGAGAAGCACGTACAATTACTCCATTTCGATTTTGTTCATCAATTTTCGAGAATGCTGTCCTTTGGAAGCGGTCAACGTGGAAGAAGAAGCGGGAGAGGACACTGCGTTGAAGCTTCGCTCCCCCCCCCCCCCCCATAATGGGAACATTGAGCAAGGCTTTTTTTTTTTTTTTTTGCTGCAACAAGACGTAATCTGCTCCTGAATGCGTGTATCGTGCCTGCCGACCACGCTCGCGGAATTCTCAATTGCCTGCGCTGACTCTTGACTACTATAGCAATAAAGCCCGTATAACAGAGAGCAACATTCTAACTTCTCGGCCATTATTTTAGTCGGCCGTTGCTACGATCGCTCCAGAGACCGGGTTTTGCCCAGGTGGCTACGCATGGAATAGCGCTTGCGTCCCCTCACTAATACCGTGCAGCTATGTGTAAGGTGTGCACTTTCGTCCGTCATCGACGCGCATGCAGTATGTGCAAACCTATAGTATTAATTTGATATGGTTGCGTATGCTTATACGCTCAAGTTTACGTAACAAGCAGCGCACCGTACACAGAGAGTCTGTGCATACAGTGTTCGCACCATAATGAATATAGAACAATTGCCTCTACCAGTAAAAACGAAGTTGTTGAAAATGGTGCACAAAGAGCTGCATTGTTTGTGAAAGTTTAACTGTTAGGATGGTTCTGTAATCCATCTCGCAAAGCTTGCGACAACATGCTCGGCTAAGGCCGACTAAACGTGGGTCCGATTCCAGGAACTCCGGAAACGACTCGCGATTTGCCGGCATCCGGGAATATTTGGCCAATCACCGAAAGCCGGAGCCGAAAGGTCCACCATGACCCGTAGAACAGACCAATCAGTAGTCTTATTATCTTTCGATCATAGAGCGTACGGTGATCCCTCATTGGCTTGCAGCATGATCTAAGCACCAGCAATGCTGTACGGTACTAGCGGTGATGTACAAGGTACATAGTTGCAGGATACACGGGCTCGACGCTAAAACACTCACTCACGCACATACGCAAGTTAAACCGACAATGAAGAAGCGACGGCCTAACAGTGGTTATATACTGCGGGCAATTACGGCAAAGTGCCGGGCGAAGACCACCCCAAAACGCCCTCACTCCGCCCAGGTCTTCCGTTACGGCAACTTGAGAGATTTATGTCCCCGCGTATACTTTCCCGAAGCTCCTGGTGGATGCGTTGATGCTTTTGTTTTTCGTCTTGTCTTGTTTTATGGCTATCCCGGCTCACACTCACGTTAGGTTAAATCGAGCAGCAAGAACGAAAGCGGGCAAGAGAGAAGGGAAGTGACTGGGGCGCACCTCACCAGGCAGCCCATTCAGTTGAAGGCGGCGATTCAGCTGAGTGGTGCTTACACGCCGAGGATAAACATGAATGTCCCCGCGTTGCACTACAACTGTAGTTCAGGAGCATACGCGCATAGTTTCGTTTTTGAACTCTAACTTTGCTGCTCGGCTGCGCACAGTGTATATATGACGCATCGCTGTCCTAGTCCCGTGTTCCGTTCACGGCATTCCAGTACACCGTGACATTGGGGAATAATGAGCCATGTAACGTGGGCTTGTATCGGTAGGCCGCCCCCTGAATGCGGCGTCTATGGCAGCCTGTGTGTTGGTAGGTAATACATTGTCAGTAAATGAAGCAGCGAATGATTATTTGCCAAGTTAAGTTATTTGCGAAGTTATCTGCCAAGATTATTTGCCAAGTATGGACGATGGTCCATACGTTTAGCTCGAACATACTTCGTGGCACGAGACAAGGGCCTAGCCAGAAACTGTTTCGGGAGGGGGGGGGGAGGCACCACTTCGATTTCAAGTGGGGTCGATCCAGGCAGGCTGATTCCGTCGATTGAAGTTTCGTGTTCTGGAGATGTGGCGAAAAAAAAAATCGGGAAGAGGGGGGGGGGGGGCACGGGTCCGGTATACCACTCCCTAGTTGCTCTACTGTCAAAAGATGAAATGAATAGAAGCTGAACTAAATGGAGCAATGCGAAGTAAGAGGAAAACATCGAACCACAATTTTTTCTTGAGGCTTAACCAGTTTTATGTGCGTTCGCGTGTGCGCGTGTGTACGTGTACATACATACATGCAAAACATAACATCCTGAGAGGGCGAGGTAAATCCACCCTCTCTCCCTCCTGGCTACGCCAATGCTTTGAACAAACATTTTCGCATGCATTATCCTACTTGTATGCGTCTGTATCATGTCAAGGGCATATATAAAAACACGACCTGAAGTTAGCACTTGCAAGAACCATCAACGAAAATTTACAAAGAAGACCTGGACATGAGCCGGTCACGGACGTGTGGGCACGGGCATTCCGCGATATGATTAGCCCTGTGATTTGGCTATCTTCCTGGGTGGCATAGGTTGAATGATTTCTATCAATGGCTACATTCTTCCGAGGAAAAGCCCCTCGCTTTCGAGATAGCTCATCTGTACGCCAGTCCACTTCTCTGGGCGGACGATCAATGATCAATACAAGAGATACCATTTAGGTAACCCACCGGAAAACCCGCTGGGGCTTGCCTTTTTCACTGACTTTCATTAAACCTTTTTTTTTATTTCTCAGCCTAGAAGTATTTTTTTCGCTCTATCTCTTCGATATTTATTGTCAGTTCATTGATTATTGTTTACTTTGAAGTTCAGTTCTATGTCAGTCATAAATCAGTTACAGAGTGGAGTGTAGACATGTATAGGAAACAGAGTAGGCAAAAAAAAGCAAATCAATGCCTGACAAAATGCCATAACCCGTCCCAGTCAATAGGACACACAAAGAGCAGTATATGTACCCATGTTAAAAATATTAGAAAAAGAAATAGTGACAGTTTCACAGTTTGTATAACATTTCAAATGTTGAGATTTATGTGATTTCTCCCTTTCCTAGCACAACCCTCCACGGGATGGCCTATAGTGCTCTCCTATAGTAGAGTACCAAGTACATTATATCGTTCACCAGTTTTTTTCTGAACATTTGATAAAACATCGTTAGAAAAACACTTAGGTACACTTTCGAGACCCGGCTAGCTGTAGGACTTAGTTTATAATAATGGTCCAGGGTAATATTATTTTTTTTTCACAGACACAACACAAGGAATGCGTAGAAATATCCGTACTTTTAAAATAACAACCATGCATTTAAAACTCACAAAATATAAAATGCGACAAATATTTATACACGTTTATTTTGACAGAAACATGCGTGATTTCATAGGAAGAGGAAAAATTATTACTGGTGCATTACTATAGATGTGTGTGTATTTTCTTTTTAAAACATAATCATTGAGCCGCCCTATTTTACAATATGATAGTAATTGAGGGATGTACATTCAACAGTTCAGGTCGTACGATGTATAGCCTTTGTGTACCGTAGTTTGTTCGTATTCTTTCGCTGCCGTATGTAATGCGTGTAAAGCTGTATATATTGTCTTTGATAAAGTGCATCGTGAAATGCGAACGCGTTACGTTCCGACTTATCACACGTGATCATCGATTTTTCTTTGTTTAGGGTGTTCTCGAACGTTGATATGTTGTGTTTGTGAAAGAGTGGGTAGAATGCGTTCTATAGAACGAACCCCTTCGATTATTCTCACTGTTATTTTCTGTAGTCTATGAATGCATTCTTTGTTTGTTTCAGTAGTTTTACCACGCATTAATAAACAGTAATGGATGCGTTAACATGCTAAGGAATACAGTTTCTTTGTTACCCAAATAGTTAAAAAAAGCTAAGTTTTTTTTCAGTTACACCAGTTGAGCGTGAAAGATTAGTGCCAACTTTGTTTACGTGATTACGCAGAAGCGTGAAAATAATTATGTTTGCATGATTATAAGTCTCTCATGTCCCGACATTAAGGGCACAGCCTTCGAAACACTCCAAATAGACTAAATAGCCCACTGCTAGTTTCTTGAGAAATTATGGATGCCGCTTGTGGTCACATGTATAAAAAAAACCCATCGCCAATATCGAAGACCACTCTTGACTACCTGATAAGCTGCATGAAAAAAAAAGAAAAAAATACTTGAAGAAGCAAACTTGGATATATAGACTGCCTTATGCCGTAGAAACACCATTCTTTTTGCCTTCCTATGGCGTCATTGCCGCTCCTCTGACCTGCCCTGGTTATAACTCCGTACCGTGCACTGTCCAATGCATTCATTAGACATTTTTCCATAGCGGCGGCGTGTAGTGGTCGGTGATGCGATCATGTGGTACGTGCTTCGTATGGTGTCACTATCTAGCAGATTAAATATAGTGGGTCGGCAACTGATCTAAGCCTAGCCCCGCCATGGTGGTCTAGTGGCTAAGGCACTCGGCTGCTGACCCACAGGTCGCGGGTTCAAATCCCGGCTGTGGCGGCTGCATTTCCGATGGAGGCGGAAATGTTGTAGGCCCGTGTACTCAGATTTGGGTGCACGTTAAAGAACCCCAGGTGGTCGAAATTTCCGGAGCCCTCCACTACGGCGTCTCTCATAATCATATGGTGGTTTTGGGACGTTAAACCCCACAAATCAATCTAATCAATCAACTGATCTAAGCCTAAATGACGAATCCTCCAGTGTGATCTGGTGACTTTCACGCAAGTCCATATTCGGTCAATCTAAAAGCACTTTCCTCTTTTTCCTTTTTTATTTTCTTTTATTTTATTGCGACGGCATGCCTTACGGCATACCCAGAAAAGGGTTAAGGCCCGTCTCTCTCTCTCCTGGATGCAATCCAAGAGGCGTCGGTGCAGAAACTTCTCCCGCCCGCTGTTCGCGCGAAGGTCGGATGGTCGGCCAGAGCGATGGGCCAGGCTGGCGAGGCTTTTGGAGATTGTGGGTGTGTGCCTGATTGAAGGTCACGGAGAGATACCCAGAAGCTCGTCCGGCTCTACTTGTGTGGTCCCAGAGAAGGAATGGCTTCCCATAGCGTTCACAGCGGTATACTACGCGACCTGTTCAATCAACCCTCAGTCACGTATGTGCTGGCGTGTTTAGGAGGCGCTATTGGAGCCATCTGCTTCAAAGAAACGCTCACTAATATGTCAGATTGGTTCGCGAGTTCTCATTTTTAACAGCCTCGCGACACGACACTATTATAACACCGAAGAAGATGAGAGACAGTACTCGAGCGTGCTTTGAGGGGTATCGAATCACAGCATTAGGGAATACACTTACCCTCATGCCGCACTGCCACTCCGCACAGGGCGGATGGCCCTCCGGCAATCTCCCATTGGCTGCTCGAAAAGAGGGGCCAATGAGAGACGAGCGGAAGGCTATCCGTGCCTTACGGAGCGGCCATGGCATCTTCATCACGTTCCGCGCGGGTTTCATGGCAGCCCGATTCGCACTAGCTGGTTCGAATTCATTTCCCAAGCGTTCAATTAACGGTGCTTGATGTTACCAACACTTTGGCGCCAACTAACTCAACTTCATCTTCTGCAACTTCCGGCGGTGACTAAGAAATGCAGCATCCGCCAAATCGTTTACTTCAAAGTTGATAGCTCAGTACCTTCGACCTATCCCTGAATTCTGGTATTAAGAGCTGTGCCTCCTCTTTTTCTCTCCCAATCCTATGGCACCGGAATCGATATGCTGATATCGCGTTGCCGTCGGCGGGCCCTGGTGCGGCGCGCGACGGCGGGCAGGGGGGGGGGGGGGGGGGGGGGTTGGTCTACAGACGCCGCTGCTGCCGCCGGCGTGGCGCAACCGACGCAAAGCCTCTCCGGCCGTCGCGTGCAGGCCGCCTCGACACGTGTAACGACCGCAGCGAAGGCGCCCCGTAATTACTGCGCCATAAAACTGCGCTCTCCGTCGACGACGTGGGTGGTCGGACCAGCTCCTTTTGTCGTCCCTTCCCCTTCGCGCGACAGACAAACATGTCGGCCTGCTGCGGGGGCCCTCCTACTTCGATATGCCCGCCACCGCGACAGTCCCCGCTCGCTCTCGTTCGGTTTCCCGCCGCCACGACGGCGTGCACCAAGTTGCACGCAGCACACTGTGTAACCCCCTCACCCGCCTGCTCCTCGTCGCGACCGGGAGCCAATCAGCGAGCTCCGGAGATGAGAGTACCCCGCGGAAACGTTGTAGAAGAACATCGCATTTGTAGAAGGATATCGCTTTGCTACGCATTATCATGCGCAACGTTATACCAATGTCATTCGGGAAAAAAAATGCTTATCAAAATAACCCCTATCCGCTACGATCAGTGATTTCAAAAGCTCTAACCATTCCGAAATATCTCACTAATTACGGATCATTTACATTCACGCATAACGCATCACAGCTCTGGAACATACTATACCCAAAGTGCTAGGAGAACCACAGTCACATGTTACAAAGCTAACTTACTCACGTCACTTGTTTAATGAGGATGTATTGTATTCCTGCCATCTCGGCTGCTAACCCGCAGGTCGCGGGATCGAATACCGGGTGCGGCAGCTGGCATTTCCGATGGAGTCGAAAATGTTGTAGGCCCGTGTGCTCACATTCGGGTGCACGTCAAATAACCCCAGGCGGTCGAAATTTCCGGAGCCCTCCACTACGGCGTCTCTCATAAACATATGGCGGTTTTGGGACGTTAAACCACACATATCAACCATCAGTCAATATCCCTGTCATTACACTCTGTCCTCTAGCCCTCTAGTATTTCTGTAACAGAATATTAAATAAGGGTCCCATCTGCAGCATGCATTGGTTCGGTGTGTTCACGTCATGGCCCGAAAATTTGTCCTTTTGTATACATACACATGCGCGCCGGCATACATAATGGAAGGGACAGGGGTCGGACAGGTCCTTAAAAAAGTTCTGGTTAGGCTACTACGCTTCTGGCGATCAAACTGTCAATCAAAACGGCCTTCATTATATGCTTACGGGTTCACGGGGTCAAGCTGGCAAATCCGGTCATTCTACAGCGACCGCTTCGATTCGGGAGGTCATGGTGAGAGAAAGACCCACTAGACGCGGACACAAGTTTGCGTCAGACTATAATGCTGACTCGAGCTATTGTTAAACTAAATCAGTCAATTTGAATTCGATTATGGTATTCACTAGGCCAGACGGGCAAGTTTGCGCACTTACAACGTCCGCCCGAGTGTATGGTAGGTCCTGCTGAAAAAGACCTCCGAAAGAAACGGACAGGTGCCCACTACGGCTGTTGTTTAAAGAAAAAAAACATGGGGTAACTCGAGATTCCCGTTATACGACTATACCGATTTCAGCACGGGCAACAGAGAGAGAGAGAGAGAGAACTCTTTATTGAAATGCAGAGAATTTAGCCGGCATATATAAATCGCTGACTTGCTACTCTGCGTGGGGAAGAGGATTGAGAATTGAAAGTACGAATAAGGAGAGAGAGAGAGAGAGAAAGGAAGACAAAATGTAAATATAGACAAGCTCAGAAATCGAAAGCATCCAATGAAAATTGAGTCTTCACTTTTAATTTGAAAGCGTATTTCTTGTAGCGAACGCAGCTGACGAACTTGTTGTGTTTTCGATCCGATACATATAATAAATGTTCGGGTTTAACATCCTAAAAACACAATATTATTACGAGAGGCGCCACTGGTGAGGGGTCTGGATATTACGACCATGCGAGGCTCTATAACGTGCACCTAAATCTGTAGGCACGTGCACGGTACTTTAGCGTATATTGACTTCATGAAAATTCGGCCGTCAAGGCAGGTGTGCGATTCCGCACCTTCGGTTAAAGTCCCGAGACATTAGAGTGGAGCTGACTGATTGATGATTGATTAAAACTTTATTTTGGCCCTGAGAAGACGCAGGGGAGACCCCGCGCCACCCGGCTAATCCCACGTAGGGACCGTCAAGCCGAGCTTGGCGGCCCGTTCACGGGCACTATGGACGGCTGCAGGTTTTGATCGTTAAGTTCGTGGTTGCGTAAGAGCGCTACCCACCTGTCCTCGCTGAAAGCAGAGCCGATCGCTTCAGATTCCCGCAACACATGGTTGAACCTTGCTAACAGTTCACAGGCAGGACAATCCGCACTTGGATACTGTTCAGGGTAGATGACATGAAGAACCACAGGGTTAGGATACACACTGGCTTGCAAAAGTTGAAGGGTAACTGCCTGCGACTTGTACAAGGCAAAGTGTGCGAGGGGGGAATACCCGTATTGGCAGATATAAGTATTTTGTTATTTCGTTGAAAGTCAGTAAGGGTTCCCAGCGAGGAGACTGGAGCTCGCGATAAAGAAGAGATACTGGAGATCCATCTACTGACACAACACACTAGTATCAACTGACGATGTTCCAACACGAGCAGCAAAAGCGACGCAGTCGTCATTAGACACTAAAATGAAAGTTGAGCGAGTCCATAAGGACCGCGGAAAGGTGAAAGCACGCCTCTGAGACTTACCGTGCGTGCACAAAAGCATTTACGTATAGTATATATGCTACGCAATGCAGTAACGGCTTGCTTGGTCAACGTTTTCACGCGAAGCTCCATATGGATAGGAGGTGGGAAAATGCAGCGGTCCGTGAGTGCGCAGAAACTATACGACGAATAAGCAATTCTAGCATATATACGGTATGCATAGAAGGGTCTCCGCGTTTGTGCAATTTTGTCGACAGGTTATGTCTGCACGTCTAACTGTGATACCCACAACATATGTCTGTTGAGATTTCTAATTAAGTACGCTTGCATTTGGGTTCCACAGGTGGTTCGCACAAATGAAATTCTGTAATGGTCGTGTCTTTATTTACAAGGCACCTTGCTACTGGATTGCAGTTCAATATGTTTAGAAGGATCAAGTTTGATTTCCTCATAAACACTGAGCCTACTCAACTTGTATAACTGATTCTCTCTTTAAAACTGAGCGTTATAAAAAGCGCAAGTCTGTGTGGTCGTTGTATGAAAGGTTTTCGACCGTCAGCTACCTGCTTTGCGTTGTTCTCAACAATTACTTCGTTAAATTTTTTTTCCTGCCTCGAGGCAGACCCGTAGCCAGGAATATTTTTCGGGGGGTGGAGGGAGCACTTGCTGGAAGCTTTGACTATTTTCTAAAAACAATTGTTTTCATTATTTTGATTCACAATCGCAGTATGTAAGTTATGTTACTTTATTTAAAAGCTGTTTTAGTAAATTTTCAAGGTCACTGTGGCTGCACAATGCTGACGGCGGTGAGACTTTACGTGGGCCACGGGCACGGTGACCGGGCGCCTCGTCGACCTCGTGAGTGACGGAATGCAACCACAGACGGCGGCGCATGGCCGATCGTGTTGTCTGCAGTATACAGTGCGTGAATACAAAAGTCGTGAAAACATTGGCACCACACTCGACGTAGTCAGTGCATCTAGCGCGCGTTCTCTTGTGCTTGCTTCCTTGTCAGTGAGCTGTTAGTCACTGTTTAATACGTGGACAAAAAGATTTCGCCAGCGGCACCAACGGTATCACGCTTGCACAGCGCTGGCGCCGCGCAGCCCATGGCACGTGCTTTCCGAGCCGGAGAGAGAAGTGTGGCAGCTTGGGCTAGTTGGTATGGCTTGACGATAGTTATAGCACAGAAACAAAACGATAACACAGAGACAAGAATGACTCGAAGGACATGAGCACTCGTGTCCTTCGTGTCCTTCTTGTCTCTTTGTCGTCGTTTTGCTCTCGCGCTATAACTATCGTCATACCGGAGAGAGAGTCACGCTTTCTGCTTCACATTCGGATATGAAAAAGAAAGGAGGATTCGCCCCAGTCCACATGGCCGACTTCCGGCTTCACCGGGGCTTCGCAACAAGTAAAGTCAGGGCCTCTGTTCTTTTATTTCTTCCGTATACCTTTTCCTTAGTCAATGAGCTACCTCGAGGATCAGCATTGGCAACGTGCCTTGAACAACGGTGCGTTGGTGGAACTAATCTCAGAGGCGTAGAAGGTCTGTGCCGTACCGGCCCGCCGGCTCGCGTGTAGAGAACGCAACCGTGACGTTGAACCTCAAGTTCGCGCTGACCCTTTTGCTAGCTCAGGGGATAGAGGTCGAACTAGAGGTCGCGCGTGTTTTGTATTTTGCGCGAGAAAAACCTTTTCACTGGGGCAGACCTAATGGCCAGTTGGTAGAACGTAATTCATGCAGTAGTGCGAAGAGTCAGAAGGGACGGCGCCCATCGTTCTTGCACTCTAGCCGTCCGCGTGATTCCTTGCACTACCGCCTCAATAAGTTTCGTCAATTCGAACTCAGGTGAATTCCCGCCGAGGCCCTGAAGTCTTACATTGTGGGTGGCTACCGCTTTAATGCGTACGGAATACCCGTGAAAAGAAAAAACCTAGGCATCTCCACGAAGTGAATCCTGACCAGTGAAGACTGTTCTTACCGTAAATCGCCCACTCGCGCATGCAAATGAGTGGCAACGCGTTTTTGAAGTATATATAATGCTTTTTTTGCCCTTGAAGCGCCGCTTTCCACGCCCTCTGGTGTAGCAGCTTGTTGTCGTCGGCTTCCCGAGCTCTCATCTCCGGGGTAGCTTGCTATCTGCGCAGACGTTAAGCCACTGCATGCCATGATCTTGCCTCCGGAGTGGCAGCTTGTTGTCGGGGTTGCCACTTCGCCTTTCGCGGGCGAGATCGCTTCCACGTTCGTTTTCATCAATGGCAGAAAGCAAATGAGTGGTCTGGTACGCACTTATTCTTCATCGTCATCATCATCACCGTAATGACGAATAGCTGGTACCTTGCATGCGCTGTACCGTGATGGCAGATAGATGATGTGTGGTGTGGGACACGCTTATTCTTCAACGTCATCAGCAACAGAACAAAGTGCACATAATGCCTCACAGATGTGTAGCGGGTTCCTCCTTTATCAGCAGAATGACGAATATCATAGTAGCATAACGGGAATTTCTCTACTTCATGAAAGTTACGGGTGGCGTCTAGTGGGTACCTTGTATGTGCTGTACCTGACAACGGACAAGTCTATACCCTATAAGGTGATTTGCCCCTAAAAAGAAAAGAACTGCGAAGCTGTGTCGAAGATCATTAACCGGCTAAGTCACTAAACCCCACCCCGTCATCACCACAAACAGTAATTCCCATGGTTAGCAACGGTAAAGAAAAGAGGGCATACGTACGGTAGCAACGCCCATCGTTTTCGCGTATCGCCTTTCTAACGCCGGCTAGTTTGCCGAGAAGCGGTGTTGTACAATGTGTTACCATTAGCCTTAGAACCAAAGGAAAGAAAAAAAGGGTGGGACAACACCAAGCCTTCCCAATGGTCGCGTGGTTCTCAAATTAGTGCCCGCGCGACGAGAAAAAGAGACGAGGAAGTTACGTCGCCGTACATGATGTAGTTGTCAGAATACCACGTTGGTTTTCCGTATGTAAAGAGAAACAGGACGCACGCCCGTGTTTTTTTTTTTTTTTGTTTTTCGCAAACAGGTTCGCAGGACCGTCGCTGCACCGAACTCGGGTACAAGGGACGCTGTCGTGCTACGTTTCTCCTCAGGGGCCCACGAGGCTTCCTCGTTATCGAAAGAAGGAAGAAAGCAAGACGGCAAAAAGAATGAAAGAGAGCAAAACACAAACAAAAGGAAAACAACGCGCAGCCGTTGCTGCTGTTGCACCGCCCCCCCACGCGGGTGGTCCGGTTGACAGGGAAGCCCGTACGAGCGTATATCTGACTGGCGCCCGGCGCGCGTACACTCAGGCAGCTTGCGAGACGCGCCAGCCTCGACGGCAATACGTCTCCGATCGAGGGAGAGAGCGTGGACGCCAAGCAGGGTAGACCCCGCGAGCGCGATCTTGATGCTCACAGCGACGGTCCTGCTCGAGCAGGTGAACTTAAAGAGAAGTCGGGGGACTGAGATAAGAGAGACTCTACAAGAGGGACTTGTCAATATACTTTCAACCTGGCACGTGCCACCCCCGTAGAGTTGTTCGGGAACCAGGCGGACTTAACGGCAGGGGGGTGGTGGACAACTATGGAGGCGGTGGACACCGCACGCCGGGGGGTGGCACTCTGACATACCAGGACAAGGGAGGTCATCGCAAGACGGCACGCGTCCGCGATTTTGTGGGCCTCGAGCTCGGCTGAGTGGCCGGTTCTCGGTGAACCGGAATGGAATGGGGATCGAGTGCGCGGGAAGAACGACACGGCTAGTAATGGATCGCATTAAGCGCGTCCGCGAGGGACATTGTTTCGGGGAGAGTATTGAGAGCTGCAGTTCAGAGATTGGCGTTGTTTCCCGGGTGGTGCCGAGGCTTATCTCTCGGACCTCACTGGACGGCACACATAATGCGGCTCATGTAGTGGAAGATAACCCTCTCGAACGAATATATTGTTGAATTCGCCCCCCCCCCCCTGACATGTTCTCATCAGGTAGAGGTGACTCAATGAGATTATAGAACGTGCGTTTGGCCGGTATATTATACTCGCGTCACAAAGCTGGATTTTAAAATGATTTCACCCGGGAGTAGGAACAGATATGATAATATGCGAGGTCCACACACCGACTCCAGCCAGCCTGCTCAACGCCGACATGCACAACGCATTACTCCAGATTCTATAGAAACCCCACCGCCAGCATTACTACCATAGTCCTTATCATTATCATGATTGCCACTGCCATGACAATATCACCATCTTCACGATTATGATCGACCAGAGGAACAAAACATGACTGACATCGCGTGCTGTAGCTGTACTCAACGCCCAACACGCATGACAACCTCGGGCAGCTTCAATCAAACATCCCATCATCATGGTCACCACCAACATTACCACCGCAGTTGTTATCATCATTGTTAATATCCTGACCACTATCATCGGGTAGACAAAAAGAATGACTGACATTGCATTCTGCGCTGAACACTATAGCTACGTACGCCATCGTGCAACTTTCATATACGTCGTCGTCGTCATCACCAAATGCTTAGAATGCAAAACAGCAGTGGAAGCTTCGAGGACGACGAATGAAGGGACGACCCCCGTCTTGCGTGTCAGAAAATGACGGCGTTCGAACAGGAAAACACTGCAAGTCAGCAGCGCGCGCGTGTACGTAATTTGTATGCGTGATGATTATATATAGCCAAGCCGAGCGTCTCCTTTCTTCGGGGTGGTCTGTGAAAGACATTAGGGGGTATTTAGTGCCGAGTCGACGCCTCGACTGTAAAGGATCGATTAGAGAGAGAGAGTGAAGGCAGAGGGTTTGCGTACTTCGTTTATATAGGAAAGTGAGGCGCAAATCTCTGACGATTAGGTGGTTATAGTCGTAAACGATACGCCTGAGCGTAGTAGTTCGTGTCCCGAGTCGTTAACGAACGTAAATTATCACCCCGAAAGCTGGGCAAGTTGTTGGTCACCGTCGGCTTCTATGCTCCGGGAAAAACAACTTGAAAGTTTGAGTGTGTGCAACTCGAATCGGGAATGTAGGGAAGTGTAACTTTCGAAAGAGACATGTTCGAGCTCCTGTGTCTTTTTATCGTAGCTTTGCCACGCACATCCAACAACAAACGTTCAAAAGATATTGGCTCCATTATAAGTGTGAATTCCTATTCTGTTAGTGCGTATTATTTCTAATCTGGCTGGAAACTATAGGCTACAGAATCATCAAAAGGCTGTAACACTATATACAGGCTATGTGCCCATCCGAAAATTTCGCGTCCCGCGCGCAAACTTTTGCTGTTAGGTGAATAACAGGCAATAACCGTAGAGCCGAAGCACGAGACTGAAGTAACAGAAGAATAAGAATGGGGTGGAACACATTTGGTAAGCACTCTCAAATCATGACAGGTAGATTGCCACTATACCTCAAGAGGAAGGTATATGACATCTGCATTTTGCCGGTATATACGGAGCAGAAACCTAGAGACTTACAAAGAGGGTTCAACTTAAATTGGGGACGACGCAGCGAGCAATGGAAAGGAAAATGGTAGGTGCAACCTTAAGAGATAAGAAGAGACCAGAGTCGATTAGAGAACAAACCAGGGTTAAAGATATCATAATTGAAAACAAGAAGAGGAAATGGATATGGGCCGGGCATGTAGCACGTAGACAGGATAACCGCTGGTCATTAAGGGTAACTAAGTGGATTGCTAGAGAAGGCACGCGGGTTAGGGGGAGATAGAAGGTTAGGCGGGCAGATGAGATTAAGAAGTTTGCAGGCATCAAATGGCCGCAGCAAGCACAAGACCGAGTTGACTGGCGGAACACGGGAGAGGCCTTTGTCCTGCAGTGGACGTAGTCAGGATGATGATGATTATGATGATGATGATGATGATGATGATGATGATGAACTGCCGCGGCGTTTCTTCACCAAAACAGTGTAATAGTTGGGCGGTCTAAGTCTCCTATAGCTGAACCCTCATTTGAACATTCCTTGTGCTCATTTCTCGATCGGTTTTTTTTTTAATTCAAATGATACAAGCACTCTTGCAACGATGAAAATGAAACGTACCGAGGATTTGGCGTTTCTGTTGCTACCGGCATGCTTTGCGGCAACTGTGACACGTGAAACACGAAGCGAAATTCGGTCAATGATTTGTCAAAACCACACACATATATATACTGCTGACGCCACCATTTTTGCAAACGTCGACCGCGGTGCACCAACGAAAATACGTCGAAAATACGCCTCATGTGGTTGGTTGTCGCGCTTTGGTGCGAGGCGCATTTATCGGGCGGCGCCTCGACAGACATATCTGCCCCGCCGAGAGCAGATGTGGCACATATGCTCAGGAATGCGCTAAGTGGTTGACGCATGCGACAATCTTTTCCTTTTCTCTCCCTCTATCTCTCTCCTTGTGCGTGTGTGTGTGAATGAGTGAGCGGTGAGTGTGTGTATGTGTGTGTGTGTGTTTGAGTGAGTGAGTGTCAGTAAGTTGAGTGAGTGCGTGAATTAGAAAGAGAGAGAGAGACAGACAGTGATCTCTCTGTCTCCATGAGCGTAAAGCCCTGATATTCTAAATGCATGGGCTTTGCATGAGTGACCACACAAGCACCCCCACTGGGGAGATCGCAAAGGTATCCGCATCGCAAAATACACGCGGACAAGCCGCGAAACACCGTCGAAGCTACAGTTCCGTCTTTTGTGATTGTCAGCCTCTTTAGTGCAGTCCATGGACACAGCATACGTGAGCTGGAGATGCCGGAGATTATACGGTCTCGTCTGCAGGCCGTCCGTGGGCGCGCGCCGCTCGTATCGGTATACCACCGCGTGTATATACGACGCTCTGCAAGACGACCGAACACACGTGGAACGGTTATACGAGCTTCTCCTTATCTACGCGCCATTGAAAGCAAAGCCCGCAATCCACGTGGCCACTCGGCCGTACTCCTTAAATTCCGGGCACGAAGGGCCGTTTTCATATTGATCCTCTCCTCGAAAATCAATGGGCGTTCCTGAGAAGCCACGCTGTCTTGTCACTCGCTCGTATCGTTCAGTACATGGGTGGTCTCTGTCTTCATAGTGAAGGGGGGTCCTTTTTATTGCGTTTTTTTTCTCTCGGTGCACAGGAGAAATGCGCGAAGTGTGCGCTGAGGAAAGAAGCTTCATATTTCACAGCGCGTTTGCTTAGCCCCTTTTAAAATGTTGCAGAGTAGGATATCTGTACAAAATATTTATAGGACCTTGTTTCGCTGGTGCAAGTGCGCCCGCACGTTTAAATACCTGACATTGTTTAGAGCTTTCACGTTGCCGGATTAGGGGGTTTAAAGTAGGATTAACACAACGACACGTCCGGCACGCTGGCCCATTTGAAACAGTCGACGCCGTTTGTTGAGGTTTTTTTTTTTTTTTTTCCCAGTCCACGTACGACGTTCAGACACCGTGTTTGCTCGGACGCAGATGTTGTCGGTTCTTCGTTAGGACGAGAAAACTGATCTCTCTGGTGCGACTATCGTCAATTGCCTGCTAATGTCATCCCGAACTGTCTGTACTGCATAGCTCTGTCAAAACATCTATTTCAATGTAATTACAGAAACGCTTCGTTATCTGACAAGAAGACAGGTTGCGATACATGCAAAGATTACACTAACATGAAAGATAAGGAAAAAAATAAAGTGCAGAAGAAGCGAAATGACTGTTACAATTGCCCTTTCGAGCTAATAATTAATTATAATACATCGCCACACATATTTCAGTGGAATACCTTCAACTTATTCATTTATTAAACGAACAATAATGACATGTTGTAGGTGTATGCATTACAGGCTATTCTAAAATTGGACTTCTCAGGAAAAACGAAATAAAATTATATGAAATAAAAATTGATCGAGACAAACAGTGCACATACTAGCATAAAGCGCAAACAAATGTTATTCAAGCAGTATGAAGTACTTCGTATGTCCTAATTTGAAGAAGCCCGTCTATTTAAGGTCGTCAACACATAACGGTGCGGGAATCTTGCATCAAGCCCCGCAAAAACAACTTCATTTTTGAGGGGTGTGGTCCTGAACTGCCACTCAGAGGCTCAAAACGCACTCGCGGGCTAGTTTATAAATCATTACGGCATATGGCAGCACACAACACAAAGGCATGACACAAGCGCTAAACTTCAACTCCGATCGTTAAAGTTGAATTGAAGAAGAGCGCTGCAATATGCCCCCTCAAAGGTATACTCTCTGAGAATGTTCATCTGCAAAAACCATGAAGACAAGTTAGGTTGACAAAAAAAAAAAACAACAAGTTGGAGCTCACTCATACTCGCTCAGCAAATATATTTTGCTCAGAGGGCCCACTTTGACTCAGAGCCACCGGAATTTTCTGCAACCGGACTCACTAAACTTCTTCTCGACCGGACTCACTTGGACTCAGACTCCCTAACATATTTACCAGCCGGACTTACCCAGCCTGACACAAAGGACTCGACTTGAGTCTGAGGAAGCCGATTGATTGATTGATTTGTGGAGTTTAACGTCCCAAAACCATCATATGATTATGAGAGATGCCGTAGTGGAGGACTCCGGAAATTTCGACCACCTGGGGTTCTTTAACGTGCACCCAAATCTGAGCACACGGGCCTACAACATTTCCGCCTCCATCGGAAATGCAGCCGCCGCCACCGGGATTTGATCCCGTAACCTGCGGGTCAGCAGCCGAGTACCTTACCCACTAGACCACCACGGCGGGGCGTGAGGGAGTTGACTCTTATGTCCATGAACGTAAATCTACCCTTTTTTTTTAATTTTGGTAGCAATGATATTTAATGCCGATGTCTCTCATATTCGCTCTTTAATGCCACTATCTTTCATCATCGACGCTCTGCGATTCACCTTTCCATCTTTCGCCTTCAAATGCGAGTTATTTGTAATCCAATAAAACAACAAACACATCTTTTGACATACCCGGCACACACGAGATATCTTTATCGATAACTTTAAGTGAAGGAGTTTGCGGGGAGAGGTCGTGGAATCTCTTCTATTTCCCGTATCTGACCAATAAATATTGATGCGACGCATGAACGTGATTGCGTTGAGGAGTAGTTGTAGTAATAGCCATTTATTCAGCCACAATTTACAGGCCGAGCATTTCGACCGCCTGTGCGATCAGTCAACGCTGTTCTTCTTCCCCTTCGGCGCCGATCCAGTCGAGCCAGGAGGTGATGGAAAGGGATGGGGGAGGGTAATAGCTGGATTGCTGAGCAGTTGGGCAGTAAACAGGCAGTGTGACAGGTCAGCATATGGGTGGGGGCAATTAAGACAGCAGGGGTTAGACCTATATTTATAAAAGGGAAAGGCGAGAGGGGGTTGTCAGGCAATTCATTTGGATGTGCCGTAGGGTTCGAGCCTCGAACGCAGTGAGTGATGGACGAGGGGGAGGGTAGAGACGCTTGTCGAGCCGGATACTGGAGATATACCTCCTTTATAGTGTGACGCAAGGAGATCTGCCCATCGTTATTCGCGGAGCTCTCACTGTCTTCCGAAGGCGTGGGCCAGGGAATGAACGGTGCCTCTGTGAATAAACGTCGGTATAAACTTAAGCGGCAATACAGAGTGCAGCTCACTCACGGTCACTAATCAAATGTATTTTGCACTTACGGCGCACTCAGACTCACCAACTCACCAAAGTGACTCCGCGTGAGTAAACGCGGAGTCACTCAAACTGAAGGGCCGATCCGAGTACGATTGGGTATAAGTGAGTCGATTCTGAGCGAGTTTGCCTGCCTATGCAGGCTATCCTTTACTTGCCGGCCCCGGGCATGGTGGCGGTCCAAGCCCTTGGCACACTAATAATTAAAGAGCGTGACCACCGTAAACAACCCTCAGTAAAGTAGGCGATATGCGGCGGTGTTGTTCAAACTCTTCGTGAACATTCCGTAACACTTTCTGTCGATTATGGCATTACCATGATGTCTTGTTCATGCGCCTGTTTCATGTAAATTAATTTATTTCCCCTTTACGTGCAAGCTTCATCATATGCGTATGCAGGGGTCTCCGTAAATGGGAGACACTGCCCGCTTTTAGTGGCGTCCGCAAGAAAACCAGAAACAAGTCAGCCAGCTCCTCTGGGCGGGCACTAACGAAACAGTAAAGCTGGTGGCTTGATTGATTGATAGTTTGATTGATATGTGGGGTTTAGGGTCCCAAAGCCAGCATATAATTATGAGAGACGTCGTAGTGGAGGGCTCCGGAAATTTCGACCACATGGGGTTCTTTAACGTGCACCCAAATCTGAGCACACGGGCCCACAACATTTCCGCCTCCGTCGGAAATGCAGCCGCCGCAGCCGGGATTTGATCCCGTGACCTGCGGGTCAGCAGCCGAGTACCTTAGCCACTAGACCACCGCGGCGGGGCTAAAGCTGGTGGCATGCCACGGGGTTAAATGAGGTGGAATGACGTGGCATGAAGCGGGTGACTGAAGTGAGGGACTGGCGGGAACAGCAGTGGGCGTAGTGGTGAGTTCTGGGAATATATGGTTGTGTCGTGTACTCTAAATCCATGAGACGATGTCGCGCACCTTAACTCGGAAGTACGCGTGATGGTCATCTAAGAGGACGTACACGCAGGTGAGACGGAACAACGAGAAAAGACAGCATTACGTCTCCGTTCGACACGCCATTGTTTTTTTTTCCTATCACTACCGCTGTCGTATACTCATCCGGCAAATGACAATCTCCCATATACGAAACGAGTCCTGTATATAGCGTTCCACGTAAACGGGTGATGTGGACATCCGCGGGATCTATACTTGCGAATGCTATACGCCGTAGCCACACACTCCTCTTATTGTCGAATCACAGCTTCGGCGACCGCGCGGCGCCGGCGACTCAGTCCTCGGAGCGCCAACTGTACAGAATCGGCAAGCAGCGGGCCTTTTTTCTTCGGGCATTGTGCGGCACGTCGACGCCGCCTTCCACGGGAAGCCGGACGCCGCGGTATCGCGCTCCGGCGACGACAACACGTCACACGCCCTGCTCGTGGAGGGTTGAGCGTAATCGGCCGCAGCTGGCAGCGAGCATCCGGCTTCAAGGAGCGATCTCCTTGCGTGACACACGCGTCCCAGGAAGCCCGCCTGTGTCCCACCAACGCCCGACGACGTTCGACTCCCGACAGCGATGCTGCGAGGAGGCGCTGCGCCGTTTCGCCAACGCTCTTTCCAGTGCGGGGTCGAGTCTACCGGAACGCTCGAGGGTGCATCGAGTTAAGCAAACAACGAAGTGCTGGAAGTATACAAGAAGCCACTTGTGGCGCGTGCATTTGACGCCGAGGCTTAAGTGCACCGCGGCGACCCACTTTGTGCAACGTCTCGTGTACCAGGTGACTCTGCAAACAAAGCACTTGTGAAAGTAACCCGGGGAAAAAGGGACTGTACCAGAAGGCTCTACCAGCACCACTGCGAGTAATTGGAGTGCCGCGTAAAGGAAGTGTGAGAAAGGCTAGCGCACCACGTGAACCTTGCAAAAAGAACCGACGAATCTTGCTAAGTCCTTTGCGACCAAACAAACTTCACGCTACGAAGATGCATGCTGCAGATAGCTTTTCCCGACCACCAGCGCCGCATACCCACGTTCAAACGTCTCTGTAGGCCTACGTTCATCCTGCATACGCGACTCCTGGTGCTTGATTTACAGCTTTGGCTTAGGAGACTCGGCAAAGTCTAGATGAGACCCGCTACAGGCCGTACAACGTGACGTCATGGTAACCCATCAGAAAAACTTTCGCTAAACAAACGAAGCTGCAGCTAACCATTCACAGAAGTCTGAAAAACATTTCTCGTCGGCAGTGGGATCGAAATAGCGCAGGTTAAAGTTTGACATGTACACTGACACTGGCTGCAAACTGTCGGACATGACTGCTCCCGCGAACCCCGTGCAATTTTCCTTGTTTGCCTTCCTATCTGTGTTGGGTAGTGCGGTGAATTTGGCCACGGCTTGGGCCTTGCTCAGAGACGCACGACTCCGCGGTCGGGCGACCAGTTGCTTCCTGGTCAACCTGTCGCTGGCAGACCTGGCCTTCAGTCTGTTCAATGGGCCCTTGGATTCGGCCGTCTTCTATTACGGTGAGATGTCTCCCATGTCTTCCGACCCATGTTAAGCAATGAAAAATCTTTGTAACGTAGTGGACTTAATTGTGTTGTTAAGGCTGCAACATGCCTCCTTCTTCAGGGCAGGTGCAGCTTTAAAGAAGACAAGTTTGTTTGTGGACACGTTGGCATCAGTGACACCCCACCCTCCGAACATTATTCATCTTTTCTAGTTTCAATCTTCCCCCGGACTTCTATAATATGACATGGTAAACTTCACGTCAGATATTGGCAAACCTAAATTTATTACATGGATTCTGCATGCTTTCAAGTATCTTGCGGTGCCACTCAAACGAATAGTATGCGGTTTACATATAGTATCTTTTGTGTTCACACCACACACACCAAAAAATTGATTTTTTACTTTGTTATTTTCGAAGTTAACTACTTCATCTAATCCTCATGCCAGACATATATTTTAGTGAATGTTACTGACCAATGGAACTTGATGAACTTGGTTCCAGCTTCGTATGTCTTCCGTAAGACAGTACACTGACTCAAGCAAGTAATCTATGCGGAGTGGTAGAAATGACTCAAACAAAAGACTTCATGAATATGGTCCAGTTTTGTATGACTTTCGTACAATAGCACACGGAAAACATGAGAAACTACGTATTAATATGCGCAAAGCTTCACATAGAATTCGCAAGTGCCTGCAGCTTTGACAGTGCGCTGCTGACAAATCTGCTACAAAAACAAAAAAGAAGTGAATGCAACTGCTTCAATAATTACCGGAGTAAAGATAGAAACAACCGCGACTGCAAATGGAAGCCCAAATGCGCAAAGTGTGACAGAGCATGGCGAAAGGCAACATCGATCATCGATTCATTTCAAGCTTAGTGACACAATATAGATTAGTACCGCACTGTTTCGTTCAGAAACGCAGCAAAACAAATGAGTGCATAGCGACCACGAGGCAAAGCTAAACTCTTGAACCTCATAAATCTCTGCTTGAACAGCTTGGCAGGCCTACTTGAGAGCGGGAGGTTATACTGGAGAAACTGCGGGAAACTCGTCGGGCTCTTATTCCCACGGAACACGAGAGCGCGCAAGTGTACGACGACGTCGTTACCATATAGGCCGACGGTGTTTCTCACGCACTGTGTCACCTCGAACTCTGCGCCACTAGTTCGGGCATATACACATTAGCGAAATGAGTTGAGAAAGAGAGAGAACCTATGTGGCATTCTGGCAAGGCCGCTGTAAGTTCGCACGCTACGCTCATTATATACGCGATGGATTTCTATATACCGGCTCACTTACCCCCTGAAGCAACAACGCGCGAGCCACAGCCACCTCAAGCACCCTATAGGCAAGGCACATATATATCGTGCTCAAAGCACTTTGACAAACGTTGGCTCGTTGTTTCCTCCCTGAGGTACGGCTTAATTAATAACGAATGTGGCGCGCGCGCTGATAACGGACGTGCGAGACCTGCAAGAAGCGTTGCCAGAAAACGTAATGAGTTTTTCTGCATGCCTGTAGCGCTGGGCTTCGCGACTTGGCAAACGGCTTAATGAATGCGGTTACGACATGTCAGCGCCGACTCTCCGCGTAGATTGTGAGCAGTTGAACGGGGGTGCGTGTGTGACGCTATCAGCGAAGTCAGCACATGTTAGTTACCAACAATGTCCAGGACTATACGATGTTATTTCTGTTAATATAGTGTGTCATAAAAATACCATTGAGAAAGTGAGGACGAATTACAAAGAGCCAGTTATAGCCTCGCACACGACTTGGGCAATTAGCGCAACTAAAATACGTATGCACACAAGCAGAGCAATGAGGCCGAACACAGCAAGAACCTCTCCTTGTCCTCCTTTATTCCAAAGTCATGTGCCTGCCTTGATCGATTACCGACTAAGGTGATCGAGGACGTGGGCTCGATTCCCAGCTATAGGGGGAGGGATGCAAATACGCCCATCTAATTAGATTTACAGGTGCAGGTGTATGTTAAAGAGCGCTACGCAGGTGGCAAGAGTGCTGTAGGCCTGTGTGCTCAGATTCGGGTGCACGTTTATGAACCCCGGGTGGTCAATATTTCCGGAGCCCTCCACGACGACGTCTCTCATAATCATACGGTGGTTTCGGGACGTTAAACCTCACATATAAATAAATAAATGAGGTGGTAAAAGTTGATCTAGTGTTCTGCACCGCCACAGTGTGCTCCACAAACCTATTGTGGAGCGCACTGTAATAAGAACACACTACAACAATAAGTTGAAGAAGGGGAAGAGGACGAGCTCTGTGGCGAGACATATAGCAATGATTTGTGGACCGATCGATCCCCATTGTATATGTTCGTTCAGAACACGTGGCAGTTTTCGCACCCAGATCTACCCTCTGGAATGCGTACGTAAAAGTCATTACCCATATAGTGCACTAGAGCAGATGCACCAATGTGTATGCGCCTGCGAAAGAAGACGAAAGAACCCGCGTTCTGATAGCGCGAAAGACTGTATTTGCCAGCCTTGCCGTACGGTCCTCTCCCGTCGCGACCTCATTGCGACTTCGCTATACTTCAATAAACCCCATCACAGTGTAGGAAATTGGGATAGTTGGAACATATATAATCATGCCAGTCAGTACTTCCATGTTTTTTGTGTCCTTTTATCGTGCTGAACGTCATTAGGGGGAAAAAAAAGTTATCCTAGCAGCGGAACTGTATACTATCTCGACTTTGTAGCCCTCCTACTGCCCCTTCTGTGGATCTGTACCGACATTGTAGCACTCTATATACGTGGAAATGCTCTGCTCCATAGGGTGTCACCTCCCAATTGTCCAGCCCTTCCTCTTGGGAGTCTGCAGAGCTCTGCTTATGCCGGCAGGAACAGCAGTTATAGGGAGCACTAGAATCATCGTGCGCACTAATGCGACGGCTAATGAGATGTAATGGCGAGGAAGAGGGGAGGAGTCAGGTATAGCAGAGAAAAAAAATGAGAAAGATAGAGGGCAATTGCGGAAATAGAACTAGAGAGGATCAACTAAGGGAGATAAAGAAATAAAATGAGAGGATATAGAGATAGAGATAAAGAGAGGGAAAGGTAGAAAGAACAAGAAAAAGAAACAAATCAAGAGAACGAGCAAGGGAGAGATGGGCTTAAAAAGAAAAGACATAATGCGCTACACGTAAGAATACAGCAAGCACCGGGATAACATAGATAGGTGCCCAGCAGCACCTGTTTTTCTTTAGAATTGCACATCCAGTACAAGCTACACTGTTATTTTATTTTTACTTTCCAGGGCGTTGAATTGCACTATAAACGGCATGAACTTTACATTTTGAGCGCAAAAGCAGCCCGCATTAGTCATGGCAGTTGCATTGCAGAGGGTACAGCACGACAGACCTAAGTCTCCGGGACACGTGATCCATGTAAGATGCCCGTTTCCGCTCTGATATTTAGTTATTGACGCGCACAATTTATTATTTGATGGTGTGTTGTACTTAAGTCTCATACTGTTAGGGATAAAATATTCAATTATAGAAATAGATCGTCGACGTACGGTAGCGCACAGCAGAAGGAACTATATACGTTAACGGAAGATATATGTTTCGGGTTTGAATGTAACCATTCGACAGAAGTCTGTCTGGTTGGGTATGAAACTGGGAGATGATTCGCCCCCGTATTCTAGAACGTCCCTTCACTCAACGCTTCACCTTCACTTGAGAAAGCCGATGGAAGCGCCTTCTCTAGGCACAGCAAGTCACTGCTTATCACCACAATGTAGCGCGATTCTCGAGCAGCGCAGCGTCAATTTCAGCCGAGCAGCGGCGCAGCGCTCAACTCTGTCAAGTGAAGGGTGAAAGTCGAGTCGAGGACTGGTTGTGAATACGGGGGTTAGACTTTGATGTTTCGGGCTGAGTGGGAAACTGCAGCTTCCCCGCAAATACAAAACTTTGTAGCGGTAGCTACACTGGCCGAGGTCGAGCGGTTTCGCTCGGCTTGTCGAGAGCCGTGCCGCGCATGCCTGAGGAGCAGTGACGTACACACAACTGGCGCACCACGTGGAGTTGATCTCGCGTGAGTTCACTCGCTAGTCCGTCCGTCCGTCCGTCCGTCCGTCCGTCCGTCCGTCCGTCAGTCATTAACTGACGCTACTAATTTCCTAATATAGAAGAGCTAAGCCACGGCTTAACTTATCGTTTTTTTTTTTTTAGCTGGCTGTGCAGCTCCAG
This sequence comes from Rhipicephalus microplus, assembly GCF_013339725.1. NCBI lineage: Eukaryota > Metazoa > Arthropoda > Arachnida > Ixodida > Ixodidae > Rhipicephalus > Rhipicephalus microplus. The sequence continues at coordinate 102,350,039 of NC_051175.1, read as the reverse complement.
TTGGTTACAACTTCCGAATAACTGTAGGCCTCACCCACCACCTTCGCTATACCACCCCGTGAGAATTTGCACAAATGCCCTTTCCAAACGCATTTCCTCCTTTCCGGGCACGGTGTAAGAAGTAGTAGCTTAGGTGATTGAACGGCGCGCGCTGGGCGAGGGCCACTGCGGCACGCTTAGAGTTCTCCTTTCTCCGCTCGTCAAGAGAGGGCGCTAGAAACTTGTGCCCGCTCACTCGCTTCGCGCTCTCAGACAGCACTAGCCGTTTGCAGCTTTGTTCACGGCACGTTGTTGCTGCTCGCCGGGTGTTGTCAAAGCATTGTTCATTTGTCTGCCAGGTAGCTCCCAACCTTCGAACTTTTTCATGAGCCTGCATAATGGGAAAGTGCTTCGTACCGTTTTGTAACACCGGTTACAAGTCTTGCAAAGAAAAGTTCTCGCTTTCAAGCCGCCGAACGATGAAGCAAGACTGGAAGCATGGAGACGAGCCATTCCTCGTAAGGACCGCGTGCTCCAAAGAACGGATCGCGTTTGTGAGAAGCATTTCGCTTCCCGTTTTATCCTGAAGACGTGGTCTGCGGGAATTGACGGCCATGTGCTGATGTCTGGAACAAGAAGAGCGGGCCTTTCAAAAGACGCTGTGCCGTCAATTTCGAAGGGGCGCCAAGCTACCTGTCCAGAAAGATTAAAAGCCCTCGAAAGCAAGTGAAACGGCTAGCGCTTCCTGTGGCTGCTTCGGTGAGTAGCTGTAACAACAATAGCAGCAACTTGCCAACGACAGCTAGCCACATAGAAGTCTCCCCAGCGGACAATATGGAAACGTCGTCTGACGACAGCTGTTGTGTGACTAAGACTGGTGAGAGTAACTCATGTGACTCAGTGTTCGAACGGCTTTTCAGTGCAGTATCTTGCGTTAGCCTGCCACAGCCATCATGGGCGGCGCATCTCATCAACTTAGCTGGAGTGAGGGACGTCGTGTTTATTGACGCTGCGGTTGCGCATAGGACAAGCGACGGATCGTCGGTGCTGTTTAACAGGAAGGCTCTGCATGTCAAAAGCAACATGGAAGTCCAAGTCTACATCTTAGACAAGTTGATCGACTCTGCTGCAATAGGGGTAAGTCCCTTCGCCACATCTGCCCTTGAAGTTGAATCCATGCTCAAAGTTGTTGACGGCATAGATGTGTGTAGGGGAGGGCCTAGTTTAAAGGACTTCCCTGATGTGTCCCCTGAATGTGCCTTTGTGGACTGTCAAAAAAGCTGGAGACACAACAAATGTCTCTTGGTGACACCTGGAGGTGCTATCTGTCGCCTGTGTTCGGGCCTCGTTGACACCCTTAGAATACATGCTGATCGCCGAGCTGCGCGAGCCAAGCAGGGAATACCTCTCAAGCGTTTCAGGTTATCGGTGGTGCCCACCCAACAACAGAAGCTTTCTGCTTTGCGGCATGCACGATCAGCTGTTCAGCGGTCACGAGCACGACTGGCCAAGCGCAACAAGCTGTTATTGGAGCAGTTGCAAGCAGCGATGAAGAGCTAACAGATTTGCAGGAGCAAGATATCAAGGAGAAGCTAAAGGGATTTGATATACCGCCAGCACAGCTTCTTTTGATAGAAGAATGTGTATCAGTCGCAAGGTGCGCATCAAAAACAAGCAGGCGATACACAGACGATTGGATCTTGTTGTGCCTCTTGCTGCACATACGGAGCCCGGCCACCTACTCTTTCTTGAGAAACAACGATATACTGCCTTTGCCGTGCGTTACCACAGTGCGAAAGTACATAAGCATGGTTGGTCCGAAGTGCGGTTTCGACGACAACTTCTTCAAAGCCCTCAAGATAAAAGTTGCCGGAAAGACCGCATTCCAGCGGCGGGGAATCCTGATCTTGGACGAAATTCAAGTAAGAAAGGAAATGGCTGTCAACTCGCAGACAATGACGTACACTGGCCTTGTTGATCAAGGAGAGAAAAATAATCAGAGCAAGGAACTCGCAGATCATGGCCTCGTCTTTGCATTTGCTCCGTTTGGTGAAACCTACCTACAGCCAGTAGCCGTGTTTGCGTCAAAAGGACCAACTAAGGGGACGCTGCTTTCGCAACTCCTGATCCAGTGCATCGTGCACCTAGAAAAAGCCGGCTTGTTCGTAGACGGAGTAGTGTGTGATGGTGCATCCACCAATCGCGCGATGTGGAAGCAGCTCGGCATTACTGGTGCACTTGGCCACGTCCGTAATTCCTTTGAGCACCCAATGGACAGCTCTAGAAATGTTTATGTGCTGTCTGATACGCCTCACATTTTCAAGTGCATCAGAAACAGGCTACTGGACAAGAAGGTTCTTAAAAAAGACGGCAACTGATAAAATGGTCGTGCTACGATGCCCTGTACGTTGCAGACAACGAGAACAAAGCAGAGCTAAAGGTGTGCCCTAAAATAACATTCAACCACATCAACCCTTCCAAAATGCTGAGGATGAGGGTGAAGCTTGCCACGCAGATATTTAGCAACTCCGTAGCCAAAGGTATTCTTTTCTATGCAAAGAGAGGCGCGTCTCGTCTGACCAATGTTGAGCCGACGGTCGAGTTCACACTTTTTTTAAATGACCTGTTTGACGCTTTAAACCGACGTTTTCCAGCAGAAGGCTTAAAACTAGAAGGCAGAGATTTTTGTGTTTAGAATCTGCATCCGCGTGGCTGGACTCATGGGAGCAACAGGTCGTGAGCGGGGAAATTCATAAGGACCTTTTTCTGACGCAGTCGACTGCAGAAGGCCTACGCGTAACCCTGAAATCAGTGCGGGAGCTGTCAATTTACCTGCTGAAGGACTGTGACTTCAAGTATGTATTGACGGCGAAGATGAACCAAGACCCGCTGGAGCGCTTCTTTGGAATAATCAGGCAAGCTGGTGGGCAAAATGAGCACCCGACGTTTCCCACGTTCCTACAGCTGTACCGTATGCTCAGCTTATATTCTTTGGTAAAACCACCAAAGTTTGGGAATTGCACGCTGCCTGATAAAAGACAAGCAGCCGTTGTGACTTTGTCTGATATCAGGGAAATATATAAAGGTTCTGCCGCGCAACGCACAGGAAAGTTGGATGAACTAAAGCGAAAGCTTGACGGGCTCATCGACGAAGGAAGCTGGGAGTGCGATGATGTCTTCGATTTCGACGACCCTGACACAGACGCAACAGTAGTTGAGTGCATTGTCTACTACGTTACAGGTTTTGTGTCCAGAAAACTTCGCAATGGAACAACCTGTTCCATTTGCAAGAACGCTCTTCAAGGAAAACAAGGTCTCGCAAGCGTGCCCGAAGCTGATCTCGTGAACTGTAAAACCCGGGGCTGGCTCACGCATCCAAATATGCACCTCTTTGACTTTTTCAAGTACACCGAGGAACAGTTTGCCAAGTATGCAGGGGACAGGGATGCATACGACAAAACTACTGATGCCGTGTTGGAGAATTTCCACTTCACATTTCCTTGCGGTACGCACAAAGAAGAAATGCTTGCGAAGTTGCTACACTACTATATCTGCCTACGTATGCGTCAGTACTGTAGGCAATTGAAGAATAGACATGAAAAAAAGAGCCACGACTTGCGAAAAATGGCAAAGCTTGTGTGAGCACGACCGCTACACGGACTCAATGCGACTTTCTTTGCTTATATGCGTTTCATGAACTTCTTTTATCGGACATATTGTGTGTCCTCTTGTGTGATCGATTTCATGTCTGAAAATTCTAAAAGTCAGTAAATAAATGGTATATGTGTCCTGATGTGAAGTTATGCTACGTATTGTCACGTAGTGATGACGGCAGTCCGACGGTCAGGAAGAGAACCAAAACGCTTCTAAAAGAAAGTGTTCATTAGGCGGACTAGCGCCAACTAAGAACCGTACAACTCGGGGCCGGCGACAGCAACAAACGTGCACGGCGGTCGTCGAAGAACAGAGTGCTTGGTGCTTTAGGCCGTGCTCAATTTAAAAGCCGTAAAAAACTTTCGAGATAAGCGCCCGCAAGTAACGACAAGAATGTGGAACAATGTCGAAGACACTGTTCCAGTTTCTTGTAGTTACTTTTAGGACATCTCGTATCGCGCACAAAAGTGATAAAGTCTTGTGGCGGTAACTTTCAACGCGAACGATCCATGGCCTATCCCCCGAGGTGCGTTGCACCATAGGTCAGAGGAACACGTACAAAACAAACAGTACAAAGCTTTCGCGGCAATATAAGCGGAATAGCAAGGAGAGATGCCCCTGGCTTTTGAACCAGTGGCGCCAGGTACAGCTGATGAAAAAACAGCACATACGTCACTAAAAAAAAACAAAAAAAAAACGTTAAGTTGTGTAATCATGCGATTGCGACAAAGCGTGGTCGCACCAGAACCTGTTCCATGATGCCATAGCTTAATGTCGATTCCAACGTACTGCTCAGGCCTCGGTTTACGTTATTAAGAAAAATTAATCAGTTATATGCAGTCTCCAGCCAAAGTGAACCGCACATCGCCAATCGTTCCTGGGCAACCCATTGTGAACAATAAGTCAACGACTAGGCCTCATAATACGTAAAAACCGCTCGTAGGTCCTTGACAGCGCTTCGGTTGCCCTCGGCAGAGCGGTCCTACACCGCGAACGGGACGCAAGCGCACGGCATGCGGGAGGCAGAGCCAAAGGGCATTAGAGTGCCTCGATGCGCGCGAGCGCGCGGGCATCAAGGCACCCTAAAGGGCATTAGTTTCGCGCGCCATCTGTTGGCGCTATCTGGAAGCAGAACCTTACCGCGGCGCGCCCAGCGAGCGCGCTCGCTCACCTAAGCTACTTCTTACACCGTGTTTCCGGGACGTCAAGCGGCCTTCCGCGCATGGAGGAAGTAAAAGAGAGGGAGCACTACGTCACTTGACTGAAGCCCGTGGTGTCGGTACAACGCGTGATGAAAACGCCAAAGCATGTGGCAGTTTTTAATATACTCTCTATGGCGTTCCGTTTCTGAACCTCCTTCATGAGCAGGCCGGTGTGCGCCGAACAAGCGCGCTTCAATTAAAAGCTACCGGACGTCATACTCAGAAGTCTCGGGAAATCTCATTGTTTGCGTGATATTGACGCAAAAAGGCCACGTGTTAGGCCGACACTGTACTGCTGGCTTGAAAACAAGCTTGCTTGCCAAGGCTAGCTGCGTTACCTAAGGCTACCTCCCTTCTTTTTCTTCATGTTTCTGCGCACGTAGGAGTTCTACGTAACGAATACTTCCGCGCACAAATCCCGTGTCACTGGTTGTCGACCAAGAACTTGGTCTGGTAAATTTTTGCTAAGATCCCGACATCGCTTTTCGGGGAAACTGGATATTTTATGTATATTGGGACGGCGAACCCTTTAATGTTAGGTTTGAGACAGTCAATGGTCTCGGCTGGTCGGCGTCTAAGGTCGTCACAGTCCATCACAAAATAGATGTACGCCACAAAAATTGGTTAAACTCCTCTAGTCACCACTGGTACCAAAAATAAAGAAGGCAATCGTTAGTCCAACTATGGCCTCTGAGATGACGAGCGTGAGGCGCGCCCATCATCTCGGAGGCCATGGCCCAACAAATAGCCGACGCCCAAGGCCGACGACATTGGCGGAGCTGAAACGCTCTTCCCCGCATGCATGCCGTAAGACTAGTGTTCCTCAGCCATCGGTGTGTCTGGGAAACCTTTTTTTATTAAGTGTGTATAGTATGGTGGCTATCCACCATAATCATAGTGGACTGGTCGAAGTGATGGTGGACCACTTGATGTGACGCATAAGGCGGGCGGGTGGAGGGGGGCTGATGTAGCGGGCTTAGTTTTCAATTGAGGCGTCGCGGTAGCCAATGAGGTCTTGTTTAGAATGCGGCTGCAGCTTCTAGAGCAGGACCTGGAACTAGAAATATGTAAACGCTCTCCCCCCTCCCCCCGCAAAAAAAAAAAAAAAATGCACGGGCGTAATGTTGCGGAACCCCATTTGAGAACCACTGCCGTATACAGAACAGAAACTGGGCATGCGGTGAAGAGAAAAGTTTAGTAATATATTGATAAGCAACAGTGCAGTTATCGCCATACGCCTAAATACGTTACCTTGACCTATCCTTCAGGGTGGGTGTGAGCCGCAGCCTTCGTGCTACAAATAAACTAAGAAATACCTTAGGATATACAAGCAGAGTTCCGACGCCATTTTTACGCGATAGCGTTAAGGAGCTCGTTTCGCAGAAATTTCGGCGTTGATTGATTGATTTGTGGGGTTTAACGTCCCAAAACCACCAAAAATTTCGGCGTCGGCGTCTTTGGTTGTGAGCAAAAAAATCATCACCGCGCGACCGCAATAGTGAGAACGATGCAAATAAAATAAACATAAAAAATCCTGGGCCAGAGAGGGGACCAAGCCCGGGTCACTTGGGTCCGAGTGGCGTATCTAACCGGGTCGTTTGCGAGGCAAGTGGATGTTCTACCAGACGGCTAGGTGTCTTGTTGCGAATGCAATGAAAATAACTTCCTCTGCTCGGAAATGCATTGATTGATATGTGGGGTTTAACGTCCCAAAACCACCATATGATTATGAGAGACGCCGTAGTGGAGGGCTCCGGAAATTTAGACCACCTGGGGTTCTTTAACGTGCACCCAAATCTGAGGACACGGGCCTACAACATTTCCGCCTCCATCGGAAATGCAGCCGCCGCAGCCGGGATTCGAACCCGCGCCCTGCGGGTCAGCAGCCGAGTACCTTAGCCACTAGACCACCGCGGCGGGGCCCTCGGAAATGCAGTGAAATTAACTTTCATGCTTCACAAACAAACGAGTCCTGTGTACGAGCTTCACAATACAACATGAAACACTGCAGCAATAACGGGCTCGCTGGACTCCGTGCCGACCGGTTGTGCCCTCGCAATCTCCGACGACAGTGCAGCTCTGGCCGACTGGGTTGGTCCTACGACACCTCCTGTCGCCGACAAGAGCTCTCGCCAGTGGTGCCCCGTCCTCGGACTCCTGCGACCGTCTCCATCTTTCCTATCTTCTCCTCACTTCCGTCGATTGCTGTCCCTGCGCCTCGCTCTCTCCTTTCTCTCTCTCTATCTCTTTACCTTTTAATCCATCCTTTGCACCCGCCTCTTGTGAGCTACTGTTGAGGTGTCCTCCCCCTTGAGAGACAGTTACGGGGCTCCCTTTTCCCTTCTTTTCATTTATAATCACTTCCTCCCCAGTAATAATGCGTGATACAAGCGCCCATTGCCATCTCGTGTCAGAACACGTGATTATCATGACATCGTGGTGTAAAGCCGCTTACCCACTACACAAGGAACACATGCTGCGCATATTCCCTTAAGCCCACAACAAGTTCGGAGAGGTTTCATGTTTTAAGTGTTTGAAGTACGGACTACATACTATAGGAACAGGACATCGCCATCGTGTTCAAATACTGAATGCGAAGCTTTGGGGTCCCATAATTTTTTGACGATATTATTGAGCGGAAACGCTCTTTCCTTCACACTTCTCCCATTACCAGTTTTATCAGTTTTATTAAAGGTACGTATTATGTTAGCAGCGAAAAGCACTTAAGGTTACAAAGGAGACAACACGACTCTCGCGCGCATACGAATGGCTGGCGTGCTGCAATTCTAGGAGCGGAGTCTATTCTATAAATTGCTTATGACTATTAGTTATGTTCCAACAAGTTGCGCCACTGACGTCGCCGATTTTCTTCTACACGACGTGATCTTGCAACATGGTGCTCCACGCCAGCTGCTCACGGACCGAGGCCGCACATTTCTATCGAAAGTCATAGCGGACATCCTACGCTCTTGTGCAACACGCCACAAGCTCACTACGTCGTACCATCCGCAAACAAATGGCCTCACAGAACGCCTGAACCGAACCCTAACTGACATGCTTGCAAAGTACGTTTCCTCAGATCACTCTGACTGGGACATCGCTTTACCATACGTGACATTTGCCTACAATTCTTCGCGCCACGACACGGCTGGTTACTCCCCTTTTTTCTTGCTGTTCGGCCGCGAACCCACATTACCCCTCGATACGACGATTCCGTTACCAGCAGCTCCAACTTCACAATATGCTCTGGACGCCATCAGCCGGGCCGCCCACGCACGCGAAACCGCTCGTGCTCGCCTTCTGACCTCCCAAGCAAACCAACGGCGTCGGTACGACCAACGACACCGCGATGTGCACTTTTCGCCCGGTTCGTTGGTTCTGCTGTGGTCTCCGACCAGGCACGTTGGCCTGTCTGACAAGCTGCTCTCTCGGTACACAGGGCCCTACAGAGTGCTTCGTGAGGGTGACTCCCGTCACTTATGAAATCACTCCTGCTGCCGTCGCCGTCTTCATCCACCCCTAGGGCCACCGACATCGTACACGTCGCACGCCTGAAGCAGTACCACTCGCCCAATGATCTTGACATCTAGATGCGCCGAGACGGCGCCTTTGCCGACGGGGGTTATGCTACCTGTAGGCTGCCACAAACCATAGTGCGAATGCGCGTGTGCGCCCGACGAGGAAGATGAAGCTCGCTGGCTGCTCGAGCTCGGAGCCAGACTGGCCAGTGCTGCAACCGCTCTTGCAAATATATTTTTCGAATATATTCGCAATACTTTGTCTCGTTACTCACGTAACAATATTATTGAGCGGGAACGCCCTTTCCTTTACACTTCTTCCAGTTTTATCAGTTTTATTATGGGTACGTATTATATTAGCAGCGAAAAGCACTTACGGTTACAACGGGGACAACACGACTCTCGCGCGCATACGAATGGCTGGCGCGCTGCAATTCTGGGAGCGGAGTCTATTCTATAAATTGCTTATGACTATTAGTTATGTTAAGTACATTCAGAGATGTAAACGCATTAGTTAGCACGGGGAGCAATTAAAATTCAATACCGGGCTTATTAGTGCAAACCGCCCGTGCATACGATGGAGCCTCCAGCTATATATAGACTTTCGTATATGCCAGTCGAGAAAGAGCTCGACCATTGATAACGACCTCTTGTAAAACGGGGTCTGTCGGTTTTCCTTGCCCCGCGCGAAATTCGGTTATCGGAATGACTCGTTTAAGCCGTTAGCGGCACGTACGGTGGTCGGCGTCGACCTCCTGCCGTTTCGTTAGAATACGCGCCGGAATTGTGTGCGCGGGAAACTCATTAAAGGACGCCGGATGCCCAGCAGGAGGCGCGGTCCCACGGTTTCGACGCTGTGGAAAAAAAAAAAGACTGTTTCTCTTTCTTAATAACGCTGCCACCGGACAAGGAGGGCACCGACCCCGCAGCGACTGACGTATACACAAACAGAATCGTATACATACCCCACGGAACACAAGAGGCAACGAGAGAGGGAAACAAACGCTTGTTACTGGCGAATGCCTCACACACTTCCGAAATGTAAAGAGAGAAGGGAACAAGCAGCCGCTTCACATGCTCGTATATAGGCGCTCACGACAGGGGGGGGGGGGGGGGGGTGAGGATTCTCTGTACATTTTCCGGTTTAGTGACAGCAGTGCTTTGTCGGAAATTATTTGGTAAAGCTGCCCGTATACGCACTTCAGGTCATGTATACTTATAACTCGGCTAGTTCTATGCATATCGCCCGAGGCTGTTAGTCATAAACTCGCCCTCTCGCCGGACAACGGTACATTATCTTCGTGTTATGCGCGTTTACCTCAAAATTTACACTTCAACTTCCTCGGTTGCGAATTGATTCCATAATCAGTGATATGAGGGGGGGGGGGGGGTTAACGCCGCAAAATCACCACATGATTTTGGGAGACGTCGAAGCGAAGGGCTCCGGAAATTTCGACCACCTGGCGTTCTTTAACGTGAACTCAAATCTAAACACGCCGGGCCTACAGAATTTCCACCTCTATCGAAAATATAAACCAATGCACGTGCGCATCTAAAGATTACGTTTTAAAATGAGGAATTCGGGTCAGTACTGAGTAAAGGTATTTAAACCCCATCGAATGCATATAAAATATGCAGCCCATTGGAAAGCACACTTCAGAGACAAAAGCTCACAGTCAAGTTCAACAAACTTCTTTAAAAAAAGACAAATGGTGCAACTTCGTTTAATTTCGCATTTATAGGTACTTAGAGGTGGCCGCGGTGCAAGAACTTACCGTGGTGGTGGCGACACTTCCCCGAATCTGGTGCAAGCACGTTCTGTTGAATCCGTTGTAGCCGCGCGGCGTGCGCAACCTGTACTTACATAAATCTTTACAGGCAGTTCTATTTATAGCCCTTCCATGTACTGATGCCGTAGGGAAAACTTACGCAATAATAATAAAAAAAAGGTACGCCCGCAAATTATGCGTCGCTTATTCTTGAGAAAACGGCGCGAATAAATGACGGCACACTGTGAAGCCGACAAGCAATAAAGACTGTCGCCGTTCAGGTGTCAGCTGCTCGCACTGCGTAGAATCGCAGTGCGGTCAGCAGTAAAAATGTTATTTTCGCTGCCTCGTTTTTGTACACATATTTCTTCGAGCAAACAACCACTTACGGCCCTTGCACCTGCAAAGTGGGAGCCCTTCGACTACTTTTTTTTTACGAGTTCCGAAATGCGTGTTAGCATACCTTTGAAGAGAGCCCGCTTCGAGACTGATGCGCCTTCGGGGCTTTTCGACCAGTGTTGTTGTTTTGCTCGTTGCGGACAAGGAAAGAATGTGGGAGACCGTGTCGAAGCAACAACGTACTTATTCCGAGCAAAAGTGATTGTGGTCGAAACCTCTTTGGCGGGCCTGTGTGTGTCGCCGCGTTGCGGAGATGGTCGGCAAGTCCTAAAGACGCGAACACTCAGGTGCTCTGACCACCGGAGCTTTAATGTGTCTCGTCGGGGCTTCGGAGTGTATACGCTCTGCCGACAATGACTATTGACAATTGTCAGACGCTCGGCGGTGTATACACGGGGGACGAGAGAAACCATCGTCTGAGCTTCCACACGCTTGCAGCTCTTCTTCCTGGTCGATGCGTTTTGTTTGTTTTCTGCTTCGACGCGCCTACTTAGTCGCGTTTCTGGAGAAGGAGAAAAGAGGACACCCATGTCGAGGCAGTGGATGGATGAGCGTTGCGTTCTGAGAACATCCCGGCGTGGTACGAACGACAGTTGATCGTGCCGGACGATTGCGTCCTGGTCGGCAGTTTTCCGACGACCATTAGGCCTTGTCGTGCGGCGCGCTTTTGCCGATCGTGTACTACACTTTGCTGGGGTTCAACGAAGCCGACGAGACGGCGTTTGTGGGGCGGTGCCAATTAAAACCTATAAGCAACGAGCGATGCGTCCGTTTTCAGTTTCGCCAAGTAATCAAACTTGAGCCCCGCCGCGGTGGTCTAGTCGCTAAGGTACTCGGCTGCTGACCCGCAGGTCGCGGGATCGAATCCCGGCTGCGGCGGCTGCATTTCTGAAGGAGACGGAAATGTTGCAGGCCCGTGTGCTCAGTTTTGGGTGCACGTTAAAGAACCCCAGGTGGTCGAAATACCAGAGCCCTCCGCTACGGCGTCTCTCGTGATCCTGTGGTGGTTTTGGGACGTTAAACCCCACATATCAATCAATCAAGTAATCAAACTGAATTTCCACGAGGCTCACGGTTATCGCTGGTATCCCGAAAGCCCCTTGGGGGCGGGGGGGAGCCATGGGCCTGGCACGATGATAACTGCGTTGCCAAAATTGGTGTCTTTTTGTAACCCCAAACGACTGCAGACGGCACTGATGTGGCGTCATGTGACGGAACTTATAAAAACAACAACATAATGAAGACGTTCGATATATGATTCGCAAGAAAAATAGCAATAATGATTGCGATAATACCGTACCTACGATATGATCATGAAAGCCACCGATATGGAAGGCTCCGGGAATGGCGACTACCTGAAATTATCCAACGTGTACCTAAAAGTGTGGCAGCTTGGGCTAGTTGGTATGGCATGACGATAGTTATAGCGCGAGAACACAACGACGACACAGAGACAAGAAGGACACGAAAGACACGAGCGCTAACTTCCAACTGAGTTTATTGCGCAGAGCACGAAAATATATAGAGGAGACAGTGACCATGTGATAAAAACCATATGGCACAAGAGCAGAACATGAGTAAGAAAATCAAAAACAACTGCCATATGGTTTTTATCACATGGTCACTGTCTCCTCTATATATTGTCGTGCTCTGCGCAATAAACTCAGTTGGAAGTTAGCGCTCGTGTCTTTCGTGTCCTTCTTGTCTCTGTGTCGTCGTTGTGTTCTCGCGCTATAACTATCATCGTGTACCTAAAATCAGATGCACACGGGCCAAGCGTTTCGGCCTCCACCGAATTGCGGCCGCCGCAGCCGGGATTCGGTTCAGCGGTTTTCAGGTCAGCAGTGTAGCCCCGTAGACATGTAGACCACCGCGGCAGGGGATAAAGTGCATGTGTACGTCTTTTCAGTATGTATATTTGTTTTAAATGCTAACTTGCGCCGATGTGCAACCGGCCTCAGAACCACGTTGTGAAGCAAGAGATGCACAGCAAGAAAAAGGCACTGAAATCGAACGGAAACAAGTACAAGTCAACACTTCTCATCTTGACTGTGCTTCAGCGTTGTAAAAAAATAAATAAAAACAAATATTCCAACTTTCTTTTCGCGTGGCTTGCCCTGCGCTTCTATTTGCAAAATGGTGCATGGTGTGTTGGTTCTGGTGAATGCGTGCCATGGGTGTATTATATACATGATAAATGCCTGTTGCTGTCAAACTTAGGGGATGCCCCTCTTCTCAGAGGAAAGAAAAAGAAAAAAATGAGATAAATCTCACCAGTACCCATGGAAAAGCGCAGCTCTCACGGAATGAAAGTCTTCGTTCTGAGTACGGAAAGGTGTGCGTTTTTTGAGAGGAGAGAGAAATGCGCTTATCATTCGTCCTGTTAATTCCTTTCTTCTTGTTTTTTTTTTTTTTGCACATCTGAACTTATGTGACATTAAACTGCTGCTATAGTGCTTCAGGGGTCCCACTCACTGGTTTACGCACATTCGTTAGGCTCATAGGTGCAAAAAAAAAATAAGAAGAAGAAGAATAAGACACATATAGGCATGGCTTCTGAAGAGCCAACCCCTTTTTTATGTTCGGAGTGGTACGGTAACTTTCACGACTCCTGAGCTTGTGAAAGCAGGGGTTGTTATCGTGTCGCAAGATATAAACTATTTTAAAAAGTCGGCCTCTAATGGGAGAGAAATAAAAACTGTGGTGGTGATGAAATCGCTCACGCCATCTCCACGCATAGCAAGGGCCGTGCTTTGTAGACCATTGATTGATATGTGGGGTTTAACGTCCCAAAACCACCATATGATTATGAGACGCCGTAGTGGAGGGCTCCGGAAATTTAGACCACCTGGGGTTCTTTAACGTGCACCCAAATCTGAGCACACGGGCCTACAACATTTCCGCCTCCATCGGAAATGCAGCCGCCGCAGCCGGGATTCGATCCCGCGACCTGCGGGTCAGCAGCCGAGTACCTTAGCCACTAGACCACCGCGGCGGGGGCCTTTGTAGACCACCAACAAGAGACTGCACGGGGCAGTTCATGGCAACCAATGGCGTCTTTTTTTTTTTCTCTCATGATTTTCACTTGGGCTTGTGGCGTCCAGGACTGATCATGATAAGGACATCGGATATGGCTAGGAAAGTTCTTACAGAAAGTTTCCCATTTCAGCGGGCGAATATAGATGTTATATACATCACTTAAACGTACCATTTATTCACACGAAGTTCTTTCAAATCCCCCGCCTAAGCACCACTGGACCCGATGTTAAGACGTTTCAGTTTAATTTAGCGCACAGCGCATTTCAGTTCTTTACGAATACATTTTCTGACATAATCTAATGTCTCTAGAAAATTAGGAATGACTCAAAAGTTAGGCCAATAGTAACGGATAACCAATACTGAATCAAGTCACCCTGTCCCAATGTTACTATAGAAAGGATACTCTATAGTAACATTGCCCGGTCTGTCATGCATTCCACAAAAATGACTTAAAGACGAAAGACTTCTTACTTGGAAGGGTAGTGCTAATGGACATCGGCTATCAGGAAGGCGCACGGACACGTAGACAGAAGCACTTCCTCCCCACCATCCTCTGTCATATTGCCCCCTTCCCTTTAACAAGGTATAAATAAAGTTGTTCATGCATGAACTTCCATCTCGTCCAAGAAACAGAAGTCTACTTTTTTGAAGCATTTTGCACCTGACGTGGTCTGGCGCTTCATCCGAGTTATGTCCACTCTTGACCAAGCGAATATATGCCGTGACGTCATGTAATATAAAGATTGACGTCACAGATGGCGCTTTCTGTGATCACATTACACCTTTATGTACCGTTAACGTGGACGCCAACGAACAATTTCACAGTTTTCATGAAGCATAAAATCATGTATAACACGACTGTATTTTCGATTCATAGGCGCCGCTATCTTAGACTGATAAGCGATCGTTTTTCTGCTTTCCTATGTAATAATATGTAAATTATCATGATCATGTAACGCTGAATATGCCAGCCCAAGCAAGCTGCACCGCCGCGGTGGTCTAGTGGCTAAGGTACTCGGCTGCTCATCATGTCACGGAATCGAGTCCCGGCTGTGGCGACTGCATTTCTGATGGAGGCGGAAATGTAGGCCCGTGTGCTCAGATTTGGGTGCACGTTTAAGAACCGCAGGGGGTCGAAATTTCCGGAGCCCTCTACTACGGCGTCTCTCATGATCATATGGTGGTTTTGGGACGTTAAACCCCACATATCAAACAATCAACCGGCCCCAGCATTTTCGAGCATCCGAGTTCCCCGTAGCACAGTTTGTACGTGTGTTGGCGCTACGTTATCAGTCGTTCTAGCGATGGAACTACGACATCACAAAGCCTTCTTTCCTTAAAAGGAAGATGGTCCTTTTTTTTAAATTTGCTAGACCATATAATCTGTTTGTCGGTCTGTCTATATGTCTGTCTGTCACACGATTCAGGCTCCCGGGAAAAGTTCAAGCACTTCCTGAATGTTCAGCCATCTTGAACTGGTGGCTTTGTGAACATTGTCGACGATCAAAAATAAATTATTACGCATATCTGAGGTGCATCGTCAATACGTACGAATGAGCTGGTGTGTTCCATTACTAAAAAAAATACATATATACGTAATTCTGAAGAACCTACTGTTTCTTAGGCTGCGCTGAAAATGTATGCACGAAAAAGCCCTCTGCCGATTACATGGTGCTGCCAACTACGGCTGACGTCTACTTCGGCGCTCCAGAAGTTGATGCGGACAGCCATTCACACTACCACGGAATAAAATGCATTAACGTCTCACAAATGGTTCTTCGCAAACTATCACACAGTACCACACGTGACAAAAAAAACATTGCTGAAATATCGTGGAGGTACTAACACATAGCATGCCAGCAGTGATATTGCCGTAAAATAAAACATGCTCAAACAAACCACCATTGTATTTATCATGCCCGGACAGAAATCGTACGAGAACAGCCTCACGGGTGGCTGCGGATGAGACCAGGACTTACGTAGTACGGCCAGCAGAAGACAATCGTCTTTCGACGGCATTTGCAGGAAAGCACGGAGACAAGCCGATAATTATTTTTTTTTTCAAAGATTACCACGGGGTGGTCACGCCTCATTGTTGTCTGCAAGCGTACGTATTCTTAACGAGGAACATATAATTCAGGGGATACACAGTCACTGCTACTAAAAGCAATTAAGCTAGTCACCCAAAGCGAGAAAGGAGGAGCGCTAAGGCAATACCTTACCGCATTGGCGTGCCGTATTTCCGTAACTTGCCGAAAGACTCTAATGTCTAAACCATCTATTGCCTAAAGCCGCACATGAAAACTTCTTACGTATACGCGCATACTGACCGAAATTCACAGTGATACAGCGCTGACAGTTGGTGCACATAGCGCCAGGTGTCCTTATTGTGTTATTTCCGTAGGAAACTCCAGACGTAGTCTTCATATAGAACGGTGCCCGCCCACTCGCTCCATTTCATTGCTCTCTGTGAAACTCGGGGAATTCCCTATGCAGGACGTATGTGAGGTCCATCGGCGGCGGCGGCGAGGATCAAAGGAACCCAGCGAGCCTAATAGACGACTGAGAGGTGAAACTAGCCGTGTATATATATATATATATATATATATATATATATATATATATATATAAGTGCGTGTGTGTGCGTACGCCACTTCCTGGACGGTTCGAAATGAAAATGTTCAGCAATCTCTGAGAGTTCCTGCGCGATCGCATGAGTACGCTCCTTATTTTGCGGCCCACAATGCATATATATTGCGTCCGTTTATTTGTTCGCTTTCAGTTTATCTAAGTTTGCTTCGTGTCCTGGAATATCCGCAACGCTGCCAGTTTGTCGTGGTATTTCGCTGGATCGTTGCGAGATTTGATTTTTTTTTTGCTTGGTGTTTCTTCAGCGATCAAGCTCGAATGAATTCGCACCCAATGTTGTGCCGACCCATGATCGACTATACG
Source organism: Rhipicephalus microplus (assembly GCF_013339725.1). Lineage (NCBI taxonomy): Eukaryota > Metazoa > Arthropoda > Arachnida > Ixodida > Ixodidae > Rhipicephalus > Rhipicephalus microplus. The sequence goes on along the minus strand of NC_051175.1, from coordinate 102,333,527 downwards.
CGCGTAGTGCTGATAGTACCATATATGCGACTGACCTTCGCACACCGTTCTTCTCTTATTCATACCGACCTCATTACTTACCTTTGACCTCCACCCGTGAAAGCAGGCGACTGGACGCACGGCCAACGCCTCTGCGTAGCGGCCGCCCTGGTGCGCCATGTTGCTGTGGGCAGCTCGCTGGCCAGTATCCAGCTTATCACGCTGAACCGGTACACCAGCGTTGTGAAGCCGAGGTCTTACGCCCGCATCTTCAGCCCCGGCAGCTGTCTCCTGTTGGCCTCCGTGTGCTGGGTGCTGCCAGCGGGACTGCTGCTGCCCGCCGCACTTGGGGTACCCGGCGCCAGCTTGGGCTGGGACAAGAGGCTCCAGAGCTGCACCGTCTTGCCCAGTCCCGTTTACCGGCCCGTGATCTACCTGGGATCGGCGCTGTTGCCACTGCTGCTGTTTGCCGCCTGCTATCCGAGACTCTTTCTGGCTCTGCGCCACTCGCGTCGAAGACTGACATCACACATAGGAACGCTGCAGTGAGTAAAAAAAAAAAAAAATAACAGCCCTTTTCATCATCATCATCACCACACACTCATAATCGAGGCTACTCATTCGGAGCCGTTAAAGAGATCGACGAACTCCGTTTACGAAAAAGACCGCTTCTGAAAAGGAGTTCGCTCTGTGCCGTGTGTCTGCTGTCAGGAACTCCTTTTCGGAAAAAGACCGCTTAGTTAAAAGACTTTTAAGTGCCCGTGTGACAAAGGTATTAAGCCCTACGGCCTCTTAATTGTTTTGCAAATCAATCTGACCCTGTCCTTCATGTGGCAACGATCACGGCAAGCTTCTTAATCGCATTTGCTCAACAAAGATGTCTAATACTTTTACATTTGTCTCACTTTAAACATTTCATGCGCATTTAATAAAGTTTTCATTCGCTTCACTTCACACGGGATTTACCTGATGCTCTTGACTTCTAATCGGCATCAGGAGCATGGCCAGAAATCATTTTCCGAGGGGCAGAAGGGGTTCCAACCATACATTACATATGTTCGAGCGCGCATTTGTATGTGCACTTGTACATGTGTACACGTGCAAAATTTATGAAAATTTGGAAGGAAGTGGTCGTTGTTCACTCCCCCATCCCCTTCAAGCAACAGCCCCACCTCTTTAATAAAAAGAGGAGGCTAGGCCTCAGTCAACGCAGACGTTTGCAAACAATGGAAAGATGATGATATCGTTATTTGATTAGCAAAATAAAATGTGCCCAAATGGTCCTCAAATGCACATTTCTTTTTAAACCTTTTTCTGCAGTTGCCGGTGCAAGAAAGGCGTTATTGCCAGAGTGCCGTCCTTTAACAGTATCGGTTTGTCATGGGCGTTACACTCTTAAGATTAAAGTGGGGTGAGCAGAGGGACTCGAGCATTGTAACTATACAAAATTCGATGGTCGTAAGAGCCCAAAACAACGACGTGATTGCAAAGCACGCCGAAATGAGAGACTCCAAATTTGTCGCGCACGTAAACCCAATCAGACGTGCGTTTTTTTTCCCCTCCCCTTTGGTCCTCAACGAATCGGGTGCAAGAGGGCAACTTGCTTATAGCAGTGTGGCTGGCATCCTTTCAGCAAAGCCACCTCGGCTCGCGCACATTTAGAAGGAGGCGAAAATGCTTGAGGCCCGTGTGCTTAGATTTAGGTGTGCGTTAAGGAACCCCAGGTGGTTACCGGAGCCCTCCACTACGGCGTCTCTCATAATCATATCATGGTTTTGGGACGTTAAATCACAAATGTTAATATCATATTATTGGCGGGCACATTAAAACAAGGTGATGCACACAACGTAGATTATCCAAGGTATAAGTAAACTGGTAGCGTAACTTCCATAGAAGTGTGGCAGCCTTGTGTAGTTGGTATGACATGACGATAGTTATAGCACGAGAACAGAACGACGTGTCCTTCGTGTACTGCCTCTTTTGTCGTCGTCCTGTTTTCGCGCTATAACTATCGTCATTCCATAGAAGCCCGTGAATCCAGTAGTCAGCGGCTCGTTGCCACGGTCGCCATCTGTGTGAGGAGGGGACAACTAACAACAAACAAAAAATAAAAGATGGCTTGACAACCGGAAGTGGTAGTGACGTCGCGCATTTGCCCTACATGGCGCGAAATTAAAAATTTTCTTAATTGCTAACCTTTTACGTGCCGTTAGTTATCGCAATTTTATTGCACATTGTGCCTCGATAATTGCATGTGGGAGAGAAAAAACAAACAAAGATTGAGGAAGCAAAGTTGTTTTATTATCCGAATGACGTACTTGCGATATGCACAAGAAACTTCGCCGAGGAGGCAATTGTGAGAAAACTGTTCACGAGCACGACAGTATAATAGTTCGAAAACTCACGTTGCCCAATCGTCGAAAACCATTCCAGGAGAGGGTACGCCGGCCGTGCGCCAGCGAAAACAGTCGGCAGTCACAGGAGCGGCTATCTACACATTCTGTGAGCTAGTTGAGCTCTGGAATGTCACACCAGTGAACAGCACATAAAAAAGTAAACAACTGAAGTACGCACGAAACCACCACGGAAAAGTGAGCGACGCCTCGTTGACCTGGCGATGCCCCGAATCAAAGAACACGCCGAACCGTACACACAAACTCTGATAGCAAATTGCGTGGATACGCCCCTTACCCTCCCCATTTATGGCACTCGACGAACAATTGAGGCAATCAACCACTTAACCAGGTGTGAGATACACCGGAAAGTAAGTTTATAGTTAACTTTGACATATATAAAATTACGACTCTTTGAAGAAAAAAAATATATTGAGTAGTTAGTTTTGGTTGTTTGTCCCCTCCTCACATATATTCGCGCTTTGATCTTCGGTGGGCGTTGATGCCTGTGGCAATAGGTTGCCGACACTTTTCGTTGTTTCGCGACCCATGTAGTTTGACCATGGTTTCTACGATTATTCTGAACTAAGTACGCCTTGAAGGGCGCGGCTGTTCCCAATTGAATCATTAAGTGAAAGGTGCACTAAGGCTGTATTCGACCGAGTTACACCTATGCAAAATGCTGATAACAAGGGTGTGTGCGTGTGTGTTTGCTTGTGTAATAGTTTTCGACAGAACTATACCTCTTGGGTGCATGTGCGCGGCATCGAAACATATAAATGGACGTCACGCACTATGCATATGAACTGATAGGTGAAATTTTGTTACGCACGTCTATACAGGTCGATAGCGATGCAGCCTTCGACGAGCGCTCCGGACTTGAGCCGGGAGCCGATGCAGCCGGCACGTTCAAACTCGATCTGCGCGGGCCGCGGTCGAGAGCGTCAGCTGCTCGGGGTGCTGGGCGCCATCCTGTGTTCCTTCTGCATCTGCTACCTGCCGCTACTCATCAGCGTCGGACTGAACCAGACGCCGCCACTTCTTGTGCACGGCCTGTTCTACGCGGCGCCGTGCATCAACCCGCTCGTGTACGTAGCCATGAGCCGGGACTATCGGAGGGCGTACGCGGCCCTCTTCTGTTGCGGTGGCGGTGACGGCGGGAATTCGAACGAGGGTTGACCTGCGAAGCCGTAACTGGAGTCGGTGACAAGGCGACGGAAAACATCGAAGCGTTTCTTTCAAGTTTCTTTGGTGTGAGCCGGTGGAATTTGTCCTTGACTGTTACCAGCCTGGCGTTATTGCCGGAGGAAAAGAAGACCATTACACCAGAGGCCCTAGTCTTTGTATTGCTGCAAATGAATACGCGCTCATTGGAGTCCACTGTGCAAAGGACAACTCTATTGATGAACACACGGTGACCGGTGCATTTGAGTGGAGTTACTATTCTAGGGCCTCGTTGGCTTCTGCGGCTCGCCGGGCATCATGGAGGAAGAGGCATGGTCGAAGGTTGCCAGCTGGGCACCAAGTCCAGTTTGCAGAGTCGCGTCTCCTACGGTCGGTTTGCGAGTGAGTCCGTGATCAGAACGTACAGTGCGAACATTTGCAAACTTGACATGTGGGATTGATTGTTTGTGCAATTCCATGATGTTTAACGAAATTGTGACGTCTACTCGAATGATACGTTCTTTCGCGCTGTCTTCTCTTTACCATGAATATTAAGTTATCAAGCCGGATGCCCGTGTCATGTTCGTGTGGTGCATGACCTCTTAAAAGCAGCGCTGCTGGTTGGCGTGCGCATAAGCCATGGCTCCGTGACTCGCGGTTCTCCGCACTCGTCAGACACCTTTTGTCTGGCGCAGCATAGCCTCAGTTGCTTTGGCGCCACAAAAAAAAAACTGAAATAACTGACTAAATTGTAATTCTGCGTGGTGCCCTGCAACAAACTGCTAATCTGCAGAGGTGCTGCCGAAGCCCATTTATCTGGAATTTCGACGTTACGAAAGTGAACATACGATCGGGATCTGTCTCTACCGTTCTCCATTGTGTCAGCAGAGAAAGCAGGTCTCAAAAACTGCAGAAAACCCACACCCCCTCGACTCTCGGAGGCATGCGCTGCTCTGTTTACACCTGTACACAACGGGCTTCAAGAGTTCTCAGTACGTTTCTCGCACGCATTTTTATGATCGAAAATTCTGGTCCAGAACCATTACACCATCAAGCAGAGGATGTCATGCGGACGGCGTAGAAGAGACTCGTCACCAATGGGCACAAGTAGGTCAGTGCGACCACGATAGGTTGGGTCAAAGGTTGTCTTCAGACGGCAGCAAAGCAACCTGTGGATGAGGTGTACGAGTTTGTTGAGGAATCGAACTTGAAAGGGTGTTTTCGACAGGGTATTCACAAATAAAGCCACTTTAGTCATCACACATTGTGTAATTTCTTCAACGTGCTGTGTAAGAGTCAATATCCGCGGTCACAGCCTCTGCTCCGCCAAGATTGTCCACCATGAAGGTACAGCGGCGAATGCAGTGCACGGTCGCTGACCTGAAAGTCGCGGGTCGATCCTGGTCTCGGTTGCCGTAGGGAAAACTTGAAAAAGAACCAAAAATATAGCTGAAAGTGACCAAAGTAGTTTAGCCATTTAATTTTAGCGACAAGTTTGTAGCCATATAAAACAAAGTGATATTATGGAACGATGCATTTTTGGTTACATCGCGGTATCAAAGACGCTGAAAAGGAACACAAATGTTTGTGTCCCTTTCGCCCTCTGTCTTCGTCCATTTGGCACTGTGACCAAAAATGAATCCGTACCAACTAGCCTCACTTTCAAAATTATCCCAATTTATTATGCATAACGTTCTTAGCATTCAAAAGTGAATAATGTGATTTTGAATAAGCGAAAACGGTAGTATAACGAGCACAGTATTTTCCCCTAACTTCTGGTTTCCACGAAACAGGTAAGTTGCGAACAAATTAATAAATTATTATACTTTCGGTGCGCCTGTGTACAGTTTTTCTTGGGAGGCTGCCCTGCTCGGTTCTTCGGCCTTGGAGGGCCACAGGGCATCGCGGCCAGGGCGCGTTCTCTGGCTTCGATGCCCCACGGGTCTCAAACTAGGGACTCCTCCTGGAGTTTGCATATATGGTCGGCCCTTCAGGCTGGAAGGAATAACGTCGAAAATCTAAATTAAAATCATTAATGTGACCAGGACCCTTCCCAGCGGTACACCAGATATTATGTTACTGAGAGAAGAAGAGAACCTATTTGCGAGTGTGAACTGAAGGCTACAAGATTACAAAATGCCCAACTCACGAAAAAGTTAGGCTGTCAATTCTAAGGGCTGGTAATTTTGCAATACCACGACAACGTGCTACACGGTCGAACACATTAAACTACACCTGAAAGATGCAGTCAGTTCGAAAAATATCATTTATGTTAGAATGTAAATCGGTGATGAATTCAAGTATTATTGTTTCATGCGATAAAGTTCTGCAAAAAGCATGCTGACTATATATATATATATATATATATATATATATATATATATATATATATATATATATATATATATATATATATATATATATATAAGAAAGAGAAGTGTATACCTAGGGGCTCGTATTTCCGTGTTTTAACACAATATTAATGAGATATAACAGACAGTAATGCCAAGGAATGTACAGGGGAAGTTATTAGAACCAATGGAATGTAAATAAGAAGAAAGAAAAGTGGATGAAAAAATAACCAGCCGTGAGCAGGAATCGAACGCGTTATTCGAAGGTCGTAGGTTCGATTCCTGCTCACGACTGGTTATTTTTTCATCCACTTTTCTTTCTTCTTATTTACATTCCATTGGTTCTAATAACTTCCCCTGTACATTCCTTGGCATTACTGTTATATCTCATTAATATATATATATATATATAAGGGGCCACAGCCGCCCCATCCAGGCGGCCGTGGCCATCTGCCATCTCGCAGGCCACAGCAGCAACGGCCCAATGGCCCTCCCCCTTTCCTCTCCTACGCTGCCCGTGTTTTCTCCCGAGTCGGCGGCCAGGGCAACGAAACGCATCAGTTAGTGCGGCAACAACACCACTACTACTACGCATCTCCCCTTCTCTCTAGTCGGCGGCGAAGGCAACGAAACGCTTTCACAATATGCACGATCACTTGGTAGCCATTGATCCTGGTTCATGCGGGATTCCACGCTTCCGCGAGACGTTAGCACAGGATTACAATCGATGTCCCTGGCATTAGCGTAGAGAGACCGGCCTTCTAACAGTGCTATTCTGGAAGGCGTTCTGAATGTTGAGACACCTGCTTAAAGGCAAACTCCGACGATTTTTTTGACCATGTTAGGATAATGGTGCTTTTATGTTCCTTAGACACTCTTCTCACGCGCCCGATAACTAAATACTTAAACTTGAAAACAATTGTTAATTACCGAAAAATCCCAATACCGAAACCCAACCGAGTGCACTTCTACGTGTGACGTAAAGATTTGCCTGACGCTGCCGGAACCTGCCTGATGGCACATAATAGCCACCAGATGGCCTTACATGTCAATGCCAAGCGCCGGCCAAACCCACAATAGCAGACCCTACAGTGGCTTAGAAGTGTGGCAGCTTGGGCTAGTTGGTATGGCATGACGATAGTTATAGCGCGTCGTTTTGTCCTCTCGCTCTAACTATCGTCATGCCTACAGTGGCACATCAGTTCGTCACTTCTGCCAGGCAAAACTCAACGTCACACACACAATGTTGCCATTAATTCTGGCAAGCTATAAAATTGATTTGAAAAGAATATGCGAAACTCTCAAGCCTGCAATTTAGCATGAATGGCACAAACGTGCAAATGAACGTACCCAGTGAATTTCATCGAGATCCACTTGCTTCGAAAAATCGCCGGAGTTGGCCTTTTAAGGCGACTTACAAGAGTTTCCCTGCACGCCGTTGTCAATCTCCCCTATTACCCTATTTTTCGCATTCACACGCGGTTCCCTGTAGCGGGAGAGTGTCTTTTCCTCCCCCTCCCCCGTAACGCCGCGGATGCCGTGTTCATAGTGTACTAGCACACCATTTTGGCTGAACAAAATGACAATGAGCAGCTATCAATTGCCAAAGTGCATTACCATTCACCTTTGCTAGCTAGATTGTACGCAATACGGTAAAATATTGTCAATATCCAATGGCACCATGTGGCATAACGGTGCGATTCCAAATTAAACATTTTCTCATGAAGTTTTTTTGCTGAAGTACTCTAATGTATGTACACTCGCATACCAACATGTACACACAAGCACACAGACCCTATAGATATTCAACTTTTTACAGCGAAAGCTCTTACAAGACCTCAACAAGGGTCGTTCCACCGGAGTTTTCCAGTGTTGTCCGTAATCAGCTATAACAAAAAAAAAAAAGAGCTTGGTCTTGTTACCAATTAACTGTGGCTTACAGTGGCATACCAACTCCCAAGTGGGGGGCAAACAGCTGAATCTATATATATATATATATATATATATATATATATATATATATATATATATATATATATATATATATATATATATATATATATATATTATATTATATATTTTACAATGTAAGAAACCACAAGGAAAGGAAAATCATCACAGCGGCAATGTTGGCAAAATTTCGCAATGTTGTAAAGGAAAACTACCCCTTACTTGCTGGTTTCCCCAGCAGCACAGTGAATGCCTGCCTACTACACAACGATTTAAGGTGCAATGAATACCTTGCAAGTGTGCTTGCAGGAAATACAGTTAAAAAAAAAAGCCTCCGAAAGGGCACTCTTCCAGCTTTTGCTATGACAGTGCTGCACGTTCCGTGCAGGCCTGGCTTTTTTTTAATAATGGGCCTGTGTTAATGGCATTTAAATTTCATTTAAGTTCCCCTGCAGAGTGAATTCCTCCTTTCATGTGGATGATTGACTGAGCCGATCTTCCAATAACACAGAGTTCCAGGTTCGCTGCAGGGTGACTGTGCAAGGAGTTTTTTGTGAAAGTAAAATGTTCTACAAGCTCACCATTTCCATAAGTGAGAGAGTCTTCATCTGCTTCCCAAGATACCGCCGAGTTGATAAATGTTTTTTTTTACAAATGCACTGATACAGACATTTCCCACAACAGCTGCAGCTTATCTAGGCACACCACAATATGAAGGGCAATCAGACATATGTGATGAAGCAAATCCAGACATGCACTAGTCCCATTCCCTGCATGCTATCACAGCAACAGCATAGCACACCAGAATCCTCAATCCATTGAAACCAGCAGAAGACCAATTATAGACCCATTGTAGGCAACAATGTTCGTGTTCACTGCATAGAAGCAAGCAGACTAGCTTCACCTGGTGAATATTACCCGACAGCAAGATAATACCAGAACCAAGCAAGTTTGCAGCGGGGCACTTGGGCAACGAGTGAAAATACTCCTGTTTTATTGAGACTGCGCATGGGCTGCGAGTGGTGGTCCCCCCTTCCCCTCGAGGGCACAGGTTAAATACAAGGGCCTGCTTCTTTTATATGTACACCGCCTGGCTTCTCTCCCTTGATTCCCAAATCCCCATTAGCTGTAGAGGTCGTCGTCGTCTTCTTGAAAGTTGGACGCTGGATTTGGATTGCTTCCACCAGTGCCGCCTGGCCCAGCCGGTTGGGATGGTGGGAATCTGAAAAAGAAAGAGCCAGAAGGTCACGCAATGGCCACATTCGAGTTTTGCACCCAGAGGCTGTTGCAATCTAAGAAAAAATGGCTTTGCCCATAACGATCACTGTGGCTCCCACAGATTCGCATAAATGCTCATTTGTGTGATATCAAGCAATTATTGAGCACTTTAGATAGTTGACTCTATGACACAGGCACCTTGGTAAACTTCAGCGATTCTTACGTCGCTCCAAGTGAAACAAACTATTTACACAAACGTACAAAAGATCCGATACATCAGAATAAATGAAAAAATATATTCAAAGGTTAGAAATAGGGATGCGCACTGACACCGCACAGTACATGGGCCTCTAGCACCTCGCCTTCATCGAACAATTCATATCTGTGAACCATTCATATTGCTGATTATATTTATATATCAGTTTAAAACTTGCTCCATTTACTGCTGTATCCAGGCTTGCATCAGTTTGCACAGTTTATAGGCTCAAAAATATGTTTCTTTGATGAAGCTTCCGAGTGCGTCTTTCTTCAAAACGTAGAACTTTTGAACTGTTTAACAACACAAATGGCTCTGATAAACGAACTTAAAAAGATTAAAAATGCAAAAAAAAAAAAAAAAAACCCACCGACGAGTTACACAATACATTGAGGTTCCCATGATAATTTCATTAATTTGGACATGCCCTCAGATTCCGTGAAGTCCGAATTAATGGGGTTTTACTGTACGTTATAAGCGGTCAACACTGTATGAATTTAGAGATAAAAAGAAAACGAACCTCTGTTGTGCAAAAAGCATATGGTGGGCATTGTAGAGGTATCGCGATGCCCAGCAATTTGCCCTACCTATTGTTCATGTTTGCGAAGGGAGGAATTATATTACATATGCACTTAAAGGGGCCTTGAAACGCTTTCAAGTAACCATGGAATCGATTTACTAAAATAGCTCATTGCATTACGAATTCACAGCAAAAAAAATTTGAAGAATATGTCTAGTACGAGCGTAGTTACGAAGATTGGTTGCACAGTGCAATCACATTTCTCTTCTCTCGTGCTCACGAAAGCGCTGGCAGCTAAACGGGGAAAGATGGCATGCGCACAAAAAATACGTCACGCGCGCCTCTTGACCTTGAACACTTTTTTCCTGTTGCGACTATGTGGCTTTTTCAGTGTGATCTCGCACAGCACGCCTGCACAAGTCGCAGCTTCTCACAGAGATCCCCGTAACGACCGAGCCCGCCATGTTCGAATCAGCCAATGGCTGATAGATGGCCTTCTACAAGTGATTTTTGAGCTTCCTCAGTCATTACACTGAGAAGAGAGTGCAACTTTGAGTTCACTTTGATAATTTATTGTGAATTCCAGGCCGTGTCCTGCGCTACAGTATTTGAATCGTGTGTTCTCGGGAGCCTCTACAACCGGTCAGCAGGATTTTTCTGACCATGCTTTAGTCGCACGTATCCCGAAGGAGTACGGCCACTAGCGTGGGTCCGGTCTTAGCGAGCCGAAGGGCACGCGTTAACCGTCGCCATGGCGAGAACACAATACTGCTCGAAGTCGCAACACTTTATTGTCTGTGGCAACACCAAACGCAGTACAGCCCGTTGCAAAGGCGCGGCGGGAAAGCAAATGGGCTTATCCACGCCACGGGCATAAAAGTACTACACAGGGTGCCACGAGCACGTCTCCGCGGTAAAGGTGATCCATGGAGACACCGGGACCAAGGCCCAGTTGCTCGAGCGAGGGCAAAGGCACTCGCGTTGGCTTCGGAGGGAGATGGGTCGGCGTAGCTAGGCCACGCACTAGGACACCGTATGACCCTTCGGCCGAGCGTACGCAGAGGGGCAACAAAAGGTGAGTGTTCGCCTCAAGCGCGAGGCGCCGTCAGCGAAGTTCGACGAGCCCTTAGCGACGGGAGTCGACGGACAGAAAAGATTGCGTGACTGACCGTCTGCTGTCCCGAAGAGTATCTGCCCACTCCCGACGCAGCGCGCGAAAACCCCTCGGGAGACTTCGCGCACGACGCCTCAGTCAACATGCGCTACACGGTAAGGGGATTAGACGTCACTCAGCTCTCCCAGCGCGGCAGAAAGAGGAGGGGGAGACATGTGAACGGCAGAAAAGGCGGCAAAGCCCACGCAAAGGCAGCGGGCTAGCCTCTATTCCCACAATGCTTAAAAAGCGTTGCAGGGGCCCTTTAATTAAGGGCCACGTTACTAACCTGAGAGCCAAAGAAAATTTCTTGGGAAACAAAAAGAAAACTAATGTATTTAGCGACCAAACGTGCAAATTCGTGCCCCAGGGCAAGGTTAAGCCTCACAAATTGCTACAAGATGGCGCTTATTGTTTTGCCGCCTATATCATTATCAGTACTCCTCGAGATCATGTGACATGGCTGCAATAACACCATGCAATCGCACTTTGCATGGATGGTAGGCTTGATGATTACCTCTGGGAAGGAAGCAGTGAGAGTGAAAGCGATCACAAGCATCCAGAAACAAAGAATGTGTATTCACTTCGCCATATTTTCACTATTATTTACAACAGTCACATCGGCAACACAAGCTCTTCGTACAAAAATTTAGGCCAAACTCCTGAAACATCCGCGTCCTGTCGGACTGAGCAATAAGTGTTGCTCTTACATGAGTATATATTGCAGTTGAACCTTACCCCTCGCACATTACGCAACACATTCGCATTAACGCGCGACGCACCTGTAATCCATGCTGGACAGCGGCTCACCTGAAGTTTGTGCCGAATCCTCGGCTCTGCTGTAGGGTCTGGGCAAACATTTCGTACTTGCGGATGTCATTCTCGCTCACCGACCGCCGGGCAAACTTCATGGCCTCCTCAAAATGGTCCTTGCGGATCTCAGGCACAGGGTCGTGTTCTTCAACATCCTACGAAGACAAAGGGAAGCTCTTTAAAAACCCTTTCATGCAAAGGAGCCCCAGTCAACATTGGAGTGTCAGCCAGTACAAATAATGTCTAGCAGAACCATTCTGACAGAAAAATGAGACTCAAGCACAAATAACGCTGCTACCTCATACCAACCGCCCCGATTGGCCACATATGCAAAGCATAGAAAAATGCAACAAAACTGCAGTCGCCACTGCTACGCAGTTCACGAGGACTTGCGAAACTATAATCAGGGTAAGAAAATGCAGCCAATTGGTAGCCAAGGCTGTTAAGAAGACGCAATCGAAACATTACAAGTTTAGCACATGGCCTGGAATTACAATTTTCAAAGTTCGCGAAGAATCGCTGCCTCTGCTCTACCAGTGATACCATACACCCAAATTACAGCGCCATGTTTGAGAAACCAAAACCACTGCTGTGGGCTAGTTTGCACATTGTAAACTGCATAGTCACTATGGCTGCTAAATGCTGCCACGTGCCCACTCGTAGTTACTCTGAAAAGGGAGTGCTGGAAAAAAATTGCTCAGACTGCGAGGTGATGAAGGGCTGCATCTTCTTGCCCCCTGGTCATCGCCTCTCCATTAGCTTTCAAAAAGCACACTAATATGAGAGGAAAAAGAAGAGGTGCGTGAGCGTGAAAAATCGATCTAACTCCGCTCGTACTCGACGTATTCTAAAGCTTTTGCCGTACGTGATTCGTTAAGGGGGGACGTGGCAAGTAACACTAATTTTTTTATTATTGTACTGTTTGTGATGAAATTTGGTGTGTGTATGTGGATGATTGTGAGGATTCCAAATATGAAAACCGTTTTCAAATACCTCTTGTACTTTTTGAGTTACAAGCATAATTATACTAATTAATGCTCTTCACACTTAAAGAGATAATTATTGCTAAATGAAATTATTTTTTCATATTATTATGTTCCCAAAGCATCAACTTGTGCAAAGAAGCTATTAGTTGATTTTTCTAGTTCTTGTAACCATAAATAAAATTTCTAAAACATGGATGTTGTTTTGCGCACACATCGCAGTAATTATAAAATGTGTTTTAAAAATTTTAAATGATGAGTAAGAAGAGAGATAAAGCTTTATTGCACTGCTAAAGGCCTCCTGAGCCTAGTGCAAAAAACGGAACGACTCTATCAGTCTTTGTTAGAAAATGACAGATGTTCTAGCGAAGGCACATAGGCGAAAATCAAGAGTTGAGAAAACTGACTTTGAAAGTTCACTCTTGTTTGGAAGTTCACAACATGCCTAAAACACTCAGAATCCTCCTGGGCAGTAATCCTGAGATGCTGTGGCCTTGGCCTCTGTAGAGCGCAACCCAGTTTTGCGCTTCTTTGTCGTGGAACAATGCGCCTTTTGAGCCCTCTTTACATTTTTGGCATCCTTTTTGGCTGCTCGCCGCAAAGAGCAGTCTCCTGGATTGAAGCCCAGTTGAGCAGCGATCTCTTGCAGCGCACTCTTGCAGCCACCATTGAAACGGCAGACTGCATCTGCAACTGCACTTTCCACACTTCGAAGGGAGGCGAACTGGCTCTTGGACTGGAGTGACCAAATGAGGCTGTTCATACTCTCCACAGCGTTCTGGGTTTTTCCCTGCGCACACCTTTCAAGGAGCTCTTTGTTCGAGAGGCGCTTGTAGATTGGCAGCAGTGCCACTCGCACGTGAGGGGGCAGTTTATGTTTGTGAATCGGCAGCGGCTCTCCCTTGGCCAATGCCTGATTGTGCGGGCACCAGGAGTCAGTCCCACTTGGGCACAGGTCGTGGTGTGGATCCTGGTCTGTGGATGTTACATGGTAATAAGTGGCCATGATGGCCCTCTCCATGCCAGGAACATCGTTGGGGTGGCTCTTAATGGCCCAGCCATAATAATTCGTTAACTTCTTTATCAGGCCCTGCGTCAGCCGGCCTTTGCCACCCATGCTCAGTCCTCGGCCTTTGGATTTGTGCTCATCAAGAAGGTTGCGCAAGGAAGTGCCCATTCTTTTTTTCACATGGTTCACACACTTCTGTTTCTTAATCACCATGTAGCCATACACCTTGTCTTGCGTGAGGGCAAGGTACGTACGGCTGTCACCGTCGCAAAGCACATTTATGTATCGAAGCTTGTACTTGGTAAACGATCTTTCAAACATGATCCTAGCTGCTTCTACTTCCATTTGGCCAGCATTAGCATCGGTGTTCTTTTGGCACTGTGGCTTGTGTTTCTCAAGCCACTCCTCATAGTTGTCGTCACCAGGCTTGGGGCCAACAGCACAGCCTTGGCAGTAGTTGGACAGGACACAGTGGTCCAAGACCAAGCCTGTGTACAGCTCGATTACACAGCCCACGCCAATATGACTTCTGTGCCCCTCGTCATCCACGTGCCGTCGTAAATGATGTCAATGTTGCCTGCCACTCCTCCTAGGTCCTTGTAAATGTCATGCACCTTCTTTCTGTGCACTTTCTGCTTCAATGAGGGTGGCAGCTGATGTGGTGGCAGGGTGGCTGTACTTCCTTTGCAGTCTCTGGTAGGACTTGTGGTGCAGTGCTCGATGCGAAATGTCCATCGCAGAAAAAATGTCATTTATGGCAGATTGTTTTCTGCCAACTGACTGCACAGCCCTCAAAGCACGCACGTCAAAGGGGTTCGTTTTTTGTTGCCCGGAGCACCTCGGGGATGACCACGCACTGTTCACTATGCCACAATTGTCACAAAAAAGTTCCATCCTCGCCGCGAGTCCAAGGCAGTGCGTAGTCTCGAGGCGTATCGACCCTTCGTCGCACTTGTTGCACTTTACTGACGAAAGCAGACCGTTCAGCATCTTCTTATTTACAATGAAGAATGTGGAGTCCTTACCGCCGTCATTTTCGTCGCAGCCTTCGTTCAGAAGCTCGAGCTTCCGCTTTGAAGCGGACTTCGATGCTACGGCATCCAAAACATCCCGCCTTGTCTGCGCCCGCTGCGCGATTTCTTCACTGCTCGGAATCTGGGCCAAAACTCGCGATAGAATGTTCGACGCGCGCACGCCCGGAGTTGCAACGGCTGCCGACGCGGTGCCACCGCAATCGGGTTCGCGAGAGCGTCCATCACGGTCGACGGCATCCGGCGGTCTGACATACGACGATGTGGCACCTTCCACACTCTCGGCCTCACAACAATCAGCGAAGGGTCTGAGTAGAGGCTCCGTGACGCTTGAAGAGCATGCTCCGTCCGGAACTGCGACTGGGACGGCAGCCGCAGTCGTCTGCCCTTTGTTCCAAGCTTTCCGACGCTTGCCGTACTTGTGGACGCTCCGGAACTTTTTTTGCGGCAACATAGCACCGCAGTATGAGCAAGCACTCAGAAGAGACCACCGATGTAAACAAAGCTTGGTAAAAAAAAGCACGCGAACTATCACAAAAACAGCAAACTGGCAAAAAACGAAGCGCACGCCGGATGATTCTCGACACGGCGGCCGCAGATGCGCTCGCGCTTCCAAGGTTGCCAAGGTGCGCGGCGCAGCTTTGACCAGTAAGAGGTCGCCCCTGCTACCACGTGACCCGCGCAGCCAATTGCCGTTCTTCGTTTTCGTTTTTTTACTTGCTCCTCGCGCTTTTATTTTCACTTGGCGAAATACGAGACCGCGACCATCGGGAAGCCGGCTTTCTCCTCTTTTCAAAGCTACCAAAATGGCGGCCCACGGTCAACAACTTGGCGCGTTTGTGCGGCGTGAACAACACCGTTTCAGGGGCTTTTTTTTCGCACTTTTCGGCGACTAGCCTCGGCAAAAACACTATTTGCAGGATTTGTAGCGCATGTTTCGCTGTAATATTTTAGAACAAGGAAGTTGAAGGTCTGAAGATTACGAAAAAAAAATAAATCAGAAAATCGCATATTTTGACCAAAATCGGCACTTTACTTGCCGCCCCCCCCCTTAAATGTCATGTCATAATCGTGAAACCATTCTATTACAACTAGTACAAACACTGCAGGGCCCTTTTAAGGTTTAGGCACAGTAAGAAGTGCTTGGCGCACCATGCCAAGCGCGACAAAGTTTGGTACCCTCAGCTGTGGTGACAGCCAGCAATTACAATTGGGCTTTCGTTTCCTTGGCATTGTGATTAAAAGGCCTTTAGAGAGCTGCTGTGAAAGAGCTCCACGTTTCTTGAGCGAGGAGTACTCGTAATGACAAAGCAGAACAATCAAGCTAGTATGTGGTCACAGAAACAAGCGTGTCAAAGAGCGAAAACTTGAGCTCTTCTCATCAGGTCCAAAACCTTGTGTTTACCATACAACTGTCGCTGCCAATTAGAAGTGCCATTCATTTATCTTCGACACCCTGAAGATGTGCACGTGCCATACATAAACTCTCTGGTGCATGCAGGAAAAGTTTAAGAAGGCCCAAAAAAAGCTTTGTGTGAGAAAAAAAACATGTCATTGTTTCTTTAGCCAAAATCTGAACTTGTAAGCAATCCACAGCATTTTTTATTTCTCGTTTCCCCTAATTTGATTAGTTGTACATCTTGGCAGGGAGCTGAAGCCCTAAATGCAAATTTCGTTATGAAAATAAGTTAGGTTGACATACAATCGTGTAAACGCAGCACTAGCATCCAGGGACACGTGGTCCATATGTTTGTGGGACACTCCATTATAGGATGAGAGCACGTCATTTAAGGTTTGTGCTGCCATGTCAGGATATGCCCAGCATGAATCAACTGCTTGGCAAGGTCACAGAACTCATCACCGTCACTACTCAGTGAACACTGCCTAGTGTGGCAGCACTCGGCGCAGTGCCGGTGCATCGGACACGGCCACACATCGAATCGAAACTGCACAGGCGCTCTCTCGCGTGCCATGCTTGCTGCAGTACAGCCAAGCAAGACTGGCACCTTGCTTCTACATGGCAACATCATGCAGCGATGTGCTTGAGCAACGTAGCAGACAGCGTAAAATATCTCCCACGTGTCAGTGTGCGCTGCTACGCTCCTATGCGTGGTCACAGTAACGGTACTCTGCGGAGCATGGCCACGCTGAGTAGTGATCACCCTAATAGTGGACGGCACTTTACAGTACTCGCGAGTTTAAATGAGTTTTCCCCCCCCTGGTATAACAACCGCTATGAGCAACAACTTGTGATAGTAAGTATATCATGTAACTGCAAACTTGGCCGTTTCACTTTACGCTGACTCCGATGTAAGTGGGCACAATCGAAATCACTCCAAAATAACACAAACTGTAGAGCACTGGAAATAAAACTACTGCATTACTTTACCTTAAATTTTCTAGTTTCAGTTCCATAATAGTGTCGTACTATCACAACACTGTCTCGACAGGTGTGGTCAAGTTTTCCCATCTTTTCTGGGTTGAAACACTCTTTACGACCACACAAAGTGGGTGGGTGGGTAAGATTACCAAACTGAAAACTGGCCGCTTGTGGCCTCTCCAAGTTGTCTGCAGAGCAATGGCACACAGCAATAGAGGCCTGCCTTCACACATTTCTTCTTGCGCCCCAAGATGATTGACACCTTTACAATGCGAGGTGTCACTCTACCCACTGTGTACACAAAAAATGTGCTGCATGCCTTGCTGCCGTCCCGATGCATGTGGTGACTATTCGGCCAGAAAAAGTTGATTAGGATTTAACAAAACTGCTATCAGCCAGGTCATTCAGCCAAACCATGAGAGTATTAAAACATGCTCGAAATTTCAGTAGTCTTTCAGTAAATGAATATATCTGTGGCAAGTTGAACATTCTTGAATGACATCGCAGCTTTTGAATATTTCAACAAACCATAACTATTGTTCGAATGGGTTTAGAACATCCATTACTGTTTTTTTTTTTGTACTGACCATTCCTAACTTTACAGATTGTGATATTCAGATAACTTTAACATTCATTTTAGATAAAATCTTGCTCTCCAAAATTAACGATATATAATTCTAAATTATAAAAAGCTGTTTGTGAAATCACCACCCCGACATACATTAATACGAAATGTTAATTAAAATCAAGCATGAAATAAACCAATCCATTACAGTTTGGGTACTGTATATTATAGGTAAAGAAAGGCAAGAGCAGTCAGCCCCCCCCCCCCCCCTGCCCAATCCACCAACACATTTTCCTTTATGTCAAATAGGATGCAACTACAGTGGAACTTCGATTGTACGTCCCCCGGTCCTGTGACGACCCACGTTTCACGACGAATTGGCTTGGCCCCGGCAAAACCCCCATAGAACTAATGTATTGAAAACCTCAATTCTACAACAGAATTTTACGCCGGCCCGCCTCAGTACGACGCTTAGCTGGACTGTCCGAGAAAAAAAAAACCTACGATGACGCACGCAGGCTGCCACGCAAGCACACTGCGGCTGGATAAAAAAAAAAAAGGTCGGGAAACCGAGGAACCGAGTTCGTTCCTCCGCACGTTCTAGCACACTATCAGCGCTGCCACCACAGGGCCTCTTCAATTTTTCGACACGCTGTCGACCATAGCTATCCAGAGCCAGCCGGAGTGCATTCGTTTTGCTTAGTCGCATTGCACTGCGCACTTCCGTTGGGGCCTTTCTTTTTGTTTTGTTTTCTGCCTTCTTTTGGGTGGTTTTGTAGTGACAGCTGTGCGCAGGTAACATGGTAGATGATTTCGAGCTCGCTTTCTAGTATGCGATAACTTTCACTAGATTTCGCGTCGTTGTACCGGGACGTGTTGAACGGCGATTCTTGAGCCTGTCTACGTTTGGGACAGCTGCAGGAACCGGAACTAGCTGTCTAGCTACCAGAGGGCTAGACAGCAGCTAGTTCCGGTTCCTCTACCAGAGTTTGGCAACCTGGAGCTACCTGGATCCTTCGCGGACTATGTTGGTGCCGGCGAAGACATTGCAGTGTGCAGTGCAGTGTCGCTGGATGACAATATTATCGAAACTGTGTGTTCTGACACTGCGGGAACTTCCGACGAGGAAGAGATGGATGACATTGCAGAGGCTAGTGCATCCGTTCCGACGTACGCGGACGAGTTGTGCTACGTCGACAACATTCGGGGATTTGCTTGCGCACGCGACGAGATCGGAGACTTGCTGCCAGATGTCGCAGCTCTCGAAAGAAAGCTGATGCATCGTGGCTGGGCAAACTCGCAGAGAAAAAACAAATTTTTTTAAAAAGTGAGAATAAAGATTTGTTCACACCTCCGATAAAATACGTGGTTGTCATTTTTTCAAGTAATTTAATCTACCTTCATCGGAGCAGCTTAGATTTGTGCCGCGGACTTTCTTACGCATTATGTGACAACTGTTGTGGGGCAACAACGACCATCCAGTGCCTATATTCTTGGTGTTTCATTATACGATGCCCGAATTATACGACGATTTTGCGTGGTCCCCTTAAAGTCGTATAATCGAAGTTCCACTGTACCAATATAGCCGAATTCCATGGCTCATAATGGGCCACAATACTTGTGCTTCCTGGAAGTTCTCAGGATAAAATGGCAATCCAAATGCGAAGCAAGGAAAAAGAAAAACCCCCTGCTTACCATGTTTGCCTCTGGATTCTGGGCACGCTCCTTTTCCCTGCGAATCTCCTGCTCGATAGGACTCCCGAATGGCCAACTTGCAAGCTCGCTGGCAAATCTCTGTGAGGTCGGCACCACTGAACCCTGGGCTCACACTGGCTATGTAGTTCAGGTCCACATCCTGGAAACAGCAGTGACATTAAAGGTACACTACACACAAACAATGAGTTGTTTTAGATCGATAAACTGCACTCTCAGAACTATAATGTCATAAGCTTCACTGTCGTAAGTTCATTAAAAACGGAGAAAATCAAGCTTGAAGTTTCATTTTTAAACTTCCCGCCGTAATCTTCGCACGTAACATAAGAAATTCTACAATGTGCTTTTCGTATTTTCGCGACATTGGCTCGATGAATTTTCTGAGACTTTGAATGTTAAATCTACGGCACCTACAGATTACAATGTGCTTCAATTTATCAATTCAGAAGCTACACAGGACCTAGTACACGCTTTCAAAAATGGTTGAAGTCACAGTGTCTGGGCGCATGAATCTCAAGGTGGCATCTCCACCCGCAGTTTCTTTTCGCGCGTTTTCTCATTTGCAAAGCGTTGTTTCGCAGTAGAAGTGGTGTTTTTGGGATGGTGAAATGTAATTTACCTATAACCTGAAAAAGCGTTTTGCTCTTTAGTGTCCCTTTGAGTCTACGACACCAGTGCTGCTAAAGCAGCCCAAATCGAGCAGGTCAGAATCTTGTTTGAAGCACCGGGGCATTAACCTATCTACTGACCTAACAAGGGCAGCACATATAACCAAGATCATTAATGAGGCTAACCATACTTTATCTCAAGCAAAATCCTATACACGGCTTCCCTTTATTAATGCTACTAGTGCACAAAACACCAATCTAACTCAAGGTACAACAACTATCATCTAACTCAAGGTACAACAACTATCTTCCCAAACCCGTTCCGGAAGATAGATGTACAACAAACTATCTTCCTGAACACGTTAGAACTGATCTCATTTGAATCAATACAACACTGCTGTAGATTCACATTTGCGAGAGCAATTATATGGACCGTCTGGTTGGTTTTTGCCGTAAGGATGCCCTAGCCTTCTTTTTCTGCAAAGGGAACATCGCCTTTTCGTCTATGCACGAGCTTATCTCATGAGCTATCAAGGGGGGGGGGGGGGGGGGGGGGGGGAAGAGGAGGCTTACTAATTGTCGCGCTATCACGGCAATGATCAGCGCCCAGCTTTTGCCTTCACAGCAGGCAGGAGTTTCTATGAGCTGCTCTCTCAACACGAAAAAACGGTGCCAAAAGTGTACCTCGAGCGGCCGTCCACATATAGTTGCGCTCTATACACAAACAGCTGCCACAGCCAGTGGCACAGGATGTATAGCATGCGCTGCCTTATTACCAGCATGCGCTGCCCACGGGAGGCGCCTTTTATCAACTCCGTCACTACGCACGAGCCTTGTTGTGTTTATTTGCTGTGGCCACGCCGCAAGAAACTTACTTAGCAAGCGCATGTTTACTATAATTAATATTGCTCCTTAAAATGCTAACCTTGCTTCGTAAAACATTCGAATATGTTGCTATCACATTCATTGATTGGCCTCTTTTAGAGGAAACTGACTTTTTCCTGATCACTTGCGTTACTAGCATAACCAAATCAAAAGAAAGCACTACTACAACTACAACCAAGTCTCTAGACCTGCCGAAAATACACAAAGCCCTCGTTATATTGCAAGTCTTTCCATGGTTTGCCCAACTGTTCTATAAATCCAGCTCATTGCATCTCTTCCAATGCATTAGCTATGTGAAAGCCGTAGAGCCTCCATGCAGCCACACACCTGCATTTGTTTATCAAGACCGGCTACTGAATAGAACACTCCCCTCAGACCTCCTCCTACGCTAACCCTGTTTACTTCAACGCAGCCCTGGAGTATTTTATCAACCTCAATAAACGTTCTCCATTCGCCCGCCATAAGAAACCCAGTTTACAGGGTTTCTTAACAGTCAAAGATTCATATTGGTAGTGAGCTCGTCCGACCATATGTCACAAGCCGGTACTCACGGGTGCTAGTGGGGACTTGCGCAGGTTGGCCTTGAGGATGGCGACGCGCGACTTTTCGTCTGGGAGTGGGATGTAGATGAGTTGGTCCAGACGGCCTGGTCGCAGAATGGCCGGGTCAATAATGTCTGGCCGGTTGGTGGCGCCAATGATGAAGACATTCTTCTTGCTGCTCATGCCATCCATCTCGGTCAGAATTTGGTTGATCACACGGTCAGCAGCACCGCCTGGTTCACGTAAAGTTAAGCGGTAAGGGCGCTATTCTTCACACTGGCGTGCTCTCAGAATAAAATCTCTGCTCAAACACCGAAAGGAAAAAGATATCTAGATCCAATATAATGGATGTGCCTTTCCCTCAAAGGTAGAAAAAAAATCTTGATAAGCTCTGACGAAACTGCGTTATTTATGTCTCATTTAGAATAAGCAATTAAATTTCTACAGCAATCTGTACATTTAAATGTATATAGACATTTCATGTGCCCTTTTAGGAAGATCAAGTTTCCTCAACTGAGGAAGTTGCGCAGCAAATAGTAGTACAGAACTGTAGCAACACAAGAATGGGTGATATGAATGTCTCTGAGCAGAAGTTATGGTATATTGAACATTCACGAGAGTCAATGTCAAGCTGGGAGTTCGCTCACGCAAGTTCTACATACAACAGCTTTTGTTCAGCCAAGATTACGGCATCCCCCCTCCCCTTTTTCCCTACAGTTCTCACTCCAGATTACTGTAATAGGACGACTTATGATGTACCTCAAATACGTTGATAAGAGACTGAGTACAGCATACAGGAACAGTAAAATAATGCCTTAAATAAAGCACGTGAAATGTAATTATAAAAACTACACACTTGAAAAATGATAACACATTTGAAAATGGCACACAAACATACACAAACTCTGCAAGCTATATCAGAATTGATCGAGAATATACAAGTTTAAGAGGGCGATGTCCCCTCTTCCATCAGCCACTAGGTTTGGCTGTATTCCAGTGGATTTGTGTTAGCTTATGGGACAGTATTCAAATACAGAAAACTCACCAGCATCACCAATGTTGCCACCCCTGGCTTTTGCGATGGAATCGAGCTCATCGAAGAAGAGCACACATGGGGCCGCTGCTCGTGCCTGCAAAAAGCCAGTAATGCGCACCGCTACTTGTGATATATGGCTACAGAGTGAAATAACTTTCAGGTCACTGAAACAGTAACACTTTGACGCATACCACACAGTTCGCATTATTATCGAACACACCTTGGGTTCTTCAAGGGGGATGCGGGTCTTGTAACGATAAAAAATGGCCAAAAAATTAATTTTCCCCAAAACTCAACTTTCCGGGCATTTGTAGCTCTGATCACCTACTCTCATCACTAACTCTAAATTCGGTCTTGAAAGGTGATAAAATGGGCCTTGAAAGAACTAAATTTGTTCAAACTTCGCGCGCGCCATGAGTGTTGTAGCAGGCCGAGCGCGGCCATCTTGAGCTGGATTTGAAGCTGTTTCCTTTGTGCATAATTTGCACTAATCTCAAAATAGTGTCGTCCAAGCAGAATAGCCATCATCGCGGGTTTACATAATGTTGTTCCCAGGTTGCTGATTGCCTCACTCAGCGTGCATTTAGAGTACGTCATACTGAGTCTTATTCGCTGACGTGGCCAGTGCACTTTTCAAGAGCGCGATTCCACCTTTCACATTGGCTGGCGTGACCGACGCATACCGTAATTACTCGAATCTAACCCGCACCTTTTTTCCGGTTAAGCGAGTCCATAAATCGCATACACGCTAGAATCGAGTACGAAAAAAAAAAAAAAAAAAGAATACGGTCATTCTATTACCATCGGCATTTCCAAAATGGCCGCCCCCTACGTGCGTCGGCAATTTCTGCCTATGTTTTTCTCATGTGCGGCCCTTCGTACGTGTGCTGAGGAGTTCGTCATCTTGGAGTCGGCATGGAAGAGCCGACTCGAAAAGCTCGAGTGCACCACGGTGCCGCTTTTAAAGGAAACGTCATCGCGTGTGCAGAAACGGACGGAAATCGGGCCGCATCGCGGTCGTTCCTGAAACGTGCGTGCGGGACTGGCGGAAACAAAAGCAGAAGATTGTTGACAGCAAAGCTTCACGCAAAGGCTTCAGTGGACCACAGCAGGGTCAGTTTTTGCAAATTAAAGAGCTGCTCGGCGAGTATGTGCTTGAGCAGCAAGCGGCACAGCGGCCCGCGACGACAGAACTGCTCCAAGTGTGGGCTATGCAATTAGCCTTAGAAAAAGGTCTAATGCGGAGCCAGTTTAAAGCGAGCAGGTGCAGGCTAACTAACTTTATGAAGAGAAAAGGCTTTTCCCTCCGAAGGGGAATGGGCATATGCGAAAAGTTTTGCGGAGGAGTACGATGAAAAGCTTCACAGTTTTCAGAGGTTCGTCCTAAACATGCGGCACAACAATGGCTACCTGCTTGGGCAAATCGGGAATGCCGATCAGACGCCTCTTCACTTCGACATGCGTGGCACCACAACCGTCGAGAAGAAGGGGGCGAAGCAAGTTAACACTGACATCGGTCCACGGTAAAACTACAGTGACGGCAATGCTCTGTGACACGTCAGATGGGCACAAGCTTCGCCCGTACCTCATATTTAAATGGAAGACGCTCCCGAAAGGAGTCGTTTTTTCGAGTGGCGTGATCGTGCGGGCCAGCGAGAAAAATGGGTGTGCGCGTTGCAATCGACGCCTTACTTTTTTTTTTTTCCGTCGTGGAAATCGGGTGCGCATTACAATCGAGGGCGCAGTAGAATCGAGTAAATACGCTAATTTTTTTCTTGCGCACTCGCCATTGTGGCTATGCGACTGTGCGAGTCTAATTTCGCACTCGTGCATGTCTCTTAGCATACCATGTTTGTGCTTTGCGCCAGTAGTTTTTTCCCGTGATCGAGATGCCCCAAGGTCTGAAAACAGCCTTCGCAACAAGCTCTTGGAAGCGGTAAAGTGCACCGGCAAAATGACAGTTTAGTGGAGTCTGTGCCCATTAGGCACCTTCACGATTACGATACGCTCTGTGTGGAAAATGATCATGCGAGCAGTGGAACAGAGAGCGCATGTCACGCTCTGCTTACGAAGTCGATTGAGTGAAGGGCGGATGAACGCGTATCCGCTTGATTTTGCAGACGTGCTCGTCAGAAAGGCGAAATGTATGCAGTTCCCTGCACTGCATTGGACCACTACAGCTGTGCATGGCTGACCGCAAGTGACGCTCAGCTCATAGCGACCTATTAGAGATGCTTAACACCCAAGCAGTTAGGGGCGACATGGGGATCGTACCGCAAAAATAATATTTCTTTGGAAATCACTCATTTTGGGATCTGCATTTTGGCACCAAACCGATTTGGCTGAAAACCTACCCAAAATGTACGAAAAAAAAAAAAAATAAGTTGGTCAGCGTGATCGGCGAGAAAGGTTCAAAATCGCAGAAAAACACCGATGTTCACAAAGCAAGCATTCATATCTCGTGCCACTGATTGCCGCCATCTTGGTATCCTTCGAAACGCCCATGCTTCGCTTTCTTGCTCTCACACATTCCAAACGTCACTGGCAAAGAAGAAACACACAATAAGCAAAAAAAAGTTCCACATCTGCATGTTACACCGCGAATGTAGTCGAAAGACGACAGTCTTGCATCTGGAGAGAGTGAACAAAACGTTGATTCGATGTTCTGCGCACGAAAATCTGTGAATGGTATTCTGGAGGCGCTGCGTTAGAGTGCCTCGAGCGTGTAGCGAAGGCAAACGAGTGCATTGAGGCACATTAGACACAAGCGTCATCTGGCAGTTATCTTCGAAAACGAAGGCGCGCAGCCCGCGGAGAAAGATGCGCGCTAGTCTCTGAGGTGATAAGGTGTAGAACGCAAAGCATTGGAAACACCTTTTTTGAGCATCGCGTTGCCCTGTCAGCACAGCACGATTAAACGCTACATTCCTTAGAGTTACTTGTGTGTGCCTCTTCTAGTATAAAGGCAGACATAGAAAACATCGAAGTGTTGTTATGGTGCCTCAAATATGCGCAATAGTTGCTTTTATTTGACAATCGCACAACAATGAACGCTAAACCTTGAGTAATATTGGTGGGCGCTGCAAATGGGGCTGGCCATTTGAGGAATCGTTAGAGCAAACAAACAGACAAATGTACAGACAGACCGACCAAGACTTTTTTGTCGAAGATCCCCAAGAAAGACTATCATCTTTAAAAAAAGCACGTGGTCATAAGGGCAATCTGAGGGCCGTTTTATAAAACGGGGCCTCCGATTGGCTGGCACGCCGCAAAGAGGCTCCCCATTGAGTGCTGTCACGACAATAGAGGAGGAGCCATCGCGGTCGTCCACATTGAGAAACCACGTTTTGTGCATGTTTTTTTTACACTTGTGCGCAAGCCGTTATAGAATCTCGCTCGTTCAAAAAGAAGTTTTCGACGAATCACGTGTTTGGAAAACGAAAGCAGAAGCCTCCTACGGCAAAAAAAAAAAAAAAGGCAGGAGCAGGAGAATATTCAACGACTGTTCTGGAATCAAGGGAACACGTAGATGACATGCGAAGTTGCCTTGCACCGTGTCACCCCCAAGAACCCAACGGTGAATCTAACACTTGGATTATGACAACATCGATAACGCCATTGTCTCGTGATTGTCACGGAACACGGTTAACGAAGGATGGATCCAATGCTTCCCCGAGTACAACGACCCTCGACGCGCAGGCGCTCGCTCGCGTAGCCGGCACGAAATTGCGGACTACCATTCGGATGAAAGGTCGCCGTAAAAGTCTGCGAAAGTGCGCATGTTATCTACAAGTGATCTTGGTCTGTCGACAAGCTTCGCCATGAACGATGATTCATCGCGTGCGATCGCTTTAAGTTGCTAAACGCCGTCAACCGCGCGCAGAGATGAAATCTCTAACAGTCATTGAAATCTGAGGTCACCGTCGCCGGCAAAGCCTGCGGAAGTGCACCTTTTATTAGGAAGCGTTCCCGTGTGTCGACGAGCTTCGATGGGAACTTTGATTCACCATGTGCCAGTGGTTCCAAAAGTTATGCAACATCGTCCACTGATCATCGCACCATTCAGGCGCACTTGGAGGCTACGTGCCAGCGGGAGCGGTGGAGGCGCTAGCATCGAGCGTCCGCGACTCTACGCGCGGTGTTCGCCACTCAACAAAAGCCGTCTCCAGTGGGCCAGCAAGGTGAAAAATATTTCTGGGACACCTGGAGATGAATTTTTATTTATGCAAGCTACTGCTATCAACGCAATGCTGGCAGACACTCTGCCCATAATGACGAAAACATTCTGTGTGTGAATTTTTGAGACGGGGCTGGGTCTGGCAGTGAAAATGGCACTGTCATGCAGAACTTGTGGCATCATATCGTCCCACTGGTCTTCTCTCAAAGGATGGATGACTCCAGAGCATTTGATGTGAACATTCGCTCAATGCAAGCAAT
This sequence comes from Rhipicephalus microplus, assembly GCF_013339725.1. Lineage (NCBI taxonomy): Eukaryota > Metazoa > Arthropoda > Arachnida > Ixodida > Ixodidae > Rhipicephalus > Rhipicephalus microplus. The sequence continues at coordinate 102,306,541 of NC_051175.1, read as the reverse complement.
ACAAACCATTGGCAAGAGACAGACTGCTCTGAATGACTTGTGGGCTACCATGAACGTTTCTCACCACAGCTTGCATCATGAAACCTACCAAGGCCATTTGAAAAGGTTATTCAAGCCTGCAGCTGAGGTGGCTTCAGACAACGTATTTGCAGATACTGTTGGTGCTGTCAAAAGCGTGTAGAGAGAGATGGACGTTGGTTTTTCTAAGAATGTCACTGTTGTCTACAATGCCACCTGGATGACACGTGTTCATCGATCACATATTGGAGTAGGTTGCATAACCGGGTTCCATACAGGGCTCGTGCTTGACAGAGTAGTTTTATCTAATTTCTGCCTCGGATGCGATCTAGGACCAGCAGAGGACGACCCTGTGTATCCACAGTGAAGGCAGCACTATCAGTGCCAAAAAAACACATACGTTGGATCTGGTCGGCTGTAGGTGGAGGCCACGCTGGAGCCTTTTGACTGCCCATTGGCCAAAAATGGTCTAAGGTACTGCAGTGTGGTCTGTGACGGAGACAGCAGAGTTTTTCAGGCATTGAGTGAGGAGCAGCCCCATGGATTTATACAAATAACTGATGAGGACTGTATAAATCATGTGAAGAGAATGGGCACAGCCCTCCGCACTCTTGTCAGCAAGGCAAGAAAAGGGGTATTGCTGCTAGCTGTGCAAAAAAAAACTCTTCTACCAGCTCCACATCAATGCATTGCTCATTTTCCCCAAGAAGCTTCATGTTTCGCTCAGTAGCCGAAACAGATTTATGCGAGGCTTTCACTGCCTCTGCACGCTCACGAGAGGCTTGTGGCGATATGTAACGAAGCTCCAAGCGAGCTTGAATTGTACTGGTAGTTACTGATAGCATTTCGTTTATGCGCAGTGAGCACGGCCGCGGGTCCGAGAAGTCGTCGGGCGATGATCGCGGCAGCGGGTCCGAGAAGTGATGGACCAAAGAACACGGAGCGAACGACAGTGTGTCATCAACACGTTGAGCAGCAGAGGCAGCACTGGAAGCTGTCGATGTTTCCTTTTTTATGTTCGGAGATTTGCACTTACGACTTGCAAATTGATGTATTGTTCGGTATTTTCTCTTACACCGTAACCGATCGATGATCGCTGGCAAGAATCTAAGGCGAAAATGTGCCGCCCACAACCGAAATATCCGCTCAGCGCTTCAATGGCGTGCTTGATGGTGCAAAAAGTAGACAGCGGGAGGCGCGCGCGCGAGGGTACGAGGAGAATTTGCGCCATTGCCAAGAGCAACTGTTCAAGAGACCAATGGCACTCCCGGGTTTGTGTTACGTGGCGTGCGCAGCTGGTCAGGCTTCAGCGTGGAAGCTTCGGGACTTCACTTTTTATGCGTTTCTTTTCGCCTGCAGGCCGTGGCTGACGCGGGAAACTTGAAGCTGGAGGAATGCTCACTCAAACGGGACAAATATGGCGGCTCTCGGTTGCGTCGTTACCATGCTACCGTGGCTTGAAAAACACGCTTTTAGCACGACTGCCGCTATTTTATGCGGCGCATTAGGTGACAAAACAATTTTTTAAGCACTTCTACGCAGTTTTTGCGAATAATATTTTGGAATCGGAGATAACAGGTTACGGAAATTGAAAATCGGATATTCAAAGTATGGCCTTTTTTGGCCATTTTTTTGCGATTCAGAAGCCGCGTCCCCCTTTAAAGATTAACACACAGGTGGTTAATTAATGAGAATAGAGTTATTGCTAATTTACGAGAAACCAGTGGGTTTAGTCTCGTATCCCAACATTGTAGCGCTTCAACTAATTATCAACTGCAGACTTACACAGCACATTGGTGTTAAATCAAGACGCGTCAACTATGCAGAAGGTTCAACTGATCTTATGCGCAATGTATTCTGCCCTTCCTGTGGGCACAACTGAAAGGGTTATTTTTATGCTCATAAGCCCTGCATGGCATGCTAAAAAAACACAGAAAATAGCTTCGAAAAAAATTCTGCAGATGGCTACGAAAAACTTTCTTGCACATCGAAATTTTACGCTCAAACTTATGCTCAAAGTTTCTGTATTTTGTGCAGGTTTTAGGCAAAAAAGATACAGAATAATGGGCTTTGGAGCTATGATATCTGTTCATTATGTAACAAATTAGCCAACTGATGCAGATCAAATAATTTATATTGTAAGGTTTGGTGTGCCATCTATACACAGGTTGAGTGATCCACAACCTCCTGCACTTCAAGCACACTAGTAGTGTAGCCTTAATTTCAGCGCGATTATGAAAAAATTTGCCAAAATCAGCAGCCACACACCTTGTCGAAGACATCTCGCACGTTGGCCTCGGACTCTCCAAACCACATGGTCAGTAGCTCGGGTCCCTTGATGGAGATGAAGTTGGCCTGACACTCATTGGCAATGGCCTTGGCCAGTAGCGTCTTACCACAGCCAGGTGGTCCGTAGAAGAGCACACCTCGCGACGGTGTCATGCCAAATTTGAGGAACTTATCCGGGTACTCCACTGGGTACTGTGCACAGAACACAACAACTTACACTCCTGTGCTATGACTATAGGAAAAATAGTGGAACTGTGGCGCTACCCGGCTAATGAACTAAATGTTATGGCAATTGCTCCTCTCCTCACACCCTCGGTGAACCCACATTCGCACTCCTAATACCCCAAACACCCCCTGTGAGCTTATACATTACATACACGAGGACTCCAGACAAGCCGAACTATAGATTGAATGACTAGTACCACATTTCTTGCGTCTAATGGGCCGACATTTTTTCTCTGAAGCAACATTGGAAGGTGCATTCATCAGATGAGTAATTACATTAACTTCATAAGTACAGTAATCCCAGAAAAGAATTACTAACTTCTACAAACACTCTAGTTTAAGGGGGGACGCGGGGATCAAATCGCGAAATTCTCGCAAAAAAACGAATTTTGGATAAGGGCAGATTTGGATTCTGCATCACCATTTCTATCATATCTAAAAATATTTCCGCCGAAAACGATCTCAAAGTAAGCTTAAAAAATGTTTTTCTGACCGCGGATCGCAAAAAGCTGGCTGAAATCTGCGCGAAAATGGCCCATTTCCGAGCGCGATACTTCCGCGCCTTCGCCGCCGCTCGCGGAAAGCTTGGTGTCACTGGAAAGCTTGCTTCACCGCCGTACTTCTCCCGGTGAAACCACGACTCTACGAGCTAAGATAAACGCACAAACAGAAAAAATGCGAAGGCATCCGCGACGCCTTAGACGCGCACCCATTGGTCGCTCCTGTCACGTGGTACTGAGCGCGCTCTATGAGTGGCTGCTGGGACGCGCTTGCTTGCGCTGGTCGTCTGCTCCGCGCACGCACGTCTGCTACGCACACGCTGGCGCACTATAGTTTGCGAATCCCCTGCCGATACGCCGATACGCCAACTCTTCTCTAGCGCGAGGCTTAGCGCCCGCAATGGATCGTCGCGTGGACCGGAAGCGCAGGACGAAGTACCGGACGAAGTACGCTTACGGGAAGCGTAAACGCAAGCCTCCTATTGGGAAAACGAAGCAGTCAGCAGCGATTGAATCAGACGAACCGAGTACCGCGTCGCCACCAAGCTACGTGTCGTCGGAAGCCGACACCTGCTCGCTGCCGATGTTCGGCAGTGAGGCCTATGACGCGGGGCCGTCAACTAGCCGCGACGTTGCGGTGCGGCCCGAACGCGAAAGAAGTTTCGTTTTCGCTGCGGCGGGTGACGATGCGGTGCCGGCTGTTCAAAGTGACGGTGAATCGACGCCTGGCAGTGACACTGAAGACCCGGGGCCATCAACTAGCCGCGGCATCACGGTGCGGTGTGAACGCGAGAAAAGTTTCGTTTTCGCGGCGGCGGACGACGACGTGGTGCCAGCTGTCCAGGATGTCGGCGATCGTTTGCCTCAGCGGAAGCGCACCGTTCAAATACACCTGGAACCTCGTTTCGTGTCCTCGGAAGGCGCCGAGAAGCAAGCCAGCAGTGTCCGCGATGCACTTCGCGAGGTGTCGGCAACGGAGCGGAAGTTCGGGTTCGCGCAGCAAACGGAGCAAACATCGGCAACAAAAGAGGATGAGTTCACCCTAATTCAGGTTTTCTGCCATGAATTCCCTAATAGGACCTGCACTCTGCCCAAAATGTGTAAGAAGACTTTGTCAGTGCAGCATGGGACAAAATTGGGCCTGGCAGTAAAACTGGTACTTTTGTGTGCTTCCTGTGGCCCTATTCATTCACCTTGGTCATCCAGTAGAAAATCCGAAGGAAGGGCTTTTGAAGTCAACCTAAGAGCCATGCAAGCAATCAAGTCCATTGGAAAAGGGCCCACTGCCCTGAATGACTTCTGGGCTACAATGAATGTCTCTCATCGGGGCATTCATCAAAAAACCTATCAGGAACACCTAAAAAAAACATTCAAACCAGGAGCAGAGGAAGCTGCACAAAACATCTTTGCCGATGCTGTGCTTGCGGTAAAAGACGTGTACAGTAAGATGCAGCCATCAAGCCCAAACAACATCACAGTTGTGTATGACGGCACGTGGCTTACAAGAGGCCACAGCTCACACATTGGGGTAGGATGTATTATTGAGTTTTACACGGGGCTTGTGCTGGATTGCACAGTCCTTTCCAATTTCTGTCTTGTGTGTTGTCAACAACCAGCAGAGAGCGACCCCAACTTCGTCACTTGGGCTGAGAAACATCAATGTCAGAAGAATACTGATGTTGGCTCCGGACAGATGGAAGTGGAGGCTGCTCTGACACTTTTCAGGCGCTCTGTCAGCAGGTATGGCCTCCGCTACACCAACATTATATGCGATGGTGACAGCCGAACCTATCTTGCTCTGTGCAAAGATGAGGTGTACGGCTTCATACCACTGACCAAAGAAGACTGCGTGAACCATGTGCAGAAGAGAATGGGCACCGCTCTCCGCACACTGGTGACAAAAGCTAAGAAAGGGGAGCCATTGGGTGGGAGAGGTGGACTGACGCAGGAGTTGATTAAAAAACTGACCAGCTACTACGGGTTAGCCTTGCGAAAACACACAAGTGTCCCTGACATGCAAAGGGCCGTGATGGCCACTTTTTATCACGTCACGTCCACCGACGACGAGCCTCACCATGAGCTCTGCCCACCTGGCCCTGATAGCTGGTGCAAACATCGTTCAGCACAGGCCAAAATGGAGCCAGCACCACCTCACAGGTATGACCTGTCGAAACGTGTAGCGGAGGCTCTGCTGCCTGTATACCAACGTCTCTCTGACCCGCAACTGTTGGAGCGATGCAAAAGCAACAAAACTCAGAATGCGGCGGAAAGCTTGCATTCAGTTATTTGATCACTGACTTCAAAGGACCAACACGCTTCATTGTTCGCAGTGGAGACAACAGTACATGAAGCAGTTGCACGCTACAATTTTGGGAATTTGCGAGCCTACACTGAAATGTGCAAGTCCGTGGGCATCAAACCTGCTAGCCTCGCCCTTCAAAGAGCTGAAGAAAAGACCAGCAAAGAAAACGAAAAGCACGCAGTGCAGAAAAATGAAAGAGAAAGGACGTAAGAAGACCCTCGCAAGCAAAGACACAAAGTATTACAGTCCCGGGGCATTTTGATGGACCTTTACTGACTGTTCAACTTTAACGCCAGTTTTCTCAGAAACGTGTTTTGACCCGACTGTCCAGCTTGCCACGATGCTTGCATGACTATGGCTTGACGGATTTTCATGTGGTTTTTTGCATTGTGTTCCTCAGTGAATTTTCTATGTCGTGACGTTTTCATATTTGTTAATTACTACCTCAGTATTTTTACTCCTAAGCTAATTTCACATTATGATAACGACCACATTTACAAGCATGTATACAATGTTCTCTGTAAAATAAAAACAGAGTCATAAAAATATTTGCAGAATGTCACGACATCAACCATCCCAATGGCTAAAATATAAGAGCAACTATAGGCTTCTACAATGTTTTTTTGTCACACCAGGCTTTGGGCAAGTTTGGCAGTACACTGATGGATAAAAAAATTTATAATGCCAGAACTACTGGAGATAGCTGAATGAAACTTTGTCATTTATCATTTAGCGCAGTTTCCAGTAAGCATGCCAAATTTCATTGCTCTACGACAAAAACTAAAGAATTTCACTTTCGATCCCCACCTCCCCCCTTAAGAAGCAAACTTCGAAAAAGCCAAATCAAACAAACCTGGATCATCTCCTGCAACTCTTTCTTGACATTGTCCAGGCCTCCAATGTCCATCCAGGTAATGTTGGGAACTTCGACAACTGTCTCGCGCAAAGCACTTGGGCTGCACTTGCCCATGGCCCACTGCAAAGGAGAGATCGTGACAGGAAATGTAAAAAAAAGCTTGTAGCATTTATAATCTAATACATTTGTCACATGCAAATGCCATCCTGAAGCTTTTCTTGCTGCGAAATGCAATGCTGAGTACCACATTTACTTATGCAGCAAACAAATACACTGCCATTCCTTCCAACCTCGAAATTCAAAACTTCCATAGAAGCCAGAACAAGCAGAGAGCTTAAAAAAAAAAAAGAAGCCACATGTTTAAACTTATTGTTTCTCGGGGCCACAGTGAAGTCACAGACACCTCTGAACGATTGCCAGTAAATATTTCAGACATTTGCAATCATGCCAGCTAGCACTTGCATTCATGTGGCATGTGGCTTTGTGTGTAAGTGTCTAAGGAAGAAAATCTGAGCATGCTTCTTCACAACTCTAGCGTACCTCTGAATTCTGAATGAAACCTCCGGTATTAGAGTTAACTTTTGCATTGCACGCTTAGCGACACCTGACACTACTAGAATTGGTACTGTAGCACGACGTCACAATAGTTAATTTCGCGCACCAGAGTTCACTAGCTGCGATGATGCTGGGTACCGAAACATCACTGATCACTTTTGATGTGCCAACGAACCAATTAAACAGAGCGATCGTGAAAAAGTCATCTTGTGCACGAGCACAAGGAGAGAAGCTCTTGTGACGTCAGGGTACAGTAGGAACCAAAAGTTGCTCATTAAAAAGTGTAAACTTTTTGGGGCACAGACACACTTACCAGAATATTTTTTATGGGCTCTTAGGAAGCTTGGTCTATCATCTTATGAAAAATTGACAATGTCAGTACCCTCCAAAGTAAAAAATATATCATTAAAACCAAGAAGCTGCAGACACCACGAAGATTTGAGAAATAACAAGTCATGATGCCCAAACCCAGCAGGCACGCATTCAGCGATGCTCACCCTGAAGTTGTCCATGGTGACAGCCAAAGAGTTGAGCACCTCGGCGTCGATCTGGTCATCCTCGAGGTCAATGAGGTCCATCTTCTCACGGATCTGCTGCAGGGCAGCCTCTGAGCAGAGGGCGGCCAAATCGGAGCCCACAAAACCATGAGTCTCTGCCGCTATCTTGTCCAGGTCGACATTTTCGGCCAGCTTCATGTTCTTGGTGTGAATGCGCAGGATCTCCAGGCGGCCAGTCGAGTCGGGGATGCCGATGTCCACTTCTCGGTCAAAGCGGCCTGCCACAAGAAGTCATGCCACAGTTATGACATAAGTAAAGCATCAATCCAAGTACGTTTTGCAACATCAGCGACGACCACAACACCAATAAAAGTGTCATAGTAGTGCCAGTGCAACTACATTACATAACACGCAATATGAGGGCATACGAATGCCGAACTTCACAAAACTTGCAACAAATAGCTTTGCTAAGTGCTGGCAACAAGAGATTACAACATTTAGTATTTTTTCTACACTCAAAACTCGTAGTCCTGTGATGTATTACAATTTGCGTAGCTGTAGGAAGGTTTCGCTAAATTAGCATTAAGAGCTGTGAATATTAACACACGAGTGCCAAGTGTTGGATACGAACCTATAAAAAACTGGTATATACCTATATATTCTGAAAAAAAAAAAAAAAAAAAAGAACAATCACGACAAATTAACCCCTGCCTTATAATTGATAGAAAAACTGTGCGAGCCTGAAAACAAGCTCTAGCTGCTGAAAAAAAGATTGAAGCCCATACAAAGTCAAATCAGTGTAATGTTCACTGTTAATTTCTAACAGGAAAAAGGGCCGGCAACGTTTGAATAATAAATGTCCCCCCAATCCAAAGGCCGAGGACTGAGCATGGGTGGCAAAGGCCGGCTGACGCAGGGCCTGATAAAGAAGTTGACGAATTATTATGGCTGGGCATTAAGAGCCACCCCAACGATGTTCCTGGCATGGAGAGGGCCATCATGGCCACTTATTACCATGTAACATCCACAGACCAGGATCCACACCACAACCTGTGCCCAAGTGGGACTGACTCCTGGTGCCCGCACAATCAGGCATTGGCCAAGGGAGAGCCGCTGCCGCCTCACAAACATAAACTGCCCCCTCACGTGCGAGTGGCACTGCTGCCAATCTACAAGCGCCTCTCGAACAAAGAGCTCCTTGAAAGGTGTGCGCAGGGAAAAACCCAGAACGCTGTGGAGAGTATGAACAGCCTCATTTGGTCACTCCAGTCCAAGAGCCAGTTCGCCTCCCTTCGAAGTGTGGAAAGTGCAGTTGCAGATGCAGTCTGCCGTTTCAATGGTGGATGCAAGAGTGCGCTGCAAGAGATCACTGCTCAACTGGGCTTCAATCCAGGAGACTGCTCTTTGCGGCGAGCAGCCGAAAAGGATGCCAAAAGGGTAAAGAGGGCTCAAAAGGCGCATTGTTCCACGACAAAGAAGCGCAAAACTGGGTTGCGCTCTACAGAGGCCAAGGCCACAGCATCTCAGGATTACTGCCCAGGAGGATTCTGAGTGTTTTAGGCATGTTGTGAACTTCCAAACAAGAGTGAACTTTCAAAGTCAGTTTCTCAACTCTTGATTTTCGCCTATGTGCCTTCGCTAGAACATCCGTCATTTTCTAACAAAGACTGATAGAGTCGTTCCGTTTTTTGCACTAGGCTCAGGAGGCCTTTAGCAGTGCAATAAAGCTTTATCTCTCTTCTTACTCATCATTTAAATTTTTAGAACACATTTTATAATTACTGCGATGTGTGCGCAAAACAACATTCATGTTTTGGAAATTTTATTTATGGTTACAAGAACTAGAAAAATCAACTATAGCTTCTTTGCACAAGTTGATGCTTTGGGAACATAATAATATGAAAAAATAATTTCATTTAGCAATAATTATCTCTTTAAGTGTGAAGAGCATTAATTAGTATAATTATGCTTGTAACTCAAAAAGTACAAGAGGTATTTGAAAACGGTTTTCATATTTGGAATCCTCACAATCATCCACATACACACACCAAATTTCATCACAAACAGTACATTAATAAAAAAATTAGTTTTACTTGCCACGTCCCCCCTTAACTTTAATCATTCTGCCGACAAAAAGTTCTGCACTCCAGTGGATGAGCTACACTTGCCCAAAACTGTTGGGGGACAGATAGGTGAGGATGAGTTGTGTTCATGCTGATATCACAGGTGTTAACCAGCACATCATAAGCAATCACTCCTTTTAGGGCAACCCCTGGATAGCATGCCACTGGCGACAGTGTCTTGACAGTATAGCAGCGGCAACAAAGTGAACGCCAAGCAAACTGACCGAAACGTCGAAGGGCGGCGTCTATGCTGTTTGGTCGGTTGGTGGCAGCCATGACGATGACGTGGGCACGCTGCTTTAACCCGTCCATGAGCGTCAGGAGCTGAGAAACGATGCGGCGTTCCACCTCGCCGTGAGTTTTCTCCCTTTTTGGCGCGATGGCATCAAGCTCGTCGATGAAAATGATGGACGGTGCGTTCTTCTCAGGCCTCTTCGAAAGCTTTTCGCAGGTTGCTCTCCGACTCTCCAGCCAATTTGCTCATAATTTCAGGTCCTGTTGAAATGTACACACATAAAAAGGCACATTACATTGTATGAGTCAACAGTGCAATTGATTTTACAGTTATTTCTCCAATCGCTTACGTCGCAACTAATATTTCACTATGTTGAGGTTTGAGTGTAGTACAAAACAAGGTTGGAAACTAGGAATTATTTAGCTGGTCCCAGCAAATTTACCTTTCAAGTCCCATCACATGTGCTACGACAAACAAATGAATGAAATATAACAAATAGCACACTGTCATTTCATGAAAAAAATGAGCACACACACCGTTGATGAGGAAGAAGAAAGCGCCAGTCTCATTGGCAACCGCACGGGCAATGAGGGTTTTTCCCGTGCCGGGTGGGCCGTAGAGAAGGATACCACGGGGAGGCTTGACGCCAATGGCCCTGAATAGGCTGGGATGCCGCAGGGGTAGCTCGACCATTTCCTTAATTTGTGCCAGCTGCTTACGGCAGCCACCAATGTCGTCATAGCCAACCTCGTTCAGAGACTCCTCTTCCTCCTGCAAAGTTTTGCAGACGCCACATAAGACCATAGCATTTCCTATAAATACACTAGAGGGAACTCTGGCCACAGTGTCTATGGCAGCTGCCACGCAGGGCACTTCAGCAAGCATGAGAATGATGGGTGGCACACGGATTTGCCTAACCCTCGTACTTTTGGGCTTTATCTGGCTTCGCGTTGCTTTGTTACAGAACCAAAAATCTGCAAACCGTTCAGAGACTACACTTTACCATTTTAACCTTTAAGGCTCACCATTTCAAATCAGGTCACGAAGTTCAAAAAGGCTTGTTTCCCGTGAAACAAAACCGAAAAACATCAATAACCGAAGCCACAAGTGCGATTCGAGGCCCGCAAGTACGAAGACTAGGAATCTGTACTACCCACCATTCCCATGGTCGCTGAACGATTGCAGCGCCAGAGTCCCCTCTAGTTCATTTTAGGAAACTGTGCATAAGACCATCAGAGCTTTATTCTGAAACGCTGCTTTCCGTAGAAGGTAGCAATGAAACACTGCTCAGCAATATGCTTGAATGAGATACAGTCGACTCTCATTAATTCAAACTCGAAGGGACCCCTGGATTTTGTTTGAATTATCAGGCTGTTTGAATTATCAGAAGTTCTCATATATGCGACTCTGGGTAAGGTGACAGCACAAATTATGATCAGACATCTATATTCACACTTTTAAGCATCTCTAGATCCTAACTACACAAAAACAGAGAGCGGTGCATGTATGGTCAACAAGTTTATTGACTATCTACTGCTGACTAGACCTTTTAAAAAAATCATGGATGGTCAACTGCTTATTTGCCACATGCGCATTTAGCACAAAGCTCTCGATGCCAGTAAGTGCTGCCAGTTGATTTTGAGAGTTTTCTGTTGTTGTCAGAAATTTTCTCACTTTAGCAATGTACTGGAAAGCCTGTGCAGTTGTCACATTTTCCACTTCCGGTTCTTCTTCACTTTCACTGCTGTGTTGTGCTGGCAGCACCTCTGCCACCAAGTCATCGAGTGTGTCCTCCCTGCACACGCACAGGTTATCATCAGTAGCTGCATAACTGTCGAGGTCGGCAGCTATGTTGTGCGCTTTTATAGCAGACAGCACTTGGCTTTCATCGTCGCCCTCAGTCTGCAAGCAGTCAGATGAAGTGGCAATGCTGCAGCCAGGTATGCGGAAGGCATGCTCGAAGCAGTTCCTTATTGTTGCTGATGTGACAGCATTCCATGCGTCGGCGAGCATGCCCAACGATGAGAGTAGTGTGACACTGTAAGGCATGGAATTGTCCATACATATCAGCATTCTCTTAGCAGTGTTTTCCGGTAATTAAGCTTCAAGCATTTGATTACCCCTTGATCCAGGGGCTGGAGGACAGCTGTAGTGTTAGGAGGCAGAAATTCAAGGCGAATTGCTTCCAGCCCCTCCACGTCGCCGTGCGCAGGGCAGTTATCAACAATGAGCAAAATTTTCCTTTTCGCTCGCTTAATTTGCCCATCCAGTTTGCGGAGCCAACCCTCGAACAAAGCTTGCGTCATCCAGGCTCGCGTGTTTCCGTCATATGCAACTGGGAGTGTTCGGACGCCTTTAAAGCACCTGGGACGCTTTGACTTGCCCACAACGAAGAGTTCTGGCTTGTGACTTCCGTCCATATTGGCGCAAACCATGACGGTTAACCGTTCTTTGCTCAGCTTTCCGCCAGTGCAACGCTCTCCCTTGCGACACAAGGTTTGATCGGGCAGGCACTTAAAAAACAGCCCCATTTCGTCGGCATTATATACATCAGCCGGGGGAGTATTCAAGCAGCAGGCTTTGAAGTCTAGTCTGCCGCCAGTCAGAAGAAACAGCTTCATCGACCACTGCTGCTTCACCACTCACTGTTTTGAAGGAGAGACCGTGGCGTTCCTTGAACCGAGAAATCCAGCCATCGCTGCACTTGAAATCTTCAATTCCCAAGCGCAAGGAAAGTTCTTCAGCTTTTTCTCGTAGGATTGGCCCATTTATCGGTAAATTGGAGCTCCGTGCGCGCTTGAGCCAAAGAAGCACGGCGTTTTCGAGATCCGGGTACGCAGCTTCCCTAAGCCTTTTCCGATCGGGAGCGAAGCGGCTCGCGTTATTCTGCAGCTTGTCTTTGGCTTTCAGAATGGTTGTGAGAGTACTTTTGGTTATTCCATACTTCAGTGCCACTTCGGTCTTCTTTACCCCAGCGTCGACTTCTTGGATAGCGGCCAATTTCTCTTTTAGGGGTAGTGTCCGATATTTTCCTCGCGGTGACATGGTCGATCGAAAAATGCGCAGCACGAAAGAAAGACGGGCAGACCTGTACGCATTCTGTGGGGAGGTCACGTGCTTCGGAGTCGGCCGGCGCCACCGGCACGCCGGAAAAGCAGAGATAAGCCGCGAGCCAGCTTCGTAACCACCGGGCCGTTTTTGTTTTTCGTTTTTTTTTTCCACCGCGGCGCGGAATGCTGAGAAATGATTGTGTGGCAAAACCTTTTCCCTTGAAGTTTTAAGGCGCTTATTTTTCAATATCAGACTATTATGATAATCATAAGCACGCAAATTTTCAAATATTGCCGGCAAATCAGCAGAAATTTTCCGGTATGGACAGGCAGAAAGTACGAATTAACCGAATGACGAAGTTTGAATTAAGGGGCTTTTAAATACATTGAAAGCATAGCGAGCCAACCAAAATTTTGAATTTTGTATGAATTAACCGAAAGTTCGAATTATCAGAGTTCGAATTATCGCGAGTCTACTGTATTGAACATAAAACAGAGTGCAAGAAAAACATTTTTTTGGAGGCACACTGTGTCCCATGACAGCAGCCCCTTCAGATTTCTTTCTGTATCTTTCACCGCACAACACAAGCATTGCGGCAGAACTACAGTTGAACCCCTTTATAAGACGTGCAGCAAGGAGCCAGCCTTTTATACAAAGCCTCTCTTATAATAGGAGTACCATGCATGCTTTTTCTAATCAACACGCGTTTTATTGTAGGCTTCTTGGTGCCTCTTATATCGAATAGTCTGTTACATCAGTGTATCTTATAAATGGGTGCGACTGTGTCTCCCCCTTTCCGCGAAATGGCTGTAACGCTTGCTGCACTTTTTCCACAATGTGCACACGAGCATACTTTTTATAGGCTTGCATATTTGAAGAGCAAACAAACCTAGGAACTGGTTGAACGTGGTTGCAGAGTACACAACTTATTGACGAGATGATGAGATCGATTTGGTGCAGCACAACAGTTTCACCATTCTATGCCACTGATGAAAAAAGGGGTACCAACTTCAGGTTGCATGTTATTTAATGACCCCCTTTCTCTCACTCTGAGGAGTTCCCGAAACATCTATGGCTGAGAACCACTGCGTAATAAACAGATAGCAAGAGGCCCGTTACGTACCTCGCGCTTGATGGGTTCTCCATCACAGTGAATGACGGTGTCTGGTGCCACAATGCAGTAGGGCGACGGGTCCGTTTCGACCACCTTGAACTCTACTGCACGCATGCCGCCGCGGACAAGGAAGAGGTCCCCTTTATGAATGGGCCGGTAGGCTTCCAGGAAGTACGGCTTCAGGTACACCTCGAATAGGCTCCTGCACAAATAGCATGTCACATGGCGAGTAGTTTAAAACAGCATTCATTGGGGCATTCACAACCTAAGAAATGAGCAGTAGACTACAAAGAGATGCCACGGCAGAAGAAGCATAAAGGTTAGCATTACGTAGTGTTACACGCCACTGTCAAGCTGCTTCTTGATAATGAAACCAGAGTTCTTTTTTAAGTCAGCAGAATCAAAAATATACTCGAAGCTTTTTGAGGCACCCAAATGTCATTTTTAGTGTTCTTAACGAAAAGCAATGCCTTTCTATTTAGAGTAACAATACGAAATTCCTGAAGTAAGCCTCAGTACTCTTTAATGCACAATCAAGTACACACATGCAAGTTCTTATACGCAATCCTCCATCAGTGCAGCTGACGAACCCCACAAGCAGTGCTTCCCCTCTCACCGCCCACAATTTTTACGAGGCATAGAATATAGTACAAACACTTAAGCAAGAACAGATAATCAGTCTTGATCTAACCAAAGCTTCTGCAAGAATTTTCATTAACAGTTTGCCTTTTGGAGAGAAATTTCTAATGCCACGAGAAACTACAAGTGCACCCGTGACCACCCAATGAATCTATGCTCGTAGTGCTAAATCTAGCGTTACAAAGGAGGACCAGTTTTAGGCTCCATGTAAACGAAAAGGAGAGAGAAAGAGAATAACATCTATAAAAGACAGAACTATATGCGGCACAATACTCTTACCCTGACAGGCCCTCGACGGTATCATCGATGGGCAGTACATGGATCCGTTTGCCATACTTGACGTCTGGGCAGGCCTGGATGCTGGTTAATGGAAGGACCATCATTACATTATGCCAACGACAAACTAATTCTGAATGTATCGCAGTTCAAATCTTGTGAACAGAGGACATCCTTACTCTTCACGAATGCAGCTAAACAAGTACAAACACCCTCTGCTTGTTTGCAAAAAAAAAAAAAAAAAAAAAAACCTAAAAAGACACCCACTTTTGCAGTTGAAAACATAGGAAGGGATCATTATGAGTGAAACATGAACACACGTAGGCACTTCACTCCTGAAAGGAATCAAACAGCCCAAAATGCCATCGTTAAATTTCACTGTCTTCTATACATAAGCTTCTAACACTGGCCTACTTTGTCAATCAAGTGCAATAAAGGTTTAAACACGATAAGGAAAACTGGAGGAAAGGATGAGGTTAGTGTGTGAATATGTCCTACGATTACTCATTGTGAACTGCTAAAGAGCGAAAGCTAATAAAAAAATGTGCATGGGCCGAATATGGATACAAAACTGCATTCGGCATTGCACCATCATGGCGTTTACCTAACTTTGAACAGATCCGCCAGCTCACCTCACCACATCCCCAAGGCGCACACGCAGGTTGTTGCGGATGCAGCGGTTCATGCGTATCTTCTCCGAGGGGCAGGTGTCGTCGGAGAGCACAATGCACACAGTCTCGCGTCGCTTCTTGCCCTTGAGCAGCACTGTGTCACCCCGGAAGAGCATCAGCTCGTCCATCTTGCCCTGGATGTGCGGAGAAAGGACGAGCATGCATCACTTGCACAGAACGTTTCTACTCAATTGATGGCAATTGTTGCAGCTTTGAGTCCTAACACCCCAATACGATTACGAGAGAAGTCTTTGTGGAGCACTCCTGGAATTTCGACCACCTAGGGTTGGATTTCAGAGAATAATAACAATGAAAACAGGGAAGGACAGAGCAGACTTCTTCATTGAGTTTGCTGACAAACAGGGGGATAAAGAAAGAAATGTCAATCAGCCAGTGGAAACGCTAAAAGGTGAAAGAATCTTTATGAGAGGAAATTAGTTTTGTAGTGCAAGCACGGAAAGGAAATATTATAGAAAATTGGAAGTGCAAAATCTCTTGAATCTCCTAGCACAAACATTCCTTTCCTAGCGGGTATTCATGAAAATGATTTATAGTGGGGAGGGGGAGAAAGATGGGAGTGAGCAGAACAGGAAGGCCACTATATCAAGATGGTTACCCACAGGTAACGAAACGCTTGACCAGGGGGTCTTCTACATGAACTTCTGGGTGCCCCACATAGCACCTATGAATTCCCTCCCATTCCTCATATAATCTAACGGCCTCCCGATAAGCTTAGATGGCAGAGTGAAGACAAAGGAATGCTAGTGTGCTTACCTGGGACAGGGAAACAACTGAGTTGTCATCGTTGATGGCGTCCTCCACTAGCAGGCGGTTCGGCTTCTGCTTAGTCTTCAGGATAGCTGTGGCCAAGTCCTCTGGACTGCAGGTACAAAAACGACAGTCCCAGTAAGAATAAACCCACACCATCCCTCCATTCATATCAAATGCCAAGCAACAGCAAAACTAAACACCTGTGTGTAGTTCTGTACTGTAACTTCTAGAATATCACATGCCAAAATAGCATTGATTGATTGATGCGTGAGGTTCAACATGCCAAAACCACCATATGATTATCAGAGACACCGTAGTGGAGGTCTTCGGAAATTTCGACCACCTGGGGATCTTTAACGTGCACAAAAATCTGAGCACACAGGCCCACAACATTTCCGCCTCCATCGGAAAAGCAGCCGCCATAGCCGGGATTCGATCCCGCGAACTGCAGGTCAGCAGCCGAGCCTTATCCTTAGCCACTAAACCACTGCGGTGGGGCCATGCCGAAATCGCACAACTATGAGATATGCCACAGCGGGAGAATGGAGCTGGTAATTTTACACTTAGCAGTACGATGCCAAAGCCGCTGAGCTATTCATGGCAAGATTCAAAGTTTTCCGGATACAACTTTTACACGGCATTACCAAGTTATTAAATAAGCATTAATGTTTAGGTTATTTTTAAAAGATGTTCAAACTTAGACCCTAAAGGGACCAACAACTGCAGAATATTTCCATCCTTGCAGATGACTGTACGGATGGAGATTCTCCCTTATAGCGACTCTAACGTCATTTTTCTTGTGAGAAGTGGAGTTGTACCTTTATTAATTGAAAATCACGAGAATAGCCTGTGGTGCCACCGGGTGGTGGAAACTTCAATTATCCCAGCTGCCTTGCCACGTGATTGTAAACTAATGTACACGGTCAACAATTTTCCCATTAGTATTGAAATATGGTTGCCCTTCTTTAAAGTAAAAGATATTGTTCCATAAAAATGTACATATATGCCTGTGTTAGAAGTATGCATTAAAGTGGCGCTGCCTTCGCATGACATAATCATCCCTTGCTCGCCAGCGCGTCTTTAATAACTTCCCTGTGTGCTCATGAAACAGTGCCTGAAGTTTCCGGGTTGCTAACATTTTTTGAGCAACATAGTTCTGCCATTAACAAGTTGTCTCAGAAATAATGTGCACTGCTAGTCGACACGGCTGCGCATATGCCCAGAGACATTTTCAGTGACTTGGCTCATGCGTCGAGAGAGTAATGACGACAGGACAAGCCATCCACGGCACAGGCGCAACAACATTGGGTGCAGGCAACGAGGCACAAATACAGAGAAGCTGTATAAAGCTACATCGTCTCATTGTAACGGCTTGTTATTTTCAAAAATAGTTGTAAAGCTCAGAATAAATGTGGTTAAGCACAGTTAAAGAACTCCAGCAAAAGCAGAACGACAGCGTGCACAGGTCGCTAGAAGGGCTACCGGCATCGCAATCAATTCTCAGCGTTGCTAGACGAAAGGGCACGTCCATGTTCAGAGCCTTTCAGATAAAATAACTAAGTGCTTTTGGGATTAACTATGGCCGCTACAAACATTACGAAAAATAAGCTCTCCATTGCACAAAAAAACAAAAACAGTTGTCAGTCCCTTCAATGGATAAAAGGTCTCGGTACATTCCAACTTCAATAAGTTTGTCAGCCCAAAAGTTTCTTGAGGCCTCGAGCTTGCTGTAACAACAATTGTTTGGGTGTTACGTGCCAAAGCCACTATACGACTAAAATGCACACCATAGTCGAGGGCCCTGAAAACCTTGGCTGCCTGGGGTTCCATAATGTGCACCTAAACTTGAGCTAACGGGCTTTGAGCATTCCATTTACCATTGAAATGAGACTGCAACAACATTGATCAATTTCATCCTTAAAGCAAGCAGACAAGCACTGTGACCACTGCACCTCTACGGCTTAAGGCGAATCCCCGGTCTGACAATTCTCCCCTATGTGATTCTCAGCAGCACCAATAGCACCACTGGCAGGATTAAGCTATTTAGTCAATGTGATGCTAGTGTACCACTGTAAATCAGTGGATTATGATATGCAATGTATGTTTGTACCCATTATTAAAAAAAAAAAAAAAACTGTTGCACAGCTTAGCACTACAGCTAGTTTAAATATTGCAAAATAAAAACACAGTCATTAATTAGGTGGCACAGATATGAGAAATGACAATACATGGCTTGTCAAGTCCATCCAATCATTGTACGTCGTCCAGAGCGATGAAAATTTCAATTTAGTAAACTATACTATAAAGAGCTTGCAATATGAAAGGGCATAGCACAGACCACAACTAATTTTGATCTTGGTTCTTTGCCTTTAAAGGTATGAAGCAAGTAAAAGTGTCATCGAAGTGTAGCAAGGTCGCATAACTGACAAAATTGCGTTTCTAGTGTAATTGACAAAACAAAGGTGTGCAGATTAAAGTATAAATACTGAAAATTTTAAAGCTACAAAAATAAAACGTTGACAGGCACCTCTAAAAAAATGTGCTGACAACACTGTGGCCAGTAAGCACAGCTTTCTTGCCCTAGAAGCATGCTGCTATGATGGTTTACTACTATTTGCAAGTGTATTGCCAAATAAACGTGTCCTTGCATTCTACTATATTTGGTACTCACTACTGCTACCAAGCACATACAAATAGTATTTAACTGGGCTAGTTGATTTATGGCTGTTGCTAAGGCCAGCAGAACTGAAAATGCAAGTGACAAGGAGAGGACAAGAAATTCAGTCTGTTCTTACCAGTTTTCCCTTTCTCCCCACCCCCCTCAGTTCCACTGATCAAACTATCCTTAAAGGTTGGGTCCTGTTTAAGCAATGAAGGTTTTTGAATGTGGGTTCAAATGAAATGAAGCTACATGCTAGAAATTGAATTCCAAAAGAACTTAGATATACCAATTTTCCTTTGGTATAAAGGCGAGATACACTGATCCTAAGGCAGGCATTTGTAGATGCAACCATTGACAGGAAAAATAGTACAGCAAGCTGCAAAGGCTGAGGACCCCTGTTACTCTGCAACTACCACTGTTAACTAGGTGCATAGCAAAAAACTAGCCTTTAAAGGGACGCTCAAGTGAAACGATGCATTCGTGCTGATCACAAATGCTACTCCCGAGAAACCGCATGGCATTTTTTTACCCTTACAGGTTTGTCAACAGAGGAGAAAATCAATTTCATTTTTAATGTTCACACCAAAATATCTGTGCGTGACTACTACAGACCTCAGCGTATTTCACATCTTGTCAAATTTGGCTCAATCAAACTTCCTGAAACTTGGTATTAGGAGCCTCTAGCTCACTCAGATGACAGCAATTTTTAACAGTTTAAAACTATGTAAGGCCCCAGTGGACGCTGTCAAATACCATGACGTCACGGGGATTGTTGTGGCGTCACCCCCCCCCCCCCCCCTGCGTTTTCCATCCGCACGTTATCTCGCGGCAAGCGGGTAGATTTTGGCGTTGTGAATGAGTGATTTACCAAGAGGAGAAAAATCTGATTACGCTACCGTGGGAAGGTACATTCGTTAACAGAGCCAATTAACCACCAACTTGTGTCATGCGTCTCGTAAAGCCTCGCAAGAAATGAATGAGCACTGCTAGCGTACGGCAGCCAAAACGTCATATTTTGGCGTTCTAAACCTTTTAATTTAGGTCGTCGTTCATTTATTTTGATTTTACTTCATGCTTTTTGACAAGACACTTCGTGAAGCCACCCAATTAAAAGCCTCGAATTGTAGACTCCGTAGCAACTTGCATACGCCTATGAGACAACCTGCGTGATTCAAACAAACCAGACCTAACCTAAACAAAGAGAAAGTCAGTGTTGCAGGGCGTTCAGACAGCTCACCGGTACATCGCGCCACATGTAAGGATGGCTGCGGGTGGCTGGATAGTTTCTATTCGCAATAGGTCGGCCGCGTGGCCGCATAATAATATGGCTACTGCTTTCTCACAAGTCATGCTGCAGTAAACAGATGGTAGCCTAGCTCGAGAGATACCACAGGCGGGACGCAGTTTCGCCACGAACAGGGTTGAAGGGCGAGCCACAAATAACGGCTCGCGGCTGCCCATTGTGCCCCGCGAATGGAGGACAATGACATTGAGATAATGCGACAACAGAAACCACACCGGCGCTTTCCGGGTGGCCAACTAACGCTTCCGATGATATTTCGTCGGCGTAAGATATTGATTCTGACGACATACCCGTGTAACACGCGTTTTCGTAGCTCGAGACGCCATATCAGCTGACGTAAACAATTGTCGGGAATGACGCCTAAAAATTCCGAACGAAAGAGGACTGCAAAATTTAAAGCGGAGTCGAGGGACATACGCACGCGAAAGGCACCTCCTATGACGTAACTTTATGCGGCATTTTCGAAGAACAGAATTGAATATTTCTTACTGATCAAAGAGCGATACACCTAGCGCGCGTCAGCTGGTGAACTGTATTCCCACGGGTCTTTATCCAAAAAAGAATAGTAAACAAGTCACAATGGGCGTCTTCGAAGGTCGCTAAAGTCTCATTTCCGCTTTTCGTCTAACATTAACGATCGTATTCGACGAAATAACGCCGACAACCTTGACGAACGGCAACGATGACTAGCGGAAAATAGAAGCCGGTATTTAAGCCTAACACAGCCGAGCAACTATCATTCGCCAAAGGCCTCTGGCCTTAGCTTGCCGGCTAACGTTCGCGCCGAATAAAACGTGGGGATACTTGCTTTTTCGCGGCCATTGTGACTTTTCCCGATGCTTGAGGACGACGAACAAAGCTTTGTCACCCCAAGCCCAGCACAGACAGAGATCTACGGCCCTCTATGCCAGCTACGCCAATGAACGAAACGACACGACATTACAGAATCGCACTTTAACAAAACTTAAACATAATTTATTTTTATTGTTGACCACTTATATATCTAAGATATAATTTTTATGTAAAGCAAGTTTATTTTAAAAATTTATTTAAAAGTATTCCATTTAAACTACAAACTGCGGAGCATTGATTGAAGTTTAGCCACCAACATGGCGGGCATCAAAGGTAAGGAGTGAGTGGGAAGCGCTTTGATTTCGCGATCTTACGTAATTACTGTCCCCCTCTGCAGTGTGTAGCGCTTTATGCGCAGAGTCATGGTTCTGTTCTTACCGATCGGAAAGATTTGAGACGACTCCGCATTGGGATAAACCCGAGAACTTAACATTCGTGTCCGTGCTCTGATGCTTTCGATAGAGCGGATCAATAATAATAATAAAAAAAAAAATGTTTAGTTGGGGACAAAGTGTTCGGAAGAAACAGAATGCACCTCGTAAGCTCCGTTTTGCTTGTGTTACATGTTTCGCGTGCAGTTTTATTAAAATCTCGGTCTACATTGGTCCTGCTACCTTAACTAGCTCGGTGTTGGAGTTGTCCTTTGACAGGTGAACCCTCTTCAATGAGAAGTCGTGCTCTAAAAACGCCAATTTTTTATGCGATGGTGTTACTAATTCAAAACTTCCTTCCTCCTCATGCGCTTCCTTTGGTCTACTCCACCCGGCCCCCAACAACAGCGTGAGTAATCGGTTTATTCTGTTGGTGTAGTTCCTTGTGAATGCGCATATGTTGTGAGAGAGAGGGGGAGGGGGTGCATTTCGACGCTCAGGAAAACGACCTTTTGCTGAGCACTCTGTTATCTTGTAGCCCGTAATCTTGTAACTGCCTGAAAGAAAGACATCGACATTACCTTTTCTTCGCGAGTGGCTTCTTTTTTTTTTTAAGACTCGCACTTGACAGGGAACTGACATCGTACTTTAGCAATGACCGTGAATTCGCAGTTTTCTGTCTAGATGCAAGTTACGCACTGCTAATTTGACGCAGAACACGCACGACTTGTTTTGCTGCCGCGTGATATCGACTTCTTATTTACATTATGATGTTTGTGCACAGCATCTGTTATCTGCTTTAACAACCGACTTATTTCAGAGTGACAAAGAAAAAAATTAAGGCCGTCTCGTTCTCTTTCATCGGGGTAAAGTGCCAATACACTGGTACAGATATTATGAATCGGTTCGTATTCACACAAACTTTTTATAAGCCAAATCTGAATACAGCACACAACACCAACAAACTGTGGTTCTTAACCTCTAAGTAACGCCGATACTGCTACTAAGTTCTAACTTGTTGTGACTGACTAAAAAAACATCAAGCGATTGTTTCATGACCTTCATACTTCCCAAGTACTGCCCTCTTGCATTCAGATGACTGTATTAAGTATGGTGTGTGCCTTTTCTCTCTTGCAGACTTGTTGCCCTTGCCTTTTCGGGGTCAGTGGGCATGACCCTATTGGTGCTGGGATGTGCCCTGCCACAGCCCAGGTGAGTTGAGAAACTCAACCTTGTGTGCGAAAAACTATGGTATCGTTGACTCATTCACGGTGATAAGGCTCTGTAGGGAAGGAGTCACAAAGACCTGTGTGGTGAAAATTATCCGGAATTTCTCGCTGTGACGAAGTTTATATTCATACCGGGGTCTTCAGCTCATCAGCACCTGATTTCCAAAGCCAGCTGTCTTGCCATTTCATCCGTAAACTCGTTACTAAGGGATGATCATATTAAAGCCAAAAAGTAAACGTGCTAACCAACCCCGGAACCGAATTTTAGCATCGAAGCTCAACTATGTCGGGAAAGTAACCTTGTTTCAGGGCCAAACTTATTCTTGAAGCATGTCAGCCTAGGTGGAGCAGTGGTTAAAGTGCTTGGCTGCTGACCCAAAGGTCGTGGGTTTAATACCAGCTGTGGCGGTCCATTTTCGCTGGAGGCAGAATTGTAGAGGCCTGTGTGCTGTGCGACGCCAGCGGCCGTTAAAGAACACGAAACGGTCCGAATTTCCGGAGCCCTCCATTGCGGTGTCCCTCATAATCATATCAAAGTTATGAAATGTAAAACCACAGACATTATTATTGTTGAAGGAGCCCACAAACGATACAATCACGCTCGCATATATATGACACAAGTACTGGAAATTATGACAGATTCACCATTACTTCCAGCACCTGTGTTTGGGTCATTTTTATGCATGCATGATTGTGTGCTGTGTAAGGATGGCAGACTGGGCGTGTTAGTTTGGCATATTTGAAGTGTGAGGCACGACAACGGACAGAGGGAGATTACACGCACACACAGAGTGCATAGCATCATTAGTGTAGTTGTGGTTTAGTAACTAGCCCATCCAGTCCAGACTGACACATACAGAAACGTTTGTGCTGCGCAGCAATTGGTACCCCTTCTTCGTGGTGCTGTTCTACGTGCTATCGCCGCTGCCCACGTTGATAGCACGCCGCTACAAGGAAGACGTGGCCAGCTCGAGCGCGGCCCAGGAGCTGGCCTATTTCATCACCACCGGCATCGTCATCTCGGCCTTCGGCCTGCCCCTGGTGTTGGCACGGTCACCTGCAGCACCCCACGCAGTGGTATGGGATGCCTTTCTTTTTTATTTTCAGCCTAGCGACTTGGTAGTGTAGTAACTATGGTTGCGCACTTGGAACGCAAGGGTACGGCAGACATGGACGAGCGCAAAATTACAACTAACTATTTTCGTGGTAATTAGTTGTAAGTTTGCGCTCCGCCATGTCCGTGTGTTTCAAATGCGCAGCCATGCTTACCTATCAAATATAAACGAACTTGTCTAGCAGCAAGTTGTAGGCCCGTGTGCTGAGATTTGGGTGCACGTTAAAGAACCCCAGGTGCTCGAAATTTCCGGAGCCCTCCACTACGGCGTCTCTCATAATCATATGGTGGTTTTGGGACGTTAAACCCCACATATCAATCAATCCAGCAGCAAGTTTTATTGAGACAGTTACTTACTGGCTGCATAACATGACCCTGATTCCACTGAGGTGTAGGATCTGCTGATTTTTATTTTTTTTTCTGTTAAAGGGGCACTGACACAGAAGCTTCGGCCTAGCGTTTTTCTGCTGCAATGTGTTGCTATGGGCCATTTAGTCATAACACGACACATCGTTTGCTGCAGCACGCGACAGATAATTATTTACAGGCCCCTAATTGCCGACCAGTTCCGGTTTGAGAGAGCTCCGAAAACCGGGTGCAACTATTGCAACCCAGCGTGTGTAGCTCTTGGCCACGTCAGCACACAGAACTGTGACACACGTCCGCACGGTTCGAATAAAGAATTGCTTTCGAATAAGACACTAGAACTGCAATGTCACTGAACACAAAACTGTCAAAGCGTACGCCACGGCCATGCAGCCACAACCAGCTGCCAAGAAGTATAGACTGCGGGAACGAACGCAGCAAAAAAAATAAATAAAAAAATAGCGGCTATGACTTCATCATAACTTGTTTTATTGACTGGAGCATGGAGACGGGAGGGAAGTAGGCAGTCCTCAAAGGGTCTTCTTCGAGGGTGTCAATGGCAAGATGGAGTCGAGTGCTTGCGCAAACTTCAAATTAAATGATATTCTAACCTATATTCACTGTTGATATTTTGCAGACGGTATACGAATGTTCATGGGAATTGACTCCGCAGAACATCTCAATAGCACAATTTTGTGTCAGTACCCCTTTAATGTGCTGCGGGCTTGCCCCTAGAGAGACTGTCTACCAATAAAAAATATTCAGATGGAAATGTGAAAATTCTTTGTCACATTGGCAGAAATGAGTGTGCTTTTGTCCCATAAAAAAGTATTATATATTCAATTTGGCACCAAAAGTCGTGAAAGTATGGCTGTTAGCGTCACTCAGTGGCATTGTGGTTCAAGGTGTTGGCAGGAGCAAAAAACCCCACATGCAGGCTTATTTTGCTTGAAAATAAATACGTATAACTTAGGTTTGCATTTTATGCACTTTTGGTAGCATTTCCTGGTATCAAAAAGTCATGATTGCATTTTTTTTTTCTCACGCATTGAAAGGGGCCCAGGGTGCTGGTGCTGCATTCGCTTGCGTGTCTGCTGTGGTGAAACATGAGCACAACGTCCGACACGACTCAGAAGGGAAAAATGCCTAAAACATCTTAACCTTATTGAAAAACACCAAGGGCATTTTCTTCTGTAAAGCAAGTCTCATCTTATTTTGTCGCACATTTGGCAGGAGTGGAAACTTCAGTTTGTTTCACAAGAACCACAACAACGCCGGCATACCAGTGTTGCTGGAGCGCACTATCTTTTCTGCTCGATTGCGGTGCTTTTCCAGGCTAAATAAACAAAGCTTGAGAGAATGCGGTAATAAATCTACGGCACCATACGAGCTCTAAACTACCATTACAGTAATCGTTTCTTATTAAACGAAAGCTATTCCAGCCTACTATAAACTGCATGTGGTTCTTGTTTTCGAGATTCACCAGCAAAGCCGTTGTCATTGCTTGCAGTAGCCAGTGTTGCAGGTGTCTTCCCACCAATGGAAAATTACAGAGCATGGATGAAAAAAGTTCTATTTTAAAAAACTGTTTATAAAGTGCAGGCTTGTTGGTGTACATACTGAACTTCGGATAAACAGCGCTACAATGGGACAAAAAAGGAAGGGACAGCACCAAGCATTGACTGACAACTTCGATGATGGTTATTTGTTTTTGACACTTCAGGAACAAGTAATGCACTGTTGTGCTAAATATTTATTGCACTCATTGAATGACATCAGCGAACTGTAAAGATAACTCAGCCGGAATGAATCAAAACTGATTTATGGCAGCGACACAAGCTAGAGACGCTGTAGCAGAGGGCTCCTGGTATTGTCAGCCGGCTGGGATTATGAAATTGCACGGTACGCGTGCATCTATCATTTTAACCCGACTGCAATATGACTACGCCAGTTGAAATAGACTCCACGTCCTTTGGGTCAGCATTCAAGCACAGCAAATACTGTGCCACAGTGGCGGGCCAAATCTAAAATCTTTGTAGAGTTGATTTGAGCGTGCTTCTTGAGTAGCGTCAAGGCAGGCCCAATATGCTTGCTGTACTACGATGTGTAGCAGCTTTGAGCCTTGTCCTTTAGGTGTTGCGTGCTCCATTGCCTTGATTTGTGGGCACGCGTATGTGGTATAGCCCAACCTAACCTAGTAATGTTGGTATAGCCTGCCCAATGTGTTATTGTACGGTTCAAGGAGCTAGGCAAGGGCCAATTAACACTTATGTATAATGATGCATTGCTGTAGCAGCAGGTTAGAACTTGCGGGCAACAGAATTCTGCTCACGTATGCGGATCAACTGACTCACACATGCACGAACAGACAAATCAGTAAGGCCCTGAACAATGCAGAAAAAGGTGAACAAGTATCATGTGTTCAGCAGTTAGAAGTCGTTGTTTCTCTCCGCCTCTTCTTGTTTCGTTTGGTGTACCATCACTTCCTCATTCTTTGCTAAGTGGCATCTGTTGTTGCGTATCCAGTGATCGTAGCAGGTCATGCCACCATATGGTAAGAAATTCTGATGTGTGGTTCAGGAATATCTCATGTGCTCAAGACAACTTCATCCATTAGGAAAGCACAGTCTTAGATAGTAATTAGTAATGCATCACCACTAACCAGGAGCTATTTTACTAATTTTAATACCACTGTTACATGTACACTTTTGGATGCCACGAACGCTGGTCCAGATCAGGTGCCGCTACACGGTCATTTTTAATCATGATCAGGCCCATTCGGTATCTATACAAGTACAATCCATCACAATTTGGTTGACATCTGCACAAAACTTGATCTGAATTAATTTGCACTGTGTAGCAGAGATAAGCATAACAAAATACAATTTGAATTGGGCTTGATTGCAACTGAAAGCTTATGGATCATGGAAAATGAGGCGAGACGGCATGCAAGCTGGTGTACAAAAGTTGGCAGTGAACACAAGCATCGTGCCAGTGTCAATACGCATTACAACTTACTTAGGGAAGCGCTTTTTCGCATATGCGACCAAGTCGCCGACGGTGACGGAAGCAAAAACAAAGAAGTGAAGGGTGGGGAGATTTAAGGCGGCTGGGGGGCCAACGAGGGGGAAAAAAAATCGTAAGGCCTAATGGGGGAGGGATACAAATGGCACAGAACCGCAGTTACGCTAAGAATCAAGACAAACTTCAGAGCAACACAGTCCGCAATGCCTAAGGGTGGAGGGTATGCCACCACCGTAGTTTTGCATGACAAATACCATAGACCTAATATAGCCACTCTATTGACTGTATGATGGATACAGATGGCATAGAACCGCAGTTACGCGAAGATTAGAGACAAACTTCAGAGCAGCACAATCTGTATAAGGATATCATTGCAGAAGGTACATTGCTTATAAATGCACTGTGCTTGTAATAAGCCAAGCAATTTTAAAAGTACTGCTTTAATGTTTATTCGAGGCTCTGACTTATGTTGGAAGTTTGAAAAAGAGCACATACTAAATGGCAATGTGCTCTATTTCGGGAAAAAGGTGTAATTGTGCACTTTGTATACGTCTTAAAAGGAAGACGCCTATTACTTGCGCAGATACAGTGGAGTGCCTGCGGCCTGGTGCTCGCGGGCAACGTCGTCGTGTTCATCACCATTTTGGGTTTCTTCCTGGCCTTCGACAACGATGAGGTCGACTACAACATGTGGTGAAGACGGACGACGTACCTGTGGCGCTGCCGCGTGTGTGTGCTGGTGTGAACTCATGGTGCACACTGTACATAGTGTGTAATAAAATTGCCCTACCGCCATCCTGCCCCGCCAGCTTTCTGCTGCTGGGGCAGGCGAACATTGCATAGAATATGTAACTACTGCTTTATGCATAGCATAGCCAGAAATTGTGCTTTTAGCAGCTAAAAGACAGTAGATTCGCGATACACTTGCTGTGTTATGCTATTATATTGAGCGTGGGATATCTGTTCCTTTGTACAGCGTGACAAAGTCGCATGCAGAGTCAAGATGCATCATAGGAATGTTTGTACGAGACCCTGGCTGGCTTGAGATCTGTACTGCGTGTTGCGATTAGTTGTACTTATGACGCCCACTCGATAGCAGGGAAACTGTGAGCAGTTGTGCAGCCTGTCCCCCTCACATCGTTATATGTAACCTTCATGCAAGCCGAATGTACATGTCACAAAGCGAACTGCATTTGAGAACTTGCTGCAATTACAGTATGAGCACACGTGCTGTGCCAGTTTTAACTGCAGCTAGTTAAACGCTACCAAGTAGCTGTGTTGTTGTGAACTCTACAGATTTGAAGTTGCTCATTCGCTTGATAATTTAATACGACTTTTTTTCACAATGGTGCCTCCGTTGTTAGCAAAGTATTTCTGATGTAGGTGTTTAGTTATTTAATGAGCATGCATTTCTCTCCCTCCCTCTCCATTGTGCTTGTGCTAATGAACTGTAAATAAGGAGTGGACTCATTGTGTAATTGATGGGTTTAATAAAATGCTTATGACACCAGACTTCTTGAAGTTGTATACTTCTACAGCAAGGCTGTTACGAGATCACAACATGGGTCGCGTGCGCTGTAGCTGTCCACCACCACCTGTGTCCGTAACCACTATAGCACGAAATATTAAAAGTAATTAAAAATCACCAATCACACAATGGGATTTTAACTCTGGCCCCCTGCGTGCAAGCCCAGCATTCTACCATTGAGCCATGCCGGTGCTTGAAACTTCGTCGCAAGCTGACGCTAGGCAGGCTTCTTGTCATGAATCTCATTAATATAAGCAATATAAAGCGTTTTGGAACAGAACAGGAACAACGAGGCGTCAAACTGGCTGAAACGGATGTTCTAACCCCTGCAACTATCTTATTATAGCACGAATTGTCAAAATTCTTGCGGCAGCATGTTCACATAGCAAAAGTGCGCATATTTCTCTTCATTAAAATTTTCTGACCTCCAGGTTGTTTACTGGCCCTTTAAAAAAGGCTCCAGAAGGGCCACTCTTCCAACTTTCGCTACGACTGAGCTGCACGTTCCGCACAGGCCTGGTGTTTTTTTTTTAATTAAAGACGATTGTCTTTCTTGCGGACCTTCGACGCAAAATTTAGGTCTGTCTACATTTGTCGGTTTGTCCACCATTACCGGTATTGGGTACTTGAAACGGCCGACCCCATCCGCAGCGACCACCAATGTTGCTCAAGGTTGAGTGTTCATGCTTGTGCAATTTTCAATTAAAAGCAGTTATTGCGCATGTCTGGGGCACCACAACCACACGCATATATTGTGCATATGCATCTCTTACTAGAAAACGCATACATAAGTAATTTTAAGAACCATAGCGCTTATCACGCTGCGCTTACCATGCAACGCTTGCACGGAAGGGGGAGTGTTTCCAACGCTTTGCTAAAACGAGATGTGGTAACACCTACCCGTCACCTCGCGTTCTACACCTTATCACCTCTGAGATGGGCGCACACGGCCACGCGCTTTCTTTTCAAGAAAAAAAAAACTGTCAGATGGCGCTTATCTCACGTGTGACGTGACTTGATGCGCTTGTTCGCCTCCGCTGCACGCTCGAGGCACTATAACGCAGCGCCTCCGGAATATCATTCACCGATTTTCTTGCGCAGGACATCAAATAAATGTTTTGTTCACTCTCTCTATACGCAAGACTATCGTCTTTCGACGACATTTGCAGATTACATGCAGATACAGGGCCAATTTTTTCCTAAAGAAAGTTCAAATGTGGAACCTACTGCTCTCAACATGTACTGGTATTTTCCATGTGCAGCGACCTCTCGCAATTGGCTGACTGTAAATATCTTGATTTAACGGTGTTTTGTAACAGTTCTAACTCGACAGCGTTGAAGAGCTAGTCTCGGTGAAGTTCTGTTGTCAGCGTCGTTGGTTGTGAGCAAAAAATTGAGGAAGGTGCAAAAAAAATCATGATTCCTAGGTTCGAGAGAGAATTGAACCTATCCTGTCTACGTGGCAAACAGGCGTTCTACCACAGAGCCACGCTGTTGCTTGAAACTGCATCGGAAAAAACAGTAATAAGAGTGTCATGTAGGGGAAGGGCATGTAATAGTATTGCGTGGCAGAAGCACAAAATTGTGCCAGATGTTGTACCATTACGCGATAGCTTCAAAGTGCTTGTTTTTCAGAAATTCCGACGTTGGCGTCGTTGGTTGTGAGCAAGAAGCATCATCTTGTCCATGACTGAAAAATAATAAAAGATGAAAATAGACTAAATACACATTTCTGGGTCTGAATGAGGATAGAACTCGTACCATTTACTCAGCAAGCGGGTGTTGTACTACAGAACGATATTCATTGAAACTACTTAGGAAAAAAAAAATAAACGCCATGCACTGGAAGGATTTTTAATACGTCATATATTACAGTGAACTCCTTTTATGACGAACTCTGTTGAGATGAATTATTGCTTAGGACAAACAACACCGGAGTGTTTGTTTGGTTTCCCATAAAATCAAAGCAAAAAAATCTGCTCAAGACGAACCGCATAATAGGCCTCTCCTGTTAACACACACTCTCCCAGCGACCGACGACTGAGCTTTCTGCGCAATAAACATTTTTATTATTATTATTACTAACGAACATTACTATTATGTCAGTGAGAGCATTCAGGTAAACAAGAGACGGGGAAAAAAAAAAACTTCCTCGCACAATGACTCAAAGCAAATCAAAAGAAATTCGGACGTGGAGGGAGGAAGCGAGATAGGTGGAAAAGAAAAGTTAGCGCGTAAACCCTCACCCCTAGCCTAAAGGTGGAGGAAAGGCTGCCTTTATGAGCAAAGAAAGCAACCAAAAGCGTTCGTCCTTTCATGTTCTCCTCGCGTTCTTCAGTTCCCCACCAGGAGTACAGTAGAGAACAGAAAAACACCAAGAGCTTGGCTGAAAGGGCAAATGGAAAGAAACATTTAAAGGGACACCAAAGTGACACAATGAGCTAGTTTGGGCTCGTGAACTACACTCTGGAAAAATACATTTTCCTTAATTTCACTATCATAAGCATATTTATACAAGAGAAAAAGTCAACATTTCATTTTTGAATTTTATGCCAAAATCTCCAAACACATGCAAGCTATGCAAGTCTGCTAGAGCCACCCTTCGACATATGTCGAGGGGATGTCCAATATACCAACATCATATAGCGGTCTCTTCAGAAGATCTGCGGCGGCGGTGGTCGGCCGCACTGCAAAGCTCGGAACTAGTGGACCATCTTTGGGCCGTCCAGTAAGCCCTGGAGGCAGCGCAGGAGCAACGGCTCCAAGCGGCCATCTAGGCGGGCACCAGGCCTTTCATTCGCCGGATTTTAAATAGTTATTTCACCATCGTCAATCTTCAAACGTGAAGTCAAAGATCTTAGAATACTTTTTTCATGTGTAGGCCACACTGGCTCAACGAAATAATCCGAAACCTTATATTTTAAGTCCCTGCCCCCTTCGGAAGACAATACTTCATTTCTACAGGTTACGAACTCTGTGGGGCCTGGTAGATGCAGTCAAAATCTACAACATCACAGTGCATGGTACAGCAACTTAAAGGTGGCTTCACCACACACCTCTTTTTTTTGCACCTTTTCTCGCTTGCCGAGAGCCTTCTCACGGTAAGCATGGATACTCTAGTATTATGAAATAAAAATTTATTAATACAAAATAAATTATTTATCTCTTTAGAGCCCTTTAATTTCATAGTTAGTACACAAGGCAATATTCTTGAAGTAGTTCCGATGGTTCGATTACGTGTTCAACAGTAAGGAAAAATTGTTCAACTGGTACTGTCGCTGAGACAGCATCTCAATAAGTGGACTTGTTTATCTGGGCGGCAACTTCACAAAGGTGGTACTACGGTGCATTGCCCACAAGCAAGATGTACACTTCACTCGGCAAAACCTCGGTGTACACACAATACATTTATTGTACAATCCATACGCAATGGTACAATCTACAGCACATACAAATCGCAACGTAAACCAAGTAATACTGGTTACACAATTCATGCCTCATACTTTCTACCACGAGTGTGAAAATCCCAAAATGCATTTTTCGGAAAGCCTGTGCAGCAGTGCCACGCTTCTCTCACTTGGGCTATGTGCTATAAAAAATAGCTGCGATAACATTAAACACTGGCCAGGTATTGCCCTACTATGGTCATAAGAAAAATAAAAAAACTATGAGAACTACACACATCTATGTTATGAAAGTATAGTGGCACCTTGCCAGCACACACAAACAAATGAAAAAAAAAAAAAAAATCGATTCCAAAGCATCACGGTTAGGTGCGTTATGCAGGCAGTGCCTGAATCGCAGCTCGTTACAGACACGTGAGGCTCTCTTGGAGTGCAGAGCACGTTGGATGCCAGACTGATGCCGATGATCTTCAAAAGCACTGCTTTTTGGCCTAGTTATGAGGTCATCTAAACAATACAGTAGAGTTTATGAAAAATACAGTAATACAGTGTGTAATAAAATAGCCACTTGAGTTACAGCTATGGTGACAAGCCAGGCTTTGTAGCAATGCCTTTCGGTACACGCAGATGTCAATGACCTTGCTTTGGCACTATGTGCTAAAAGAAAGGAAAAAGCTGTGCAGTAGCAAACCTGGCATTAAAAGGCTGTATCCAAGAGTCACAAGAGTCGCTAAAATTTCAGCGCCGAGAAAATAGCGGTAGGGTAGCCACACTACACAATTGTCTTCACGACACAACATTTGCTATATCATGCCAGACTAAACACCGGTTCAAAAAGCTGAATGCAGTTAAACCTGGATATAGCAAAATTGATGAATTCCCGGAAAAAGAGGCTTTCGTTTTATGCAGGTTCGACACTAAATTCCGAAAAATAAACTCGCAAACTAAACAAAAGGGGGACTGAAGGCAGAACTAACCCTAAACACTCATTTTACAGTAAAAATCTGTGTTATTATTGTGATAGCAATTATATGGACACTCTCGGTGGGTTCTTGCTGTCACCGCCATGTTCCGCAACAAGTCTAAATTGACAACATGCCCTCACGCATTGTCACTTTCACAAGCAGGTAAAGGCGCGCGAACGCTGCTGAAGCAGAAATCAAATGAGTCAACCCATCCCTACCGCCCGGAAAGGGCATAACATTTCCTGCGTGTTAGAACTGCCATCGAATGTTCAAACAGAAAGTAAACCACCTGTCGTAAACGAGCATGAAACAATGTAGGGAGGGGGAGGGGAATCGCTTGAGTAGCAATAATGAACTTGAATTTTAAGGGCGCTCGCAATCGCTAGCGCGCTTGCTATCTCGGCGAGTATCAGTGCAGTTTCAATGCGAAGGGACTTTGTCAAAAGAGCAAACGCAATCGTTCCGGTCAAAGTCGAAGACGCGCAATTCTGCCCACCGAAGGATAAGCGTGCGCGCACAAGCAGCTAACCTCCTCTCCCCCCTCCGCGAAGGCAAAGTACACGTGGGAGATAAGCGCCTGTCGGCACATCGTGACGAGCTGAGCGCCGAGCGCAATTGGCTTTTTTTTTTCCCTTCCTTGAATTTCCATATATATAGGTACATATACATATACAATACATATACGGTGAATGAAGGCGGCGGCAGCAAAAACCCAGCCGAAACTGCCCATATACATAATTGCTATCACAAAAAAAAAGCAAAGCTGAAAATCGTTGAAGGACAGACCATGTGCACGCGCGGCGTCGAAAACGAAGAGCGAAGGACGCGGTTACTGCGGAAACTATTCGGTAAAGCGCCCTCTAAATGTAGTGCGGCCTTACATATGTGACGCTAACAAAAAGCGTGGCACTGCCAACGCGCAAAAGTTTTTTTTTCTGGTTTGGGGAGGGGGGGTGGGGGTCATGCGCATGCGACTACGGCGGCGAAAAAGGGGGCAATGCCAGCTCGTAAGGTGCAGGCCCGCCTCACGTGGACGCGACCCGCGTGCATGCCGCCACCGCTTCGTGCTTCCGCGGAAGATGTATGCTCGTACCAAAATGCCGAAATGCGGAGCGAAATTCCAAGATTGTCCGTGGGAAAAAATTCGTTATATCAAGGTTGTCTGCTGCAGTTACCTTGTCACATAGAGGTCGCAAATACATGTGCACCTATGAAGCGATTGCGGGGAATAGAAAAACTTTGTTGTATCCAGGAATTCGTTATATGGAAGTTCGTTATAAACAGGTTTAACTGTATTTCGCTGCGCCGACACACAAACTGCATCCCACCACACTTTCATCCTGTCCCAGAAGGTAAAATTTAATAACAATCTGTGAGAGAGAAGGGCAAGGAAAAAGCTTGATCTAGTCAGATAAAAGATAGATGAGAACAACCTTTCATAATGTAACAGAGTGCATATGCCTCATCTTATGCCATGCTTGTCTTCAGTTGAGAGTAAAGTGAATGAATTATGGTGTCATCGATTGGCAGATTCGGAGTGGCCGACAAACTCTGGGCCGGAGCACTCCACTCTGGCAGAGGGCAGCAGGAGGGAATGTACCAATGGAACGCAAGCGTTCCCTCTGGAGCAAGTGGCAGGGTCAGAATGGAACACAACGCGCGTCTCTCTTCTTGCTTGAGTGGGCACGCTGCGCAAAGTGACACTACGCTAGCAAAACGAGAGCTCCGACGCGAACGGCATTCGTTGGTGCACCCAAAGTTGGCCCCGTTTCAAGGCACGGGGTGCTTTCCATGGAGCAGAAAAAAGTAGCTCCGTGAATTTCGCGGCGGAGCTGCTCCAGATCTGTCAATGGAAAATACAAGAAGCACTCTCAATCTGCCAATGAAATAGACTTGTTCCACATGGAGCAGAAAAAAGTATTACTGGAAGTGCTCCGAATTTGCCAATGGATAATACCATTACAACTACAGTCAAACCTCTTTGTAAGAACTGCGACCCGGTGAATGTCTCTTATAAAAAGGTTCAACTGTGGTAGCATTGTGACACCTCTTTTCACGCATACACGAGCATTTTCATAAGCAACGGGCGCTGCCTCGCCGGGGAGTAAATTTCTGACCACTGCCATCGGCCAATATGTTTGAAGGCGTCAATCACATCGAATTATCAACAAATGTGTGCACAACAGACAAAATGTTACGATTACTAGCAAGAACTACAGCAGTAAGTGAAAAGCAACAAGATAAAACAAAGACGAGTGATAGCCTACCTCACACATTGTCTTTTTGCTTGACACTAAGTATTGTGGCTTACTAATTAGCACAATTCACCACCCTCTTAAAGAGGTACAATGTTTTTTATTTTTGCGTCCAATGAAAGGTCAAGCCCTCGAGAATTTAAAAAATGTGATGGCAAGCATGAGGGCACCCTAAAAATCGAATAACGGCATGTTTTTAAAAGCTAGTTTCAGTTCTTACCGTACCCTCACTTCACTACAAAACATGAGATTCTTGTGAGCTTGGGCAAGACACTGCCATGTTTCTACGACCACTCGATTCCCTACTCCGTTGGCGATAAACAAGCGGCCATTTTTATTATTTCTTGTTATGTACGAACGGCTGTACTGAATGTTTTGGTGCCTGAACTCTTCACAATGAGAGCATGACTAAGAATACTGATGCGCTCTATTTCTATGCAGGAGCGTCCCGTCAACTAGCCGTAGTCAACTTCACAACTAGCGATATTGGTGCATGAAGTCACCAGAATCGACATATTAGCCTGATGTCACGCTAGGGTGGATGCCAGTGAGTGTGCCAAGCGGGAATGGACTTTATTGCCAAAATGTAATATCAGCATTTACGGGTGAGCTTCACATTACACACAGGTGTCCTTGTATACAGAAGACATGTGTGGCAGAGTAAGCTCCCCTTTCAAAATTTGTGCCAGCACCACTTTAAGGACAAGACGACATTTACCGGTGCTTCTCTTATGACTAGGCCAGAAATAAGACACGATTTGCAGACAGCATTTGCCATAATTGGTCAAATCATCTAAAATGACGCTTAGTTTTTACTGCATACAAGTAAAAAAGGCGTCCTCGACAGTGCAGCAAAAGGCGCCTTTTGCAAACGTCCTAAAGTCGATTGGTCCATTGTGCGACGCAGCGTACGGAGGAGTAAACCACACGAAGAAAGAAGCACACGATTAAGAAAGGCGGACAACACTGCAAATGCCATGCTACGTCGTTAATTGCCGCATAGCCCTCAACAAGTTCTATCTTGACGCGAGCGAAAAAATTCGTCCAAACAGGCTAAAAAAAAAAATGAGCACATCATATACAGTAATCTCAACTATGAAATGCGAGAACAAGTCAAGCCTCGAGCGAAGACTGTTGTCTTCACTTGGTGGATTCGTAAGGTTCGAAATGCTCTGCAACAGTCTTGAACACCTGAAACAAAGAAAAATGCAATTCAACGTACACTTATAGGCAAGTGCCCAGGATGCCTTCAGAATACCAAAATTCTGTTCATGGACAGCATATTTATGAGAGCAGACATTCGAGCCGAGGGAAGTTATCTGTAGTACTTCCGTTCAAAATGAGAAGAAATTAAAGAGAACAAAATGACAACTTTCTACCGTCAGGGACAGAACCTACCATCCTTGAATAACGCGTTCAATGCTCTACCAATTGAGCTAGGCTTGGTGTCATTGCCAGTCCACTTCATTTGATTGTCTGTTAGTTCTCGTTAATGTAGTGCCTAACGAGAAAAACAAAGCCTTAGAAATCAATTTCTTTTGTTAATCTATGGACAGTGCAATATATACAAACCTAAAAGTAATGCCGGTGCATTTGACCTGTATGTACCTGCGTTACCGGGGTTCATAGCACCTAAGTGAAACAAAATTCAAGGGTTTTCAAGGACTTTTAAGGACCTAAAAAATATTTTTCAGGGACCTAAAATAACACTTGAAGCCGCAGAAAACGACAACACTACTTTTTACAGCATAAAGATTTGTACTTTATTTTATTTGTATGGTTGGCACCATGAACGCACTCAAGTTACCATGGACTGTAGTTACTTATGTATTCTCTATGTGTTTCGTACTCTTCATGCGACTTTTAAGGGCAGACTCCCACACTGATGGCACGTCGAAGCTCTTCCTACATGAGAAGACTTTGCCTCATGTGAGTTCTAGTACAATCTATAAGCAATATTGCATGACCAAAACGGCTGGAATTTACACTTGCCCGGCATAGCTCCACCATAAGCGACGCGACTGCGCATGTCCGTGCACACTTTCACAGTCTCCACAAAAAAGTCAGGCTTAGCTGCGCTGCTGCTGTAACCACGCAAGCGCTACCACAACTACAGTGTACTAGAAGAGTACACTGTACAATAACACTGCACTATGGCTAGAAAAACGGATTCGATTGGATGGTTTGTTGGCTTGAGAGCACGTAAGAACCAGGCACACACAAAAAGAAATTCACTAAATTATGGCTTAAGGAACTTCGATTGATGAAATTCAAGAATTTTTAAGGACCTTAAACAAATTTAAAAGTTTTCAAGGCCTTAAAGTTACCATTTCAAAATTCAAAGGTTTTCAAGGGTTTCAAGTACTGCTACAAACCCTGATTACATAGAGCATTTGCCAAAATACAAACCAATTATTCTCATCACATCTATTACATCAGACAGACAATGAAGTGGCAGATAAGAGCTTTCATTCCGCAGCTTGAAGAATGAAAGGTGAGAAAAACAAGGCTCCAAAAGATGCGTTGAATATTGAGTGAGCTCTTTCTATAAGTTGGAAAAAAAAAAAGAAAGCAACTCAGCCAGATAGTAAAGTAAAATCGCAAGCATTGCATGCACTGTTTTGCGCTCTCATGAACAAAAATGTGGAGCACCTACCTCATCGGGATCGTTGCAGCTGGTGTCAGCCCGCCTGACCAAGTTCTGCTTGTCATAGTACTCCACAATCGGAAGTGTGTCGTTCGCGTAGGTCTTAAACCTGCACGTTAGAACACAAGTGGCTTTACAGGCTGCATGACCAACGTCGCAAGAGCAACTGGTTTGTGGACTGCATTGCAGGCGCCACCGGCAACGTCAACGAGCGAAATTTTGTTCACTTCCAAATCCTTCACTTCAAGAGCTTGCCTGAAGCAAACTGTTCAAGTCAAAAACTATGAAAAAATAGGCAATGACACAGACAAGTACATACAACAGAAAGGAACCAAGATAGACGCACTGCATGCAGCAGTTTGCAGAGAAAAAAAATTTATCCAACGTGCCTACCTCTTGCGGAGGCTCTCGATGTTGTCGTCTGTGCGGCCACTGCCCGCCTTGCCTCTGTTGAGGCACCGCTGCACGCAGACCTGCGAGAATGTTTGCATTTACTTCCGGCTTTGAAGGACCACACATTATTTTTCAAAACTTGATGTGCGGTTGCATGCCCAGATGAAACACAACAGTCAATTTGGCAATTGTTCAATCTTTGCAAGAACCAGTTCCACCACTAAAGAGGCAAGCCAGGCAATCCATACAGCTCTTGCAAGAGTCAGAAGTGTTATAAGAGCTCATCACAGAGTATGCTACATGAACTGTGGACAACGTCAATTCCAAGCCGCAGAGATGACACCGAGCCCTTCTCCCTCTCGTGACTAGATAACTGCACTGTAAAGTGGCACTACTGCAAACACTGATGCCACTTTGTGCCCTACTGAGACACTGTGCTGACCAACACGTTCCAAGGGACTTTAAACATCTCAGCAGAAAACAGCGCTTTGCGATAAGTGGCGAGACTCTGGAAGTTGTGAACGAATGTCTACTTAGGACAGATGTTTACTTAGGACCGCGGAGCTGAGTCATGAGAATGAAGTAACCAGAAGCTCAAGGATGGGGTGGATCACATTTGGCAAGCATTCTCAGATCATGAATGGCAGTCTACCACTAACCCTCAAGAGAAAGGTATATAACAGCTGCATCTTGCCAGTACTTACCTATGCAGCAGAAACATGGAGGCTTTACAAAAAGGGTTCAGCTTAAATTGAGGACGCAGCAAACGACGGAAAGGAAAATGACAGGTGTAACCTTAAGAGACAGCAAGAGAGCAGAGTGGGTCGGGAAAAAACGAGAGTTAAGAATATCATAGTTGATATCAAGATGAGGAAATGGACATGGGCTGGGCACCTAGCACATGGGCAGGATAACCAGTGGTCATTAACAGTAACCGACTGGATTTCCAGTGAAGGCGAGCGCACGAGTGTGAGATAAAGGTAGGTGAGCCGGTGAGATTAAACAGTTTGCAGGCTTAACGTGGCAGCAGAAAGCACAAGACCGGGTGTATTGGCGGAATGTGAGAGAGGCCTGTGCATTGCAGTGGGCGTAGTCAGGCTGATGATGACGATTTTTTGGAGACACAAGAACTACACAAGAAAATTGCAGGAGGCAAAAGTACAGGGCTCCATGATTACATATTTTTGGGCAAGTAGGTTGATTTCAATGACAAATCTATTAATTTGAAATTACAGAGATGAGAAACGCAAGTCCAAGCAGTGCGTCTACTATCTTTCTTGTAGCATTCAATGCAGCAATAAAACCTCAATCACTGTGGACCTTCCCCACACCCCTTTGCTGAGCATTACGACTGTTGTTGCAAGGTGTCCTTGAATAGCTGGTACCGATTCACCGAGATGTTTGTTTCCCTGAGGTGCAAGCAATACCATGTGAGCACTTCGTGCGAGCGCTGATGACATCAATTTTTCCAACCCACTTACCGACATTCTTTAAGCCAGTACACGCATTTACAGCGTCATTCCTGTATTGATACAAACAAGGCAGTGTGAAACCGCAGACGAGAACGTCCTCACCTCTTCAGGGCACTCGAGAAAGAGGATGAACTGCAGGTTGACGCGGTCTGACATCTCTCGGTTCCAGCCGTCCAGGTTGTCCTTGTTGCGTGGAAAGCCGTCGATGAGGAAGTGACTTTTCCCACTCGACTGCATTGCCTGTGTTGGATAGGCTAATGAGCATTCAACTCTTTCTTGCCGTTTGCTGAGCTTTGTACAACCAGGAAAATTTTGCTGAAACTTTAGGTCCCAACTCACCGAGGCCGGGATGAAACCAGCCATTAAAGGCGCACTGCAACACTTTTTCACCATGGTCAGAAAACACTGCTGATGGTAATCGAGGCTTCATAGTACACGTGAGCTAAACATTATAGTCCAGCATGCCCGCAATTGAATTAACAATTAATTCACTCACAATCACACCGAAAGCAAGCCACTCATCCAAAATAAAGAAAGAGCCAAAGGTCACGACACGTGCATGACCTCACTTCTTTCCTTCGTGCCATCCCTCTATGCTTGACTTCCAGCATTTTTAGAGGGGCGAGAGGAAAAAGCAATCATAGTGCGCAAGAAATCTCTACCACTGGTTGTACTTGAAGGATTCTGAAAATTTCTGCGCTTGTCAATTCATGGGACGGCAAACTCTTCTAATGAAGCCACTTGATGGTTACCCAAAAAAGTGTTGCATGGCACCATTTAAAGGAATGAATGAACTTGTATTAGACGAATTATGCTTCCACAGTACCGGAGACACCACTATTGCCTTGAGAGTATGCTTGGCAATCGAGAAAAAGAGAGGAAGAAATAAACTTCAGGCACTGGTGCTGTAAAATTCTCACAATTGTCTGATCCCCTTCTCCCGAATATTTTTTTATAACTCCAAAAAAGAAAAACTTATGGCTACACCCCTGTCAACCACATCGCCAGTTACAGGTACCAGACGCTAAGATGACAAGCCTTGGAAATTTTTTTCACACTAACATGGCCACAATTCGGAAAATAAAAGATGCTTCGAAATCTCGAACTTCACACCAAATGCACATATCACTTTGACGCCAATATCAATTCCTCTATGCTCGTTGCTTCTCTATTAAGCTCCTTCTCTGTACGAGCAGATGCACCTCACACATTTTGTAATCTTGCGAGGTGCTTCCAAGAAGAGCAAAAAAAAAAAAAAATACAGTGCAACTGGCACACATAAGCTGGGTATCACACAAAAACAAATGTGATCAGAGTGCAGTTCAACGTACCCGATCCAGCAGGCGGCACGTTATCTCCACGGGCACGATGGTACCATTGCGAATGTGGTGGTCAATGACCTCGCCAAACTGGGAGCCCGGGGTGCCTTTCTCCTCCCGCAGAAGGTCTCCCGCAGACAGGTGCTTGTAGCCAAATCTCTAAAAATGGAGAAACCAACTGAAATTTATATTACAGATTCCATGTCGCCAAATTCTTTATATCGCTATGAGGCGCACAATAGTGGCCAACTACGTGTTCACCCTTTCCCTCGGTTTCAACATTGCAATAGCAGAAGCACGCGTTGCCTCCCAAGAAACTTAATCGCATCAGTTATCGCCCTCTAATACTGAAGCAGAAAGATTGTTTTTCATGTTGTGGCAGAGTAAGAAAAACACTTTTTCCGGTTTCAGATAATAAGAAGGCAACTAAAGTAAAGAGCTATCTCTTATTAAGTTGTGTGTAGCCCTGAAAAAATATATATTCGAAATATATGGCCAGTCACAGAGAGGGAAGCGTTTGAACAGGAGTGGGCTACTTGCTAAGGCTTTTGGTCGCCACCAATGCTACTAGCGTGCAACAAAGCACAAAACCGGAAGCCGTCCAGGACCTGGGTTTGTAAGCTGCAATAAGGTCTATAGATTTATTTTGACAGCCCGGAAAGTGCATAGCGTCGAGCATCTTTAACTACATTCAGCGAGCATCGACCCCATGCAGCATGAGCACCTTACAGCGGAAATAATTCGCGAGACTGGCAGTAGTAGTACGTGCAGGCGCACAAAGCCGTGTTGGTGCACGTGTCGTCGTCGGTCATGCTGTTCCATGCACGACAACACACGTCCAGTCAACAGGCTTGTATTGTCTCCTTAACTAATGAATAGAAAGAAAAACAAAACAAAAACAGCATGCAAAAAAAAAACATGCATGTGACTAATAGCCACCATCTACCAAAGAGTCTTCGTTATATTTCCTGTTAATACATCAAAAAAAATTTTACAATGTTGATGTGCAATAAAGTTGGAATAAATAAATAAATAAAAACAGAACACCAAGTCTATGTGGAAAGTGCAGCACAGTCACAGCGAAAGCTGGAAGAGCAGCCTTTCTTGATCCCGTTGTGAACTCTCCCAAGGTGACCAATATCAGTAGACTTGCAAGGTATCCACAACACCATTTGGCATTCTGTGGAGAAGCCAGCTGCCCCCTACACATCTGCAAGACATTATGTACTATCAGCATCAAACGAAACCCAAACAGCCACGAGCCTTCGTATAGTGCGCGCCGTCCACTTGTGACCATTGACAGGGCCACATATACGCGCAGAGCTGCCGAACAAGAAGTGCGCGCCTGTCAATCGTGATAACTGGATGATGCGCACTATACCATCGCGAACGCGTGCCGCTGTTCGGGTTTCATTTCAGATAGTACACTCTGTCGATTCGGTGGCTGATGACTAGGAGTTATGGCTAAGCCCCTTTGTTATAAGTTGAAAGGTTTAAACGACCCAATAGTTGCGTGAATTGCATTGTGTGACGTGTGATTGTTATATTACTTTACTACCACACTTAATTACATACATTAATGAGGGAGTGAGAACTTCATTGAGGTCCCGAGAAAATGGATCTTGATGACCTCATGGGCTTCCTTGGCAATTAATAAGTAAACTTGCAAAGTAACCCCCACATCATAAATGATCATGTTTTACGAAGTATAGAAGTATATAATATACTAATATTAATCAATCCACAGAAAAGTGTTACGACATATGGGAGGCGTCATGGGCACACTGTTGATGTGGTAGCCGATGACGCAAAATTATGGCTTGTCCTTTTATAATTCGTTCAACGACCCGTTTGTTATGCAGTTTGCGTTATATGATACCCAGTTGTTATTTTACTCTTCTAGCATGCAGTATCACATACATTAATGTGGTTTTTTTCCTTGTCATGAAGCCTGCATAGAGTCTTTTTGCGAACGAGTTTCAAGCAGTGGCATAGTTCTGGGGTAGAATGCTGGACTGCCATAAAGAAAGCCCAAGTTCAGGCCCCGTTACATTCTAGATATTTATTATATTTTTTTTCTTGTTTCACGCAATAGCAATGACGGATACCAGCGGCGGCGGACAAATACAGTGCCAAAAACGGCCACTGTAGTAATTTCATGATGATGTGTGGTGTTTTGTGGCGCAAGGGCCGCTTGATGGCCAAAGAGCACCAGGCCATGAGACAAGCGATGCAAACAATGCTCATGGTAGGTGGCTGTATGAGGGCCTTAAAATTCCTCGGGCTAATGCAGGTAAAAACATAGTAAAAAAATATGTGCCGTGAGAGTGAATGGCGAAAGGTTGTGATGACAAAACCATGGTGGGAATGTAGCCACGGCAGCAGTGACCTCTCTCCAGAGGTCGTGCTACGGAGCACCTGGGTATATGGCATGAAAAGTACGCACGTCTGTTGAAAATGCCAGAAATGATTTATGTGTGGAAAGTGGTTCTCTACCGATCAACACTGACGGATGAAAGGGTATCTGCTGTCAGTAGAGCAACAGAAAGCGTTGTTTTCTTAGCGTGTCTAATTCATTACATGGTATTAAAATGTGAAGCACGGTCAGGGCTTCACCACATATGTCACACAGAGGATTGCAACCAGACAAAAGGTACGAGTGTAATGTTGTCTTTAGCCTTGTAAGTGTAACTACAGTGCGACGAGATTTTGATACTGGCGGCCAAAGACTAATTTGTAGCTTAAAAATGTGCAGTTTATTTTGTGTGGGCTTATCCCATATGCTTTGCGAATGAGCCCTGAGCTTTTGTTGAAGGAGAGGTTTTAAACGCAGTGTCTGGGATACTGATGTGCCAGCAGTGGTTTCATTGACGGAGTCAGCTTAGCTGGTCCGCTTGTTGTAATTTCATAACAGGTTTTGCTGTGAAAAGTAATACACACCAACGACGAGTTGACGGGAATGTGAACCATTGAATGTGCTGCCGTCTAACACAAACATACGCTATAAAGTTTGGCTCACATGCTTTCAGGAGTTTCGACCATTGATTGGCAGCGTTCCCGACCGCGCTGAAAAAAGTGTTTCAGGGCCCCTTTGAGTTTTACTCCTATTACAAATAGTGTTCCAATGAGCCAAGCTCGCGATTTTGTGGCATTGCAATAGATGTACAGGGACTTTGTTTCTAAGGTAAAGCAAGCTTCTCAGTTTTTTTACAAATGCAGATTGCGTTCCTATGCACGTGCAATTAACCACAACCAACGGTTGCTTGAAAACTAGATTAAACAAAGGCCGCCATGCCATGAACATTAAGGTGCGTTCCGAATGGCTCAAACAAAATTACAAATTGCAAGCGATGAGCAACAAGTACCTCGCAAATAAGTATAACTTTGCTTCAGTGAGAGCGCCTAGTCGATAGAGTCAAGCAAATGCTTTAACTGCCTCTTGAAAGCATGA
This sequence comes from Rhipicephalus microplus, assembly GCF_013339725.1. Taxonomy (NCBI): domain Eukaryota; kingdom Metazoa; phylum Arthropoda; class Arachnida; order Ixodida; family Ixodidae; genus Rhipicephalus; species Rhipicephalus microplus. The sequence goes on along the minus strand of NC_051175.1, from coordinate 102,262,064 downwards.
AGCGGATCATAAGCGTCAAATGAGAACACACAAGATGAAATGTATGCTGTGATTTGGCTGGTTTAAAAAGAATCAGGCTACATATCGCATTTATAATCAGCTGGTGACACGGCTACTTCTAACACAGCCGATATTTTTCAACGACGTGTTGCGTTAATTGGAAATGTAGCGTACTGAGTCAGTACTGCCTGCTTTTCTAGACGCAACAACGCACGGCAATACAAAGCCATCTGAGAACACAAAGACATTTCAAAGCGCAGGTGCATACCTCGACTAGCTTCTGGCACTGTGTTCCTTTTCCCGAACCGGGAGGTCCCAGCACGAAGACCACGTTCGGCTTGGCGCCTGACATTCTTTTCAGAGGTCCCCTGTAGGGAAAAGGGCATAGCCACTTTCATGCCACCAAGGCCACAAAAGTTGACAGGTTTACCCACCGAAAACGAAACCATGCGGTTTGAACTTGAACGCATTCTTTGTCGACAACGCATGCACCGCCCGAGCACCGGCCACTATACAATAGTGCAGTATGACAGTTCTCGAATCGCATACCCCAAAGCTTTGCGTTGCGATCGCTACCACTGCGCATGCGTCATAACGCTACCCGACGTTAGCGTTTCCGTTTCACCCGCATAGAATCCGAAATAGCGTGCTGCCCGCAAAGCCCTTTTGCGGTGACTGGAGCGTGCGTCAGCTTTTGCGGGGGACAAACGCTATTCGAGAACTCGTACGGAACCCATACACAAACGCTACACCCGCTAACTTTGCGTACGCTATTCGAAAACTACGAAACTACCACTCGTTTCGCCTACGCCGCTAGGTTCACATACCATACACACACACCTAGCTACGTTAACCCGATCTGATCGGCAAGCGAAAATACGGGCCGCTTCACGCGCCGAATGGGGCTCACATTCGCAAGATAAGCTGGGCCGAAAGCTGGAAAGAGAAATGAAGCGGCGACCGGGACGGCGATGCCATGCGAATGAATGAGGCAGCACACGAACCACGCCTTGCAGTCTCCGATGGCGCGTGTCAACAATCCCCGCGCAGGCAGGAAACGCTCAATTGAGCAGTGGAGCACGCGAATGCCCCTAGTAGCGATAGGCACGAGCATCGCACGGCGTAAAACAAACGACGAGCTGATCCGACAAGGCCATGACGAGGCGGCAACCTGCAACCGCTAGGCGTGATCACAACCGGCGCTGCCGGTAACACGTAGAACACACGTAGTACACGCACATACCTGCTTCTCAATGCTTCGGCAACACTTTGTCTCTCTAGTGTAGACGCGCGGAACTTTGCAAACAGCCACGAGTGGCGCAACTCTGCCGCTTATTTTTATCGGCCTATCTTCGGTTATTGGAAGGTGATTTGTCGTAATTAGGTTAGCACGAAGGCGGCGTGAATACGAAACCGTAGCGCCTTGCTGGCAAAAAAGAGAGCAGCCGAAGACGATCGGCATCACATGCCCCTGGCGAGCGTTCTTTGCGTTTTGCTTTTAAATCTCGGAGGATATGTTTTTCTGTCTTGCAAACAACTTATGTAATTTTTTCAGCCTAAAAAGTCATTGCATTCTTGCTTTACCTAACGAAAACCTAATAAATATTGTTATTACTTGGTTTGTATTACTTGTTATTAAAGAAATTTTAAAATTATTTGTGTGTACACGTTTGTTTAGGAAGTGCTGCTATCTTTTGCAACTGAGACTAAAAGTAAAAAATAAACAAAAAGAAAGTTTTGCAACACAATTAATTAAAAACTAATGCAAACATCTTTAAATTGTCAAAAAACTAATATTATATAACTAAAACGCACAAGTTATGTACTTCATTTTGGAAGTTGCACAGCAATAATATCGTCTGCTTCGCGCTCACAAGGCAAGTTGCCTCGCTCGTCGACAACGTTCTCAACTCGCACTTTACTTGAGTACAAGCAGTTACCACAAGCTTCGTAAGCCGTGTTTTATTCATTGAACTGCCATTTCACCTTGCGTCGACCGGCACCACGCAAAAGCTCGTCGCATTCAAGACGTTGTAAGTTGAAATCTCTCGTTCTAGATGTCGCCTTGCGTGGCAGCTCAGAAGTGGATGGCACCTGGTTCACGTTGCGTCAAAAAGTAGAACTTAGGCGAGCTGGCGGGAAAGTACCGCATATAACCGATGTTTCATGCACGGAATGAACGGACAGTGCAGTCGTAAAGTTGAATTCTTTGAAGATAGCACAAGAATCGGGCAAGGCCCTGGCATATTGAAATGACAACGTCGTTGACTTATAGTCATTATAATGGACAATGAGACATATCAGTCAATACGTTTGTTAAAAGATGGTTCGACGTGTTGTTGGTAACCGAAAGAGCAATTATGATGACAAATGAAGAAGCTAAACGACTCGTATTTTCTAAAGCTGTCCCAGGGGAAACTTTCCGGCTGGGTTTCTGCTGGAAGCTGCTAGTTTGTACTGGTTAATTTTGTGCTGGCTTCTGGTGGAACCAACAGTTAAACTTCCCTTTTGCTGCTGGTTGTACTGGTTCCAGCAGGGTACTTGGTGGTTTTCCGTGCTGGTTTCAACACACTACTGGTTCTCTCCCGGGAACACAGCTGAGCCAAGGGGGCTGGCGTTACATATTCAGCAAAAACAGCAGACAAATAGCTGTATTACTTGGTGTTTCATACCGTGTAAAAGAAATGCCATCGAAACAAATTAGAGTGGTGACTGCGATAAATTCAATTGATATTATATATTTATTGGTCCAAATCAAGACCTCGGGCTTGTATAGTTCTGGGTGTCCAGGTGGCCAAACTGGCTCCAAGACGTTACAAGCCTTCGCCATATGCTGTAAACGTGCGTTTTACTATCACAAGTTTTCTGGCTTTAATACGTTGTTTAAGTGCCTAATTAACAGTTTGGACAGGCTGTCTGCCACAAAAATAAGTGAACCAGGCAATGTAAAACGTTGATACTTTGTTTAAGTATTTAATTATTACTTTGAAGAGGCTGTCTGCAAGAAAGACGCTCTCTTTGTCTGCAAGAAATTTGCTCTCGGTAAACGCCTCAGACTTCGTTATGTCCTTGTGTGCAGATTTAGGTATAAGCTCAGCTTACACGCTATTTCAATATATATATATATATATATATATATATATATATATATATATATATATATATATATATATATATATATATATATATATATATATATATATATATATATATATATATGGGTGCGGCTATGGAGTAGTGGTTAGAGCATCCGCCTCACATGAAAGAGGTCCGTGGTTCAAATCCCGGTGCCGCGCAGTTCCCAACCGGATTAAAAAAAATCCGCGTGTTGATGGAACTGCATTAAGAGGCCTAGGGTGCGGCCTCACCGGTAACCACCGCCGGGAACGCACTCTCTCACCAGAGAAGGATTGGTCACCCTGGTGCAGTATCTGGCCACTACCTCCCACATGCAAATAACTCACGGCCCTCATTCCCCAGCAGCTGCGAAGCAACTGACCACGGCGGCGGTCAGATCTGCAACGCAGCAGAGGGTGCTAAGAATCTCTGGATCCGGACAGGCCGCCATTGGAACCTGAACTTGGCAACGTTTAACGCTAGAACCTTATCTAGTGAGGGAAGTCTAGCTGTACTATTCGAGGAGCTAGAGGGTGTTAAATGGGATATAATAGGGCTCAGTGAGGTTAGGAGGACAGATGAGGCCTATACTGTGCTACAGAATGGGCACGTCCTTTGCTATCGGGGCTTGGCAGACAAAAGAGAACTGGGAGTGGGGTTCCTAATTCACAGAAACATAGCTGGCAACATAGAGGAATACTATAGCATTAATAAAAGGGTGGTAGGTATTGTAATTAAACTGAATAAAAGATACAAGATGAAGGTAGTACAGGCTTACGCGCCTACAACCAGCCATGATGACGCTCCAGTTGAAAGCTTCTATGAAGACATGGAATCGGCAATGAGTAAGGTAAAAACACAGTATAGTATAGTGATGGGCGACTTTAATGCAAAGGTAGGGAATAAGCAGGCTGGAGACCAGGCAGTAGGATATTATGGCATTGGCACTAGAAACGCCAGAGGAGAGCTGCTAGTAGAATTCGCAGAACGCAATAATTTGCGGATTTTGAATACCTTCTACCGAAAACGAGAAAACCGCAAGTGGACATGGAGGAGCCCTAATCGCAAAAATAAGAACGAAATACACTTTATAAGGACTGCACACCCAGGAATCGTGCAGGATGTGGAAGTGGTTGGCAAGGTACGATGCAGTGGCCATAGAATGGTACGGTCTCGAATTTGCCTAGACTTGAAGAAGGAACGACAGAAACTGATACGCAAGAAGCCAATCACTGAGCTAGCACTGAGAGGGAAAGTACAGGAATTCAGAGTGTCGCTGCAGAACAGGTACTCGGATCTTAGTGAGGAAACCAACCTTAGCGTAGATACAATGAATGATAATCTGACGAGTATCATCACGGAGTGTGCAGTGGAAGTTGGAGGCAGGGTAGCTAGACAGGACACCGCCAAGCTTTCCCAGGAAACGAAGAACCTAATTAAGAAGCGTCAAATCATGAAAGTGTCAAGTACAACAGACAAAATAGAACTGGCAGAGCTTTCGAAGTTGATTAATAGACGTAAAGTATGCGATGTAAGAAGGTATAACATGGAGAGAATTGAGCACGCTCTGAAAAACTGAGGAAGCGTCAAAGCAGTGAAGAGGACACTTGGCATAGGCAAAAGGCGGATGTATGCACTAAGGGACAAAGAAGGCAAAATAACTACCAATATGGATAGGATAGTTAAAATAGCGGAGGAGTTTTACAGAGATCTGTACAGTAGCCGAGACAACCACGACCTTAATACTATAAGAACAAGCAGTAACCCAGATGACACCCCACCAGTAATGATAGAAGAAGTCAGAAAAGCTTTGGAGAGCATGCAAAGAGGCAATGCTGCTGGTGAGGATCAGGTAACATCAGATCTGCTGAAAGATGGAGGACAGATTGTGTTAGAAAAACTAGCCACCCTGTTTACGAGTTGTCTCCTGACGGGAAGAATACCAGAGTCTTGGAAGTACGCGAACATCATCTTAATACATAAGAAAGGAGATGACAAGGACTTGAAGAATTACAGGCCGATCAGCTTGCTCTCTGTAGTATGCAAGCTATTTACAAAGGTAATTGCTAACAGAGTAAAGAAAACACGTGTCTTGTGTATGTTGTGTACACGACAAACATAACTTAAGTTGAACCTTAAGTTTGTATGCCAACTAAGTATTTAGCGCACTATTAACGTCGTGTTGGTGTGGAGCAGTGTCATTCTGCTTCTGGTCACCGACGCGTGCGGACGCAGGATGGCAGGCTCGTCAAGAGCTGTGACAGCGGCCGACGCTGGCCGCGGTTTCTCGTGCACATCGCTTCCCAAGGACTACCGTTTAATTCTGCCACCACTGCCCACAGGAGAAGGACTCAGACGCACGTTGGTTCTGCACTGCGACATCGCAGCGCGTCCGTACGGGATTAACGACTTCCGAAAGCCGCTCAAGGAACTAGGCATCATTCAAGAGGTAAGCGGCATAGGAGCGTATCAGATGTCGCACGTCTGGCTTCTTAACATGAAGACAGATGAAGCCAAGAAGATAGTTCTGGACGCTGGCCTACTCTCCGTGAAAGACCGGCCCTGCGTCGTCGTCGACCCAGAAAGGCAAGAGGTGCGTCTCAAGTTGCATTGGGTAGCCTTTGACGTCAACGCAGAGACTGTACGGCGTGCTTTCCGGGAGTACGGTGAAGTGAAAGAAGTTATCAGCGACAAGTGGAGAGACAAAGACTTCGAAGGAGTTGAGTCAACCACAAGATTCGTTCGGCTACTACTCAAAGAAGGCGTTACTACGGATCGCATACCCCACCAGATGCGTCTCGGAAGCGGCATGGCACTGGGGTCGTGCCAGGAAGAGCACCGCTGTGCCTGCGTTGCCGGAACACGGGACACATTCGTCGCGACTGCAGGGTGCCCAGGTGCGCTGGTTGTCGCGCTTTTGGGCATGAGCAGGCGGACTGTACTCGTTCCTATGCCAGTGCAGCAAGTCGAGCAACAAATGCCGACCACAGTGAATTGCTCATGGATGAAGAGGAAGCAGAGAGGGCCGCGGCGTCGAAGGCAGGAGAGGAGGCGTCTCATGCAGTGGCGACCAGCGAGGAAAAGACGGAGACACCTAAGCAAGACGCAGGCACAGATGAAAATACGGTTGTGGGCACTCCAACGCCACGGCGTTCGACTCAAATGGAAACCCAGCACAAGGCTGAACCAGTCATCGGGTCCGACGCTACTTCGGACATGGATACAGTTGAAGCTACGCCAGTAAAGCGACGCCTGAATGAGGGAGACGCGGCGTCCCAGCAGCGTCTGACCCAGGAAGATCAAGGGCAGTGGCGAGTGGCTGGCTCCAAAAAGTCTCGGGGTGCTGGCCGCCTGCGTTCGTCGTCGCTTTCACGCGGCGGCGACGGGACGACGCCTTGGGCGTCGGCCGGACAGTTGTTTAGGTGTTGGTAAGGTAAGCGTCTTTCGCTCGGCTTTCTCTCATCACGATGGCGACGATTAGATTGGCGACGCTAAATGTACGTGGGCTTTCTGCCAAACGGCGGCAAAACCAGCTTTACCGCCTGATTATAGAACAAGATCTGGACATCGTCGATGTACAGGAAACTAAAGTAGAGAGTGAAGAGCACGCTGAGCGAATGGTGCTGCCTTTCACGAGAGTGTTTGATGTGTGCGTTTGTCACGCGGTGGGTGCGTCTGCAGGTTGCCTCTTGTTAATTCGGCAGAGCCTTAATGCGAAAGTGGAGTCTGTAACTACCTGCGAGGCGGGTCGTTTTATTATATGTGATTTATCCCTACCAAGAGATAAATGGAGAGTAATCTGTGTGTACGCACCCACTGTGATTCAAGATCGAAAGGAGTTTTTTGAAAAACTTGATGTGTATTTAAAATGTGAACGTAAACTAATTTTGGCTGGGGATTTCAACTGCGTTTGTTCGAGTATAGATAAATCAAGTTCCAGGCCATACAGAGATTTAAGCACTGCCGTTCTAATTGATATGGTGGCGAAAGCTCAGCTAGAGGACGTGGGTGAATGTCTTTGCAGTGGAAAAGGGGTTATGTTTACCCACTTTCAGCGTTCAAGCCATGCTAGACTTGACAGAGTATATGTGCCTTCCGAAATCATTCCTTCGTGACATGATTACAGAGTTACACCTGTTACGTTTAGTGATCATTGTTTGGTTTCATTCTCAATGGGTAAACATAAAAGGAATAACAAACATTTCTCTTGGGACCTCTGGAAATTTAATGTAAAGCTACTAAAGGATGAAGAGTTTAATAGGATTTTTCTAGAGGGCATAGAAGACTTAGCAAATAGAACACTTGAATCCTGGGGACATAAGTGGGAAATATTTAAACAGACCATTAAACTGAAAGCACTTGAGAGAGCCAGTATCCTGAGACATGCTGAAAAAGAACTTGAAGTGCGTTTGCGTGAAAACTTGCAACAGTTAGTAGCGGATGAATGTACTCAGGCCGGAACATTTTCAGAGGAGATAAACATAACTAAACAGAAGCTAGAGTTGATAGACCAAGAACGTTATCGTGGAGCATTGATTCGAGCTCGAGCAGAAAACTTGGTAGCGGGAGAAATGCCAACAAAACGAGCTCTTGGAGCTGAGAAGAGACATGCCTGTAAGAATGAAATAAGAGAAATAGAATATAAAGGAACAAGGTGCCATACGAAAGAAGCAATAGCCCGTGCTTTTTTCGAATATTACAAAGAGTTATTCACACCAACCAGTGTACACGCAGAACGTTTTAATAGCGATTTCATTTCATTAATGCCAAGACTTGATGACGAAAGAAAGAAAATTTTAGAATTGCCTATAACAGAGCGAGAAGTGGAAAAAGCAATTGATAAGTTAAACAATGGTAAGTCTCCAGGACCAGATGGCCTTAGTGCTGCAGTGTACAAGGAATTCAAACACGTAGTTTCACCTATTTTGAGGGAGGTATTTAACGAGGCTTTTAAGTGTAAACAACTTCCACCATCGTTTTTGTCAGCCCACACGGTCTTAATACCTAAAACAGGAGATCCCGCGAAGTTAAGAAGTGTTACTGCATATAGACCAATTAGCCTAACTAATGTTGACTATAAAATATTGATGAAAATATTGGCCAGAAGACTCCAGACAGTTATGACAAAACTGATCGGGCCCCACCAAACTTGTGGCATAAAGGGAAGGAAAATAATGACCAACATAAACATAGCACGATCAATCCTAGAAAGTTGTGACGTTATGCATCTCAATGTTGCCATGCTTCAAATAGACCTCGAAAAGGCATTTGATCGCGTGCCGCACGACGTGCTCCTTTCATTACTTGAGCACATTAACGTAGGGAGTTTGATTAGCGAAGGAGTGCACATGGCTTACACTGGATGCACGACGAGATTGGTATTAAATAAAACTGCGGGTGAGCGTATACCTGTGCTGCGGTCAGTGAGACAGGGGTGTCCACTATCGCCCCTGCTTTTTGCTATTTTCATTGAACCTTTCTGCTTAAGTGTAATTAATAACCCTGCAATAAGCGGCTTTAAACTGCATGAAGCTGAGGTTAGCCTCCTCGCATACGCAGACGACATTGCAGTTTTCTGTACAAATTATGAGAGTATAATGCATGCTGTAAATGCCGTGAAAACTTTTGCCAGGCGAGTGGTAGTGCCGTGAACTGGGATAAGTGCCTTGGCTTCTGGCATGGGGAATGGGACGTCACGCCAAGAGTATTTCTAAACATTAAATGGCAGGAAACACCAGTGAAGTATTTAGGAGTGCCGCTGGAGTTCTATCATGACAGTGAACCGTATTGGAAAAAAGAAACACAGGCATTGCGCAATGATGTAGAAAAATGGAAAGGTTGGGGTATTTCGATATTCGCACGGGCCACAACATGCAACTTGTTTCTGGTGAGCAAGCTGTGGTACGTAATGCAGGTTTTGCACTGCAGTAGAATAAGTGTACAGAAAATACACAGAGTATTTGCAATTTTCATATGGAGCTCTGTATGGGAAAGATCAAGCCGCACAAACCTTTTCAGAAAAGTTAGAGATGGTGGACTCGGATTAGTTCATTTGTACATAAGACAACTTGTCAATCGTTTCCTTTTTCTGCGTGATGTGGATGACCCCTTTTTGAGAACTGTTATACAACTAAGGTTATCTAGAGTGCTGCCGGGATTTCTCGTATCATCATCAAATATGCAAGGACCAATACAAGGGTATTTAAAAGAAGTTGTTTCGTCTTTCCGCTTTTTGTCAGTAAGATTTTCGTTAGAGTATCTGGCTGAAGTACCACGTAAAAAATTGTATAGAGACCTTGTCGATGTTTTACTGCCTGTTCCATTGTACCGTCATCTATATTGTGCAGGCCCAGGACAGGATGTTCTGAAACGTGTTAAAAGAATGCTTGTAGCGCCAGGGGTCAAAACTTTTTTCTTTAAATTACATACTGGTACCTTACCAGTTAAAACGTGGTTGCAGGATAAGGGAATATTCGTGCCATGGAGCACAAATTGCCACTTGTGTAATAAACCGGAAACAATTGAACACGTGTTTATAGATTGCTGGAGCGGGGTCTTTTTCTGGGATATACTGCAAAGAACCTTGAAAAAAGAATTACCGTTAAATCCACATGGCATCCGTTTTCTTTCGGTTAAAAACGAGGCAGGTGTACCTTATGATCTTATCATGCTTCTGGGCCTGCACAGTATATGGAAAACCCGATGTGCCTTTGAAAACGCGGATGTAGAAGTGCTAGCTGTGCGCCAATATTTTTGCAAATCTGTGTGCCATTTTCTTGAAATGCTGAAAAGCCAAGAGGATGTGCCAGACTGGATTGGGTGCATTGAGCGATTGTTACGAATGCCCAAGTATTGATTAATAGTCAGCCAAGAGCTGACGGTACCTCAATGAATTCTGTGGGTGTATTTTGTGACGCACTTGAATATGGACCAATATGTAAATATGTAAAATGTGAACAGTTATGATTTGCAAGGCAATAAAGAAAAAAAAAAGGTGTGGAGCAGTGGTTAGCGTCTTCGACTGAAAATCCCCAGGTTGCACGTTCGAATCTCTATGGCGCCTTGTTTTTTTTTACGGGACGGGTGTTTTTTATACCGTTTTTATAGAATTCTTTTTTATTTTTTGTGGCAGCTCGTCACGGTGATTCTGACGTCATTTCGCGCTCAAGTGTGGCCGGCACTGCAGCACCCACCATACCCACCATGCGCCATAGTGGGCGTTTCCCACCATTCACCCACTACATTAATCTACTATAATGGTGGGTGGTGGTTTACACCGTGCCCACCATTCGTTTTTTTTTCGATAGGGACTAGAATTCAATCAACCAAAGGAACAAGCAGGATTTCGAACAGGCTACTCAACAATTGACCACATTCATACTATCAATCAGGTAATAGAGAAATGCTCAGAGTATAACCAACCACTATACATAGCCTTCATAGATTACGAGAAGGCGTTTGATTCAGTAGAAAAATCAGCCGTCATACAGACACTGCGGAATCAGGGCGTAGATGAAGTATATATAAACATTCTGGAAGAAATCTACAGGGGACCAACTGCTACCATAGTGCTTCATAAAGAAAGCAACAGAATACCAATCAAGAAGGGTGTAAGGCAGGGGGACAAAATCTCCCCAATGCTATTTACCGCGTGCTTACAGGAGGTTTCAGAAGCCTAGAATGGGAACAGTTAGGGATAAGAGTTAATGGAGAATACCTTAGTAACCTGCGCTTCGCCGATGACATTGCATTGCTGAGTAACTCAGGGGACGAATTACAACTCATGATTACGGAGTTAGACAAGGAGAGCAGAAAGGTGAGTCTTAAAATCAATCTGCAGAAAACGAAAGTAATGTACAACAACCTCGGAAAGGAGCAGCGCTTCGAGATAGGTAATAGTGCACTTGAAGTTGTAAAAGACTATGTCTACTTAGGGCAGGTAATAACCGCAGAGCCTAACCACGAGATTGAAGTAACTGGAAGAATAAGAATGGGGTGGAGCACATTCGGCAAGCACTCTCAAATTATGACAGGTAGATTGCCACTATCCCTCAAGAGGAAGGTATATAACAACTGTATCTTGCCGATACATAGCTACGGAGCATAAACCTGGAGACTTACAAAGAGGGTTCCGCTTAAATTGAGGATGACGCAGCGAGCAATGGAAAGAAAAATGGTAGGTGTAACCTTAAGAGACAAGAAGAGAGCAGAGTGGATTAGTGAACAAACGGGGGTTAAGGATATCATAGTTGAAATCAAGAAAAGAAAATGGACATGGGCCGGGCATGTAGCGCGTAGACAGAATAACCACTGGTTATTAAGGGTAACTAACTGGATTCCCAGTGAAGGGAAGCGGGTTAGGGGGAAACAGAAGGTTAGGTGGGCAGATGAGATTAAGAAGTTTGCGGGTATAAATTGGCAGCAGCAAGCACAGGACCGGGTTAACTGGCGGAACATGGGAGAGGCCTTTGTCCTGCAGTGGACGTAGTCAGGCTGATGACATATATATATATATATATATATATATATATATATATATATATATATATATATATATATATATATATATATATATATATATATATATATATATATATATCGCAGTTTCAAGGTACACTAAAGATAAAGAGAAACAATGAGATCGTTCAGATTGCCGAATTGCAATCTGAGAACCCCAACGCTATGCTCCAACCTTCACAAGTTCGCTACTGGCCAAGAAAATCAAGGTTAAAGTTTTATTTTGAAATTCCGCGCTGAAATCTTTACGCCTTACGTCATAATTTCAGATATATATTTTTCTTATTTTCATGATATTGACTCAATGATGTATTTTTTGAACTTTGCATGCTAGGTTGTATTGTAATGTATTTCAATATATACTTCAAGTATACATTCACTGCACGCGCACGCCATGGATGGTGCCACTACACCACACATTGAGGCGGCGCCTTTGTTTAAGTGCGGTTCGACTGATGCTCAAGGATGAACTTCCATTATTAGTCGTGGCAGCCGCATTTCAAGCGAGTGAAATAAATGCATCCACGTACACCGGTTTAGGTACACGGGCGATGGGCCTGGCAAGACTCGCACACCAAGTTACCTAGACTTCCACGAGTTTGGGACAGTCATGCGTTCGCATCGGGCACCGGGACTGGCACGACTCGTACTCCAGTTACATAGATTGTTCACGAGTCTCGCATCGGGTACTGCGACCGCCACGAGTTTCGCGTCGGCCACTGAGACTGCCATGAGTCTGGCATCGGGCACTGGGACGGGCATGACAAGCACACCAGGCACTGGGACCTCCAGAAGCGTAGTGGCCATGTTGTCTTTCACACCAAGACCCGGGGATTCAAGCTTCGTGGTAAAGTAGGGTCAATCAGCTGGCCATCGGTGTGTGGCTCAATGTGATCATTGGTCAGGTGACAACTGCTGTGATCGCACAGCAGAACTTGTTAAAGGACTATGACCAAAACAAAGTGTGAGAACCAAGTTTGGGCTTGTAATTGCCACAGTGGATGCAAATGTCGTTGTCTGAGATAATTGCATGATAATTCTAGAGAAGTATAAGCACTGTTTGGTCCCATTTCTACAGACTGTTGTCGTTCAGGGCATTGCAATATTTAATTGTGATAACTTCGTCATATGCCGTTTGGCCTTAAACCATTATCATGTGAGCTTAGTTGTCGTGGTGGAAAGCATTTATTAACATATATACAGTAAATAGCATAGATAAGGAGAGTCTGAAGGGCCCGCCTTTCACAAACACTAGGAGGTATTCCTAGTCCGGTATCCCTGGAGCTGCCGCGGCGGCTCGGGCTTTATCTACAAGTGCCTGTTGGGCTTGGAGGTTAGATAAGCAGGGCAGGACAGCTTCCCAGTCCTCTTAGTGTTCCTACTTCTCAGATTTCAGCCCAGGAGAAGTGACTGAAGGGTTAAGCATACCACCAAAGTAGTTTGCCCATGGTATTTCAATTATGCCATTAGCGCCGTTTCGCTGCAAGTCCATTTCGCTACACCTTTGTGTACCCATCCAGCTGAAGCTTGCACCAACTGTGCCGAAGCTCAGTATAGCACCTGGCTGCATGTCATCGAAGATTTTTTTACCCGAAACATTATTTGTCAGACACCAACCACACCAACAGCTTTAGCACCGCAGCCCTCTTGGAGATGAAGCTGCTTGAGGTCGAGGAATTGTCCCCGTTGGCGTTGTTCGTCGTATCCTAGCAAGTGCAAGCTACTTACACCAACTATACACCATGATGACGATGATGATCCCGGAAAACGACTGGATTTATATATGTCGCGTCTCGATACGCTCCACGATGCATTTCGTATGACTGAAAACAACCAACAGCCACCAGGGGAATGTGCACATACCCTTTTGCCAACTTCGGGCTAGAGCGATACTACACAGAAGTTATAATGGAGCAAAAATGAACTTAACAACACAACAGAACGTACCAGTTATTTCCAATAAACATTCTATATAACTGTACACCGCCTTGTAACTCAATTACATGCGTGAGTGGTCAGTGTCACGGGTGATATGCGGTAACACCGAACGATCCCACTGCATCGCCCACTTATCGTCATACACTTCGTGCATATGCCGCGATTTTTTCTCATTACACCATTTACCTAGCCGAAGTGCAGCGTTATTGTGTGTGCACCTAAGTTCCCTCATTCACGGCTTCACATATATGTTCGGTTATTGACGGCTTCGCATGCGAGCGTCCCGGTACGGAGGAGAAGCGGGCGACACCCACCTGCGAAATCGCACTCATGGAACCCGTCCGGAGAGAAACCCGCCTGCGCGCGATCTCGGAGGCCGTGTGGCCCGCAAATCCAGCGTGCGCCGCGCCAGGCTTCGCAAGTGTCTGCGCAATGCACGAGCTGCTGCCTGCCGCATGGCGATGCCATCATGGACATCACATACTCCGAGATATTTCTTAAAGTATGAAACAGCCTGTACAACATGTCACTTACGTGTCACACATAAACACCGTTACAGACCACCGATGTTGTGATTTCACTGCTTCATTCATCACTTCCCAAGAACTTTCAATGATCAGAGTGAAACATTGTTTGAATACGCCTAATCCCGCGGCCCTGTCCAAGACTGACAGAAAACGTATACCGTCGGTTAGAAGACAAGAACAAAATCACCGCCACGGGTGAAATTCGCCACGTCAGATATACTCCTTTTTCGATTTTCGGCTTTTCTTCCCCCCCCCACACACACATATATATATATATATATATATATATATATATATATATATATATATATATATATATACTTTCAGTCCGCCGCCCGGTTCTTGGCTGATCCTCCTTTGTGGGTGTGCGCCAGAATAACAAAGATCGTCGTCGTCATCATCATCATCGTCATCACCATCATCATCATCATCAACCGAGCATTTCTGACTGATTTTTACACTCCACCCATCTTCTTCGTCTATCGCCGCACAAGATTAGCAACGCAGTTTGATGATAGAGGAAACAAGCACTCGCAACGCTCAACACAGATATGGCCACCATAACACAGTAGACGAAACAGCCGCGCTAACGACATGGCAGAGGTTGACCAGCGAGTTCAGTGGCTCTCGCCGTATACGTGTTTACAAGTAGGCTGCAGACTACGTCACGGGGCCAGCGAGTCGTAACATATGAGCATATTTAATTCGTCTCAATCGCGCTGGCTATGCTAGATAGTCACAGAGAGTCAATATACAGCGACTCCAAGGCGGCTATCAAAGCTTACGAAACCGGGATGGTAGCCCCTCAGGCCCTTCGCATTCTCCAAAGCGTCAAGAGTATCACGCCCCATTCTCTCACTTGGTTTCCCGCTCACCTGGGGTCGATTGAGGGTTCTATCTCTAACCCGATCGAGGGTGCACACGAAGACGCGCGAGAACTCACTGACCGCGCCGTCTCTGCAGTCCCTCTGCCTCGCTGGGAACCCTTACTTACGTTTAACGAAATAACAAAGCAAAGTCAAGAAGAAGGGTATTCCCTCTCCCACACCCTGCCTTGTGCAGGGCGCAGGCAGTCACCCTTAGACTATTACAAGCCAGTGCGTATCCTGACCTCTGCGGTTCTTCACTGCCATCTATCCTGAACTGGTATACAAGTGCGGATTGCCTCGCTTGTGGACTGTTAGCAACATTAAATCATGTGTTGTGGGAATGTGAAACCATCGGCCCCGCCCTCAGCGAGGATAGGTGGGCTGCGCTCTTACGCAGCCCCGAACTTAAGGATCAAACCCTGGCCGTCCATAGTGCCCTGCGAACGGGCCGCCAAGCTCGGCTTGACAGTCCCTACGTGGGATTAGCCGGGTAGCGCGGGGTCTCCCCTGCGTCTTCTCAGGTCCAAAATAAAGTTCTATTCAATCAATCAATCAAATCAATCCCACGTACCTTAGTGAATCGACGTTATGCGAAGCATGCTGGAGAGAAGGTGACCGTGCTGTAATTTGTTTACTGAGTGATACGTTATGAAATGACGCTAAATATATGTACAAATGGTGCACGCGCAGACGTATGTTGAACAGTTGTAGATGTTTATATAAACAGTTGTTTATACATGCGCAACGATGACAACAGGAGCATGAGTATTAGGAACATTAGAAGCGATAAGCTTATATAAAGCGCAGGGGTTCACGAGGATGATAGCCATGGACATTGCTACATAAATCAACTTCAGTGCATGACACAAAAGTGCTTGCAGTGCGCAATGAAATGCTCCACCACTCCTTTAACGTACAAAAAATTTACTGGAGTTGTGCCAAGAGGCCGGGGCTATACTCAAAAGTTACGGAGCCACGCGCCATGCTCTCTTTTCACTCTTTCGTTGATATCTAATTTTTCTCTGTACAGCTAAGCTTTATTCTCACCTCCACCTGACCATCACTTTCGTTTCCAACTACATGCAACGCAATACTACGCAAGTTTATATGCTATCCTCGCCTAACATGATTGGAGAGTGGAGTGGCTATAGGAAGCTTCCCTTCGGATCGAGGTATACGCGAGTCTGAATCCCGCCTCTCGAAGAATCTCTCTTCAGTAAGCGTTTTTGTCGTCTTCTATATTTTTATTTCCACAGATTTCTCATTCTCTCACCCATAATTGTGTATTCATTGGAGCACTTGAATGCCGACCCGACGCATTGAATACCTGCCCCTCTTTTCGAGCTTATAAGAAGCCCAGGTGGTTCCGTAGCCTTCCACTTAAATCGCGATTTCGGGACAAACCACAAATATCAATACCATCGGACACTTTATGCCGAGCTGGAACAGCTAATTAGAAAAATACGTGTCATGAAACATTTACTCCCTGTGGGTGAGAGTAAAGGCAAATTAAGAGGTCAGTATTCCTCCACTCCCAGTCTCCTCCTGTGACCCCCTTCCTCCTGGCTTTGTCGCAGACACCGATTGCGCACTCACACATTACGCTAATATACATTACTTTTGAACTTTTGGCACATGCATACGAATAGCTCCTTTGTCTGGAAACGGCTTCCACTTTCACCGCCGATTCTTCAGACGTGCTTAACATCGCAACTGAAGCACTCCTAACGTACCTGCAGAATAGCACGTATTCATTGAAGACTGCATCCAGTTCACAAAAGGAGCCGTGACATTGTAGTACAAATTGCGCCACAATTTTATTATTTTTAAGTTATAGAAAACTTAGGGAACGCCTTAATATATATATGCGTGCGTGCCGTCATACTGAAAGCGAGGTGGGTGCCGAATTTCCAAATTATGGACACAAAGTCTGCAACTGGGCGACCACCCGCAAGTTCCACTCGCTGGCAAGTGCGACGACGGGCGGGACGCAGGCCTGTAGAGTCTCCTCCTGGATGATGGTCGGTGATGATGAACGCTTGTGCTCCTCAATAACCTCCACCCGAGTAGGAGACGGAGACCTGCGTTTCTCAGTGGTGATGCAACGGCCGGGTGACGGGGCCCTCTCATGGGTTACGATGCGCGTCGGATGACAAGCGTGGTGGTGACGTCGACGACGACGACGTGACGATGCACACGTTGGGTGAACGGGTGGGCTTCCGTGGCAGCTGCGCCTCGTGCTCACTCACCACGTAGACGGTGGCGGGTGACAAGGTGCGCTTGCTTCTCACGATGCAGGAGCTTGATGACCGCGCCTTTTCGTTCACCACGTACACGCTGGGCGATGGGTGCCTAGACGACTCGGTCACCATGCGCATGCTTGGCGACGGGGGCCTCGTTGATTCGGTCACCATGCGCACGCGGGGTGACAGGTGCCTCGATGACTCGGTCATCACGCACGTGCTCGGTCATGGTGCACGCACTCGGCCATGGGGGCCTCGACGACTCGGCCACCATGTACACGCTTGGTGACGGGGTCTCGTCGACTTGGTCCCGATGTACGCGCTGGATGACGGGGACCTCGATGATTCGGTCACCATGCGCACGCTGGGTGACGGATGCCTCGATAACTCGGTCATCACGCACGTGCTCGGTCATGGTGCACGCACTCGGCGATGGGGTGCTCGACGACTCGGCCACCATGTACACGCTTTGTGACGGGGTCTCGTCGACTTGGTCCCTATGTACGCGCTGGATGACGGGGACCTCGATGATTCGGTCACCATGCGCATGCTGGGTGACGGGGGCCTCGATAACTCGGTCATCCCGCACGTGCTCGGTCATGGTGCACGCACTCGGCGATGGGGTCCTCGACGACTCGGCCACCATGTACACGCTTGGTGACGGGGTCTCGTCGACTTGGTCCCGATGTACGCGCTGGATGACGGGGGACCTCGATGATTCGGTCACCATGCGCATGCTGGGTGACGGGGGCATCGATAACTCGGTCATCACGCACGTGCTCGGTCATGGTGCACGCACTCGGCGATGGGGTCCTCGACGACTCGGCCACCATGTACACGCTTGGTGACGGGGTCTCGTCGATTTGGTCCCGATGTACGCGCTGGATGACGGGGACCTCGATGATTCGGTCACCATGTGCATGCTGGGTGACGGGGGCCTCGAGGACTCGGTCATCACGCACGTGCTCGGTCATGGTGCACGCACTCGGCGATGGGGTCCACGACGACTCGGCCACCATGTACACGCTTGGTGACGGGGTCTCGTCGACTTGGTCCCGATGTACGCGCTGGATGACGGGGACCTCGATGATTCGGTCACCATGCGCATGCTGGGTGACGGGGGCCTCGATAACTCGGTCATCACGCACGTGCTCGGTCATGGTGCACGCACTCGGCGATGGGGTCCTCGACGACTCGGCCACCATGTACACGCTTGGTGACGGGGTCTCGTCGACTTGGTCCCGATGTACGCGCTGGATGACGGGGACCTCGATGATTCGGTCACCATGCGCATGCTGGGTGGCGGGGGCCTCGATCATTTGGTCATCACGCACGTGCTCGGTCATGGTGCACGCACTCGGCGATGGGGTCCTCGACGACTCGGCCACCATGTACACGCTTGGTGACGGGGTCTCGTCGACTTGGTCCCGATGTACGCGCTGGATGACGGGGACCTCGATTATTCGGTCACCATGCGCATGCTGGGTGACGGGGGCCTCAATAACTCGGTCACGATGCACACACTCGGTGACTGCAGCCTTGACATCTCGGCCGTCATGCACACGCATCGTGACGGGAGTCTCGAAGACTCGGTCACCATGTGCACGGTTCGTGACGGGGGTCTCGACGACTCGGTCACGATGCACTCGCTGGGTGACGGGGGCCACGATGACTGTCACCACGCACACGGGGGCCTCGATGACTCGGTCACGATGCACACACTCGGTGACTGCAGCCTTGACGACTCGGCCACCATGTGCACGCTTCGTGACGGGGGTCTCGACGACTCGGTCACGATGTACGCGCTGGGTGACGGGAGCCTTGATTATTCGATCACCATGTGCATGCTGGGTGATGGGGGCCTTGATGACTCGGCCAGCATGTGCACGCTTCGGGGCGGGGGCCTCGACGACTCGGTCACCATGTACACGCTGGGCAATGGCGGCCTCGACGACTCGGCCACCATTCACACGCTTGATGCCGGAGGTCTCGACGACTCGGTCACTATGTACGCGCTGGGCGACGGGGGCCTCGATGACATGGTCACCACGCACGTGCTTGGTGACGGGGGCCTCGATGACATGGTCACGATACACAGGCTCGGCAACTGCGGTGGGGATGTGCCGCCACCCTCGACTATCGATCTCCATCGTGGTGGACGAGTTGCTGCGAGACATCCTGGTAACCTCACCGACTGTGGCAGTAAAGGTGTGCCCTGCACAGACAGACCTCCATGTCAAATACGGGCACTAAAAGTGGGTGAAAAAAGTCTTAGGGAACCAAATGCACTTTCCGTCCGCCCGGCCACCTGCGCCTGGGCACTCTCGTCTCCTTGGTATAGGGCAAGAGCAGTATGATTATTGAGAACTAAGAGACAATGATGCGAAAAAATGTAGAGGGTGTTATTAGGCGCAATCGCATTGCATACGTGAAGAAAAAAATGACACAAGGATAAGTTTGCTGGGGCAGGGACCATACCGGCAATTTCCGAATAACTCGTCCGATGCTGTATGACTGGGGTACATTGGTGGTCATCTGTCTCATTTACTTTACTTCATGAGCAGTTAGTGAAACACCCTGTATAGACACTGACCGGAAAAATGCAAGCAACGCACTTTACAGCATTGTGGCACCCGCCTTGCTCACTGCGATTTTGGGACCCCGACTGAACGACATTCTGTCAGAAACAGTAGTACAAGCGCCCAAGAGCAGATCAGACCTCATCCAGCTTAACTATGAAACGTAATCGATGAAGATGTTGGTTCAGATTCAAGGTGGTGCGGCGAGTTAAACGGATAGTGCCACCTTTCTAAACTAAATTTTCACCCCAGATGTAGTAAGAAGACATTAAACAAAACTAAGACTTGTTCGCACTGGTTGCGCACTCACACATTACACTAATATACCTTACTTTTGAACTTTTGGCACGACATGTATACGAATAGATCCTTTGTCGGAAACGGCCTTTACCACCAATTCTTCAGACAGGCTCAACATCGGCACTGGTCAAACTTCAGTACTTCCGCTTTTTTTTCGCCACTCGGACTCGTCGAGGTCCCCTATAGCTTCGGAATTCCGAAAGGATGCGATTATATGCAATTGAATACTAAGATAAAAGCCCGACCATTAAAATGGATCGTGCGTCGGAGCGGCTACGCACGGAGCATCAAAGGTGCCCGGCGCCCAGAGCGCACGCAGTCAGCGAAGAAGGAGAGAGTAGGAGCCGAGACCCAGCTGACACTCACGAAGCCACGTTTATTTACAAGGCACCACAGCAGGACAGCGCCCCCTAACACATGTATTGAAACCAAAACCACTATACAACATCATTCCTCCCCCCCCCTTCTTTAGAAGGGAACTCCTATATAAAAATGAATGAAACCAGTATACAAAATTAAATGCATGCAGGCAACTACAAATCTGCAACGCAACGTATCCAGTCGCTAATGTTTACCGAAATGATAAAGGATATCTTTATACACTGCCTATGAACCTGCACCATTCAGAGAATGCCGTTGTGTCTTCTCCCCCTCCGGGAGGAATGTTGCCACGCCGGTATAACATCGGAATAAAATTACATAATGTAAGGCATACCTTTACATTGTTGTAGAATGGCCACAACATACAAAATTCATAATATAATGACCTCCGCATAGTCTGGAGGTTTATGGCGTTCCGGAGGACGGCACGGTGGTATGCATGAAAAAACGGCCTCCACCGACTAGCGTGAACACCCTCCAGACGCCTGCATGGAGCCCTGTATCTCATGTACATGAACATTGCAAGGTAACGTAGCTGACTTCTGGCATGGCATGCACCACAGACGGACCCTGTAGTGTAGCCGGAACAGACGTACGTGATGCAGTAACACTTTCTACAGTAGACTTGAGCAAAGTACTGGAACTAGGCATTAACTTGACAGCCTACACAACGTACATGAATTGTAGGCGCTTTAAGCCCGTTAGAAACACTTTGCATGCAGCCGCGGCTACAAAACAGTCGCGTTGGCATTACATAAGGACGATGCAGCATGGTAGCCAATGGAAACTGATGCGGCTTAACATCGCTACTAGGAAAGTCACTGTGATTCTCATGCATTTCAGTCACTTCAGTATTGCAGTCGAATGACTTCACCCTCTTTACTAGTCCGGCTTCCTCGAGCCGCGCAAGGTCATCGGTCACCTCCTCAGGTAGCCGAAACGAGCGTTGCTGGATCTTCGTAGAATCCTCGTGGCCCGGCCGGCGATCCCGTCGGTGTGCCGACTCCTGTACTCAACGAGGGTCTGGTTGAACCGCAGTACAGGTCAAAGTCTCACCAATAATCACCAGCTGAAGTACCTGAATTGCATCCAGTCCCAGAAGCGACGTGCCCTTCTCAGTGACAAAGAACTTCACCGGCGCAGACTTCCCTTGGTATTGCACAGACGCTTGGAAGAAGCCCAAGTTGCCAATAACCTGTTCATAATGATTGTGGATGGTGAAGTGTAATTTCATCAACTTGACCTGCGAAAAGTGCTTCTGGTAGTCCTGGATGCTGAGAAGTGACCCGACGGCTCCAGTGTCGACGAGCAATTTGATTTGGGCGCCATTGATAAGTACGGGAACGCGCATTAACGGAACGCCGTTGACGGCTACATGCATGCTGAGGATGGTGATCGCGTTCGTCACAGTAGGCCCTTGGTCTTCACCATCCGGTGCAGACGCCGAATCAGCCGACGAACGGCACATCTTGCTGAAGTGCACTTGCTTGCCGCAGCTTTTGCAAGTCCGGCGTCGCGGAGGACAGCCTGGAAAATTCGCCCAGTGACGAGCCGCAGCGGAAGCAGACACTCGGCTGGAGTGGCGATGAATTAGGGGAAGAAGCATGCCCCTGTAGCGCCGTATCTTGCACGGGAGACGAAGACGCTCAAGCTGGGTGATCGTGACCTGCCGGTTTCGGCGTTCGTGGCGCCATTGGAGAACTCCGTGCGGGGAGTGATTTACAATGCTTATGTTGGATGCCCAGTGGAAGAAGTTCGGGCGGGATTCCTGAAGAAGAATGAAGGCATAGACATTCAGGACGCGAGACCTCTGGGAAAGTCAAAGGCGATTCAGATTACGTTCGGGGGAAAACGCATACCCCGTCAGATTACTTACTGGAACTGTCTGTACGCTGTGATCCCGTACAGAAATTTAGTCGTGACCTGCTACAACTGCAGACGAGTTGGACATCGAGCGGACGTTTGCTATCGTCCGAAGAGCAACCTATGTCACCGTTGCGGGAAGGACCATTCTGCCCCGCCAGAAGGAGAGCCACCTACGTGCACGCCGGACTGCATCGTGTGCCATGGTGCGCATCACACAAGGAGCCGGAACTGCAAGTTTCGCCTGACTCGCAAGCCACCGACAGGCCGGCAGCAGAGCATCGAAAGAGAGAGCGAAGCTGGCAACGATAAGCGGTCCTCGAGGGTCACGGAGCGGTCACCGAGGGGTAAAGAAGGCACAAGCAAAAGCAGGGACCGGTCGAGTTCCTTCCCGCCATTGCCAGGGCGTGGGGGCGGTCAAGATGGTGGGCGAGCATCCAGTACCAACAGCTGCGCACGCGACACCATAAAAAGGTGAGCTTGTCAAGCACGGCCTCCCAGAACGAAACCTCTCGAGAGAGGAAGTTAGCATGATTGATTTGATTTGTGGGGTTTAACGTCCCAAAACCACCATATCATTATGAGAGACGCCGTAGTGGAGGGCTCCGGTAATTTTGACCTCCTGGGGTTCTTTAACGTGCGCCCAAATCTGAGCACACGGGCCTACAACATTTCCGCCTCCATCGGAAATGCAGCCGCCGCAGCCGGGAAAAGAACCCGCGACCTGCGGGTCAGCAGCCGAGTACCTTAGCCACTAGACCACCGCGGCGGGGCAGAGGAAGTTAGCAGCGCTGGTTCAGCGACAGGGAGACTTGATTAAAAGAATGGAAAACAGAACTGCAGAGATGGAACACGCACTTAGAAACGACCAACGGCAGGGGACACAGGCACCAGCAGTGCAAGGCCTACAGAAGGCGACGCAAGAGGCGTCTGCTCACGTACGGGAGAGTGCAGCTATGGAAGTGGAGAATCGGGGGACAGTGAAGAGACCACTGCCGGGGGATGAGGTAGCTAACGCAAAACGATTAGCCGAAACGTCACCAGTAGACATGCCACAGCCTGTTTTTCAGGTCATTAGTCTTAAGTCGGATGTAACAACACTTGCGGATAAAGTAGGCAAACAAGGGAAAAAGACAGGATAGGTTGGAGGCTCGAGTCGAAAAGATCGAAGCCAGATTAGACACAATAGAGGAGCGTCTCGGCATGCTCTCCACAGAATTTAGGGATTCCCAAACCCAGGTCATGGGCATGTTTCAGCAGCTTCATACTCTATTGGAGGCAAGACTGCCTCCCGTGGGTGGTCAAGTGCCATTAGTCAACCTGGTGCCTCATCATGGCGCCTCGCCAGCAAATTGAGGTTTGGCAGTGGAACTGCACGGGCTTTCGTCAAAAGCGGGGTAACCTGCAGTTGCACGTACAAAATCTGGACAGTAAACCAGACATAATAGCCTTACAGGAGGCTAGTGGTTCCGTAAAATTACCTGGATTTAAGGCATTTACAGCGCCAGGAATTGATTCAAGGGGCGTATCACGCGTCTTCACAGCCGTGCTAGTCCATCGCAACATCACTGCCATTCAGCATTCCGTAGATAGCAGCAGGGAAGACCATGTCCTGCTAGAGATTTTGCCTAAACGAAAGTATGATAAGAGTCTGTTTTTACTTAATGTGTATAGTTCTCCAAAAGATAAAGGATTGGGCTCGCCACAACTGATTCAAACTCAACGGTTAGCAGCTCGCGCTCCACTCATAGTGGTAGGAGATTTCAATGCGCCTCACCCGGAGTGTGGTTATATTCGAGCCAACCCAAAGGGCAATCGGCTTTGGCAAGTTGCCCGGGATCTGCGATGGACGCTGTTAAACAATCCACAAGATCATACGAGGATAGGCAACAGCATAAGCATGGATACCTCCCCAGACCTTACGTTCTTTAGAGGCATCAGTAATGCAAAGTGGATTAACACGGGACAAGCCTTAGGAAGTGATCACTATATCCTTTCCACGACGTTTAGCGCTGCGAAGCATAAAGACAAAGTGAGGGGGCATAGAATTACAGATTGGGACAGATTTACGAAAAACAGAGCAGACACTGTGAACGGGAAATTAATGACCTGGATGCATGGGTACAGGCGCTCAAAGAGGATGTAAATAATACCACGGTAGAAGGGCCAGTCGAGCAGGAGGAGTTTACCGCTGACTCGAGACTATTACACATGTGGGAAGCGCACGCGAGTCTCTTGAGAAGGTGGAAGAAGCAAAAACATAATGGCGTCCTTCGCAGAAAGACTGCCAAGTTAGAACGTAAAATCAAAAATTATACAATTTAGTTGCAAGCCAAGCAGTGGGGCCAAATTTGTGATCGCATGAATGGACAGTTTGGATGCAGAAAGACATGGCAGCTGTTAAGGCATCTTTTGGATCCAGCAGCAACAAAATGGGCGCAACGGGGACAAATGACTTGGTTAATGCATCAATATGAAGGCACAATTGTAGAGTTTATACAGGAACTTCGGAATCAGTACATAACTGATGGAATAGACGGTTGTTTACCACACTACTCGGGGGTGGAAAACTCAGACCTAGATGAAGAGTTCACAATTGCGGAGGTGGAGTTTGCCATGGGGCAGCTGCGTACTACGCCTGCCGCAGGTCCGGATGGAGTTACTAATAAAATGCTGAGAAACCTAGATTTCAAATCGCTCGGGGTGGTCACTGACTTGATAAATGAGTATTGGGGAGATCCCAGCACAATGGAAGCATGCTAGGATTATATTTATTCCGAAGCCAGGCAAGAAAATCTGCTTGGAAAACCTGCACCCCATATCGCTGACATCAAGTGTGGGCAAATTGATGGAGCACGTGGTTCTCAACAGGCTTCAGAATTATGCAGAGGACAAGGCCATCTTTGCCCCAACTATGATAGGTTTCAGGGCCAATTTGTCCACACAGGATGTCATGATACAGTTAAAACATGATGTAGTCGATCCCGGGCATGGCACGGGCACCAAAGCTGTATTGGGGCTTGACCTGAATAAAGCTCTCGACAATGTTTCGCATGAGGCAATATTGAATAACCTATCGGAAATTGGCCCAGGGGTCCGGACATTTCGCTACATCAGACCATTCTTGGAGGGCCGAACCGCAGAAGTTTCAATCGGAGATATCAAATCGAACTCATTCGCGTTGGGAGGCAAAGGGACGCCGCAGGGTTCAGTTTTGTCACCATTCCTGTTTAACATCGCCTTAATTAGAATACCGCTGAGGCTGGAGGAGATACCGGGACTCAAACACACATTTTATGCAGATGATATTACTCTATGGGTAACCAGGGGTAGTGAAGCGTATCTGAAAGAAACACTACAACAGACAGTTAATATTGTCGAAGAGTTGGCAGGGGAGGCGTGACTTTCACGCTCTCAGCCCAAGTACGAGCTCTTTGTGGTTCGGGACAAACCCAGAGGGCTACATGAAAGACACTACATTCCGCCACCACCGTTAGAGGTAAAGGTAGGGGGTAGGCCGGTAGCTGAAGCTCAGACGATTAGAATTCTCGGCCTATATCTGCAAACTAACAGGAAGAATAGGGTGGCCCTTGAAGAACTTAAGACCACGGTCAATGCTACTGTCAGGCTAATCAGAAGAATTGCTAACCGTAAGAGCGGGGTTAAAGAAAAAGAACTCTGTAAGCTGGTACAGGCGTTTGTGCTCAGCAGGATTACTTACGCGACACCTTATATGAAGTTGGATGCCGCAGAAAAAGGTAAGGTCGAGGCTATGATCCGGCAAGCTTACAAGGCAGCGCTTGGGTTGCCTAACAACGCGCCTACAGAAAGGCTGTTAAACTAGGGGTACACAACACCCTGGATGAATCTGGTGATGCAGCACGCTAGGCTTTCGACAACCAAAGCGGGCAGGATCATAATGGAAAGGACTGGCATTAGAGCAGAGGCTCCCACTGGGGACACTAAAATTCAGGTGCGGCGAGAGTTAACTAAGGCCCTGTACATAAAACCTTTGCCCAAAAATATGCATTCGATTCACCATATGCAGCGCAGGCAGGCAAGAGCCAGAGCTTTACACGTTGAGTACGGCGAGTACAAAGCGGCAGTCTATACAGATGTTGCGGAATATAAGGACAAAGACGCTTTTGTGATTGTGGTGGTGGACAGGCGGGGGCGCTTGGTCGCCTCTGGATCGGTTAAAACCCGCTCCTCGGAAACTTCAGAGGAAGCGGCAATAGCGCTAGCTATAACTAATTCGCAGGCGGGTTTGATTTTCAGTGATTCAAAGACAGCCATCCGAAATCTGGCGAGGGGCAGAATATCGGCGACCGCCGCACGATTTCTGCATGGGGCCACGGGACGAGAAATTAGAGAAATAGAAATTGTCTGGGTACCAGCACACCCTGGGAACCCTGGGAACGAGGCGGCTCACCTGAATGCTCGAGGTTTCGTCAGCCGGGTAGGTGAGCCGCCAGTTCCGGGGAGGTCCGCGAGAGATGGGCTGGTATCCTTTCATGACATAACGAATCATTATAAACTAGAGCGGAGGTTTTATCTGCCCCCGCACAAGCGGTTGACTAAGGCGCAGAAATGCGTCTGGAGAAAATTGCAGACGCGATCTTTTCCCAACCTTTACGTGTTGAACAAAATGTACCCTAAGGAGATTAAGCCGCAATGCAAATGGTGTCAGGCTGTGGCAACATATGATCACATACTTCGGTGATGTAGCATAGTGCCGCCGCCGGTGGATATTATGCGTGATCCCTCTCTTGAGCACTGGGAGGCCGTATTGACCAGCTCAGACCCAGTCGTCCAGTTAAGGGTCGTGGAGTGGGCCACACAGGTCGCCGCCAACCTTGGGTTGATGGCCATCTAACACGGAATCATCCTCAGTTGCTTGCTGACGAAATAAAGTTTTTCCATCCATCCATCATGCACGGGAGACGGTTGACGAGGACCAACGCCGTGGCGCCCATGCTTGCGTCGCTTAACTGTATTGACTTGCGTAGTCAGTTGCTGCATGGTACGCGCGACGCGTTTCTCTTTCTTGGCGTTCTCCAACGCCTTCTGTACTGTAAACGTGTCTTCCATCTTGATGAAAGACTGTACCAAGCTGGGCTCCCGCAACCCTTGAAGTATCTGATCTTGCATCATCGTCGTAGCTGCTGTGCCAAAACTGCAGGTGTCAGCCAAACGACTCAGCTCCTGTATGAGCTGGACAGCAGTTTTGTCCGGTTACTGCACCCTGCGTCGGGCCTGGGCACGGACGCAGACAGCGTCTTCAGGCGGCGCGAAGCATGTGTCGAGGACGGCTAGGACCTTATGATACGCGTCGCAAGCCGCACTATCTCCGGTAGGCTGTACACCGTCAAGCTGCGTCTGCTCGTTAGCAGCTACGTCCAGTCCTTCTAGCCCGAGCGCATTGAGAAACAATGCCTTCTTCCTCTCCGGCGTTGCTTCCGGGGCCGCCGCGTCGATGTAAACTTGCAAGACGCGGCGCCATTTTATCCAAGGCATTGGAAGAACGCCGGGACCCTGAAGGAAGACAGGTGGCGGAATGGTGGCGTTCCTGTTGCTGGCGAGACAGAGCGATAGGAGATGAGCAGCAGCCGCAGCAGGCGTCGTGAGGTAGCGTCCGAAACAGCACGTTAACTTGAAGCCAACTTGTTGAGTACCTGAAATACCCAAATGCAGGGGTAATGTACGGGTACGTGAGCGGTACAGAAGTAGTAGTCGGCAGGCAGGATGCTCACACTGTTCCTTGGTGTCCGTGGATCTGCAGAACTCGTCGCCAAAATGTTATGTCGTGCGTCGGACGCTACGCTCGGAGCATCAAAGGGGCCCGGCGCCCGGAGTGCTGGCCGCAATGACGGAGACAGCGCGAGCCGAGACCCAGCTGACACTCACGAAACTACGTTTATTCACAAGGCGCCACAATATATACAGCAGGACAGCGCTTCCTGACATACGTATTGAAGCCAAAACCACTATACAACAGATACCTTGCATACATTTTGCACAGTCGGGCAAGTGTTTAGAAGTCAGTTTATACTAGAAAAATGTAGGTTATCTCTGTCAGTGTTATACCTCCCCCCCCCCTTTTTTTTTAGGCCTCAAAAGTAGTGCACGTATTGCGAGATCAAATTTAAATGACCATGTAGAAATCGAGCACACAGGGAAAGTCAGGACGTAAATATCCAGCAGAAGGCCGTGACTGAATTCGAATAACAAGCGGAATAATAATTGTGTTCAAGGAAGATGTGTCCTACGGCGCCCCAACAATGGCCGAACGAGCCATACCATAACTGACCCGAGAACAAATCGCACGAAAGATGAAAGCGTAGCAGATATATCTACCACCCCACTGAGCGGCCAATCGTGCCTCGATTACCCTTTTCGAGCGACGAGGGTGGAGGGAATCCGCACCGATATACGTTTGACGCATTGAGCGAACAAATCGAGGAGTAAATGAAAAAAAAATGTGTCGAGATTTCAAATGACAGCGCGTGTGCCCTGCAGCGCGCGCAAGAAGAAAGATCGCTCGATGGTTCCACGAAAGCGCGCTCGTGCATTAGCTGACGTTCTACGAAAAAAAAAAATCGTGCGTGAATACGAATATCGCCTTCGAAAATTGTCAGCGGGTATCCCCATGCCGATTGATCTACCAATGATTGCTCATAAGCCGCCTAGTCAGCCTTTGGCGTACACCGAGTGAATCAAGTCCTAACCGCCATTGCGTTTGGCAGCATGCGGGATGAAAGCATGGACGCCGGTGAACGCAAGGGCCGTCGAATTCCCGATGCGAGCGCGACGCTTACCTATGGATGTGGTGGCGGTTGACCGAAGGGGATCGGGGAGGTGGCTCGAAAAAGGTAGCTGCAGGGAGGACCTGTGAGGAGCGGCAGCGACGTCAACCATCCGACAAGCGTCTGATGAGATGGCCGGTTTGCGGGTGCAATGGCGCGAGCTGCACGTGAGAACGAGCCCAGCTGCTCGCTTCTTCCTCTTCCACCATGCACACGCGTAGTACCCGTGCGCAGGCATTGCAGCCATTGTTGGTCGACTTTTTGGTGCGTGGCACGGTGAGCCACCACCTGTAGCTTTACAGATGAAAGCTCGACCACGACGCCGAGAATTGCCATAAATTATAAATTACTGTCGCTTGGCGTCCCGGGCCCTTCGGTCGCAAGTAACTAATTGTGAAACCCATTTGAAAAAAAAAAAATGGCAGCATATCCACGGAGTGAATGATGGGGAGTGGGGCGAAGCATTTGTCCGTCCATTCGTTCTTGCTTTCGTCCATTCCTGCGTACGTCTGTGTAACCGTCCATGCGTCCATCCACCCGTCCGTGCGTGCGTCTGTTCGTGCGTCCGCCCCTGCGTTCGTCCATGCATCCGCGCCTGCGTCCGTTCATGCGTCTATCCATGCATCTGTCTGTGTGTCCGTTCGTCCATCTATTCAGCACTCCAAGTACCACCATCTCGCATCTTTTCATCATATATTCTCCATATAGAAGCACCGCCAGCCAGCGGACATTTCAAGGACTAAACGGGAGGTGGCACATGCACACGTTCTTACGGCTTGCGCTTCGGGTTTACCTTCCACCTTTAACCACCTCGAGTTCACGGTATATACTAGTTCATTGTATTCATGGCTATGCGGCCCAACGCTCGCTAAAACTTTCTAAACCAAGGAGGTTACACCCAGCGAGTATAATGTAGAAACTCTTTCTTGTCAGATCGTGCTCAATGTACATGCCAATGGCTGCTAATGGGGATCGCAGCGTGCGCGTTACCTAAAGGCTGAATGCTCCTGTCTCTCATTCCCCCTTAGCAGCCATTAATATGTGCATTGAGCACTATCTTTTATTGTTCAACAACGCACAGAAGAAATCTCTCACCGGAACCACCTTGGAGGTCAAAATCGTAAGGAACGCTATTTCGGGTATGTGTCACTGGTGGTTACGTACTACGAGGGACGCACAAGCCACGCCATAAGGAGCCTCGCTTCTAAAAAAATGCCCCCATCTCCCCGAAAAAGAAAATCGTGAGGAAATGCGAATGCATTTCTTGCGCCGTGAGAACTCGGCGTAGTAATTTTAATGGCGTATTAAATTAATGACGAGACGAGGATTTGTACCGTAAGCGTTTGTTTACACATTCATCAGGCAGCGAATGGTCGAGAGTGAGGCACGCGCTTCACTGTATGTATATGTACGAGCGAGCGGACGAGACAGTGGGACACAGGGAGGAGAGAGAGAGCGGCGACGCACTTCACCTATCCTCTCTTACACACTGTCGCACTACATACTCCGGTTGTTAGAGGCGAGGATAAGAGCGGGCGCCAGCAGCTGTTGCTGGGGGACAGAGAGTGTGAGTAGAGAGAGAACGCCAGCCGGTGCACGGACAACGCCGGATGCCTGACATAGCCCCACTGAGAAATGCATTTGCATTTATTTTCGAAATAAACAGGATGTCTCCGTTCACGCTATAATGTTCATTATGCACGATATAACATATTTTGCAGACGAAGATTCACCAGCCCATGTGATACCGGCTTGAACCTCATCAGAATCTTCGTTGGATGTCCGACATCGACGATGAGTATTTCGGGGCTGCCACCACCACCTTCGTTCCTATCGTCACCAGGACACTCAGAAATTCCATGGGAGCAATAACTTTAGTTCTTGAAAACCGGGATCTATTGCCCGAAGCCATCATGTATACATGATGGCTTCGGGTGTTTCCGACCTACCTGCGATTCGTCGGAAGGCGATCCTGCTGAACTGCTTGGGCTTGGAAGGACAACGTATCTTCCAGACTCTGATTACAGACGACCAGTACCTCATGGCTGCGAGCGCTGGGGAAGCTACGCTGACATCTTCTAGCCCTGACGAGTTCGACCGTGCCATCAGGACGCTGGAAGGTCACTTCAAGAGCATGTTGAACGTCACTGCAGTGCGTCACTGCGTTTTTCTGACGTCATGGAGCCAATGTGTGGCTTGCTTCGAGGAAATGCGCCTTTCGGTTGGACTGCGGCAGCACAAAGCAGTTTGGAGCAACTGAAAGCCCGGCTAACATCTAACATTGCTAACATTGCGAAGTGCTTCATGTCTTCGATCCTCACCTACCTGTGTAAGTTACGACGGATGTCTCAGGATATGGATTAGGTGCGGTGCTTCAGCAGGATAACGGAACCTGACTGCAAACTGCCGCGTTTGCTTCACGCTCTCTGCACCCGCATGAACGGCAGTACTCAGTCGGTGAACGTGAGGCTTTTGCTTGTGTATGGGCTTGCGAACTTTGACACGTTTACCTGTGGACCCTACGGACTGATCATGAGGAGTTGGTTACGCTCCTCTCAGCAATTTGATTGATTGATATGTGGGCTTTAACGTCCCAAAACCACCATATGATTATGGGAGACGCCGTAGTGGAGGGCTCCGGAAATTTCGACCACCTGGTGTTCTTTAACGTGCACCCAAGTCTGAGCACACGGGCCTACAACATTTCCACCTCCATCGGAAATGCAGCCGCCACAGCCGGGATTCGAACCCGCGACCTGCGGGTCAGCAGCCGAGTACCTTAGCCACTATAGACCACCATGGTGGGTCCTCCTCTCAACGAAAGGTACAGGTCACCGTCCATTAAGGATATCGCGCTGGTCCTCACGGTTGCTTTGCTACAACTACACCGCGGAATACAGAAAGGTCGGCGAAAAAGTCGTGGCTGACGCTGTCTGTCGGCTGCTCGTACAGAGTTTACTCCACGGTGCGCCCGAAGAAGAATTCACATGCCTTTTGTCGCCAGTTGTCACCGTGCAAGAACTTCAAGAAGCAAGTGCCATGCCAATGATCAGGTTATCTGGAAAAGTTAAGCACCTCACGACTACTTCTTGGCCTGATGAGAAATTCCTGTCAAAGTAGTTGCTATCTTACTTTTACGTGAAGGCTGAACTCTCTATCGTATCGTATCGCCGGAGGACGGCGAGCCCCCGCGGGGAACTGCAGACATCTGGGCATGGGAGGATCGTATGACTAGGTTTCATGACATCACCACACATTACCAGTTACAAAGACGCATATACCCATCCCTTCACGAAAGGCTAAACAGAACGCAAGTGGTACACTTCAGACAATTACAAACAGATTCATACAGAAACCCCAGACTCATGCACGCCATGTATCCAGACATATACACTACAAACAGATGCACGTCATGTGGCGAGGTTGCCACCCTTAGTCACATGCTGTGGGAGTGTCAGGGCCTAATGAACAATTATAATAGTGCCGATTCGTCTCACTCTTCCACCGCAAGCCTCC
This sequence comes from Rhipicephalus microplus, assembly GCF_013339725.1. NCBI lineage: Eukaryota > Metazoa > Arthropoda > Arachnida > Ixodida > Ixodidae > Rhipicephalus > Rhipicephalus microplus. The sequence goes on along the minus strand of NC_051175.1, from coordinate 102,229,408 downwards.
GCTCGCGTTGGAAGGCCACACTGCTCAGCTCGAACCTGACAGCACAACTCTGGGCCGCCCAGCGTGCCGAGGAAGCCGCTTCGTGACAAGGTCTCGGAACCGCATCCGCGGTGGCCAGCTGGCCCACTAAAAACGCGGGACTCGAATCGTCTGGATTCGACAAATAAAGTTTATGTTCTTCTTCTATCGTGAGTGACATCCTATGCCGGGGTGACAGTATTGTCGTGCCGGTGATTTTGACACGCCGTTTTATGAATCTAGCCTACGAGTCACATCCAGGCATTAGTAGCACCAAATCTCGCCTGAGAGAGCCTTATTGGTGGCCATGCATGGATAGCCACATTGAAGAACTGGTGCGTGCATGCGTGATTTGCCAGTCATGTGACAAGTCCGCACGTACCCTTGCAATGCCCCTGCAACCTGTTCTCTTCTTGACGCTGCGTGGGGAAAAATTGCCATCGACATTGTGGGACCCTTCACGCAAGCTTTGGCCGACAACCATTTTGCGATTATTGTTATTGGCTATTATAGCAAGTGGCCTGAAGTGGCTTTCGTGCGAGATGCGAGCACGTGCTCAGTGAAGAAGTTTTTACTTGAACTGTCTTGCTCGAGAAGAATACCCACATAGTATTGTATCCGATCATGGACCACAGTGTTCTTCAGCAAGCTTTGACGAATTTCTCACAGAGCGCGGAATACCGCATTACAACTCTTCTGTGTATTACCCACAAGCTAACGGCTTGGTCAGAAGATTCAATTGGGTGCGGAAGACATATATCCAACTAACTTTGTTTGAAAGTCGTGATATACGAACGGCCATGCTTGGTTACCTGCAAGTATATGCGCGACTACCGGTGCGGCCCCCGCAGTTCTTATTGACCCCAACCTCGCACCAGACTCGACATAGTGGGGTTGTCTGACAGATGCTTCAGCACGAACCTATCAAGGGCGATTGAGCAGTTGCGAGAGCGCGTAAAAAACAAGCAAAGGATCTCGGAGAGCTACACTGATGAAAAACGTGGAGTTAAGGAACCCAGCTTTCGAATAACTCGTCCCATTCTCTACCACTGAGCCACGGTGGCGGGCATTCGCCCGTCCACTTTGTAGGGTATATATATGCATTTCAACGTGGTAGCGTCAGTCAGAGCCACATGTTGCCATTTAGGCGAGTGTAGGAACACTTCTTTTGCGCCTGTTAAGCAGGTAAGAGTGTTCCTACACTCGCCCAAATGGCAACAAGTGGCGCGGCCTGACATTCCCTCGTTTAAATGTCACCTGAGGCACATACGTGTCCACTGGTACGTGCCACATGTCTGACCTATAGAATTTGACTACGCATACGATGGGATTGTCATGTTCTTTGTATCACGGCGAGTCGTATTTGTCAAATCGTCTTACCCCCTCATACTAATTTTGGTTTGTGTGGCCAATCACTACCAGTGAATCTTCTATTTCTTCCGAAGACAAAACTACACATTCCGTATTCGTAGTCGCGGAATAATTTTCTTTTTACGTAGAAATCTATATAATGCGCGTTTATTGTTTGAATAAGAAACATAATCGAACGTCTGAATCTTCTTCTTTCCCTTCGAAATTTTTTCGTTTAAAAGCATCAGTGCAGACCTTCCAGTTTTTAAGGCATTGATCAAACTTCTTCCAGGGTGCCTTTCAGCGACTGAACTCCCTCGAGTAGGCTAGGTTCCTGCAAGAAGTTGTTTAAAGAGACCCTCCAACACGTTTTGAACATGGTCTGCAAACACTGCCGATGAGTAGTGGAGGATGCCGAAAACACGCGCGCCAAATACAGCCTGGAACATGAATTCTCAGCTAAAGTTTTCTTTCTTTTCTCTCGATAAATGACGCTACAGGCTCATAAAACACGTAAGTAGCAGCCAAATCTTAGCCATTGGCTGATTTGAACATGGCATATGCTCGGTCGTTACTCATTCCACCCTCTCCCCCATTGTGGTTATTGCAGGCCACTCAACAGTGGCGAGTATTTGCTCAAAATCTGTTGAACGTACCCGTTCGTGATTGAACCGCCACGGACGTCTTGTCATCATGGTGCTTAACCATCGACTTGATGCATCGAATACCGGCTGCCAATTTTGAATGTTAAATAACCCCAGGTCACTCGCGAGCCCTTCGCCACGAAGTCGCTCGTAACGATATCGGGTACTTTATGCCGGAGTGGAAGAGCTTCTGAAAGAATGCGTATCAATAAACATTCGTTCTCAGCAGACAAGAGGTCAATATTCTCAAATCCAGGCCTTCTCTAATGACCCCATTACCTGCTGGCTTTGCAAATGCCGCCGGTTTCTCGCTTGCGAATTACGCTGATATTTCTTGCTCCCACGCTTTTGCCGCAGTATTTACGATTTGCTCCTGGGTCTGGAAGCTACTTTCATCTTTCCCGGAATCTTTTATAGAGGCATTAACATTGAAACTGAGGCACTCCTAAGGCTCCTGCAAAATATATCTCTGCCATATAAAAATACATACAGCCGGCAAAAATAGTCATGACAACCTACTGTACCAATGGCACCACAATTATATTTTTCAGTTGGAAATTTGGAGGCCGCCTTAATATATATATATATGCGTGCGTCTTCTCGCCCCGCGCAAGTGAGGTAGATGTCCACTTTCCAACTTCTGGACACGAAGTCTGGAGCTGTGCGACCACCCGCCGGTTTCCCACGCCAGCCAGTGCGACAGGCGACTGACGGGTCGGACGCACACTCGAAGCGTCTACTCTTCGATGATGATGGTCGACGATGAACGCTTCGGTACCTCGAGGACGTCCACCCGAGTGGGTGGACGTCCTCGAGTGGGTGGACGTCCTCTACTTGGTATGCGAGAAGAGGCATTTGAAAAAAAAAACATGTCATGAAACCTTTGCAGCGATAATAATGAGAACTAACTAACAATTATGGAAAGAAAGCACAGAGTATTTTATTAGAAATAGTTGTAATGTAAATATGAAGGAAGTGAACGAAAAGAACTTGACACTGGCGGGGACCGAACCTAAGACCTCCGAATAGTGCGTTCGATGCTCTACCCCTGAGATACGTGGTGATCATCCCTCCGTTCACTACCAAAAAAAGTGTCCTCCCCTCCCCCCTCCTACGGGGAAGAATAATCTGATCAGATCTATGGGAGGGCGCTTGCTTTCTCCTGGACTGGCTATACTGGCGCTTAATTGGCACTATTTGAGATCTTTCGAATAAGAAAGGGGGTGCTTGCTCGATGTCTTACGCGATGGGCATTTAAACGTGCACTGCCGCTACAGCAAATGTAACTAGAGAGGCGAATGTCACGTTTCGCTTACTTTATAAACATTTTGGTGAAACATCCTGTACAGGCACTGACCGAAAATGTGCAAGGAACGCAAAATACAGCACTGTGAGCCTATACCTTGCTCAATATAATTTTCGGGCCCCGACCAAGAAGGACTCCGTCAGACAGCGCTGCAAGCGCCTGCGAGCAGACTCGGCCCCATGTTTCAGCGAAACTATGAATTGGTATTTATGGAGATTTTGGTTCAGGAATAAAGGTGGTGTGGAGAGTGAAACTCCAAGTGCTACCAAGTTAAACATATTGAACCAGAGGTAGTCAGCAAAAGAAGTGAAGGCCTTTAGAAAAATGGCCTCGAGAATGCTCTCCGAGTTTTTTTTCAGTTGTCTCAAATGCCGCTCGTATAGTTATAGAGGTCCAAGGAGAATCGGGAAGGTTAAGTACATTCGTTTTTTTTTCTGGCTCACCCAAGCTTGTCGAGGTTCGCTATACTTTCGAAATTGTGGTAGAAAGCAATTATTGGGATGGAATTTTGAGATAAAAGCCTGACGTGAAAAATAATGTGGATACCTGACATACGGTTTCCACTATACAGTCATTTCATAATAATTAATACAAGAGACATCTCACAGGCACCTGTTCAAAAAAAAGCTTATACAGGAAAAACGAAGGTTATCAATAGGTGGCATATTAGCCATTTTTTTTTTCAAATTCACAAGAATTGCACGCAATGCGACATCGAACTTCAATGATGGTATAGAAAACGGAGCGTGATGAGCTCAGACTGTACCAAGGAAGTCACTGCATTTCAATAACAAGCGGAATAATGAATGTATGAAGACGTGGTCTATTGCACCTGATGAATGGTCGAGCGCACCATAGCATAAGCGCTCCGAAAACAGTTAATGCGCGTGGGCGATGATACCGTAGCAAATTTATCGACCGCCCAACCTGACCACACGTATACCCGTTGCAGAACAGTTGGGTTCTTGTCGGTGTGGAAGCAGAGAAAAAAAAACAACTTGTGCATACTCGGTGACAACATTTCTTGGCAGTGGAGCGGAGGCTACGGAGCCAAATCGCGTGCATCCTACCGCCAGTGAATGTCGTTTCCACAATGTCGCCCGTGTTTTCAACGCGAAACAAACATCCTCCTCTATTTTCTACGTGAAGCTATTTGAGACGGGACGCAGCTCAGGCCATTGAGATATTGGTAATTTCCTGCAATTTACTTGTCGTGGCTTCGCTTTGTTGAACACGCGAGAGAAAGTCCCGCCTCTTTACGTGTACGTCAAACGCTAAGCGGCGTCTGCGTCTACATGGAACGCTGATGGTGCGTCCCCGTCACTTTCCAGAGCGTTACGAGACGCGCGCAAAATCGGGACTACTTGGCGTAGTGCTACAGGCATGTGCTTAACACTGGCATGTGTGAAGCTCCACCCCCGTAGCTTTCCTCTCAGTGGCAAGAAAAGTTGTCGCGGAGATCAGTAAATTAAATATATATATATATATATATATATATATATATATATATATATATATATATTTTTTTTTTTTTTTGAGTCGAGATTCTGTATATCAGCGCAAGCACCTTGGTGCACGCAACAAAGAAAAATATCGTAAGCGACAAGGGCATGCGCTTCCACGAGAGAAAAAAAAATCCTGCATTATTGGGAATATCGTTTTCGGGAAGGGTCGGTGGGTATCCCGTGTCGAACGAAACCACCTGGTCAGCCTTTGGCATACGTGTAGCGATTCTCAACCTCTCGACAGCTTGCGGCACAAAAGCGCGGATGCTGGCGAACGCAATGGCGCTCTATTGCCCGAGATGAGGATGACGCTTACTTCTGGCTGCGGTAGAGGCTGGCGGAAGGTGGCTGTCGTGGCTGCTGACCGGTGGTGGTGGTGAAAACATTTATAACCATTAAATGGTTACAGAGAGGTGATTGGGTTGGGGCCTTATTGGCCTCCTACCCTCACAGCACTAGGTGGAACCCCTATTCCGGGGCTCCATTGGCAAGCAACGCCGCCCGCGCCCGTTGAACCAGAGCCTCTTGGGCCTTCAGGTCTTGACAGCCGAGCAGGGCCGCCTCCCAGTCCTCTCTCGTGGGATTGGGGTTGGGGGGGATAGATGGATTAGACTGGCACGCCCAGACGATGTGAAAGGTGTCAGCCACCTCACCACAGAACTGGCACGTGCCATCAAAGGATGAATTGAAATGTTTTAGCACCGCCGGGCACAGTACAGTATTGGTAAATAGTTTTAAAAGGAGGCGCTCGTCAGCGCGATGCAGTCCCTTACAAGGGTCTGGATAGCGCCGGTGCTCCTCCTTGTAGTAATTGATAATATCTTTGAATGAAAGGGCCGAATTGTCTGATTGCGAGTAGGCTTCCAAAGACAGGGAGATAGCCCGGGAAGAGAGTGCGCGGGCGGCCTGATCGGCCTGTTCGTTACCCCTGAGTCCTTGGTGACCGGGTGCTCAAACCAGATTTCGCGGAGTTGGATTAACGTATCGGCAGCTAGGTTCCAGTATGCGCTGAGCAAGCGGTGAAGCCCACCCTAGCTGATAGTTCCGACAGGCCCCTCGTGAGTCGGTGATGATATGTTTAGAAGAGGGATAGGTAAGAGCCAGAGCGATGGCAATCTCCTCCGCGTGTGTTGCGCTGTAGGCTTTGAAAGTGAGCCCGTTTACGGTGTTTGCGTTGTGTATGACTGCGGCAGTATACCACCCCCCATGGTGCGGGCCGGCAACGTCCACGTAGCACACGTGTTCCTCTTGACCAAAGTGTCGCTGCAACGCTTCCGCGCGCGCCTGGCGGCGACCACTGTGGTTTTCTTTGCACATGTTGCGTGGAAGGGGTCGGACCCGGAGGGCGCGTCTCCAAGGTTCTGGCACTCTCACCCTTTCCTCAATATAGTAATCGTGTTTGATGTGTATTCGGTCCAAGAGGCGGCGACCGGAATGGGTCTGCGCAAGGCGCGTGTATTGGTTAATGAGGTGGGCTTCTCGAAGTTCCCGGTAGGTATTCACCACGCCTAGGGCCAGAAGTCTCTGGTTGGACGTGGTGATAGGGAGGTCGAGAGCCCGCTTGATAACTTTACGGTGAATGACCTCGAGTTGATCATCCTCGTGTTTGCGTAGGTGCAAGTAGGGAGTCGAGTAGAGTATTCTACTCGTTACGAAAGCATGGGCAAGCCGCATTGCATCCCTGCTTCGTAATCCGCCCCGCTTGTTGGAGACCCGGCGGACCATACGGCCTACCTGGTCTCCCACCGTGCGAAGTTTGGCTATTGTGGTGTCAGCCTTGCGTTGGTGGTGTATGAAGAGGCCAAGGACGTGGATCTCCTTGGCCTCACGGATCGGTCCCGAGGGAAGACTGATATGGAGCTGAGTTGTGTCCTGAGGGGAGGGACGCACGTGCACAAATTCTGACTTAGCCGGGGCACACTGGAGTCCGCAGTAGGTTGCGTAGTCGTCGACTACAGTCGCTGCTGCTTGCAGGCATGACTCCATGTGACCCAGGTTACCTTGCGTGGCCCAGATCGTGATATCATCCGCGTAAAGAGCGTGATATATCCCTGGTAAAGAAGCCAATTTGGGGGGAAGATGAAGCATGGCTATATTAAATAGGAGGGGAGAGAGGACCGCGCCTTGAGGAGTTCCCCTCGAGCCGATGACGTAAGGCCCATGTTCCTCATCTTGTATGCGTATGTAGGCTTGACGGTCTGTAAGAAACTGTCTAACATAATTGAATGTTTTATAACCACAGTTGGTCTGACTGAGGTGGTCAAGGATTACCTCATGCTTCACGTTGTCGAATGCCCCTTTAAGATCCAAGGCCAGGACTACCTTGTCATTGTGGGGGCATTCAACAGGATCTAATATGTCATGGTGGAGCTGTAGAAGTATATCCTGGGCTGACTTCTGAGGGCGGAATCCAAACATGGTGTCCGCAAAAGTGTGCTGTGTTTCTAGAAACTCGGAGAGTCTGTCGCGCACCATCGTTTCCATCAGCTTGCCGACACAAGACGTGAGGGAGATGGGGCGAAGGTCCTCCACGTCAATAGGTTTACCTGCCTTCGGGATGAAGGTCACGAGAGCTGATTTCCATTCAAGAGGGAGAGGAGTTTCTCCGTCCCAAATGCTATTGATGTATTTGAGGAGCATGGCGTAGGCTGCGTCGGGAAGATTGGCCAACAGTTTGACCGTAACCTGGTCACGTCCTGGTGCAGTGCCACGCTTCATATTGCGTAAGGCCGCCTGGAGGTCGTGGAGCTGGAACGGGGTGTCCAACTGCGTGTTCTTTTTGCCTGCGTAGGAGTATGCGGCCGTCCGGGGGTCCTTGGTGGTGCACAGGTATCGGTCCCTGAGCGTGTTTGCCAGCTGTGTTGTCGTTCCTGTAAAGTTGTGCATGACCTTATGTAAGTGACGTTGAGTTTCCGTGCGTGTTTGTGTTGGATCGATGAGAGCGCGAAACAGGCGCCACGTGTTGCGACCAGACATCTGGCGTGCAGCCGTGTTGCACCTGTCCACCCAGTTAGTGTCGGCTAGCTGAGCAGCATATTCCGCAGCTTGCTCCGTGAGTTCTAGGATGCGTTTCTTGAGGCGTCTGTTATGTTTCTGTTTTTTCCATCGTTTGGTGAGGCTGCGGCGGGCCTGCCAAAGATGGAGGAGGTGGTTGTCCACGTCCGTTTGAGTTTCCGTGAGCTGTATCAGCTGTTCGTGTTGTTTCAGTGTAGACGTCAGTGATTTAGACCAGGTGTCGTATCCCGACTGGAGAGGGTCTACAATAGGTAGAGTGGTGCGGAAAGTTGTCCAGTCTGGGATACGAGCTTGTTTAAGTGGGCGTTTTAAGGGACGCATGTACACGGTTGTGTTTAATACACAATGATCACTACCGAGAGTGTCCTGTGTGTTGAGCCAGTCGGCATGGCGTATGTTGCGTGTAATTGTGAGGTCCGGGCAAGTATCTCGTTGAACAGAGTTGCCTACACGTGTTGGGCTGGCGGGATCAGTGTGGAGGGTGAGTCCAAGTGTAGAAAGAAGTTCCGCAAGCTTCCTTCCACGCGTGTCTTCTCGTGGGTAACCCCATAACCTGCTTGGGGCATTGAAGTCGCCGACGATCAGGAGGGGGTCCCGTCCTGCCACCTGCATAGCTTGTGTGAAAGTTGCGCTGAGCGTGACGTTCTTAAGCTTTGGGGGACAGTAAATGTTTAAAATATGAACAGGTGGGTCAGATCGCCTTATAGGCAGCACCGACACCATCGTGTATGGGAAAGGCGGTGTTGTGGGGAGTGTGACTTCCTGGGCAGTATATTGCTTGTGAACAAGTATACATGTCTCCGGGTTGTGTTGAAATGTAGTGTAATTTGTGAGTTTGACGTCCGTGCCGGGTTCCTGAAGGGCAACCACGGCAACTAGGAACTCAAAGGTCTCAAGATAGAGTCGGAAATGAGCCCGCTTCTTGTGGTTTTTGAGACCTCTGCAGTTCCACTGTGTTAGTAACAACGGCTGAGTTGCTCTGGCTCGCGACCTAGGGTTGGAGGCCATGTTCGGAGATAGAGGGTGGGGTTGTGTTGTTAAGATTACTCAGTTCACTAGCACCCTGTGCTGACGTACTGGAGTCTTCAGAAAAGTCCGACTCATCTGGAGTCACTCTGTTAAATTTTGAGGGGCGATTAACGTCCCTAATTGGCCCTACGCGCTTGAGGACGCGTGGATTGTCTTGTATCCACTTTTGGATAATGTGAGTTACTGTTTGTGTCACCTGTGCGATGGCAGTCTCCATATGACGCGCGATGGTGTCGTGAATAATTTTGGGGAGGTCGGCCAATTGTGTTTCTATTGCATTCACCTGGGTCTCCAGGGCCGCGACGCGACTCTCTACAGTAGTAGGAATCTCCCTGTCTGTTATATTTTCCTCTTCGTCGCTCAACGACGGCTTAGTAGTGAGATTGGTTCTGAGCGAGTCAAGTTCGCTGGCTAGTTTTTCATTCTGAGATCGCAAAAGGGCGAGCTCATGCCTGAGTTTTTGTGTTTGGGTAGTGCTTGTGGCAGAAGAAGGTGGAGAGGAGGGAGAGGAGGCGACCTCCACCCAACTGCCTACCTTGGGTTGGTTGCGTTGACGGGAGTCAGTTCTGCGTTATAGTGGACGAAACGCGGAACGTTCGTTCCCGCGAAAGTCAACACAGCTACGTTGGAGTTCCCCAGCTTGCGCGCATAGACTAGTTCACCGCCACGCCACTGCACACTATGTTTCAAAGACGCACTGGTTTCGAGGTTGTGCACAGAAATCACGCCGCGACACACATCACCGGTGAGCTTGAGGTGACCGCGAAGCGGCAGCGGTCCTTTGCTGGTGTTGATTTGAAAGTCCGACAGCAGTTTCTGAACCACCTCGTTATTCTGCGTGCCACAGATGATGATGTTTTGCTCCCAATTGGGAGAAATGGTGATTTCATTCATGTGCTGCCTTCCAATGAGTGGGGAAATGGCAGCGCCGAGCTCACCTTGTTGAAACGCTGCCTTGAGGGCTACTGTGATGCGTGGCTTGAGCACGATCACGTAGTCGCCAGGATTCATCCTGACCGTTGGTTTCGGCGTCCACTTGGAGACTGGTGAAGTCTTTTGTGGAGCTTTAGAAGATGGAGCGCGAGCGTCTCCAGTGGCTGAATTGTTGAGAGGAGTTTTCAGTGCAGACGCTCCTTCCGCGTTTCTTCGGCGGCGACGCCAACCCTCGACGAGTTGAAAAATGTCAGCTTGCTCCGCCGAAATGGTGGATGGGCCGTCGTCTGATGAATTTGTCGGGATATACGACCACGACAGAGTCGTAGGGTCGTAGCCACGTTGTTCAGGCTGCGCCATGTTGAGGAGTTGACCGAGCGGCGTCTCCGCATCCAGCAGCGGCGGAGCCGCCGCCGGGAGGCTTAGCTCGTTTGCTACGTTATGATGCAAAGTTGCTCGAAGTGGCCGAAAATTGGGCGTACCTGGGTAAGATCGGTGTCTCCAGAATCTTGCTGACTTGGCAGATGCAGTCACACAAGTTTTAGAGCAGCCACATTGAAAAGAGCACGGTTCCAGCCGAAAATCGACTGAGCCGATGAGCGTCGCGTCCGATCACTTCGCGAAGCGCCCGCGTCTCCCCGCTGCTGACCGAATGTAGAGCTGCGGAGAGGACTGCGAGCGAGGTGCAGCCATAGAGAAAGAAGAAGACAAGAGAGGACACTCCGCGAAACCTGGCCTTAGGAAGTGCGTCACGATTACGTAATCAACTAGTGCTCTCATCAAACGTCAGAGGGCGCAAGCGCAAAAAAAAAACAGTTATAATCAATGCAACAAAATTGTTTTCCCAAAATATTAATTATACGCCCAAACTAAGTATGTTCTTTATACATAAAAACAATTTATTCAACACACCTTACGCGATTATTTTTCTCCAGCCGTACTGTCATAAACACCATCCACCCAGTGACAAGCCCATGCATGACTGACAGCGAGAACCTTTCGTCGCTTTCGTCAACGTCGGCTGCGTCGACGTTTTCAAGCGTGAGATAACAGGTGAGGCACGTTTTCAAGCGAAGATTGTTGAATGACATGTTGTTGGTCTTGTTCAGTCATTTTTTTCAGAAAACGGTTGCACCTGTGCGAATAAGACACCGTGCAACAAACATAGAAAGATGCACGCACACACGTTGCGCTTCGTGTGTGCGAGTTTGTTTCTTACGTGGGGTCTCATTCACGCAGTTGTAACCTTTTTCTGTAGCTTGTAAGGACGGGGAGGTTCGCTAAAAAGAAAGTTTGCGGCTCTATGCGGCGGCTTGACGGGAACATTGTGCAACGTATGCAGTATAGCAAAGGCGGCACGGCGTCAAGCCGAGGCGACGCGTGCTGCGTCTGCCACGGACGCGAGCATCTGTACCTTTCATCAGTGAAAGCTGGCACTGTTGATAATTCCAAAAATCACAAATTACTTGTTTCCTTGTTGGTGCCTTCTCTTTTCTTCCACGTTCTACCAATTTATGCGTTTGAAAGAGTTGTTTAAGTTTCCCCATGCTACAAGCTTTGTAACTTGTACCAACTGCACATATATGCAGATTTTCTGAGCGTCGCTTCAAATAGTGACTGTGACATGACTGCAAAAGCTGCACTGCAAGGTGCGGATGAGCTTTAGTTTGTGTTATTTTAAGCCTCCTGCTTACACATTGTCGTAATTTCATTTCTTCAGGACCTGCGGTAGAGGCTTCAAAAAGCGGCTCCCACACATTGAGGTGCCCCGATGAACAGGGTGCGTTCAGTGTCGCGATTTCTCTTTTTTTACCCAAATTGGCTGCTGACCAAACCTCTGCAGGTGGCAGCTCCCTTGTAGCTGGTGAAAGAATTTCCGCCGACTTCGTCTTGCCGGAGAAAACCTTAACCAGTCATTCAGCTGTCACAAAAGGAACTTGTGTGACCGGTAAGTTGTATGTTCACTTCAACACCAGAGTGGATTGATATAGAGACTTCCGCAGGCCGCTCGCAAGGTTGTTCCGACAGCACTGTCCGAGGCACTGAACAAGCTTCACAAGACCCTCCAGAAGATGTCTCTGCCAACAGCTCCACGTCTGAGTGCCCTAGAGAAAATGGTGACTATGCTTTTATTGCAGCTGTTTTAATGTGCTATTTTATGTTTAGGACATTCTGAGGAAACTATCCTCAAAAGGACACTACGTGTGCACTTACAAAATGTAAGGGTGGGCTCTCAGTGATTTTCATTTTTTTTTGTGCATTGTCAACATTGTGAATGGTTTGTTTTCAGGTAGTGGAATCGAAAACTTTGCACCACAGAAAGTTGTGCACCTTGGGTCTGAAAGAGCGAGGAAAGTGCTCGTATGGGATTAGTTGTTCTTCGCTTTTACATCCATTTTTTTTGTTTATTGCAGTGCGTTCCTGTGTGCCAGCGACAATGTCTCCATCAATGAAGTACAAGCAAACCATTAAACATCTGCAAGCCAAAGTAGCAGCACAGCGGAAAACTATCAAAAGACTGCGGAGACAGCCTCACCAAACTAACCACTCGTTCGTTGCATACATTGTTTTGGTTACCCGCTATGAGGAGTAGGGACACTGTGTATTCGCTCGAAGTGATTTGCATAACCTTAAAAAGAATGTTGGGTATCCTGTCTGTATTTTCGTAGCGAATGCGGGCGAACTGTACACTTTACTGGGGGTCGCTTGGTCACTGTGTATGCTTTATCTCTCCAGCTCAAGTAATATATCGATAACAAAACCGCTTGTTGAAATGTCTTCGAGAGGGTAAGGAACACAGTATGAAGTGGGCGCAGTTCACGTTATCACGCTTTTTGTATTTTAGCTTCCCATCAACCTCCTCATCTCGCCCATCAAAATTATCAAAAGAATACCCAAACTTGTAGCGTTTGATGGGGCTGCGGACGCTGTCATTTTATTTTTATATAGCTTGTGAGTGATAACGTACGGTGTAGAGCCTTTGTGAAAAATAATGAGCCAAAGTGGTTTCCTTCTGCTATTTATTAGCCCTGTAATACCGCTCTCGTAACACCAATTAAGGTCCACAATTCTGGATAAGTGATGACTACAATCTATTTTAGCTCGCAAGCGTCACAGCAACACCGAGATGCAAATCACTTAGGATCTTAAGTTTTTGATGATAAGAAGAGCCACAAGACCTGCCAGTGTTGTAGCTTAAAGTTTGTCTTTCACGTAGTGAGCAAGCTGCAAAGCCCTACCTTTCTGAGGACAAGCAGGCATCAAGTCTGCTTTTTTTTTCATTTTGGGCTAGCTGTTCTTAAGCACAGCCAGCACACTGCAGATTTGCCTTTCTGCTATATTGTGTCGTGTGGTTTCTGTGCACTCTTTTTTTCTATGCATTATTTTGGTTAACCCCAGGCGTGATTCGCGACTTCATTGCTGTGTATATGTCACTTCTTTCTTCTTCAGCATTGTGCGCTGTGTTTTTGCCATAGATCCTTACTTACCCACGGGCCCGGTGTGTCATACTTCACCAGCTTCTCGGCTTCTGCCAACTCTAGCGATGTGTGCGTTGTCTGTGTTCTCTCTGTATTTGTTACAATATTTGTTACAATTTATTTGTAAGGCGAAATGCATTTGTTGTCTACCTTTGTCATATTGTGCTTTTTATATTCTCAGACTCTACCTTGCCTTTGAATAAAACATTGCGGATACTCTGTCTCTTTGACTGATATATACATTGATCACTTGTTCCAAAAGAACAAGTGAACAAAAGAACAAGCGCGATGAATAAAATCGTAGTGAATTATCACTACCTGCATGTCTTTTTATTATAACTTAATCGAAATAAAAATAAAAGTAAAAATTCAAAATTTGCGCCAGTGAAATCGAAACAGGAAGCGCACGCCGCTTGCTCTCACCAACCACCAGGTGTGCTAGGGTCGATTGGGCCGCTGGGGTCTACGGGAGTGTCCGCTCTTCATCTTTTTTTATTTCTCTATGGTGCAGCGTTGCCAAATTTCGACGAGCGTCTGATCACATGGCCGACTTGTCTTGTCTTGTCTCCTAGGAGACCTTGGCTCATACCCACATGGGGGATTTGCCACACTGTACCTCATAATAGATCATTTTTTACAACGCTTGCTAAAAAAATAAAGAGAAATTAGATAGGAACAATAATAATGTTCCTTTGAAAAAACTTGAAAAATTGCAGAAGAATGCGATAAACCAGATTATACAAAACAAATTAACAAGAATGAGGAAGGGGGAGAAAGAATTGGATATATCTGGCAGTACCACTAGCAGCGTATCCTTCCGGTTGCCTGAATGAATTTATGTAGCGCTGACAGAATAGCACTGCGGCCCACACCCAACTGACTGGCTCCAAACGATAATAGGGTGGATGTATTGACTGGCAATCCGAGCATACCAATCGGTCTTTCAAGAATTATTCGGCGCAGTGAGGCGAAGCGGCGGCATGTGAGAAGAAAGTGATCTATTGTTTCCGGTTCATTGCAAACGACACATAGTGGCCGACTTGTCGTTGGAATGGCACGAGCTGTGCGTGTGAACGAGCCCGGCTGCTCACTTCGTCTTCCAACGTGCACACGCGTAGCCCTCGCGGGCACGCAGGTGGCAATTGTTGGTCGACTTTGTGGCCAGTGTGGCCAATCCCCCATGTGGGTATGAGCCAAGATCTCCTAGGAGACAAGACAAGACAAGACTTTGTGGCACGCGGAAAGGTCAGGTATTGCCTGTGGCTTCGCATAAAGAAGTTCAACCACGACGCTAAGGATTAAAAAAAAGTAACTGTGGCTTCGTGTCATCTTCAGCAGCAGGTAAACTATACGTGAAACCTATTAAAAAAAAAAAACTCACGGTATGTGGGGATGCCGCCAGGGGGCCAGAGGGTGCGGACGCGTTTCACGTCGGTTCCGCGGATGTTTTATGTTTGTGGCAGAAATTCAGATCTTCGATCAACGGCATTCTACTCAGCAGTTTCTGGAAGGTCAGCGAATCCTGCCTATATCAAGTTTTTCGGAGGTGAGCCGCTTTTCTGGACACTGTAGCTCATTTATTGCGGTGCCACACTGGCACACGAACTAAGCCTAACGCAGCACCGGTAGACGCCGTCGCTCGCGCTGCAGACGCGGCCGGCGTCTATGCCGAACCTAGCGAGCAGTGCGACGCCCCTTTGCTACTCGCTTAACGGCTTTATCCTCGACTGCAATGGAAGTTGTTCACGTAGACGGTGAAGAAATATCGCCGACAGATGTCCGCAAGGAGAATGGCTGGCTCGAGGTTCGGGCCAAATACAAGGAACGCAAGGCGCGCGTCGCGGGCACTGACCCTGCTGCGGAGACCGCTGACGCGCTCAACGATGATGAAGCGTTTGTCAAAAGAGCAGCCAGAAACGTGCGACGACTCAGCATGGCGACCAAAAAACCGAATCTGCCGGTGGACGACATCAAGGTCATCGTACGCCCTAGAGATGGCTTCAGCACCAGGACACATCGTGCTGCTCGGATCGGCGACAGCATACGTGCCGCTGCCGGACTGAACCAAGAGGAAACCAGAGGCGATATCTTTCGCGTAAACGAAAGACAGAATATTGTAGTAGTGAGCACTCCATCGGAAGAGAGAGCCAGAAGATATTGTGAAATCTCCAAGCTAACCATGGGAGACAAAGATTACGCAGCGAGGGCATATGCAGCCGCGCCGGAAAATACAACCAAGGGCATCATCCGTGGGATTCCCGACGAAGATTCTCCTGAGGATATTGAGAGACACCTCGTCAACGAGCACAACCCTTCGTTATTGCACGCGAAGAGGATGGGAAGCACGGCACACGCTATCGTCGTATTCGAAGGAAGTGTAGTGCCGCGCTACATATACTACAACGGAACGGAGCACCGCTGCGTGCTCTACAAGAAACAGTACGAGACGTGCTACGCTTGCGGCCGACTTGGACATCGATCCGACGTTTGCCCCAACCCAGAGAGTAGAAGATGCAGAGGCTGTGGCTGTGATGATCCACCGCAAGACCACTGTTGTGAGCCCAGATGTCGACTTTGCGGCAAGGACCACCCTACCGGAGACAGGAAATGCCAAGCCAAGTACAGAACTCCTTACATAGTGAAGAAACGCCAGTGGGAAAGAAGGCAACGTGAGGAGGACGCAGACAAGAGCTATAGGGTGTACGGCGAAAGTGGACACGCCTGTTCGGCGCTGCGTGGGGAGAGACGAGGCCGATCCGCCTCGCGTTCTCGCTCCCGCTCCCGGTCCCGGTCTCACTCCCGCTCTCGGTCGAGGAACGCCGAGCGCCAACGAGCCAAGGACAGACCTAAGTCCCAGGGCACGTCTCCCGCCAGTACCGACACTACAGCGACGCGAGCTGCCGGACCCGGTGGTAACGACAGTCTACCCAAAGCCTCCAAGGTGAGCTGGGCGGCAGCCGCCTCCGGCGAGCGTGCGCGGTCTGGCACTGCCTTTTCTAACAGTGAAGGTCAACACGACATGATCATGCAAATTCAAAAACGACTCGAGCAATTGGAGAGAGATAACATTAGATACAAAAACGTAATTGAGGAACTCAGGGAGGAAAATGCTAGTCTAAAAAATGAGGTAGCTAAAAAGGGCGGAACGATCCGATTGCAGGACAATCCAGGGGAGGTACTATCTAAGGATGAAACGGTGCCGACCCCCTCGAAACGCAGGGCAGTTGAAGTGGACCCGGCGCAAGCCGAAATTCAAACACATAAAACAGAGGAAAGGGATAGGAAACGGCACGATGTCGAAGACGACATAAGCATAGTCAGGAAAGAAATAGAGGATGAAAAGAACACGCGTAAAGCAGAAATGGAACGAATGCTTAGCCAGCTTACAGGCGCGATGCAGCAGATAACAACTACAATGCAGCAAATACAGCAACAACTCGCCACCCTGCAGATGAGGGTTGAAAACAACGAGCGAAGGTTACCAGCTAGCAGCTGCGGGCCTCTCAAACAGACTGGGAAACCGTACCACAGACCAGTGGACACAGAGACTAGGGAGAACACTGGCAAATATTAAATTTTACTATCATCATGGCTACTCACAATACTAAAAATTACGTAATTTGGCAATGGAATTGTAGAGGATACGCTAGAAAGCGGGGACATCTTCAACAGTACCTGATTAACAAGGAGAAGCCAGATGTGATACTTCTACAGGAAACTAACGTTAAAGCTAAGTTATCCGGTTACAGGTCATTTCAGGATAGCGCTCCTCGGGACAAACCGGCCGTCGGGACGCTAGTCAAACGTAACCTAACCGTAACGCAGCATGAGATAAAGGTAAACGCGATACCACACCTGTTGGTGGAGATAGTACCTCCAAAGAATCGAGACAATAGTCTTTTCATTCTTAATGTGTATAGTAGCCCTCGACTTAAGCACCGCTTCCGCGCGCTACTCAAGAAGGCGGCCGGCATCGCGGGGACCCGAGCGCTCCTCGTAGCGGGAGACTTTAACGCTCATCATTCCGCATGGGGCTACAAATACGAAAACCTGAAAGGCAAAAACCTATGGGAGGATGCTCTACTGGAGGGTCTCACTCTCATTACCGACCCCTCCGCGCCTACGCGACAAGGAAATAGTGTTTGTGCTGATACGTCACCAGATCTCGCGTTCGTTAAAAACATAACAAACGTATGCTGGACGAATACACAGGAGGATTTGGGCAGTGATCACACTATTGTAGAAATTCGTGCCATTGCGGGGCCGTGCAAAAAGAAAAGCAAGCTACTAAAACTTGTAGAGTGGGACAAGTTTAGGCAAAACAGGGAAAATAGGATTGACTCCTCGGAAAATATCGAAGATATAGAAAAGTGGACATCAATGCTGAGGCAAGATGTCGCGGCAGCAACGCATGAGGTCCCTCCTGAAGCAAACCTCCAGGTCCTAGATAGTAAGCTTCTGCATATGTGGGAGGCTAAACGTAGCCTACAAGCCCGGTGGAAAGTACAACGACACAATAGGACTTTACGTAGGCGAATAGCTAAACTGAATAGAGACATCGAGGAATACGCTTTACAGCTTTGCAAGTCACAGTGGGAAGAGACGTGTAATAGCATGGATAGCCGGGTAGGGTTCACCAAGGCGTGGAATCTCCTCAGGTTCCTGCTGGATCCAGAGGAGACTAAAACAGCATATAGGCAAAATGTCAACAAGATAATCAACGTCTACAAAGGCACCCACGCAGAACTCTTGCATGAACTCAGGATGAGATACACTAATCCGACTAGACCCGTGCTCCACTCTGAATACAAAGGCACTGCGAACGAGTGCTTGGACAGACCTTTCAGCATTGCTGAAGTACGCGCGGTGCTGCACAGGCTCAACACGAAATCATCGCCCGGACCAGACGGGGTTACGAACAAAACGCTTCGGAATCTAGATGACACATCGATAGAGCACCTCACGGTTTTCCTTAACGAATGCTGGGAAAAGGGACGTATTCCCCGACAGTGGAAAACCGCCCGCATCGTTATGATACCCAAACCAGGAAAGCGCATACAGCTGGAAAATCTAAGGCCGATATCGCTGACGTCCTGCGTTGGTAAGGTCATGGAGCACGTGGTCCTCGCGAGACTAACAAACTTTCTCGAGGACCACGATCTGATTCCTCACACCATGCTGGGCTTCAGGAAGAGCCTCTCCACGCAGGACGCCATGCTACAACTCAAGCACCAGGTAATAGACAGCATGACCACTTCTACCAAAGCAATCTTAGGCCTAGATTTAAAGAAGGCGTTTGATAATGTCAAGCACTCGACTATACTTACCCGAATAATAGAACTAGGACTCGGTAAAAGGACGTACGACTACGTCCGTGATTTTCTAACGGACAGGACAGCGAGGATCACATTGGGAGAATTAGAGTCAGGAGAGATAGAGATGGGCAGCGCCGGCACTCCTCAGGGTTCGGTGATTTTGACATGTCGCCTTAGAAGACGACATTAACGAAGTGCGCGCGGGGCACTGGCGCTGTGGCACGAGCGCGAGCCTGGCGTCGAACGCTGGCCAGGAGTGACTCCAACGCCTGGGCTACGCTTTTGAACTTGTTCACGTTTCCTGTCCTTTAATAAATCGTCTACAGTCACAAGCGGCTGTACAGACGTAACAGTTGGCGACGAGGAAGACTGGATCGACGCATCGGCACTCCACCGACGTCAAGGAAATAACATGGCGACGCCCGACTTCGGTCGGCTACCCGAATTCAGCGGCAGCCCCAGCTCCTGGAGATCCTGGTATGGGAGGCTACAGTTCTTCTTCGAGGCTAACGAGATTACGGACGCATCGAAGAAACGTGCTCATCTGCTAACGCTGTGCGGGGAACAGACTTATGACATCGTCTGCGCCCTCGTTCAACCCAAGCAGCCCAACCAAGTGAGCTACGAGGACATAGTCAAGATGCTCAAGGCTCACTTCGATCCACAACCGTCTGAGGTCTTCTGCAGGGCACGATTCCAGCGACGTGACCAAAAGCACGACGAAACGGTCAGTGATTACGTCACGGCGCTCAAGAAGCTAGCAGCAGATTGCAATTTCGGGACAAGCGCAGACACTGCAGCGAATCCGACAATGCTGCCTATGGACGTCATGCTGCGTGATCGTTTCGTTTGCGGTCTTCGGAACGAGCAGGTCCAGCAACGGCTCTTCGCAGAAAAGGACTTGACGTTCAAGAAAGCTTTCGACCTTGCACTGCGAGCTGAAAACGCCATCGAAGACCAGAAACGCGTGAAAACCGAATTTAAAGAGTTTCACGAATCCTGCATAAGCACATGCAAGATAGACAACCAAGGTCACTCTAGTGCCTCTGCCCAAAAGAAGAAACAACGCTGTTGGCGTTGTAACGCGCTACATAATCCGGACACTTGCAAGTTCCAGACAGTCTCCTGCAACTACTGCAAGAAACGCGGACACATTGAAAAAGCCTGTCTGAAAAAGCGGAAAGAAGCAAAAACGAGCAACAGCATCGAATATCCCCAACAAGGAACTTCGACAGCTGCCTCAGCACCAGTGTCGACTCAGCAGGACTCATCAGACGTGGCCCTTTACGAGCTCAACACCGTAACCAACGCGTTCAGCACACAGAAGGTCATGACTCGGCTACGCGTACATGGCAAGTTCTTGGATTTTGAAGTCGACTCGGGTGCAGCCTGCACACTCATCAGTGAGGTCACGTTCAAAGCTACGTGGACAGATGATCGACCACGGCTTCAGACCGACAACATGCTCCTACGCACATGGTCAGGACAGTCTCTTCGAGTTCTCGGATGTGCAACGGTGATTGTTACGCACGGAAACAAAACCATGACACTACCACTTGTTGTCATCAAGGGAGCAGGTTGTAACCTCCTTGGACGAAACTGGTTTCCTCACCTGGGTATACAGATCACGGGCATCAATGATGTATCCGGCGATGAACTTGTTTCGAAGCTTCTCGACAAGTACCAATCTGTATTCGACGAGGACATATCAGGACACATCGGTCCAGCGGTACAACTAGACCTCGTGGAAGGAGCGAAACCAAAGTTCCTAAAAGCACGGCCGGTTCCTTTCGCGCTCCGGTCAGCTGTAGAAGCAGAATTGGATCGACTGCAAAGTCAAGGCATAATCGAGCCAGCACAGCATTCGGATTGGGCAACGCCTCTCGTACTGGTTCGAAAGAAGAATGGCTCGTTGCGAATATGCGGCGACTACCGTTGCACAGTGAACCAGGTATCAAAGAAGGCAGACTACCCACTTCCCTCAACTGATGAAGTGCTCAGCCACTTGAGGGGAGGCAAGGTCTTCAGCACCCTGGATTTAGCACAAGCGTACCAGCAACTTCACGTGACGCCAGAGACAGCAGAGATATTGACCCTGAACACGCTGAAGGGACTATACAGGGTCAAGAGATTGCCTTTCGGAATTTCTGCAGCCCCAGCCATTTTTCAACGTTTTATGGAGACAATGCTGTCAGGCATCACAGGCGTGTGCGCATACCTAGATGACGTGATCATCAGTGGGAAAGACGCCACGGAACACGCCGAGAGACTGGAAGAAGTGCTGAAGAGGCTACGAAACTACAATCTGCGCCTCGGAAAAAACAAGTGCTGCTTTGCGGTGCGACAAGTTTTCTTTCTGGGACACCGAATCGACGAGACAGGCGTCCACACAAACGAAGAGAAAGTTCGAGCCATAACGGACGCTCCAGCACCAAACTGCAAACAAGCGCTTCAATCATTTCTCGGAATGCTGGCTTTCTACGACAGATTCTTGAAGAACAGGGCAACAGTTGCCAGCTGCCTATACCAGCTTCTTCAGAAGGACGCCACGTGGAGATGGGAGACAAAGCATCAAGAAGCCTTTGACAAGCTTAAGGCATTGCTGCTCAGTCAGACCGTACTGGCACACTACGACGAACAGAAGGAGCTTCTTGTCTCTTGTGATGCTTCACCATATGGCATAGGAGCTGTTCTGTCTCAACGTGATGACCAGAATAGAGAGGCGCCAATCGCTTTTGCATCTCGGACGCTAGGGCCGGCAGAACGCAAATATGCTCAATTGGACAGAGAAGGCCTTGCTGTGGTGTTTGCAGCCCACAAGTTCCACAAGTATATTGCGGGAAGAAAGGTGACTTTCGTCACTGACCACCAACCACTGCTCGGCATACTGGGTCCACAAAAGCCAACGGCTCAAGTCCTTTCTCCACGGATGACCAGATGGTGCATCAAGTTATCGGCGTATGACTACAGCATAATCTACAGGCGTGGCAAGAACCATCAAAACGCGGATGCGTTGAGCCGTTTGCCATTACAAGAACGTCTCGATGAACCCTGGCCTCCAGGTGACGTACTATTGTTCGAAGCGTTATCGAGACCTCCGTTGACTGCTGCCGAGATAGCACGCCTGACACAACAAGACAGCATCATGCAGAGGTTGTACAAGGCAGTGCAGGATGGTACAGTGGAGAAACTCACTGGAGATGAGTTTGCTCCTTACCGACGACGAGCGACCGCACTAGCACTACAGCGCGAGTGCATCACACTTGGATCCCGAGTGATCATACCGAGCTCAGCACGATCCCGTGTTCTGGCACTTCTGCATGCGGGTCACAGAGGCATGGTAGCCATGAAGAAGTGCGCAAGGAGCTACGTATGGTGGCCCGGAATGGACAAGGTGATCGAGGAAACGGTGCGACAGTGCCGTGAATGCCAAGCAACGCAAAAGAGCCCACCCAAAGCTCCTATTCCTACGTGGGACCGTCCCCAGACAGCATGGAACACGGTGCACGTTGACTTCGCGGGGCCACTACTCGGACGCACCTACTTAGTTGTTGTGGACGCATACACAAAGTGGGTGGAAGTCCGGCACGTGACACAAGCAACATCCGCGGCTGTAATCGACGTGCTCCGAAGCCTCTTTGCAACGTTCGGCATTCCCCGAAAGGTCATCTCCGACAACGGAAAAGCATTCATCTCCAACGAGATCAAGCAGTTCTATGCGTCGAACGGCATACAGGCTGCAACCTCACCAGCATATCATCCGGCAACAAACGGCCAGGCAGAACGCTATGTGGCGGAGCTGAAAAGAGCGCTGTTGAAAGATGCAGACAAGTCCATACAGTGCCGACTTGCAAGATTTCTGTATCGGCAGCACACGACAATACACACTACCACAGGTATGACACCGGCGAGAGCGATGTTCGGACGAGAATTGCTCTGCCCTCTCGATCTTCTTAAGCGGGAGACGGATAAGCGAAGTCCTGAGAGCCAGGAGGCATTGCAAAAATCACGCCGCTTCGCTATAGGGGATAGAGTGCTTATCCGGCAGTTTTTGAAAAAAGCCAGATTGGATTGAAGGCGAAATACTGCGCCGCGTCGGACCACGATCCTGGCTTGTAAAAAGCGACCAAGGAAAGGTTCGGCGTCACCTCAATCACATGAGGAAAACGAGTCAGACCAGACAAACAACCCAATCGCGGACAGATTGGAGCGCAGCTGACGATCTCTTGGACGCAACGCCAGAAGAGACGCCATCGAGCTCAGCTGCTCAACCGCCTGAATCGCCCGAGATGCAAGATCACACTCCCTCGCAACCGTCGACGTCACAGGCAGTGGCCACTCGGCAACTGCGACCACCAGAGGTTAGGCGACCTCCAGACCGCTATGGAGACTTCGTCTAAGGGAGGAAGAGTGACATGTCGCCTTAGAAGACGACATTAACGAAGTGCGCGCGGGGCACTGGCGCTGTGGCACGAGCGCGAGCCTGGCGTCGAACGCTGGCCAGGAGTGACTCCAACGCCTGGGCTACGCTTTTGAACTTGTTCACGTTTCCTGTCCTTTAATAAATCGTCTACAGTCACAAGCGGCTGTACAGACGTAACAGATTTCGCCCTTGCTCTTTAACCTCGCACTCATAGGGTTACCAGCTAAATTAGAAGAGATTGACGGGCTCTCCCACAGTCTGTACGCAGACGACATTACCCTGTGGGTAACTCGGGGATGTGACGGCCAAATAGAACAGACGCTACAGCGAGCCATCGATACGGTTCAAAGATTCCTAGAGGACACGGGCCTCACCTGCTCGGCTGAGAAATCGGAGCTACTGGTTTACAGACCTACGCGCAGAGGTCGAAAGCCCAAATACAGCGAACAAAGCGCAAATCACGCAGAGGAAGCGATACAGCTAACGACCTCGGAAGGCCACGTCATTCCCAAAGTAGACGTTATACGCGTATTAGGCTTGTATATTGCAGCCAATGGCCACAATGGCGAAACTGTTCGCAGGTTGGAACACGCGGTAAATCAGACAATCCGACTTCTAAAACGAATTACGAACCGACATAGTGGTATGAAAGAAGGGAACACTATTAGACTTGTGCAAGCCTTTGTCCTCAGTAGAATCACGTACGTTGCCTCTTACTTGAATTGGCACGTCGCCGAGAAGATAAAATTAGATTGCTTAATCAGGAAAGTGTATAAGCAAGCTTTATGCTTACCCATGAACACAAGCACAGTGAAATTATTAGAACTAGGCTTGCACAACACGCTTGATGAATTAATAGAAGCGCACAACGTAGCACAGTATGAACGACTTTCTAAGACTAAAACGGGCAGGTACATCCTCGAAAAACTGGGAATCCACTATCACACGCAGCAAGGCGAAAAAGCCGACATAACCGTGATGGTGAGGGAAAAGATAGTGATTCCGCCGTTGCCCAAAAATATGCACCCGGAACATCACACCGGCCGAAGAAACCAGAGAGCGCAGGACTTGCAGAGAAAATTCGGAAATTGCAAGGAAGCGGTATTCGTGGACGCGGCCAGATACGCGCGAAGGTGTGGTTACGTGGCCGCGGTGGTCGACGGTAAAGGGACATGCATGACGAGCGTTACGGTGCAAACGCCACTGACCGAGACGGCCGAGGAGGTGGCCATAGCACTCGCGGTGGCGACCACTGAGGCCGAAGTAGTAATTAGTGACTCGCAAGCAGCGATACGCAACTATGCGAACGGTCGTGTCACCCGAGAGGCGCTGCGAATCCTA
Source organism: Rhipicephalus microplus (assembly GCF_013339725.1). Classification (NCBI taxonomy): domain Eukaryota; kingdom Metazoa; phylum Arthropoda; class Arachnida; order Ixodida; family Ixodidae; genus Rhipicephalus; species Rhipicephalus microplus. The sequence continues at coordinate 102,205,050 of NC_051175.1, read as the reverse complement.
ATGACTAACGAAGACAAAATTCGGGAAAAAAAATGACACTTTCGTCATATGGACCCCCGCACACACACAAACCCCGCTGGCCGGCAACGAGGCGGCGCACGCGGCGGCTCGAGCACTCACGAACCGAGCCGTTGCGAACGCCGACGCCGCCTCGGACGAAGTTCCACGCGGGGGGGAGTGGGAGTGGGGGGACCGCATGACTAGTTACCACGAAATAACGCAGCACTATAAGCTAGAAAGGCGAAAGTACCCTCCGCCACACAACAGGTTAAATAAAAAACAGGCAGTTGCGTGGCGACAACTGCAAACATATACTTATCCGAATCCAGTTCTCTTTAGTCTCTGTTACCCTGATCTGTATTTAACAGAAAAATGCAAGGTTTGCGATGAAAGGGCGACACTTTCACATATACTATGGGAATGCTCGAGTTTAGATGAAAGCAACGATGAAAACCACGAAGAGGCAGTTTCGGACCGCAGGACACGCTGGGAGGGGGCTCTGCTCAGCTCCTCATTCGAACAACAACTGTGGGCCGTCCAGCGAGCCGAGGAAGCCGCCCGAGCCCAAGGGCTCGTGGCCGACGCCTAGGCCCGCCCCAAATCAACTTCGCTGGACTTCATAAATAAAGTTATTCTTCTTCTTCTTCACGGTATGTGTGTTGTCAGGCATGCTAATACCCATCCATGGAACAGTCTTTCTTTTGTTTTTAGCCTAAAAGATCTTGCCTCATATCCACAAGGGGGATTGTCGTTCCTCTGTTCATTCCATCTGCATCGCCTTTGCTGAGGCGGCCGCCGAGCACCTGCCATTTACAGGTGCCGTGGTCGGCAATGAACACTTTATCACATCACGTCATCACATCATTTCTTTAAAGACCCCGGAAGGTGGTATTACATAAGGGGCGGGTATACAGTGTAGCCAAGTGACTTCACTCGGTAAGAAAGCTTGTTACATTGTCCAAGAAGTTGCACATATCCCCTTTTGAGAAAAAAAATCGCAGAATATTCACGGAATGAATGATGATGAGTGGGGCGAAGCGTCCTTCAATCCGTCCGTGCGTTCGCCCGTCTGTACGTGCGCCCGTTTGTGCGTGCGTGCGTCCGTCCGTTTGTCCGTCCTTCCGTGTATTTTTCTTTCTTTCTGTCCGTCCGGCATCCGTCCGTCAATATGGTGAACACTTCAAGTACCGCCATCTCGCTTTTTTTTATCACATATTCGTCATATACAAGTATCGCCATTCAGCGGACAATCAATTGCAGGGACTAAACGTGGTTTCTGCTGTGAGCGCTTTGAAAACACAGAGAGCGTGATAATGACGCCGTGCTACGTTTTTCGCAACATGTAGACATGCGGATATGTGCCCGAGGGTGGGTATGCGCCACTGGTATGCGGGTGGCTTCCAGCTACTACTACAACTACATAACTCAGAGGATGTACAGATCCACGCCTTAAGAACCTTCGCCTACAAAAAAAAAATGCTATGTAATATAGTCCTTGAACTTCCATGACGTCTTCCTATTTCACGTGCTCTTTCTATGCACGCTTGAAATCCCGACTTGTTGGGTGTAACTCGCACAAGACTGTCTGATGCGAGTGGTCCAGAAAAGTTCACACTTTCACGACCATCCGCTCCTGATGTTCCAGAATGCGATAGGTCCCTCATAGCAGTAGTAGAAGACTGTGTAGATGACGACCAGTTCACGGATGGACGGAAGCATGGATGGACTGACGGACGCACGGACGCACGTATGGACGGATTGGAAGATGGACGGACGCAGGAACAAACGGCTGGATGAACGCTTCGCCCCACTTATCATGATTCACTACGTGTATATGCTGTGATTTTTTAAAGATGATATATGTAAAATGAAATCAAAGAAGTGCCAGAAATAGAATAAAATAAAATAATAAAATACAATACGAATAAATAAGCAGAAGGTTTTAATATAAATTATAAAAAATTGAAAAAGAGGAGTAAATTTTCAAGTTTTAAATTAAATGTCTCTGAGCATTTAAAAAACACCTTGAAGACTTCGGCAACCCTCCTGTTTTGTATCTAACGGACAAAATCCCGAAAAAAAGTACATCTTATGAAATAAGTCGTACCACTGCACCGAAAGTAGTTTTTGCGCAAGGTAGTACAAAAAATGAGATGATGCTCCGATGTCTCATTTGGCTGATTTGATCCTGGCGCGCTCAGTCATTGGAGCTGCCCTCGCATATACTCTCACTCATTATATATGGCTATTACAGGCCAAGCCGTAGCGCCGAGTAATAGGATTCGCCTAAATTATTCCCACGTGCCCGCTCGCCAGCACTTGAACCGCCACGGCTGTCTTGTCGCTATGGTGCTTGACCAGACGCTTCGAATACCGGTGGCCTTTCCGAACGTTAAAGAACCCCGGGTGGTCTTGGAGCCCTCAACTACGGCATTTATCGCTGTGATATCGTGGTTTTGGGATGCTGAATAGTGAATATCATTGCTATTGAGCACTTTATTATGCCCTGTTGTAAGAACTTTAGAAAAAAATATAGACGCTATAAACATTCACTCCTTGTGGGCAAGAGGAAATGCTTATTGAAGAGGATAATGTTTTTCTTCACCCTGGCTCCCTCCCGAGACTTCTCCCTTCTGGCTTTGTGGCTGTCGCAAGTCGCTCGCTTGTACACGCTATACTGTTTCTTGCTCTGGCGCTTTCGGTGGGGCATTTACGAATTGCTCTTGGGTAGGGCAACAGCTGTCACCTTTCCCGCATGTTTTTGAGACGGGCAAGAATAAAACAACTGAAGCAGAAATCCACGTCTTCTCTATAAAAATGCATCTAGCCGACGAATATAGCCATGACAATGGTATACAGGTGCGCAACAATTTTATTATCGGGTAAATAAAATTGTGAGGCCGGCTTAGTACATATGCACCCGTCTTCTCGCACTGAGCAAGCGACGTAGGCGCCCACTTTCCGAATTGTGACCAGAGCGTTTAGAAGTGGGCGACGAGCCACACCTTTCACTCGCCAACCAGTGCGACTGGCGACGGGTGGGACGCCGGCCTGCAGCGTCTACTTCTGGATGAAGGAGACCTGCGTGTCTCAGTGACGATGCACAGGCCGGGTGATGGAGGCCTCTCCCCCATCGCGATGCACACGTCGGGCGACCCTTGTGGTGGCGGCGACGACGTGACAATAACCACTTTGGGTGAACGAGCGAGCTTCCGCGGCAGCTGCGTTGTGGACGACAAGGTGCGCTCGCTGCTCACGGCGCAGACGCTGGGTGACCGCGCCTCTCCGTTCACCACGAACACTCTGGGTGAAGCTTAATGGCTCGTTCGCGATGCACATGCTCGACGACCACGACGGTTCCGAGCTTCCGCCCTCGAGGATCTCCACCGCGGTGGACGAGTTGCGGCGAAGCATCCTGGTGACTTCGTCAGCAGTGGCAGTAAAGGTGTGCCCTGCGCAGAGAAACATCCACGTCGTATCCGGGCACTAGAAGTGGATTCATTATGCGAAGATTGTCTTAGTGAACCAAAGGCACCTTGCTGTTCGCCTGGCCGCTTACGCCCAGGCGCTCTCGTCTCACTCGTATATGGCGAGAACACTATCACGAACGTGTCATCAAATCCTTTCCATGTCATAATAATGGGAACTAACAGACAACAATGCCGAGGTAAGTGTTGGGTATAATATTGCCACGACATAGTGCCTGCATTCAAACAACGCGCCCATCACCACGCGCACAGAGACATACATGGGCGCCGTCTAGTGTTGCGCAGAGACGATGATGATAGCACGAGACCCCAGCTGGCCCCTGCCCCTTCAACATCGTTACAATATGAGGTGTACATGTAATATATATGCGAATAAAGAAAAATGAAGGAAAGGGTAGCGGTACGCCTGCAGGGAATGAACCTGTGACCTCTGAATAACGCGTCCGCTCCCCTACCTTTGAGGCACCGTCGCGGTCATGTGTCCCATTTCCTTTACTTTATGGGTACCTTTATAACAACCTGTACCGACTCTGACCTAAGAAGTGCATGTAACGCACACTAAAGCACTGTGAGCTTGCCTTGCGCACTATGATTTCGGAACCCCGACCGGTCTGCACGTGTATATACTCTCACTCATTACGTATGAGTATATGGTGCTGTGTCTCACGGGATTCCGTCAGACGCAGCAATGCAATAAGCACCCGCGAGTGGACTCGGACCTCAGCTACAGCTAAACCATGAATTCGAATTATAAAGATCTTGGTTCAGAATGAAGCTGGCGCGGCGGGTGACTCATGAGTGTCAATATTGTAAACTAATAATATCTTCATCAATAGATAGTACAAGAGACGTTATAGAAAGCCATGATTTGTTCGCATTGCGATTACATTAAAGCAATGATCTCAGCGACGGGATGATCGCCAAATCGGCTCAAATAACTTTTTTATAAGATCTATGCAAAAACATCTCGTGAAACTTGAGTATACTTGCGGTCTTTGCCACTAAGACTGGTCTGGTGCGCTATAGTTTCGAATTTCCGTAACGATGTGACTTAATGAATTTGAATGCTAAGATAACAGTCCGAGCTCGAATATAGTGCGGATACCTTACATATTGGTTCTGAATGATTATTGATTATAGTTCGCTCTTTAATCTCACATTTTAGACCCCACCGCGGTGGTCTAGTGGCTAGGGTACTCGGCTGCTGACCCGCAGGTCGCGGGATCGTATCTCGGCTGTGGTGACTGCATTTCCGATGGAGGCGGAAATTTTGTAGGCCCGTGTGCTCAGATTCGGGTGCACGTTAAAAAATTCCAGGTGGTCTAAATTTTCGGAGCGCTTGACCACGGCGTGTCTCATAATCATATGGTGGTTTTGGGACGTTAAACCCCACATATCAATCAATCTTACATTTTAAATTTCATAATGTTAGTCCCATAAGATAGTCGGGCTCCTATTTGGAGAATATATTATACAGGAAAAACGTAGCTTTTGTATAACCGTTGATGTTACACTCTTCACTAGAATTTCACGCAAAGCGAGATCAAATTTCAATAGCGGTGTATAAACTGAGCACGCAGAAAAAGCTCAGACCATAACTATTCGTGACAAGGAAGAGACTAAACTTGTATAACAACTGGTGTAAATGTTCTAGGAAGACGTGGCTTACGGCGCGCGACCAATGACCGTGCAGCTCATCCCGTAAGTACCACGAGAAATACAACTAAAGCGTTTGAACTATTAAAGCGTACCAAATTTATCCAGCACCTCACTTGGTGCCGAAGCGTGCCTCAGTTGCACTTTTTAGCAGAGAGGGTCGAGGCAAGCCTCACCGATATACGTTGTACGCAGTGACGGAAGAACTTGGGCAGTAAGTAATTGAAAAAAATTGGGCCAAGATTCCAAATGCCAGCGTGTGTACGCTGGCGCGCGCAAGAAGACAGCTCGCTCGTTCGCGAGTGCCATGAACGCGCGCTCGTGCAGAAGCGTGACGTTCCACGCGAAAAAAAAAAATCCGAGTCGCATACGAATATTGCCTTCGGAAATTGTCCCTGGATATCCCCGTGCCGATTGATTCACCCAGGTTTGATCATAATTCATTTAGTCAGCCTTTGGCGTACGGCAAGTGAATCTCAAATCCTCAAACGGTTATTTCGCTCGGTGGCATGCGAGACGAAAGTACGGACGCTGGCGAACGCAAGGGCGGTCGAATACACGATAGGAGGGAGACGCTTACCTATTTTTGCAATTGGCCGAAGATGGCTGGGCAGGCGGCTAGAAGAAGGCAGATGCGGAGAGGACCGGTGAGGAGCAGCAGCGGTGTCAATGATCGTCTGATCAGATAGCCGGTGTTCCGGTAGAATGGCGGGAGCCGCGCGTTAGAACGAGCCAGCTGATGATGATGAACGCTCAAACATGGCTTATACCTTCTCAGGGAGATCGGCGAAGAATTGATTGTATAATTTAGTGAGACTTTTGTCTTATTCAGTATTCATACCTAAAAGAAAAATGGTGTACGTAAAACGGAACGAGTACTAGTTTTTATATTGATTATGATGATGATGATGATTATGATGATGAATAAGCCTGAAATATGAGGTCCGTTCGATTCACCTGCAGCGGTCAGAACTGGTTCACGGCTGTGCACGCGAAGTTCAGAAATTGTGCAGCGTGAGTTCAGCGGTGCAGGCACAGCACGACACCCGAAACAAATGACGATGTGCCGACAAGGTGTTGGGCTTATTTCTTTTCGGTTAATTTACACCATTCAGCAAACACTACCAATGGCGAAACGCACATGCGGACAGTTTATGAGGCGCAAACATCTTGGCAAAGCACACCGCATTTGTAGAGGCGGGTACGGCGCCTAAGCCACCTACGTCTAAGTGCTGCGTCGTCTGCTCAGCTGCACGCGCGCCTGCACCAAGCCGGCACCGTCAACGAAGGAGGTGCAGGAAAATCGTGAACCGGTGCTGCACCTCTTCAGCACCTTCGAAACGAATGGCAGGGTTCAGCGGTCGTCAATATTGCACCGCTGAAACGAATGGTAAGGTGCAGCACCTCGTGAACTGGTTCACGTGGTGCAGGCGAATCGAACGGACCTATGGCTTATACCCACTCAGGGGTATCGGACGAGATTTTATTACATGAGTTCATGTGACATTTTCTACATTAAATATCTATGAGATCTAAAAAACGTATGTAAAACGAAAGCAGTACAATAATTTGTTTTCTCCTCCCGTTCAGACCAGACAGTATAGCCGTTATCTTGACTAAAAGTGAAAGTGAGTAAATAATAATAATAATAATAATAATAATAATAATAATAATAATAATAATAATAATAATAATAATAATAATAATAATAATAATAATAATAATATAATAATAATAATAATAATAATAATAATAATAATAATAATAATAATAATAATAATAATAATAATAATAATAATATCTTATTAATATTATTATTATAACGATATAAAGTTAAGCTTTCGCTGCAGTAGAAAGGCACAGATAGCCGCTTAAAGACTCATTCGTTTCGTTTCGTGAAAGTAAGCACAAACGGCATCAGAAGCTTTCTTGTGGCCGAAGCCCAAAACCGAAGCACCAAAGGAAAGTTTGTTCTTAATTGTGATATTCGCCCCAGTTTAAAGAATGCGGTAACAAGAAGTATTTTTCTTAGTGATCAGTACTGGCGACATGATGAAAATAATGTTCCATTGTTTCGGTTTCTGAACAAAAGTGGCATAGACAAGGAATCATGAGACCAATACTTTGTGAATACAATTTTAATGGCGGGACACAGCGCCGTAATCTAGGTAATGAGACTTCCAATTGTCTGGCAGGACACCAATAAATTTTCCACAGAAATTTTAAATGACTAAACTCAATCTGCTCATTTCTTCGTCTTCCACTTTGAACGGGTCAGTAAATTTTGTATCTCATTGTACTTTTGAAATATTACAGATTTTCTACTTTAAATGCGATTATCTCAACACATGCTTTTTTGACCTTATGTTCCTTCTTCCCAGCAACAACAGTATCTAGAATTATAAATTTCGACCAGTATTTAGATAATGTAATAGGGAATATGCTGAAGTAGAATTATTGTGCTGCCTACAACATCCTAATGCTAATCAGAATTATACTTGTGAGATAAAGTGCTATTCTGTAACACGACATATAATAGCTAATACCAAGTGATAATTAGGTATCAGAATTAAAATATTCCTAAAAATTGAACATTACAATTTTCAGTGATAACTCTGCTTCAGTGAAAATAGGAATGGCTCATGATCACAATTAGAGTAAAATAATTGCTTTACCTCTTATCGTGATGGAGAAAAAGGTATATAAACTTGACTTAAATTACATAGTGAGTATAGGGCTTACCCTGTTCCCTTGAGGGTCCCCAACTTTGAGACGTCAAAAGGTCGTCAAAAGTTCAAAGAGGTTTAAGTGTGTAAATCATTGTTCGGTACATTTGGAAATTTTCAAATTCATACTAAATCAAATACGACGCTTTCTTGCATTACACTACAGATTATTTACAATTCAACCATCAAAGTAGTATTGTTGCATCTTTCTTTTATTTCTCGTAAATGAATTAATTTTAATCTGTTATTAAAGAAGAAATTCATGAAAACTATCCGGTTCTTGACCAATCCCCCAGCGTGGGTATGCACCACATCGTCAAGGATCTTGACTTGACTTTGAGACATTCAACCCCAACCATCATTATCTTCGGGCACTTTGACGAACTCGTACAGGTTTTAGAAAAAAAAGTGTATCATTAAACATTCCCTCCCTGTGGGCAAGAGGATATGCTTATGCAGGCCAATATTTAGCCCCGGATTCCTATGCGACCCTTCTCTGCTGGCTCGGTAGCCGCCGCCAGTTGCCGACCTGCACGTTACGCTAATATTCATTGCTCCTTCGCTTTCTCAGTGGCATTTGCGAAAGGTTCCTTGGTCTGGAACCTGCATCCACCTCTTCCGCTGATTTTTCAGACAAGCAATACCATAGCAGATGAAGCACTCCTTCTTCCCTATAAGAATTTATCCAGCCGACAAAGATAGTTATGACAATATACTAACTCTGCGCAACATTTTTATTTTTCAGATTAGGATATTTTGAGGGCGCTTTAAATGTATGCACCCGTCTTCTCGCACTCTGCAAGAAAAGTTGACGCCCACTTTCCAATTTCCTTACGGGATGTCTGGAATTGGACGACCATCCGCAGGTTTCACTCGTGAACCAGGACGACGACTGGTGGGACGAAACATTGCGCCGTCTTCTCTTGGATTATGATTGTGGACGATGGACGATGACATCTGCCCGAGTTGGAGACAGAGGCCTACGCGTCTCGGTCACAACACACAATGGCCTTTCCTCCGTCATGATGCACTCATCGGGCGACCGGCGTCGCAGTGCCGACGACGTGACGATGCAGGCGTTGGGCTACTGGGCGGGCTTCCGCAGTGGCTGCGGAACTCTCGCTCATGATCGTAGACTGTGGTGGGCGACGAGGTGCGCCTGCTGCTCAATAAGCAGAAGCTGGGTGACCGCGCCTTTTGCTTCACCACGCACACGCTGGGCGATGGAGACCTCGAAGGCTCCGTCACGCTGCGTATGATCGGTGATGGCGGCCTCGATGGCTCGCTCACGATGCACACACTCTGTGACCGCGACGGGCACGAGCCGACACCCTCGACGGTCACCACTGTGGTGGACAAGTTGCAGCGAGACGTCTAGGTGACCTTGTCGACAGCGGCTGTAAAGGTGTGTCCTGCACAGAGAGACCTTCCAGCTCACATCCTGGCACTACAAGCGGGTTCATTTTGCGAAGCATATCCTAGCGAACCAGAGAGACTTTTTTTTCTAAATGCTTACCTTTCTTCTTGTGCCCAGGCGCTCTCTTTTTGGTGTATGAAAAAAGAGTATGACAAACGCGTGCTGAGAACAATGATACTAGGAAAGGATAGGGGATGTCATTGGAAATAATTGTAATTAAATGTGAAAAAACTTTCCACCGGCCGGGACCGAACCTGCGACTTGCGAATAACGCGTCCGATGCTCTACCACTGAACTGTGGTGGCGGTCATCCCTTCATCGAGTGCACCCCCTCCCTCTCCTACCTCATATTGAAGGGTAACCCAATCAGATTTCGGGGGTTGGTGCTTGCCCAGATTTGACACTTATTCCATATCTTTAGAAAAAGGGAGGAGGTGCTAGCTCAGAGTTTTCTAGGTATATGCTATTACAAATGTGCTGCCGCTACAGCAAATGTAGTTAGAAAAGCCAATGTCGCATTTCCTTTACTTTATGGTCATTTAGTAAAGCACCCTGTGCAGGCACTGACCTAAAGTGCAAGCAATTGGCACTGCAGCACTGTGAGGCCGCATCTTAAACTGTTTGATATTGGGACGCTGACCAGTAGTTTCAAATGAGGAAAAAAACAAAGAAAAAAAAACAAAGAGCTCTGGAATATTGCCGAGCAAGGTGAAACAGCTCAGCATTAGTTCACAAGGGAAAGGATAAAGAGGGATTAAAAAGGGAGAGTGGGGAGAAAAGTAAATATTTGGACACAGTTAGAGAAGTTAGAGGACGGGGCCCTGATCAGTGAGTGGTCGTCAAAGAGAGGACATCGTGAACGGGTAGCCGTAAGCCGTGGAATCCACCCAGCGTCTCCCACCCGATTGGGAATATGTCCTTCGGAAATAGCCGGCAGATATCTCCGTGTCGATCGATCCATCGAGGATTGCTCGCAAACCACTTGGTTGGGTTTTGGCACACGCCGAGCATGGCATACGACCATTGCGTTCGGCAGCATGCGAGACGAAAGCCCAGACGCTGGCGAAACGCAATGGCGGTTGAATGCGCGATAGAAGGACGACGCTTACCTCTCGCTGCGGAGTCGGTTGGCAGTAGGTGGCTGCGGAGAGGCTGTAGTGAGGTCGAGGAGAGGACTGGCGACGAGCATCGGCGACGTCAGACATTCAACGAGCGTCTGGTTAGATGGCCTGCTTGCCGCTGAAGTGGCGCAAACTGCGCGTGAGAACGAGCCTGGTGGTGATGATGATGATAATAATAATGCCACAGCCATGGCTCGTACCCACTCAGGGGGATCGGCCAAGAATCGCTGACTTGTCTTGTCGCCTAGGAGATCTTGGATCATACCCACAAGGGGGATTGGCCACACTGTACCTTATAATAGATATTTTTTTTTGTACAACGCTTGCTAAAGAAACAGGGAAATTAGATAAGAATAATAATAATGTTCCCTTGAAAAAAAAACGTGAAAAAGTGCAGAATTGAATAAACCAGACTATAAAAACAAATTAACAGGAATGAAGAAGGAGACAAAGAATTGGATATATCTGGCAGTACCACTAGCAGCGTATCTTCCGGTTGCCTGAATGAATTTATGTAGCGCTGCCAGAATAGCACTGCGGCCCACACCCAACTGACCGGCTCTAAACAATAATAGGGTGGATGTATTGACTGGCAATCCGAGCATACCAATCGGTCTGTAGCAAGATAGGAAGACGGGACGGCGGTCAACGTGGTCGTGTCGTTCTCTCGCCACTTTATTATCAAATGCGATTGCCGAAGCGGAGTGGCAGCAGCTTCCACGTCCGAACTGCCAGGCCTGGTGCTCGTTCTCTACCGCTCGCGCCACGAGCTGTCGCATGAGCTGCACGAGAGGCGCAGCGCGGTGGCTAGAAAAATGACGATGATGATGAATGGCGATGATAATGACGCTACAGGTCTTTCCAAAATTATTCGGTGCAGTGAGGCGAAGCGGTGGCATGTGAGAAGAAAGTGGTCTATTGTTTTCGGTTCGTTGCAAAGTGCACATAGGTTAGTTAATGAAAATACTGATTTGTGGAAATAAAAATTTAACCGAGGAACTCTACAGCGAAAGCTTGTGAGGGTCAGCTCACATTGACGGGAAAGGAATTTTGCGTAGTTACATGTGAATTGCAAGTGCCGAACTTCTTCACATTGTAGGAGCTGACTTAATTCAGTGCCCGGCTGCCAGCTTCTTTGTCTTCCACCGTGTACAAGTGTGAGCCCCGCGCGCAGGCAAGCTGCCATTGTGGGTCGGCTTCGTGGCGCGTAGAACGGCGAGCCACCACCTGCGGCTTCGCTGATGAAAGCTCTTCCACGATGCCAAAGAATGGCGAAAATTACAAATTACTGTCACTTCGTCCCCTTCGGCAGCAGGTAACTAACTATACGTGAAACCCCTCCAAAAGCATCGCCGGAAATTAAGGAGAATCGTGAGTGGAGCTGTTGGTGTGTTGGGATTTCGCGATAAGTTGAGCAAATGCGCATGCGTCAAGGTGCTGCAACTCAGATTGAATGTTCTGTGAAAGGGAGAGAGATGTAGGTTTAAGGGAGGCATGAATGCTAAGCAGATGCACGCCCCAGTATCCAGGTGGAAGGCGGCAATCCGCAGCTCGTTCTTGGCAGATCAGCTCTTGGCTGTACAGCAAGCCCGCGCGGCGGCTGAGGAGCTCGGCATCTCAGTCCCCACGTGGGAGCTGCCCGCAACACAGTCATCTGTGTTTTGGAGAACCAAATAAAAGTTTATCCAATTCAATCCAATGCTACCCTGCACTGTTTTCGCATCAATAGAACGAAGTGAGCTTGGCCTATCCAGCTTCCGCCACCCGTGGCTAACCAGAACGGACTACGCGAACTAGTCCGGCATGCCGTGCGTTTCGTACCTCTGTGGAAAGGGATGGCTGTGAGCGATCAGCGTTTCATATGGACGCTGACGCCGCTTGGCGTTCGAGGCATACGTAAAAGGTGCGGCTTTCTGAGGCGTTCAAAATCGCGAAATGGCAATGCATAAATTGAAATAGATACGAACATCTTACTGGTGTGAACTGCGTCCTGTGTCAGAGAGCTACGTGCAAAAATGAAGGCAGTATTTTTTATATATTGTGTAGAAAATAAACACAGTACTTTAGGGCTACATTCATTAGCGGTAGGACACACCCGATTTGGCTCAGTAGCCTTTGCTGCATCGCCAAGAAAATTGTCCATGAATATAAAGTACACGGCTTAGAATACCCTGGATCCTGGAGCACACACCCATGCTTGAGGATTCCCGAAGAACGTGGCAGTTTTGAATCCCTAAATAAAGGTTAAATTTTGTCTTTTTAAGATTAATGTAAAATGAAATAAAAGAAATGTAAGACATGAAATAAAAAAATTGTTGGATATAGAATAAACTGTGAAGTGTAGATTTTCAATTTAAAACATATAGCAACTTGGAAAAGTAGAAAAAGGGCATTCAAGAGTGACATTCTGGCAATTGAAGTCACCTTCGCTAGCATATACCTTGCCAGACTCCATATGAATATATTTATTGACACAGAGTCAGACTGGCAGCTTCCTTAATTGTTTTTGCGAAGTACAGGAGATCACCGAACATTATCTCATTTTCTGTATTAGATAGTCAAACGAGCATAATTACTTTCAGTTCAATGCTCCGGATTCTTAGCTAAGATGCATTTTCTTTTGGGACAGTGTGCCTTGCATGCAGGGATGTGAAGGTTCCGGATACATCGCTGGAGTTGTTTAAAGGTTCACACAGAGTTAGGTTTTAATACTCTTCTTTACTGCTCTCCTTCTAATTTTAAAATTTGCTTTAGTTTTTAAATCAAAAGCCTAAGCTTCATATCTGGTCTTGTGTTCCATTATGTTATTTTATTGTATTTCTAGCATTTCTCTCTTTCATTCTACGTTCATATCAACAAGGCAATATAAACTTTCCTTTATTGATTGAAATCTGCCCGGTTCTTGGGCAATACTCCAGGGTGCGTATGTGCCACAGCTTCAATGGCCTTCTAGGCTCTACTCTACACATTGTGTGTGAGATGCTCTTGGACTCTGTTAAGGGCCTGCGCAGCGTTCGCGTCAGCCAGCGGCAGCGGAGGTGTGTGAGGCCAAGCTCAACGCGTTACCTTGATAACCACACAGTCGCTCCATGCGGCGTTGCCTTGACGCATGCACATTTTCACAACTTCTTTCAAAATGTTAACACCTCAACAGCGCCGCTGACAATTAGCCTGAAGCAGTATGTTTATTAATTCAAGCTTTAGCTTGAAGTATCAACCAACTTGCCCATCTACAAGTTTTACTATCTTTTTCATCGGTGAATTTTTCGAATGGCTTTTATGAGTAGTTTGCCAGCTGCCGAAGGGCACACAAAGTGACAGTTTCTTTTCATCATTCTTTTCCGGCTCCGAGAAATACAAACCAACCTACGGTGACGTTCAGCAGTGGTACAGAACGAGGAGACTCCTCTGCCCACCGCCTCACCAGGACCTATAACGTAGCGAAACAGCCGCACTACGACAGTTGCAAGTACAAGCCATATGGACCCCCCCCCGCCTGGGTAAAGCACGTCTGTCCAGAGGTATACTCCGCAGGTACATGCCAACACTGCAAGAAGGCGCGAGACACACAGAGACACCTCCTCTGGGACTGCGTGCCACCACTGGGTAACCAAGAAGCAATGTCAACTAACATCAGGAGCAAAGTCATGAGCCAAGAGCCAGGCAACCAAAGAAATGTGGTTTAGCACGTGCTTGGCATCCTGGAACGCCAGCGGCCGAAAGTGGTGCCCCCACGGGTATGACGAGAATCGGTTGTTGCTCCGGGACGCCTGAGCACGTTTGAGCCTTTAATTCCTCTACCTCTCCCCTCTTTATACCGAATCAACACTAAAGTGCTTCCACTCACTCATAATTTCTTCCCATTTTTGGCGTCGTTGCCGACCTCTCATTCGTGAAGTCACAAGTGGTGGCTCACAGTTCCGCGCACCATGAAGTCGACCGACAATGGTCACACGTCTGCGAGTGGAGGCAATGCCCGTGCACGGTGGAAGGCCAAGAAGAAGCGAGCAACCGTGGTTGGTTCGCACGCGCTGCTCGCGCCATTCGACTTGCAAGCCGGCCATTCGATCAGAAGCTCGTCGGAGGCTTGACGTCGCTGCTGTTCTGCACCCGTCTTCTCCGCAACCAGCTTCGGCCAGGCGCCTCTGCAAACACGTTCGGCCAACCGCCACCAAAGCCAACGGTAAGCGTCGTTCTCCTATAGGACATTCGAACACCATTGCGTTCGCCAGCATCCGAACAATCCTGCTGCCTGCTGCCGATTGCAATGACCGTTTGATGTCTCGATAAACACTCGGTGTATTCCAGAGGTTTGACGATATGGTTTCGGTCGACACGGCGATACCAGCCGACTATTTCCGAAGGTGATATTCTCGTTCGGAAATGTTCTTTTTTTCTTTTTTTTTCACGTGGAGCGCCGTGCTAGTGCACGAGCGCGTGGTCATGTCAGCCACGAGTAATTTTTTTGCTAGTGCGCGCTATGGTGCACGCGCTGGAATTCAGAATCTCGGCTCAAATTATTTATTTACTGCCCCAGTTGTTTCCTCACTACGTCCGACGTATATCGGTGCGGATTACCTCGACGCTCGCCGTTTCAAATGTAATTGAGCACGATTCACCACTTAGTTCTGGGGTGCTCGATATATTTGCTACGCTTTCATAGTTTGCGCGCTTTAACTGTGGTTCTTAGGTCGTTTGGGCTATTACTCGGGCACCGTAATTAAGCCACGTCTGCCGGTGATGCATTAATTCCACTTCTTATTCAAATTGTCACTTGTCACGCATGTAGTTATGGTCTATATGCTGTTCTTACGCTCTGGTTATAGTGACAACAAAATGCGATCTCGCGTTGCGTGCAATTCCCTGGAATTCACGAAAATCCCATCGGATCTATTTTTGATATTGAAACTCTAGCGGACCTTCGACCAGTCCGAGCGGCCAAGAAAAGACCGGGGGTAGTGAAGTTTCAAGAATTCTCTTAGGATATTCGAGGCAACAGAGAACTTGGAGAGCAATTCTCTATTGTCATTTCTCTATTGTATTGTATTGTATTGGCTAACAAGTCTTCATTTTCTTGAATGTCTTCTCCATATACATCTTGAAAAAAATTTTAATTTAGAATGGTGGCGCAAGGAGTTTCACTGGCCGTGCCACCTTCCTTCTGAAACAAGATATTCGTGGACTTATATTCACAGCATTCCTGTAATTTGAACCAGAGTTAACGCAAGCTCTCGCAGTGTTGTCTGACACGATCTTCTCTGGGTCGGGATCCCAAAATTTCTAGTGTGCGTTGCAAACACTTGTTTGGTCAGTTACTGTACAGGGTGTGTCATCAAATATCGGGAAAAAGTACATAAAATGCGAGATTTGCCTGTGTAATGAATTTTATGTAGAGGCAGTACACTTTTAAATGTGCATTTGTAACATAAGCTGACGGAGCTGTAACATAACCACCCCCATATCTCAGTGGTATGAGCAACGAAAGCGTTATTCGGAGGTCGCAGGTCTCCCTCCCTGGAGAGAGAGAGAGAGATTGTGGTTATAAAAGGGAAGCGAAAAGTGAGCCCCGTAACTGTCTGCATCAAAGTGCGACACCTCAACAGTAGCTTACAAGGGATGGTGGTAAGAAGGGATTATAAGGATATGATTAAAAATGGAGAGAGAGATGCGCAAGGACACCGAGCGACGACATAAGAGAGATAGGAAAGATGAAACACGGTCACAGGAGTCCGAGGACGGGGCGCCACTTGCGAGAGCTCTTGTCGGTGACAGGAGATGGCGTAGGGCTAATCCAGTCGCCCAGAGCTGCGCTATCGACGTCGTAGGGGACCGGTGGCTTGAGGTGGCGTAGGACCAACCCAGTCGGCCTGCGCTGCGCTGTCTTCGGAGATCGCGAGCGCACAACCGGTCGGCACGGAATCCAGCGAGCGAGTCCCTTCCCTTCTCCATGGCCAGTAGAAAGTTGACATTTACATAGTTATTATACAAATGACATACCCAGTAGTTTCCTTGGTATCACTGCCAGTGAGTGATCACATTAATGACTTGAACGGCTTTGGTTACTTGTTCGTTATAGTACTCTTGCCATATACCGAGGAGAGTGCCCGCGAGTAAGTGGCTAGGCGTACGGAAATGCCTTTGGTTCGCTAACGCATGCATTCGCATAATGAACCCGCCTGTAGTATCAGTATGTGAGGTGGAAGTTTTGCTTTTTCAGGGTACACCTTTACTGCTTCTTCTGGCGACGACGTCACCAGGATATGTCGCCAGAGCTCGTCCACCACGTTGGGAATCGTTCAGGGTGGCGGCTCGTTCCCGTAGAGGCCGCCGTCCCCGAGTGTATGCATCGTGACCGAGTCGTCGTGCCCCCCCCCCCCCCCCCCCCCCGCCCAACGTGTGTGTGGCGAAATAAGAGGCGCGTTCACCCAGCGTCTGCGTCGTGAGCCGCAAGCGCACCTTGTCGTTCACCACGCAGCTGCTGCGGAAGCTCGCTCGTTCATCCAAAGTGGGGATCGTCACGTCGTCGTCACCGCCACCGCAGCGACGGTGGCCCGACGTGCGCGTTGTCACCGAGTAGAGGCCCCCGTCACCTGGCGCGTGCGTGGTCACCGAGACACGCAGGTCTGCGTCTCCTATTCGGGCGGTCGTGGTGGTCATCGAGGAATTTAAGCGTTCGTCGTCCTCGACAATTGTTGTACGAGAGCAGGTACTGCAGGCCTGCGTCCCGCCCGTCCTCGTACTTACAGACGAGTGAAATTCACAGTTGGTGGCGAAGTTCCAGACTTGGTGTCCAGAAAGTGGAGCGTGGGCGACTACCTCGCTTGCACGGTGCGACAACACGCGTCCACATATATATTAAAGCGGCGTAGAAATTCGCTACAACTGAGAAATAATAAAAATATGTGCAATATGTAGTACGTTGTCATAGCTTTTTGGGTATTCTTAAAGGAAGACATGCTATTCTCGCAGTGGTTTTAGGAGTGCTTATCAGTTGCTTTGTTAATAATAGCCTATCTGAAAAAATTGCCCGCAGCTTCCCTCGGGGGAATACTGAGGAGGATGCGGAGCATATAATTGGTTAACGGGGTGTTAAAGTGCGACTTACTTGGGTCGATGGCCAAATTGGTTAACGTGGTTGTGAAATGGGGTGTTAAATTGCGACTTACTTGGGTCGATGGCTAAATTGGTTAACGTGGTTGTAGGAGGGGGTGTTAAATGAGTGAACACGTACACACGTATGCGAAAGGGCGGCGCTGGTCGAAGGGACGTCGATCATTGTGTTTGTGGATTCGTTGGAATTCATTTCACCGCGACCTTGGACGTCGACGCTCCGTACAAACCAACCGACGAGCGGCAACTGAGCGAGCGAGCGCCGACCTTGAGTATATATACAGCACGACGGCGCATGCACTGTCAGCTGTTGAATGTTCTCGAAGCGCGACGCCACATGCGCGTCCACTGGAGAATCAGGAGAATTGTAGATGTCGAACGCGGTGTGTAGAGGAGGAAGGGTGTACAGATGGTGGAGGAGTGAAGCGCGCGTGGTTTGTAGAGGAGGAAGGGATGCACAGATGGTGGAAGAGTGGGCGACGGCGCGACGGCGCATGCGCGCGCGTCAGCTGTCGAATGTTCGAGAAGCGGTGCGGACGGCGCGGACGGTGCACTACAAGGCGCGAGTATAAGATGCTCCGCATCTAAAATATTTGCAACATGTTGTACGTTGTCATAGCTTTCTCGTTATTCTTAAAGGAAGACACGCTATTCTCGCAGTGGTTTTAGGAGTGCTTATCAGTTGCTATATTTATAGCCTATCTGAAAAATCTGCGGGAAAGGTGGAAGCGACGAAGGTAGGGTGAATGAAGGCCCCACCTACAGCCAACGCTGCTAGAAAAATTTTGCCTGAGACGTGAGCCGCGAACGCGCCACCCTAACCTCGGATGTTACCCCCCCCCCCCTTTCCGGTACGGAGTCGAACGCCTGTGGCGGTCGCCCCCTGCGAACACAGCAATGCTCTCACAGTGGCCTCCGAGCAGCTGTGATGTCACGTGACAGAGTGGTACACTAATGACACGTGACAAAGTGGTACGGAGGCGAGCGGTCCTACGCGGCAGACGGTCGCAACACGCGGTAGAAGGCATGGCCTCAAAGATTTTGTGCTGGCAGCAAGCTCTCAATTGAAGAGAGAGCCGCGTTCCAGGCATAGTTTTTTTAAAAGGCGTTGCTACAGCTGTCACGGCGCATGCGGGCTAGTTCCCCAAGCACCCGCGAGAGGCATCCCGCGGAGCGGCGCCACACGGTGCGGTGTTCAAAATTGACGCCTCTGTACAATAACCCTTCAACCTCTTCTGTGAAGACACGCTTTACATTTATACCATGAAGAATGTTTGCATAATAGACACGAAGCAATTTCAGAGAGTTTTACTCTTAAGAAATAATCTAAAGTTTCTTGGTATACGTTATATATAAATGTTAAAAATGCCATCTAGAATACCAGAACAAACACGGAGACTTTTTAGAATGAGCTCTGTCACTGTGCACGTTGCGATTATCTTGTTGCAATGTAACTATTGAATTTAGCCATTCTATTACCAGAATGAGGGGACGGCTATATGCTCTCCCATAGTAGAGTACCAAGTACTCTAAATCGTTACCCACTTTTTCTACCCCCCTCTACGTACCCGTTGGCTGGTTAGTTGTGATATCCTCGGGACAGCTTTAAGCTCTCCCATAGTAGAGTACCCTGTGCTCTAAATCGTTACCCTCTTTTTCTAAACCCCCCCTCCCGAATAACACTTTAGGTCGACGGGACGGCTCTCTACTCTCACATAGTTGAGTACGACGTACTCAAAATCGTTAAACATTTTAGGGGCGATGGTCCTTATAGCGGCACCCGTTCGTCTTTCGTAGCCGTTGTAGTGTGTCACAAGAATAACATTTTGACTTCGAAGGTGGTGCCGGTGAGAGATTTCTTCTATGCGTTGTTGAACAATAAAGAATAGGGGTCAATGTACATGCCAATGGCTGCTAATGTGAATGAGAGACAGGAGCATTCGGCTTTTAGTTAACGCACATGCTGCGATTCCCATTAGCAGCCATTGGCATGTGCATTGAGCACTATCTGACAAGAAAGGGTTGCTACATTATACTCGCTGGGTGTAACCTCCTTAGTTTTAAAAATGTTTAGCGAGCGTTGAGCAGCAGTGCCATGAATACAATGAACTAGTATATACCATGAACACGAGGTGGTTAAAGGTGGGACGTAGATGCGAAGCGGAAGCCGTAACAGATGCATAGATGGCCGCATGAACGGACGCAGGGGCGGATGCATGGACGAACGCAGGACGGACGCAGGAACAGACGCACACACGGACGGGCGGATGGACCCATGGACGGTCACTCAGACGGATGGATGGACGGACGGAAGCAAGAGCGAATGGACGGACGAATGATTCGCCCTACTCTCCATCATTCACTCCGTGGATATGCTGCCATGTTTTTTTCTAAACACATCTTTCTCATGAAGTGCGAGGCTCATTGGACGGCTTTCAGCTCTCCCATAATAGAGTACCAAGTGCTCTAAATACTTACCCACCTTTTCTAAACACAAGGCGTGCGCCCCTGCTTAGTGCTTTGTGGTGTGAGTGCACCCTGTGGACGACTTTCTGCACCTGGTACTTTAAATCGCTAGGCACTTTTTTAAAAACTGTATAAGGCCGCTCAACCACTACTGTCCCATTGTTGAATACGAAGTACTCTAAATCACGAAACACTTTTTCGAAACACATAAAGAGTTGAAACATGTGGGTAGATTTTATAGGGCGAAACTCCGTAGGCTGCTGGTCGTTTCCTCCTCTGTAATAGTAGTAGTAGTTTGTAGCCACCCC
This sequence comes from Rhipicephalus microplus, assembly GCF_013339725.1. Lineage (NCBI taxonomy): Eukaryota > Metazoa > Arthropoda > Arachnida > Ixodida > Ixodidae > Rhipicephalus > Rhipicephalus microplus. The sequence continues at coordinate 102,184,758 of NC_051175.1, read as the reverse complement.
AAGTTAATGAGTTGGCCAATAGATGGCGTTGTGTGTATATGTCTTTTACTATATCTTCAGGGTAGATCTACGATAACTCTTGCGGTACTTCTCTGCTGGTCCTGGCCAGAACGGGAGTACTGCGGACCAAGACGTACCGAGCAAAATACGAAGGCACAGACACGGTATGCAGCGCGTGTGGAGAGAAGAAGGAAATGGCTGAACATTTGATAATGTTCTGTAAAAGTCTCCACCTTATAGGCCAAGATTATGGTGAGGAATTTTCGAAGCATTCAGGTTAATGGACAGTGAAGGCAAAAGAAACTTTAAATGGGTAGAAACAACCAGGAGGAGGCTAACTGATTGGCGGCTACAATCAAGGCGCGCGCGAGTGAAATTCAATCCTTAAACACATAGAGATAGTACTTAACTTGATGGCTAGGTTGCGTGAGCCACCGCCTCATCTAAAGGGCACAACCGGATCCATCCATCCATCCATCCGTCCATCCATCCATCCATCCATCCACCCATCCATCCATCCATCCATCCATCCATCCATCCATCCATCCATCCATCCATCCATCCATCCATCCATCCATCCATCCATCCATCCATCCATCCATCGACGCGCCCGTCCGTTTGCCCATCTGTCCGTGTTTCCGTCCTTCCGTCCGTGCTTTCCTCCGTCGAGACGCTCGAATAGACGGCCCCTCCTCCTCCGCACCTCCGCTCTTGCCTCTAAAAGGTGGTGGTAGTGGTTAGAAGGAAGAGGAAAAAGGCACCTAATTTCTGTCTGCCTTCAGGCGACACGGCGCAGTGCCTTATAGGGGTGGGGGGGGAAAGGAGGGATAAAAACAATAGAAGGAAAATAGATGAAGAAATAGACAGGCAAGCAGCGGAAAAAAAGAAGGAGATAGGAAAGTGGGGATCCGGTCGAAGCAGTCCAAGGGCGGGGCGCCACAATGCGAGAGCGTCAGGAGACCGCGGAGGGCGAACCAGTCGGCGGGAGCTACGCTGGCGTCGGAGATCGCGAGGGCACAACCGTCAAGCTTGAAATCCTGCGAGCGAATCGATGCCTCTAAAAGCCGGCACAGGCAGCGTATGCTTGCCTTCGTTCGTTCCCCTCGCTCTCTTCTTGACATCCCTCACCGCGCCATTGCGCATGCGTGTCCCATCCCTTCTCTCCTACGCTCCCTCCTCTCTGGTCTCTCAACGTCGACACTGGTAGCATAGCTGGCAGCGTCTCCCAATAGGTGAATATATATGTTTATATATATATATATATATATATATATATATATATATATATATATATATATCTATATATATATATATATATATTATATATATATATATATATATATTATATATATATATATATATATATATATATATATATATATATATATATATATATATATATATATATATATATATATGGGAAAGTAGTGTATACCTAAGGGCTCGTTTTTCCGTGTTTTCACACAATAATAATGAGATCTAACAGACAATAATGCCACGAAATGCGGTGCTGACTGATGCTCCTACGTTTAAATTCAAATATAAACCCAAGAAAGTGGCTGGGGGGAATGGCCGCCGTGATAGCTCAGTTATTAGAGCATCGAACGCGTTATTCAAAGGTCGTAGGTTCGATTCCTGCTCACGGCAACTTATTTTTTCACCCACTTTTCTTTCTTCTTATTCACATTACAATCGTTCTAATAACTTCCCCTATACATTCCTTGGCATTATTGTCTGTTATACCTCATATATATGTATATATATATATATATATATATATTGTAGCGAAGCCTCCGAACTCTGAAATGGGTCGAACTCTTGAGTACCTTCTAGTGGGGCTACCCAACAAGGACGCCGCTCGCGCTGAGAGCCCGTGCTTGGCTGTGACTGTCGCCATTGTATATTCTCGCTCATTGCCGGCTAATAAACGCCTTTACAATATATATATATATATATATATATATATATATATATATATATATAATCATCGTTGAAAGGGTGGAATTACGGTCTGTCTTGTATGCTTATTTAATCGAATCTGTCCCCTTTATAAAACAGGATTTTGGCTACGCGTAATATTTAGGGCACTTGCGGCTAAAGGGTTGTTGTGCTGCATTCAAACTGTTCACTTCCTATCTTTAGTAGCCGAGAGTAGTGTACGAAGGGCAGGCTATTGTGAGCAGGAACACATCGCTTCATATGGCTTCTTTTCCCATCCATTGTGCGGCATGTGCATCTATGGATAGGCGGGGCCGCTGAGATTGGTCATACACATTGAGCATATATCGCTGCCGACGTGTGAATAGGCACTGAAAAGAAAGAGGGAAAGAGGGAAAAGAAAGAAAATACGTTATGCGCAAAGGGCAACAAAGACTCCACACGTCCCAAGAGATGCACATATTAAGCCTGTAAAACGCATAAATAGACGAGACGTGTGGCTTTAGAGTGACTGTATGAGCTCACCATGACTTAAGCAGTGATTTTAACGACGTCTTTCAGGTTATGCATGCTTCTTTACCCTAAAAAACGTGAAGGTGTATACATTTTGAAAAAGAAAAAGAGAGGAAACAGCCAGAGGCTTCACATGAGTAGATCCAAATGCCTATTTGTTCTAGAAGCCTCAGGTAAAGCAAAAAAAAAAAAAAACTCCGAGGCCACATTTCTGTTCTGGTGCCAACGCTTTTGGCGCGGAATTGCAAAAAAAAAAAACTGATACGCTGACTTTCGTTTCCGTTTGTGGTAATTAACCTATGATAGTAAAATCTACGCGAATGTTGTTCTCGATGATTTATCTATCCGAACTGACTTGATGCTTCTGTGTAGCGTCTCTTAATAAAGCTAGTGTCTCTGTGATATTAATTTAATGCAGCCGGTGGTACGGTTACCGACTTCGTTCTTGACAAAACTGACGGGACGGCTTCATGCTCTCCCATGGTAGAGTAATATATACTCTAAATCGTTTACCCATTTTTCTTAACACTAACCGATTGTGCACTGTTAAAAAGGCAGCTGAGAGCGGCCTGTTCGGTTCCGGGTGCCCTCGCCAATCATTGGGACGGGGTTGGGTTGGCGATGCTTGCGGTCAACCGGCGATTGGCTCGATGAAGCACAGCTGGGTTCTCGATGCTACACAACTATGCCACCATCTTGCCAATGACAGGTTACCGATGTCTGTTTCTCTCGTGACCCTGTCGAGATGGGGGACGGAAAGTTCGTTTTTTTTAAAAGAATGGCACTGGGGTGGCAGGCATGTGGAGCTGGACTCGCGTTTCAGGACACAATGACGTTTGTAGAAATGCGCATGTCTATAAAAACTCTATTTTACGCCATCTTCAAGTATACTATAAAGACAAAGAGTCCATTATAGCGAAGCAAAAATGCGCCGTAAGTTGCTGGTGATAAGGACGAAGCAAAACTGCAGTTTCCAGTTCGTGCAACTTCCTCTCAAAATGTGTGTGTGTGTGTGTGTGTGTGTGTGCGTGGATGTGTGTGCGTGTGTGTGTGTGTGTGCGCGCGTGTGTGTGCGTGCGTGTGTGTGTGTGCGCGCGTGTGTGTGTGCGCATGCGTTTGTGCGCGTGTGTGTGCGTGCGTGTGTGTGCGTGCGTGTGTGTGCGTGCGCGTGTGTGTGCGTGCGTGTGTGTGTGCGCGTTTGTGTGCGTGCGTATGTGTGCGTGCGTGTGTGTGCGCATGCGTTTGTGCGCATGCGTTTGTGCGCATGCGTTTGTGCGCGCGCGCGCGTGTGTGTGTGTGTGTGTGTGTGTGTGTGTGTGTGTGAATTTGGAGTAAGCAACGAAACATGGGTGAACCCTGGTAGTGAACTGTGAGTACCTCGACAAACAAATACAAATAATTACTGAAACAGTTGAGGCCATCTTCACTTCAGGCTTCACTGATAGGCGGTGTACTTACGTGCGGTCACAATTTCACACCCCTCCCCGCCACATATACCCCTTGATTCACTTTCTTTACTGCCAAACCGACGATGACAGAACATTCATCATCACTTGCCTTATCATTTGCCTCATCACCAGCCTCGTATATCGAGAAGACTTTTCTATATCAGCTGTCTACGCGTTCTTGCGTAGACTCCGTCATATTTTCACTGAGGCAAATACTAGAAAACCGACTACATTTTCTTTGTACTTCATAACCGTTGTCATGATTGTGCTCCCATTTTCATTGATGTTTTTTTTTTTCACTCGTTGAAATGACTTGTCCTTATAGCTAGGTAGCTATGTACGTATCAACCTTGCGGTAATGCACTACGGGGTGATGCAGGCGACTAGTAAATGAATGAATGAATGAATGAATGAATGAATGAATGAATGAGTCAGTGAATTGTAGAGAAACCTCTGAACACAGAAATGGGTCAAACTTTCAAGTGCTTTCAAGTGCGTCTACCCAAAAAGACGCCGCTCGTGCGCACGGAGTCCGTGCTTGGCCGCGACTGTCTCAATTGTGTATGCTCGCTGTGTGCCGGCTAATCAACGCCCTCGCATTATATATATATATATATATATATATATATATATATATATATATATATATATATATATATATATATATATATGCTCTGATAACAGCTTACTATAATCGAAATATACTGGAACAAAAGATTCTGTTTTCAGTTTGATTGGCCCTCACGAACCGTTTCGAAAACCAAGCTAGTTCTTTAGCTATCTTCATATTCATCAAAGTCGCAGAATCATGGCGGCAGCCGTTTCTACGTCTACGTCATTGAGCTCTTGCGACACATGATATCGCTCTACATATATGGTTCCCATCAATTTTGTCATAAGTATACCTAGCCAGTACTCGCGTCTTTACCTACAGTTCAGCAATGACGTCTTTAACTAGCCCGAGTTTGGTCAACCCCGCTGCTTTCTCCAGCGCAACGCCCTGTTGCCATCTGCTGGACCCGACCTGGGGAAGGAACTATATACGTACCGTCTTGAAAGAAGGATCAGTTTCTACGGGCTCTCTGTTGCCTCCTCAATGCCGGGTGTCGAAGACTGGACGAAGCTAACGCATGTGGGGTTACTTCGTCTCGTGCCTCTGCGAGGATCGGTTCCATCTGGAGAGCGGAGCTGTGTCCGGCGACCGCGCACGACGTTGTGTCGTCCACTGCGAGCCGAGTGTCGGGCGGCGAGACGCGTTCCGGACAGTGCACGGGTACTGTTGACTCAGGCCTCGCCTGCCGGCCTGCTTGTCTGGCCGCTACGAGCGTAGCGTGTGTGACCAGCCGTCCGGAAGGACCTGCCCGCATACGACGGCCACGCACTAGTACGAGCCTTTGCGATCGGCGAAAAAGAAACGAAAAAAGTCACGCAGAAATGGGCTCTCGATAGCTTTCGTCTCTGCCGTACCATGTGCACGAGGAAGCACCGCTGCGGTAGTTGATCGCTGCGAGATGATGAAGTGCGGAACGATTTATGCGTTTCATACACGTCGTTATGAACGTGTTGCCGGGTCCCTTGGCGCCTGCTGGACACACAAGCAGCGGTACGTGTGCCGGGATTAAGAGAAATGAGCTCTTGCGCCCAGGCTGTGAAGCGCAGTAGGGCACGGGCGTATGCAGAATTTTTTCTTCTTTTTTTGAGGAGGAGGGCGCGCCCGTTTGAATTGGACATTTTTCGCTCTGCATGCTATGGTGAAAAATCATTTCAGGCGGGGGGGGGGGGGGGGGGAGCGGGGCACGGGCCCGGCGTGTTGCTTTTTGGCTACACCACTACAGTAAGATGTAGAAAGGAGCCGATGGGGCTGAGTATTAATCAATGTTGGAGTTTCCCGTGCCAAAACTGTGAAAGGAGTATGCCGTCATTAAGGGATCCGGACGTTTGGATCCCGTGTGTTCTTTGACTTGCACCTAAACATAAGCACACATGCCTCTAGCATTTTAACTTTCCACGCGAATGCGGCCGTCATGGTCGATCCTGTGGCCTTCGAGGGGGTCAGCAGCCGAGCACGGTATAACCACTAGGCCGCCGTGTTGGGGGAGGGGGGTGGGTATTGAAGTTCTGGGAGCCAAGATGAATGTTTCGCTTATGCTGTAACTGGAAATAATTGTATTCATTTACAATACATTTCAATACAAACGCATTAGGCACAAGAACGGGTTATAACAACGAAGAAAAATAAAATAAAATCAATTTTTTTTTTAATGAATGTGGCCTACATTGTTAGCTGAGAAGTTCCTGAGCAGCTGATGACCTGTGGTGGAAGGAATTTTGGCGCAAGGCTGATGTAGAACTTGCGAAGTCCGTAGTTAAAAAGACTATAGTGAGTTCCTACGAATACCAGCTTATCGATCATAACCCAGGTCATATGAAACATATTGCTGATCGAGTCAATATAAAATCGGTTTGAAACTAAAAATGACGAGATATTGCGTGAAAGCGTCAAAAATGGAAACAGAGCTGTTAACAAATTTAAACTTTACATACCAAACTAAGAAGTACTACAGCAGCGACGAGGTCGACAAGCTATTCAGGACAGTTGGAGCTGTGGTCGGAACACGAGGCCCAACAGTAACCTAGCCGCTTCAGGAGCGAAACTTCAAAGCAGCCTAAAGCTCTTAAAATACCTCGAAAAGTTTGTGTAACACCACCGCCTCGCGGCACTCGAGACAGTCCGCTGACGTATTCGACGCACCCGAACGAACCGTACACGCCCTTCAGAGCGCCCTCACGGCATCAACTGCAGCGGCCAACATACGGCCATGGCCTCCGAGATGGCGGGCGCGCGCCCGCAATATCGGATGCCATGATAGGGCGAACGAGCCGCGATTCCCTTCCCGGTGCATTCAGCGCAAGACCACCATCATTGCTTCCTACACGAGTCGTCCAAATGCGCCGCCGAGCATTCGAGAAAGCCTGGACCACTGTCAACCACATCGACAAGCGTGGCAGTACGAGGTCGTGAAGGGCCGCTCCCATCCGCGATGCTGTCGCCGCTGGTGACCGATGGACGTCCGGCAACCGCCCCTTCTGCGAGTGCACCCGCCGCACCCTCGAGCTGAACGAACGCTCCAGCCCATCCTTTGAATACGCCGGCCTCCACCGTCCACCTGAAGGACGCGATGATGACCGCCATCGCTGCGGCAGTTCGCGCTGTGCTCGTGCTCCTGCCGGCTGACTTTCCGGTGTGACGCGGATCTCGCTGCCCATGAAGCCATCGTGCCGGGGATTTGGCCGGCTGGTTTTCGGAGCCCAACAGGACTCCCACCCGTCAGTTTGACTGAACTCTTTCTTTTCCGAGTTCAGGCGAGTGCTTAGTGCGCTCCTGTCTGTCGATTGCGTCACTTCGGCCCATCATGCTTCTTCGGCGAATATTTTCCCGGCATTATGGGTGGCTTTTCCGGGTGGTTGCGTGTTGCGGTGGTTCACGTGCGAACTGAGAAAGGTGGTTCCTATTTTTTTTTTCTTCTCTTACCTTTTCCTGCTTATATTCTTTACTGCCATTTTCCCATACCCGTGCTGACCTGTTCAGGTGTAGTCATAGGGAGAGAGAGTTACGGGCGGCTCTTTTATCTTCTTTTGCTTATCGTAACCACTTAGAGTGATTGCACGTATTTCCATTTCTTTTTAAAGATATGCCATCACGCAGAACTTTTATTGCTTTCAACAAGATCATGTGATTGGCGCTGATGAAATGCAACTTAAATGTGTTCTCCTTTTCTTCGAATAGAATGAGATGTTAATAATAATAATAATAATAATAATAATAATAATAATAATAATAATAATAATAATAATAATAATAATAATAATAATAATAATAATAATAATAATTGGTGTTTAACATCACAAAACCACGATATGATTATGAGAGGCGCCGTAGTGGAAGGCTACGGAAATTTTGACCACCTGGGGTCCTTTAACGTGCACCCTAATCTGAGCACACGGGCCTAGAGCATTTTTGCCTCCATCGAAAATGCAGCCGCCGCAGCGGGGATTCGATCACGCAAAATCAATCAATAGTTCGTAGGCATTCGTCCATGTCTCTTCCCGTGTTCGTCGCGTTTGCGCCTTATTCAACCCGTAAAACATCAGCAACGCCGCATGTGCGTTTCAAAAACCGCGCCACCTTTTTGCTCAGCAAGTGCTGTCACCTTTCGGAGAATCAAAGACTTCTGTCAATGGTTAGTGATACTACTGGCATCCGTGGTGGCGCACCGGCAGGTTTCATGCATAGTCTAGATAATAAATCTATTGCGTCATGCCCGCGCGCTAGCGTTGAGACCGTGTTTTGCCACTCACTTTCCGCTTTTTTTTTTATCATGGATTGTAGTGCGTCGCCCATTGCTCACACACTTGCCAGTGCTAGTTGCGGCAAGATTAGTTTCGTCTAGCGGGCGGTTTCCCTCTGTCGCGCTCGCAAAATCTGATGCCTATCTGGTTTATAATTTCCCAAGAGAGAGATTACACAGCACGATTCCCCCACCCCAAGTGTAGGGTAGCCAAGCGAGCCAAGCTTGGTTAACCTCTCTGCCTTTCCTCTCTATTTATATATATCTCTCTCTCTCTCAAAAGAGAGCCCGCCAGGTGCCCGATCGGCTTTATTTTCTTATTTCTTGTTTGTTTGTTCAGAAGCGGTTGATTTCAGCTGTTGAGAGGCGGCGCTTGTTTGTACAAATCATGCCGCCTTCTACACCGTCTTTGGTTTTCGATTGGGCTTCGGTGCCGTCACATTGACCCTTGCTGTTTAGTATCTTTAACAACTAAACGAACGGCGCTACGGCAGACGCATACGCATGATACATTCCAGTTGATGCATTCGCCGTATCGGGACTTTCTTATTTCACGTCGGAATAAAAAAAATAATTGGGAGATCCCACGTACCTTGGAAATCGACGTTATGCGAAGCTTGCAGCGGGAAGATGATCGTGTAATGATTTCGTTATTGAGCGGCAGGTCACGAAATGACGCTAAATATATTTATTAACGTTGCACGCACAGAGATATGCTGAAGAGTTGCAGATGTTTATGTAACCGGCTGTTTGCACTTGCGCAACTATGCCAACCGGAACACGAGTATTAGCAATTGCCAAAGGCGATAAGCTGTTATGAAGCGTTGGTACTCGCGAGGATGGCAGCCCTGGTCACTGCTACATAAATCAGCTTCAGCGCATGGCACCTAACTAGAATTGACGTTAACCCGACGTGACGGCTGAATCATAGGAGTACATATGTAATGTTTACGAAACAGGATAGCCAGCACTGCAACCACAACCGACATTGCATGAACGTTAGGGTCTATTTGAAAAAAAAAAAAACAGTTTGGAGGCTTGGCATGTCTCTGTGGTAGAATGCTTGATTGCCACACAGAATGCTTGTGTTCGATTTTTGCTGGGACCATGAAATATATTCTTTGCATTCGTGGGGAACGCCGCTAGTGTCAGCTTTTTCTTAACGCCCAAGCGTTGAAATCATTCACGTTTGTTCTCACCGTTCCTGGGTACATATGAACTGTCAGTCACTTGTGACATCGCATGCCAGTGGCGCATACTTGCTCGCGGGGGACATTGTGACCGTATTCATATCATGACTCATATTCATGAAACCATCTTACCCTCCCGTACTAATTTGGGTTCACGCTAAGTTAAGGGGGTAATCACGAGAGCGCCCAGGCGAAATCGGCTATATATATATATATATATATATATATATATATATATATATATATATATATATATATATATATATATATATAGAGAGAGAGAGAGAGAGAGAGAGAGAGAGACAGAGAGAGAGAGAGATAGATAGATAGATAATAGATAGATAGATAGATAGATAGATACCAAGGGTGCTCACAGTACTCATAGAAATGCTTCGCATTTAGAAAGGAGAGAACAGTCACTTAGCAGCCCAACATGGCGGTGCCCATATGTCTAGGGGGAAGTCATCTATATGGGAGCAATGATATCCGGTTGGTGTTACATTTTCCTTTTTTCTTTTCGGGAGTAGCGAGAAATGATTGCCTGTCGTCGACGATGACATGAAAAATACGGAAAATTTCTCATTTCGTTTTTTTCTTCTTATGGATGCACAACCACCAAGTTCTTTATCGTGCGTTCGCGCACTTAGTCATAGTCCTCTACTCATTGATCTAGACACAGGAGTGTTTCGGAAAGTTAAATCGTTTCTGGAATGTTCGAATTGTCTGGGTCAAACTGCAGCCATACTTAACCAACACTATTTACCACTGTTTTATGGGTAGTTTATATTGACTTTGTCAGCCTTCTCCCTTCTAAGTTTCATTTTGAACACTCCCTTCTACAGGTTTGCTTTATACGTGCTCTACAAGGCCTTAAATTGCCTCACTTTTTAATAAAGCTGTCTGAAACATACTCAGATACACTAATCTCTTAATGATACGAGACAGATGAACAAGATCTGGTCTTCAAAAAACACAGTTAAACGAAGATATACATTTTCGGGGCTCTTTTAGGCAACATATCTAACGTTTTCTTTTAAACAAATCAAGGTGTTGAAGACAATGTGTATAATTGACTAAATTTGGTAATCGTACCAGTGTAAAGTTCAGCCCCAAAAATTTTACGATCATTTTTGCGTCGATGAGGATGCCGTTTTTCAGGCAGCATGCTCGAGAGGCAACGACCAAAGGCATGGCCTCAGCGTGGTGGTACTCTTGGATACTTGCGGAATGTGGGGTAGCACAAGCGATCGTATTCTACAGGAGTCACACGAAGTGGACTTCCGTTACAGCACGCACTGGCTCTTCGAGAGCCTGAAAACCGGCGGCAGTCAAGACCTCCAATTGTTACAACATTGCCTAATCAGCCTTCGCTGAAATAGACATCCCACGTAGTAAACTCTCGCAGAATAGCCCCTCAGGTTTACCCGTGGCACCTCGGTCGACAAATTATGTATTTGAACTTGCTGCCGCTTTAAATTTCAAGATTCTTTTTTTCGTGTTTTGTTATTCTTTGTTTAGGATGTTCGTCCGGAAGAGTTATGATTATCGCGGGAATCGTTAGACCGTGAAGAGATCTCATTTTCTACTTGACTACTTTTACCTTAAGACATTTTGATCAACTTCTTCAGTCAAGTTACACGCCGGCCGCTTGTTTACTCAACCATAGGCGTGTGAACGAGGGGGGGGGGCGGGGGGGGCGATGAGTGTGGCTGCTCCTTCTCCCCCCGCCCACCGCCACCCGCAAGGTATGTCCCAATACGTTTACTCAGTCGAAATGGTTTGTCATCGTTCAATGTGCAATTGTTTTGATCGCGCAGCTCTTTGACAATAATGGCAACCGTGAACCCTTAAATGTTGCACTTCAAGAACTGTATACAGCTCACCCCAACCCCGACAGAGCCGAGTACGGAGGGCAGGCCATTTTGAGAAGTGAGCATTGTTCAATTCTTGTTATGTATCCATGTGTGTTCATATGGATAAATAACATATTATGAATAAATAACAGAAACAACATATGGATGTTATTTATCCATATGTGTTCTACCAATAACTCATCGCGAATATACACGTATCAAAATTTTGAGGGAAACAACAGCGACAAGCACTTACCCAAAAAACACTCTGCGTGAGGAGCTGCAATTCAGGCGCCGCACTGCCACAGAGTGTATACACGAATAATATTCAGCAGTGATCCAAGAAGCGTCAACTTGGGCGCTTGCCCGTGGATTAATGGGCCGGTCGCAACGTGCCGCCCTGTATCCAACACTCACAATGTTTTGCAACAACCAAGTCTCTGTTTATTGACCTTTGTGTACAGTTGAAATCAACAAACGCTTTTTCTTTTTCTTCACATTTTGTTCGTGGAATGGTATCCGCGGCCCTGCATCCACAGACAGGCTTGACACCTTGACTCGCGACAGCAAATGAAAGGGAGTGCTAATCAAGAGGAAGCGGCAGGCACAGAAGGTTCAAGAGGTCAACGAGCTTACACAAGGCGCGGCATAACAGTTGCAACCTATGAACATAAGCCGTATAGAAAGAAGTTCAATGACTCCATACACTTCACAGGTTTGTCTTTTACAATGCAGAACATTGCACTTAACTACACCACACAACTTCACTTGCACGGCCAAGCAAGAGTTGACAAACGGGTGAAACATAACACGTCATGAACCAGTCTTCCTTGTATGATGTCTCTACGATCATGTTCACTGGGTATTTGGAACAAATGAAGAAACTGCTTTCGACCACACCTTCTTTCCACATATACTTTAATTAGGTTCCTAGTAGTAATGTGTGCACGCGGACATTTGCTTTTGTTCGTCAAATACAAGAGCCTCTGTAAACACAGCGGCCGAACAAGATAAGCCTCAGCTTTGGATGACCAGCCTGGTTGGAAGTTCGAGGCCTTTATTATTGAGATTCTGCTCGTGGCATTAGGTGTTCTCCGTCTTTAAAAACCGACGTTCATACACACAAAGGAAGCGAGTAATCACTAACTGCAAATACTTTTACCAGAGCTTTCAATAATGACATCAGAGCAGCCTTCGAAATGCCTTACAACCAGCGGGTTACTAATCAAATTCCTTTCAAGCTTCTCGGGCCGTCCAGTGTGTCTTCTCCCACACATCACTAGATGTTGGTAGAAGTGGTAGAATGCGGGTGCTGCGGCTGGTGGTGGTAAACTTTGTATTTTGAAATAAGCTAGAGAGTTCCCAGACTAGAGAGGGCCTGCCGCACTTGTTTGGTTCGAGTGTCTTGTCAACGAATGGTTCGTTCTTGTTTATAGAGTGCACACTTTTTTTTTGCTTGTGGTTCCGACAGAGTGAAACCCGATTAGCCTTCTGTACAATGTGCCAAGTACTTTGGCAGCGCGAAGGGCCCATTGTTCTTCAAGAATAACAGGAAAGGAGTTACTGACGGGGAACAGCTACATCAGCGATTCAATAAACAGCAGGTTCACTTTCGTTTCAGCGAACACCTAATGGGCCGTATATATAGGTACTTCTATCAGTAACTACATCAGCAAGATGCGTGCCAGGTTGTAACAAAACGCAACACCGGTATACGGGCGAGTCAAGGTGCGCTTCCCTTTTTCCTCCTCGGATTTATGGAAACAAGAGCCAGAAACGGTCACCATCCTCTACACTCTCGAAACGCTTGTTTGAGGGGCGGAGCGCAGCATGCCAGTGCCGTTGAAGCCGCTCCACACTTCCCGGCATTCACGTCGCCGCTTGTACTCGACGTGTTCCGAAAGTTGCACTGGTGTAGCACTGGTGTCACACCGGTGTAACAACAGTGCAACACTGGAATGCTCGCGTTCTCGTCTACAGTTCACTTATTAACTCTCTATCTCGCTTTCTCTCTCACTCACGAACTACAGACAATGAACGATAAGAGAGTTTTCTACAGAGTCGAAACAAGGTGTGCGCGGTACACCGTATCAAAGGCGTCGCTTGAACATTTGGGCCATTTTGTATGTACAAGGTGTGGCAGAGCGGCGCGCTTTTTTTCCCCCATTAATAATTATTTGTTTGCTTCTTTCCTCTTCTGTACTTACATCGCGTCGCGCCGGAAATTACTCTCACCGAAGAACAACACGTAAATATATATATATATGCATGCGCTTGCGACACTTCTTGAACGTGGCCACTCGATACACACGCACACATTATCGCGGAACTACCGTCTACTACTCGGACATTTCGCGCCACTCGTAACTGCTCGTAAACAAGGCGACGAAAACAACGGAAAAAATTTTTTCATGTGTATCGGCGCTCGCGCGTTTATGCTCGTGCGTACGTAAATGTGTACTGCTCTGTTATGTATATATGTGTACGCGAGGTCGACGCCACCTTTCCTGGCGATTTGTACATTTTCAGAGACACAAAGAGGGGGGTCTGCGAATGGGAAAGGATGCTGGAGATCGGCGGAGTGTGAGGAGGGTGGGTGCGGTGCGTAGTACACCGTGGCCTGGGCACCCGTTTAGTGCCGTACGTACACGTTCGGACGAGAGTGCACAACTCGGAGACGTTTCAGACGTCACAGTGACGGGTCTTAGCAAGTCGCGCGTATACCTGATTCGGCCCCTTCAACGGACCATGACTTCCCTAAACTTTTTTTTGAAACCCCGAGATCTACAAAGAAAAAATAACTTTGTCTGGACGCGCCGCGTTATACCTTACAAAATATACTTCACAAAATAGCCTACAAATACCCTACAAAAAGAAAGAAAAAGCTGTTGCCCATAGGTAGTAAATGTTGTCTTCTTCTTTTTTTTCTCATTATTTTTTTGTTTTAGAGCATATGGTTTCAAGTGAGAAATCGGAACCGAGTTCAACACGCAGATTGTCACCATTGATGTCGGAACAAGACTGCAATGATTGATGTCTTGGCCAGGCTTTGTTCTCATCTGTGCGTGTAAAAACTGCTAAAAAAGGACAACCGAAAAGAGAATAGATTAGAGCCTGCAAAACCGTAAAGAAAAGTTTCTATTGTCATTGTGGGGTTAATGTAAAGATTTTAATTGCGACACGCGTCTGTCGTCGAACAGGTTACTCCAAGGCTTTGATATAATGTCGTTAAAGCCATTTGTGTTTCTTTGCTTTTTATGGAATAAACCACACAGTCTGGACGTTTCGAGCGTCACAACGCTAGTACGCTATCGAATCGACCATCGATGTTTTTTTTTCGGACGTACTGAGCAGCCTTTCGTGGTAGTACGCAAGTGAGACGTCGCGAGAGCACTGGCGCTGGTCAACGGCTGAGACCTCACAAAGTGATAAACGCTAAGTTCTCAACCTCTTGTTTAACGTTTCCGATCCAAGTCGCTCGTTAACGAGCGCTGTGCTGTGTGGTGTCTGCTGGTCCCAGATGGCGTTCGAAGCTGGACCTGTTTCTAAGCGCCACGAGTACACGAAAAACGTAGAACGAGCTATAGAAATAAACGTCACTACTCCTCGCTCACCACCATGTCGTTCGTAAACCTGCTGCTCCGCTTCATCTATTACTTAGCCTCAGTCTTCATCAATCGGAAGATTCTTCTTGTGTTGGATAGTTTTTTCAATATTATAAAGAAATTATGTAAGGGTATATCTATATATCCGATTTCAACCCAAGAAAATATTCGTATATGGAACATGACGGCTACGTCGATGGCGAAGGCAACAATGCGCCTTTAGTGTCCACTTACACTGAAGGTCGTCTCGTAAGCTGTGCTTTCCGTTTTTCCATTAGAAGTGCAAGTACTTTCTCTTTGGTAATGTAAACTTTACTCATAATATAATATGAATTTTGTAGTATATATATCTCGTACACATTGGGCTATGCACTGATTTCAAAATGTTACGAAGTTTGTTTAGTCGTTCAACTTTTCGTCCTAAAGTCACATGAACGAATATGTGTTGCGAAACCGACGATCTTAAAAGCAGAAAGGTGCTTACGTCAAAGGAAGTGAGCGAACGCGATTGGATGAAACATTTATGCAAGTTTTTTTGTGTGTGTGCGTTGGAACGCGATAGCCGTGTGCGGAGCACGTATGTTTTCTCTCTTTTTTAACCGAGCGTAAAAGAACAATAGGTCATGCCGATTTACTGCTTGATGTCTAGGCAAAAAAAGAAAAAAAAACTCCTGCATTGCGTAATACTCCTAGAACCCATAGGTTACATGATTCCATATTCAAATACCCAATATAAATACCAGGCGATGATATACGGGCTCGTTTTGCAAAAGAAAAATGTAAAGTGCGAATTGTCATTCACAACTGGACATCTCTGAAACTATCGCTGACAAAGGTGTACGAAAACCGGACACCCTTCGCAAAGCCTGTACGTGTATCTCTTACATATGCCATGTTTTTTTTTGTGTGTGTGTCTGTAAGGAGTGCTTATGCGGATGGACACGTACGAAGCAAATACTACATATCGGAGTACGCGCACAAACTTGTTCAATAGACGCCTGAAATATGTGAGCAATACTTTGTTACTGTCCAGTGAAATTTCGATAGAAATAAAATGAACTTACTACATGGCATGAAAATAGGTCAATAGGTCATTTGCAATGTGCCTGGGAGTTTCAGGACGCTGTGGTGACGTAACGACTATAGCTTTGACGTCTGTGGGCGTGAGAGTTATTTGATTTTACGATAATAGCGTTCTTCGCATATTACCTCCAAGTCACAATGGATGCTGCCGCTAAACTATAGTCGATTTGCGTCTGATTTTTTTTACGCTACTAATACGGGACAGAAACAAACATTATGCGAATTATGGTCGCCATTAGGTTAACAGCGCAGGCGAGCTCTATCAAAATGGTTGGGGAACGACTCATTAACGAGACTGTTATATCCTGGACCGTGGTACATAGTTCCCACATCACGTCTCGGGGCTCAAAGCCGCGCTAACTGAGCATTCCTTTCGTTCTCAATGACCTCCTGTTTCGAAACTGCGGAAACGTCCCACAGAGCCAGGATGCGGTCCTTAAAGGAGCGGTACATCAGATGTTGGCTCGGAACCTTTTTATCCTATGTCACCCATGAACTCTACACAAAACAACACGGCGACGTCGACGGCAGAAGTACGCCTGGAATGTAAATGCGATCACTGTCACGTTACAATGTGTGGGCCACGTCAGCGTTTCGGGTACTCTCCACCGCTTCTGCACAGTGGACTGTTACATAAATATTTTGTGATAGCTGACTGTTTTATTTATTTATTTATTTATTTATTTATTTATTTAATACACACAGCGTCCATACAGGCATTATAGTTTAGGGGGGGGGATACAGGAAAAGAACATGAAAATTTGCAGGTTTACGTAAGTTTGTGTAAAAAAAGAAAACGAGAAAAAAAGTAGATTTGCAAGACGCAAAACATACACAGCTGCACCGAGCACAACTGCGTCAGAAAAGTAATTTGTATCAGAGAAAAAAATGCAGAAACCACAAAAATTGATGAAAATCCAATGATAATTAAAACAAAGGGCAGCATTCGGCTAGCCCAAGGGCAAGTTAACCCCCAAACAACATAGTTTACAATCAAGATACCGTACAGATCATGGCAACTGCCAGGCGCACGCACGTAGTCTATAGGGCTTAGCGATGGTTGCGCAAGTTTTTAAACAACCTGAGCACGAAGCCATTGACTTTATGAGCGTGAAAGCGCTTTCAGAACACCAGCGCTTAAGTGTAAGGAGAAATTAGTAATCAAACTGCACTGTGTAACCTTAGTTCGAAAGAGTCAGTACTGTCCCAAAGAAACTCGGTCTGACATACCGACGGAAGCTGAATTACGATTTGAATAAAACAAACGGCAATTTACATTCCGGTGTCTTTCTTCCATGATTCTGTTTGTACGAGGGCGCTGTTTGTGCACGCGTTGCTATGTTCAACGCTTGACACCATCGCGCAACCCTTAACGTGTTACAATGAGCAGCGAGACAAGATAACGTCAAGAGGAGGTCGCTAATGGGACAGTTTTTCGTCGCAATACCTTTTCTGTGCTTGCTTTCCTCATGCCTGTGTTGATATAAGAATAGTGACAGCAAGAATGAAAAAAAAAAAACACGCAAAGACGCGCAGAAACAAAAACTCCCTGTTTTTGTTGCATTGCGGGCTGACTGTAATCGCTCGATTCAAAAACACACTATGATACTTTCGGTGTCACGTCGGTACTCGTACTTCTTACTGGCATACGCGGCTAAATAATGGCTCAAAATATATTCTTCTCAACCGAAACAGCTAAGGAAATCCGAGGAATGGGAATAAACACGGACGAAAGACCGTATTTTTTTCGCTGAATTGGAAATGCCCGCAATGCGGCTATTGAGGGGACTCCTACTAGGAATAATAAATCGCTTTAGATTGTTGCGCTGGGAGGTGTGCATACAGAGACTTTCGAAACTGATTAGAAAAAAAACAACAAATCGAGTTGCGGCAGAATTGAATGAAATCGTATATTGGAGATTTGTTACTGAAAGTGAAGTAGATCAACGTTCACATAATCTGTTCACTCATTTTTTGCATTAAAAGCACGAACGAAGCGCCAGGAACAGTAAACCAGATCTTTCGTACATTAGAAATGCACGAAAAATCACTGTATAGAAAATTAAGTCCCGCGAGGCGGCTGAGGAGCTTGGCATCTCAGTCCCCACGTGGGAGCTGCTCGCAACACAGTGATCTGTGTTTTGGAGGACCAAATAAAAGTTTATCCAATCCAATCCAATTGCCGAGCTAAGTATGCCTCCGGCGCTGCGTAGATTCTTTCGTTTTATTCATGTATACATTATGCGCGTGGTTTGAAATCCGTGCTAGTTTTGCGCCAACTTCGTGCTTGTTTCGAATCAGCAAACGTCACGAAACAATCGAAAACTTTACGCAATATATTCGTGGTAATACGTATCGTCTGTTCGACTCGAACGTAATCGAACCGTGTCCTATTCAATCCGCGCATCCAGTCGGGTTGTGTATCGTTCGATGTTGTCTAATATTCGCACACCTCTACTCGGGCTGTAGTTGATCTCGCATAACAAAATAATTAACACCAGATCCACGTATGGCGAAGATACCAGCTGATTACGGGGAATTGACACGTCGGAGAGCGGAATAACTCCGTTTCTCGAGAAATCTCTCGTTGCACTGTTTCCTTTCTACTTGACCTCATGCTGCTACTTATGGGGCTTCTAGCTTAGAATTCGCTTGAAACTCGTTCATCACGAATCTGTAGAGAGCGTAGATGATCGCATTCTTAAAAAAAATATATGTTCTGCCTTACTTTTCCTGTGAATGTGTGCACTCGTTTCGCACTATCGCCGTTCAAAGTTTCGCTTAGAATTAGTTCTCTTGATGACCAAGGATAATCTCAAAGTTAAACTTGCGTTGAAAAGGTAGCAATGGGACTGCGAAGGTGGTATGGCGGTTTCACTTGGAAGCCGTCGTTACGCCAGCCTGGAATTAGAGTTGATTTTTCGAACACCAGGCCGCCACCCTCACAGATAAGGGAACTACATATCTGCGAACAATTACATATCCCATTTTCGAACGCTCTCAGTGCACCACAAATCGTTCGTTGTTCGATTGCTTGCTAGCACAGTATAGTCAAAAAGTTGTTTCAAACGCTTTGCAAAACAGACAAAACTGTACGCAGCAATGAAAAACCGTGCGGCTCTCAATGTTGCTTTGACGCAAAGAAAAGCGGCCGGAAGCGACCACATTCATCGCGCAGCCTGGCGGCTGGAACGACGCACGTGCTCAGAGCGCGCTAACGACATCGGTTTGATTCCGCTCTCCGGCGTGTCTTTACTCGGCGCACGTCACTCAGTCACGTGACCCACAGCCTAATTAAGGGGGGGGGGGCGGCACGCGAATCCGGTGCGCTCGCCACACGGGGGTGTGTCGAAGCAAGCGCACGGCTTTCTTGTCAGGTACGGAGCGCACGTTCTGTGTGTTTGTGTGTGTCTGTCTCACCGAAGGGACGAGGAACAAAAAAATCCCTTCGATGGTGGGACAAGGGAAGGGCGGGGATCTCTGGGGATTCAGAGCCGGATGAAGCGAGGTACGCTAGAAAGCGTGGTGGTCATGACGCGATTCCTATACCGTCTGCTAATCTGCCCTTTTTTTTTTTTCCCATTTTCCTGTGATGTCTTCTGCCGTTTGGTAAGGTTTCGGTAGGGGGGTGAGAGAACTGGTGCAGCTAGAACGAAGGCCCCCGAGATCAGGATGCGTTTAGCGACATTGCCGCTAGGGGCAAGGGCATATACTCCGTGACGCCGTGAGCCCTTCCGAAGCTAGTTGACAGCAGAGCCTTCGAGATTCGCGTGAGTTACTCGGCCAGGACCTTCGTTTGATCTCATTGTCAACTCTAACGCTTTTGAATGAGTATTCGCGGGGGGTGGGGGTGGGGGGGCTAGCTTGCTCCTCGAAGCGCGTTGTGTTATATATGGTTTTGTCAGCAGAAGCAGCGATAACCTCGCTCACCGTATGACACAGAATGGGATGAAAACAAAGTTTTGTGCATGCGTGATAAC
Source organism: Rhipicephalus microplus (assembly GCF_013339725.1). Classification (NCBI taxonomy): domain Eukaryota; kingdom Metazoa; phylum Arthropoda; class Arachnida; order Ixodida; family Ixodidae; genus Rhipicephalus; species Rhipicephalus microplus. Next base: position 102,164,799 of record NC_051175.1, on the reverse strand, counting down.
CACACGCGGGCTATTTTCCTAATATATTCGTTGCTGTAAAATGTAGCGTACCTGCTAAATAGTGCTGGTTTTCTGTTATAACGCGGGTCGCTTCAAATAAATATTTTTTTTTTGGCAGTTAGCTCTCGTACTTGTCTTTCCTGTACGACTCAGTGTTTTTGGGTTGAAATTTCTCGTAACGCGAAATTAACTAGTCGGAACGAATTAATCAATTGAGTTGAAGAGGTACGGTACCGAAGTTCGACTCCAGAGTCCTCTGCTGCGTAGTAATACATGTAACGCCGTGATCGCATTAATTTCCGGACGCACCAATACGGCGACTACCGTAGAAATTTTTGAAGCAAGTTGGCAAGTTTCGTGACGAGGATTCTTGGCGATTCAGCCTGACGAAGTCGTTCTGCAAGAAGCTTCGCGAAAGCTACTCGATAAGGGGGACTTTATTAAGATAAAGTCTCAAGCCGAAAAAAAGGCCTACCTTCGGAAAAGGACTATGCAGCGGCTTTCAGAAGCATGTCTGGGAAATTAGTATAAAAAGGGTCGTTGATTGTTCGAAAACGTGACCCAATTTTCACATATATTTCGAAGTGATAACATAGTCTTTGATTGAAATTAACGCGTTCAGTATGGCTTAAATCTGTGTCATATGCCCCTTGTTTGTCTATTCAATATTAATAAAGTGAAAACTATACAGAAGAGTCCACTGTGCGATAGAGTTTGGTTTTACCAACAAATATTATTACCCTATTGAAAGTTGTTTCTGAGTCTTCTTATGTTCGAAAAAAAAGAAGTTTTGCTTGTAAGCAGTTCATGCTCAATAGACAGCACGCGACAATACGAGACCAACTAAATATTTTGGCTTGGAAGTTTTCGCGATGTGTAGTGATTCAAATATCAGCTTCATAAATCGTAGTGGCCAGAAAATTTGTGGCAGCGCAACAGAAAAAGCTCGCTCATCCGACCCTGTTCCCGTCTACAGTTACCAAGCTACACAATGCGGTAATCACGTGACTTCATCCAATCACAGAGTCAAACACTTTCGCGACCACACCTGCGACTTAACCAAACGTGAAAACGCAAAGCGTTATTTTTTTCATTGAACTGTTTAACTATTTCAATAAGGACAAATTCATGGTTGGTGGGAAGGCTGCGTGTAATGATGCAAGAATAACTACGGACCCAGACACCGCTTTGGATCATTTCGTGTCCGATTGCAATGAGGTCAGCAAATACGTCTGTGCGAAGATTTCGAGAATGTGGACGCTGAGGCTTGATGCCGTGACTGTGGTGTGTCTGGCTGAACGTTATAGGATGACTAGCATTGTTTAAAGCAATTTGTTTAAAGATGAAGCCCGTGTGACCCATGTCTAACTTGATATCGAAGAATAGGTCGTTTTTTTATTAGAGGGCTACAAGTTGCTTTCGTCTTAATGTGATAGCGGATTCATTATGTCAATGAAACCAAGAACATCTCGCAAGTTGAGATTTGCGGGCGAAATTTCTCAAACAGTCCACTAGAAATCAGTAAATGGACAATAGCTTTCGTTAGCCACGAAAGATTGTTGAATTGACGCTCAGTTTGAACGATCCGCGAAACGAGCAGTTTTTTTAAAGGTACTCTCTTTTCGTCAGTGACAATAGCAGTTCCACAAGATTTCACACAGTACCATCGTTTAGGCCACTCGTGACGTGATCGCCCAGTGCCAAAGTGGTCCGACCCATGCGATGTGAAACACCGAGACGACTATTGTAGCCCGTATGTGCTTTCGCTTAGCCGTACGCTCTGTCATTACAAGACAATTGGCCTCCCCATCTGCAAGACGTACGAGTTCTTACCGGCCGTTTGAAGAGATCGTAAAAGTAAAATCGTTCAAAGTGAAATTGTTCGCTTTGAACGATGTTCCTCGCACTTCGGAAAACTGAGAAATGTAGAAAAGTATAAGGGTAAAGGCGACGCACAGAATTTGTGGTAGCGAGCAACGCAACGCGTTTTTTTTCTTAAACTCGTTTCTTTACGAAAGGTCTACTTAAATGGTCTTCCGAGTCTATTCCGACATTGTACACACCGTTATACAGAGGGACATCTTGTGGTTTGCACGTTGACACAACATCGTCTTTCTCTCACTACCGCACAGCGCTCAGGCTTCAGGTGCTGCAAAAGGAAACAAAGATCTTTCTTGCCCATGACGCGGTTCCATGCAAAAGGCTTCTTCTCTGTGATACGAGGTCTAAGTTCTACGTTTATCAAATAAAATTAAGAAAGGTGAAAATAGAAGAGAACCGAGGGTGACGGAAGATGCAGTGCAGACACACAATTTCAAGCTTTGTCCTGTGCCTGTGTTTCTGGAAAGCATGACCGGTCCTTCATAATGCACTCCAATATTTTTGATTTTTTGATTGGCGTCACGCCCGCTACACCACACGGAGGCATGGGCAACCCCAGTATTATTTTTAGCTATTTTCTAACCAGAGGAACAAACGTAGAAATGTTACTTCACACAAAAAGAGACAACATACACGGAAGGATGAAAACACGTGGCTGTCCACGAATCTTTTTGTATTGACCCATGACCGAGTTTTTAGGTAGGTGAAGCAGTGGCGTATGCTTAACGAAAAAAGTTAACAACAATGGTCTGAGGCAATGCAGAAAAATTTTGCTGTATTTAATTCGTGTCGCTAGTTTTCAGTTCGGCTTGTCTCGCTTTTATGGCTAGTTCAAGTAGCTCAGGGACGTGCCACCATGCCTGCCTGCCAATGGGTTCCAAGATTCATAAACCGCCTTAGTATTACCTTCAAGTCAACTATCTTACGGAACGGGACGGAACAACAACGAGGGAGATATGCCATTCAAACGCTTCCAGAGGTTAGCGAAACGGCCGCTGTCGTATTTAAAAACCCCTCGTTTTGCCTGTACTCCATTCTGTCGAGATCGTTGAACGCCAATTTCAACATCCCTTCATTTTTTTTATATTGCGGCATCTTTTTCACTCTAAACTTGGACCCCCAACTTCTTGCAAGGCATTGTCTTTAAACATTCCAATTTGGTTCTAAGAATGTCTTTTTATTTTATTTGTTTTCGCTTACAGCTTGTTCAAAGTCCGCATCAGTTGCTAAGCTGAAGGTCGAGTTAAAAAATGGAATCAGCCCAATGGTCGGCGCTGCCATGCGGCTCGAAATTATGGACATTGAGGACATTGACCGCGGCAAGGCGTCTGTGAACCGTCGTCTTCACTGCCCCGGACGTACATAGCAGAGTCTAAATCTATACGCATACTGCTGGCTCGACACTTGCTGCTGCGTGGTTTGAGACTTTGAGGACTCACGAAATTCGCTCTCGCAGTCTAACGCGCGCGTGTACTCAACGCACACGCACAGCACTCGTTACTGGCGCACACTAACGATTCACAAGAGCGGTCGCACAACGCTTCCACGTTCAATCCCAACCCTATTGAAGCGATCCGTATGCGATGTCCAATAATTCCGTATGTTTCCGTATGAATACATATGTTTCCTATATATTTTCCATATATTTCCGTAAGATTCTTACGGAAACATACGGAATTATTGGACATCGCATACGTATCGTTTCAATAGGGTTAAGTAGTTCAATCCCCAAACTAGCGACACTTTTTCACTAAACTGAACTTTGTTTAACTAGTGCATTCGCTCGACAGGTGATTTAAAGAGTTTCATACTGATTGAACGACTGCAATAGCCCGTAAAAGCATACGCCGCGTCCTGTCAGGTTGGATGTGTGAACCCTAAACTGTCCAGCTATACTCGGTTATCGCAGAGCTCGACGCGCACCACGCGTGATTAAACGGTCGCTTTGTGAAGCGGACCGTTCATTCGTATAAGCGGCTGACGACAGTTTCGTGAACCCAAGCCTAACCCCCATATTCACAAACGCTCCTCGACTCGACTTCCACCCTTCACTTGACAGAGTTGCGCACTGCGCCACTACTCGGCTGAAACTGACGCTGAGCTACTGAAGAATAGCAGCAAATTGTCACTGTTATGCAGTGACTTTCTCTGCCTAGAGATGGCGCTCCCATCGGCTTTCTCAAGTGAAGGTGAAGCGTTGAGTGAAAGTGCGTTCTAGAATACGGGGGTAAGAGTACCGGCATTGTTGGTGCAAAAAACAAAAAAAAGTTAGTGAGGCCATCGGGAAGGAGGTGATGTAAGGCTGGGTGAGGAGGAGAGGCGGGAACGCTTGCCCAGTGCCCGGGGTTCACACGATTCGCTGACGCGGGCTACAACGTATCGACTCTTTTTTTTTACATTTTTCCCTGTATGCACACAGTGAACTAGGTACAAATCCCAGTATCGTAAAAACTAACGCCGGCATAGGTGACAGGGTAAAGTTGACCGGACGTTACGACTGTGACAGGAAAGATCTTCGAGGCTTTGGTACACAAGTTTTCCCCAACGTTATACACATTGATTGCAAAGGTCTTGTACATGAATGGCCGCAACAACGGCTACAGTTCCGGTTCCTCGCACAGTACTACGCGAGCCGGGTTTGAAAGAAAGAAGCGGTACAGCACGGCTCGAGAACTGTGTGCGGTGGCAATACCCAACTGCAAACGCTGGTAACAAACGGAGTTTCCTCATCCGGGACCACGCCCTCAATTATCACCACATCAATGTTTAAAGCTTTCAACCCGCCAAACATCTTGTAACACGCATCAATGTTTCCCATTCCCGAACACTGTCTTGTTATAACAACTGCCATCAACTAACCTGACGGACAACCACCCGTCTTAACGATTGCCATCAAGTAAACCGACAGACAACCACCCGTCTGAACCGAAACAAAAGGGAATTTACCTCGTGATGTGGGTATCGCCTATCAGAATGGTAGCACAGGAGCACGGCAGCAGAATGGCGTTTATGATTAACAATTGTTCGTACTCTCGCTGTTGTTGAGAGCGAGCAAGTGACATAGCCCTGTCTGTAATGAACGAGACCCATCTGCAAGAAAGACGGCATTGCGAGAACAACTCTCAAAGGCGGCTGAAGCCTGGCGGATGGAACAATACACAGTATCACAAGGGCGTTTGTGCTCTTAAGTGAAGTGGTCACATTGCTTACGTAGTGTTGTGATGATGATTTTGATTGTTTCCGTGATGCAGTGTGAGATTGTTTTAGATCATCATTGGCCAAATGTTCTTAAACTTGCGTTATGCGTAATATTCAAGCGGGATGACATAGTAGCCGAGCACGTAAAATTGTTTTTTTAAACGCTAGACATTACCGTGACACTTGTCCTTCTGAAGTATTGTAACAGGAGTGCTATAGTAAAAATGACCAGTTGAAGTAGGCGGATACGAAAGCAAAAACAATGGAACTTGCTAAACAGCGCAAAAGCAACGTGACAAATCAAGGAATGAGAAGATCATCAGTCTGTTAAAAAACGTTTGGACCATAGGTGTCCTTGCCTCTCCTCCTGTCTCTCTCAATTTTAGAGAAAAAAACTGCTTGTAAGGCCTACTCTCAGATAAAATCATCACTAAGGGCAGTCTTAAGCTTCGGACAAAGCTCCATGATGGTCTCTTTCGAAATCACTCCATTCAACCTTGCAATTACTTTCAACGCTGTAGCGCTGTCCAGTCGTCCCCACCTCGGGTTTCTCGAGAAGTGAGACTTTGTGGTATTCCACAGGCCTGCAAACTGCCGAGTTTACAACACCATAGCCAATTCTCCTCCATTCGACCGTGTGACACCACACCAGACCTTTGCGGACACTCGCCCTTACTCAAATTCACCGCTCGCCACAGCAGCGTCTCCTCCGTATATACGCCCCACCTGCCATGACCTCCCGCCCTTGAGCACCTGTTCTTCGTCCTCTGTTGGCGAGAACTCCTTACAAACACTAACACCACTACTATACACTCTGGCGCCCGGCAATGCAGCAAGCACCACAGCCGAAGAACACAGGCCTCCCTGCATCGAGGGGGCGATGGCGACGACAACACAATTCCGCGACTCCTCTCCGTACCCGGGGCATCATCCCTCCGCTGCCGTAAGTTCATCAGAGGCGTGGCAGCAGTGGGTGAGAACCACCACCACCACTACCACCACGACACGGCACACGTAGAGCGGGAACGCGAAGCACGTTGCATATTGCCGAGTGGACGGCGGGGGGCTGGACAGGACCCTTCACCCCCTGCCCTTTTGGTTTTTCACATTTTGAGCTTGCGAGACGAGGAAGCGAAGGCTAGAAGCGTTCCTCATAAGTACTCGACGATATCACACTTGATGGATGGGTAGCTGGAGTAGAGCGCAGTCCTGTCCTGCACCATACGGCTGAAGAGGAACGGCAGCAGCGGAGCGCCGTCGGGTTCGATTAGAGACACCGTGGCGGTGCCCGACGGGGACGTGCCCGACGCCTGGTGGTGTTGTGAGGATGACGACGGCTGCTCGGGACCGCGCAGGGCCCCGAGGCTCTTGGCACGCCGCCGCACGCTCATCTGCTGCTGCTGGTGCTGTTGTTGGTGGTGCTGGTAAGGGCTCGCCTCCGGGGCTGCTGGCACACGGGGGGTGTGGCAGTGGGAAGCCGATGTTGAGTGGGGAGGAAGAGGAACAACTGTTAGAGATCGGTATGAGACGTTTAACAGAAACGCTGTGTCATTTTACAAAGACGAGGTGCGCTTCCAAAGGATTAGAAAAAAAAATAGCGTTTGTTACTCGCTTTGGTGAGATCTGACTTGTCTTAAGACACGTTAATTTCCTTGTGAGTCCCACGACTCTCTGGAGAGAGAATCTCTTCTTTAAGGGAGTACGCGAGTCCCTTGAGATGATTCATGTCAGTAGCAAGTGAGGACTTCGCTCCCGCCGCTCCCCCCCCCCCCCCAGAAAAAAAAGTCGAAATACTATTTTTTCTTGTAATCTAGAGATCAAGATGGTGAATTTTACAGCGGGTGAACCTAAGAAAAAAAATGGGACACAGTCAAAAAGAGCGCTGACATCCAACTGCCGAATCTCTGTGCCATTTCTTCCCATGTGTTCACGCGACGTAAAATTCACCATCATGAACCTAGATCAACTAGTCCCAGCTTCTAGACTTGTATTCTAAGGAATTTCGGAAGCAGTAGATTCACTATCTAAACATAACCAGCATTCACAGGGAGACGAACTTCATGTGACAAGTGAAAGACGTCAACGTGAATTTAAACTTACATGGGCCAAGTACTGAAACAGCGAAAATATGGATACCTATGCAACGTCAGGCAGAGCGTTTCTCTTTCATTCAAATTGTGGTGGTGGTAAGACGTCATACGTGACGTTTCATATCAGTTCACATGACCCCGAGCTGCCGATGTGCAATTGGACTCTCTCTTGGCTCCACTTAAAATTTTCGTTCTTTCATCACTTATGCATACGATAAAGTTCTCATAATCTACGTTGGCGCCATTCGCGGCACAAGCTTTCTGCAAAAACAAACACACAGAAAAGCGACATTTTCAAACAAAACCAGGCAACGAGAAGGGTGCCATCAATTTGCCAGCATACCAGTTTCAACTTAAACAGCACAATTTCAGATTCTCGTCGTTGCAAAAGTTCAAAAACTGGAATGTTATAAACTCGGAACTCATAGCACTAGCTAGAGTAACAAGTGTTATAGGAGAGCAGAAAGAAGCTCTTTGTATATTAAACAACAGGCCGGACACGTGTATTGATTTATTTACCAACTACGTGCATATTACATTTAATCTGATCCCTCTCTATAGCATTTTCAAAGAGCACGCGTATCTCCTTTTCGACCCTTTGAACGTTGTTTCCTTCAGCTGGCAACACAATACGAGCATAGCTAATCTTAAACAACGCTTAAGCGAGGGCATGAGATGACCAGTGGGCCTTCTTAGAAGTGCTCGCACACATCCGGTCATCGCCCCGCCGCGGTGGTCTAGTGGCTAAGGTACTCGGCTGCTGACCCGCAGGTCGCGGGTTCGAATCCCGGCTGCGGCGGCTGCATTTCCGATGGAGGCGGAAATGTTGTAGGCCCGTGTACTCAGATTTGGGTGCACGTTAAAGAACCCCAGGTGGTCAAAATTTCCGGAGCCCTCCACTACGGCGTCTCTCATAATCAAATGGTGGTTTTGGGACGTTAAACCCCACAAATCAATCAATCACATCCGGTCATCACAGCGAAACTGGAAGCAGGCATACGAGAGCATTCAAGATCACAAGAGCATAGCGTGAACGAAAATGCCGACAGATTTGTGAAGAAAACTGCGCGATACGTGAATTGTGAGCGGCCGGAAGAAGCGTAAGCAGGAAGTGGAGGGATTCGTTCGTGCACCGGCTTTCGAAAGTTTTCGCAATGCCGGGACAAGAAGCTTACTGCGTGCGCTCTGTTTTGGTTATACACGCAGGCATGCGCACAGGTAGAAAAGGCGCCCCCCTCCTCTCCCCCGATTCATATAGGGAGGGTGTCAAGTCTGCCCTATGCACTCACTCATTGGACCTATGAAGTCATTAAATATGTAGGGTTATGACCATGAAGGCCTTTGACTGCTATGGTCGCTTTTACCCATGTGCTATTGCATTCTAAGAACTGTTTATTTATCCACTGCTCCCCCCCCCCCCCCCCCCCAGTAAGCCAGGAACGAAAGGAAGGTCATTGCGATAAGCATTACATGTTTAGTTTAGCCACCGTACCCCCAGTAATCCAAGGACCAAAGGAAGGACCCTGTGATATGCACATGTTTACTTTACCCACTGTACCGCCAGTAAGCCAGGGACCAAAGGCTGGTCATTGTGATCAGCGTGACATTGCGTCATTTTAACTTGTGCATCCAGTATGAAGCACCTTTCTTTCGGATCGGACCACTTTCGGGGGAGGAAAAGCTGCCACAAATGCCCCCCCCCCCCTATGATGAGCCCTGGGCGCGCCTATGGTAATACAGTTAAAAAGAAACAGTTGCGTAACTCTGGCAGAGTTCAACAGCGTCAAGCTCAGCGGTATACCAGTGCATGGGTGAAAGCGAGCGATGTGCGCGCGTGTGCTTTAGTGTTGCTTTTTCAAGCTGATTGTGTTTTTTTTTAACTTACACTCATCTGACTGGAAGTCTTGGCAGTCCTGGTCTGGAAGCGCAAGCAGAGGTGACAACTCTGCGGGAGGTCAGATGTCACAGTGTTTCCTTATTGAACCTGAATGCTCTAGACAATCATCACAATAAGCATAGCTGTAGACATTCTCGCGTTTTGCATTTCACTCTATAGATCCGTCGTTGTGGTAGTGACGACGCTGCTACGGCTGTTGAATAAACGACACGTTATGCCCAGGAAATGGAAATGAGAGAGGAGCAGGGTGTGGAAGCGACCGCTGGTTGGTTTTATAACCTCACGTGGTGCGGATTCGCCGAGAGAGTAGAATACAGATATGATGCGCTAAAGCTCGTTTTTTTGGCTTAGTTGGTGCACTCTTGAACGTATACGCAGCAAGCGCCACTCGAAAAAAAAAAAGAGAAAGAAAACACAGATGAGGAAAGGCAGGAGCAAAGAGCGGGCGCAAACTTCAACTGTAATTCAGAAAGGCAGAGCAGCCCAACATGAATACGTATCCCGACACGTGCCCATCGAAAACACAGTCTATTTCGTCATACGTCGGGTAGGCGAGCAAAAAGAAAAAGAAAAGTTTCTACTATGGCAGTGTTTCTGGTATTTCCTTAATGAAGTCCTTTGACGCTGTATTGTTCTTAGACGCATGTACATGTCGAGACTATGTGTATTCATATAAGGTTGCCTTGGCTTTCTGAGATACAAAAGTTTGTGCCCGTCCTCTGCATTTGCCTTTCTTCGTCTGTGCTTTTTTCTTTTTTTTTCACCCATCTCTGTTTCATGGCTTCAGGAAGTGATGAAGCAAAGCTTTAGTTTGAATTAACGGAATATGTTCTGATGATTCTACATGTACCGTTCCACAAGCAAAGAAGTTCGTTTGTACTTGAAGTAATTTACCCAGTGTTATTTGTCCTACTGATCTTCCTTCTCGTGTCTTGAACAGTCACAGAGTACGGATCGACTTCGACAGTCGTAGATGAAATGCACTGCAATCCCTGATGTCAAAGAAGGCTTTCAAGAACTTGTCTAAGGTATCCAGAACTTTCAGGGCGCTTCAAGCTGATGGGATTTTCGATCAGGCGACGAGTGTGCGCGTTGTGCTAATCAACGACCTCAACACAGGGACTTCTCGCACTTTTATGACTTTCTGGGCACGCGTGGTACAGGAGCTCCTATTCGTGCTATCTTGTCACTATGCCTCTCTTTCCTTCTTTCATACTCTATTCCTTTCGTCCAATTTTACCCTTTGCCCGTGTAGAGAGAGAGAGAGAGAGAAAGAGAGAGAGAATAAATCAAGAGAAAGGCAAGGAGGTCAACCACAATTGTAGCATCCGCTTTGCTATCCCCCGAGTAGGGTGGGAAATTGGGTGCAACCTGGTTAACCTCCCTGGCTTTCCTTTGCTTCTACATCGCGGCTGCATTTCCGATGGAGGCGGAAATGTTGTAGGCCCGTGTGCTCAGATTTGGGTGCACGTTAAAGAACCCCAGGTGGTCTAAATTTCCGGAGCCCTCCACTACGGCGTCTCTCATAATCATATAGTGGTTTTGGGACGTTAAACCCCACATATCAATCAATCAATCAATCAATCATTTGCTTCTACATCTCTCTCCTTCATGTGTTGACGTTTTCGCGGTCATAAACCTATGAGTGCAGCTGTGAATTGCGCTTGGTCATCAAGCGAACTAATAAGTAGTAAGCGCAGCGCGGGTGTTTTCTGCCATGTCCAGAATTTGAACGGCGGACGCGTTTGAAGGCGTACGCAAGAAGGGTCGAACGACACCCACCGTCCGAGGAGGCGGCCCTGTCGGCGTGCAGGGCGAGCCCGTTGGCGAGGGTGCGGTGGTGCGACTCCCTGCCGCCGCATGGCGCCGTGGGCTGCTGGTGGTGCTGGTGGTGGTGCTGCTGCTGCGTGAGGCGCAACTGGACGCTAGCTCTGCGCTGCTGCCGGCTGGCTCCTCCGCCGCGATTCATGGCGGCCGGGCTGCCCTGAAGCGACGCCGTCGAGTGCTTCCTGCGACACCCCGAGAGAGAGGGTCCAGGTCTCAGTCGAGCTACATCTATAGTGCTGCAAAGAGGCTGGGAAATGAACACTGTGCAAGAAGCTGGCTGCGACATAGCGGAGCGTCGGAAACCAAAGTTCTTAACCCTGTCTAGAGTCCTCGATGTCATCCAGCAGGGGCGTGGCCACAATTTTTTTTTTTTTCACAGGGGCAGGGATCGGAAAGTTGAACCACCCGCCCTCACACTCGGTTATGCTAGTGGCACCGAGAAAACTGTCAGAAAAAGCCGACATGTACGACTGATGTGCTTACTAGTATCGTCCTGTGCTGTGGGCATAAGAGATTGTTTGCATGGGCTTTGTTTCTATAACATTTTAGGTCACTCCCACCCAAGTGCAGGGTAGTGAACCAAACATCAGCTCTAGTTGGCTTCGCTACCTTTTGTCCCTTTATTTCTGTCATCTAATCTGCACAGAAAAGTATATTTGTTCAGCACATACAGCTTTTCAAGAACACCAGCCGTTTAAATGACTGAATCTGAACGCCATGGCATCCTTCCATGTGCCTGCATCATCATTCTTTGCCTCGTTTCATCTCTCTATTCTCCACTATATTGTGCTTAATGGGGGGTAGCAAGAGAATAAATAACAAAGAAGCTGATTCATAGATGTTAACCAGTCTTGAACAACCGGCTTTCTACATTACACATGGAAGCGAGATGGGGGCGACTGAAACAGGAAGAGGAAAGAATGGGAGCAGGACGCTTGTCTTATTAACATGCCTGCATTCGCCGTCCTCATTTTCGATCTCTTCTCGATCTGCGTAGACACGTCATCAGGCTACGATGACTCCACGGATGGGTTCTTGCCTTTGATCAGGGAGACGACCAAGACGTACTTCGCTTACAGCACAGTGGAGTAACTGGGGCGTCACACATTGTCATGTTGTGTTCACCTGGCCGCCGTCAGCAGACATAAGTGCCACTCACCAGCGAGTCGACTGTGCGAGTTCGTCAGTGTGCTGCTCCAATGGTAAGCAATGTCAAGGTAATCCCTAACTTATGTCATTATTCTTGACTTATAAGGCTGAATAACAACATGTTTTAGCAGAGAGTTTATCTTAGTGTGGATATAAAACTCGTTCGGACTTCGATACATTAATGTCTTTTTCACCATTAGCAGTTGTCGCTTGCGACGACTACTTTAGGTTACGAGCTGCGATTTAATTCAAAGTTGAGAAGAGCAAACAGGAAAGTCTTTTGCGATTTCGGCTGTTTTCTAAAATGCCGCACAAACAAAGCTTGCAGACGTCCCGCCGCGGTGTTCTAGTGTCCAAAGTATTCGGCTGCTGACCCGCAGGTTGCTGGATTGAATCCCGGCTGCGTCGGCTGCATTTCCGATGGAGGTGGAAATGTTGTAAGCCCGTGTGCTCAGATTTGGGTACACGTTAAAGAAAACCAGGTGGTCAAAATTTCCGGAGCCCTCCACTTGCTAAATGAAAACAAAAATAAGTCCATACATGAGTGCGGTGAGCGAGGTTCTTTGTTATAGAATTGTGCGAAGCAGCACACCATAGGCATTAACACTCTGGGTGAGGGACGAACATTGGTGAACAAGGAGACGCACTAAATAGGCGCAGCGCATGCTCTATATATATATATATATTATATATATATATATATATATATATATATATATAATATATATATATATAATATATATATATATATGCATGTGCCAACCAACAAGCTTCCCAACGGATCCTTCTAGAAGATGAGACTTACCTTTCCACCGATATCTCCATGAAGCTGTCCTCTTCAGTAACAGACCTGATGGAGATGATTGACGTCGTATCCTCTTTGCTATTTTCTGCTGGAAAGGCGAAAACAGAAACGAGAAACGGCACTGATATTCGGCGCAATCAAGAGGGCGAAATCGACAGTTTAACAACAGGAGCAGGTAGAAAAAGACACGCGCAGTGACAGTCGATGGTACGAAATGGCAAGCTTACCACGCTCTGAGGTTTCGAGTTGGGAAGGTGAGCTGACTTCTGGAATGGTTGTAATGGCGTCATGCGTGACGACTATCACCGGCTCTACGTCTTTTAGTTTCAACAATAATGACTGCAATTCAATGTTTTTCTGAAACGAGACGGGGCGGGGAAAGAGGGAAACGCGCATGAGTAAACTACGCAACGTCTACACCTTGTACTACCGAAACCAGGCTAGTTCAGCGCGTGTCATTTCCGGCGTTCAGGATGTTAGCTTTAGTGTTGCTACGGGAGGGTTCGGCCCGAGCGAGGAGGATTAACAAAAAATTGCCGGAGTGGAAGGTCCCACAACGCCTTGCCAGCAGAAGTAAAGCGAGCTTTCGCCCCTGCCAAGACGTCGGAAACATGTCCTTTTCTGGTAGTGCCCGCTTGGAGATCAAGTCACATTTATATGTTAGTGTAAATTCTACGCCATTTCTATATGAAAAAATAGTAGTTTCCGACAAAATAACACACAGAAACGACTATGGGTGACTGAATTTCTCAATAACTTTGCGTCCAATAAGAGGTGTACTGATGAAAATTAGTGACACTAAGACACACTTGGAGCGCTATGTGACCCAGAAAAGTTTCCACATTACACTCGTTGGGCGTGCGAAGGAAACGCTCCGTTATTAATTGCTGAACGGAGATACTTTATCATGCCCCTAGTAAGGTGGCCGCCGCAACCACCATCTTGCCAGAGGCACGGCTTCACTCCTAGGCAATAATTTCCACTCCAGCAATTTTTTTAAAAAATTCTCCTCAGGCCCTTGACATGTTGAGAACCGGCAATAGCCCTGCTTCAGCGCATCCCTTTGTGTCAAGAAGTTGCGTCACCATGTAATATGACGCTTCCTTGCAGGTGACCATGTCTTTCTAAAGCAGTTTAATTGGACGAATGGTTTGCCGACGCCTATAGTATGTGCAGGAGACGTAAACTGTGAATTATGTCGTGTGTAAAATGATAGATATATGCAGGAAACTCGCCCTTTTTGTCTAGTTTCCTAGCTATGACTAGACTTTTACCCAGAACATGATTATGAGTGTAGTTGAAGCGTTTGAAAATGGCGCAGAGTACGCCGACGGGCGTGAATCAGGAATAGATAGGCATTCATTCGTTTAGGGTTTCGCATAACGTTCGCACTTTAAAGCACTTCTGGCACAATGGTACTAAAAAAAAAATCTGCACGAAAGCTCCCTTGGTAGTTGTCTAAAGGATGCACACGTAAGTGTATAGTTCTACCATCTGAAGATTGTGGTTGCAACCTTCCTCGGTCCAAGTTCGTGACGTGAATGCGGCTCAAAGAACTGAAGTGCAGGAAGACAGCTGTTTGGTTACAGGCGCTTCTTACTTCATTATGCCAATTAGGAAAACGAAGAAATTATTCATCAAGAGGTCTGTTGTTTTTCGCTGAATCGCGTGTCTTTCATAGACCCGGTTGGTGGTTGATATGACTTCACTTCTAGTGGTGGCGTACGCAGTTGATATGGACTACTGCTACCGTTGGTTTTAACTATGCCATTGAGGCCGGCTCCGCCGTGTTGCGTGCTTCTTGAACGGTTTGAACATGACACAACCGTCATACGAATACTTCTCAGGCACCGGACATCAGCGATGTTTGCGGAAATCTGCGTCTTTTTTTTCGTATCCATCATTTATACACCACTTCTGTGTCGCATCCAACAGTGATTGATTGCGATAAAGTGTTCGCGTTCCGTCTTTTTCTGTAGTTTTTTCTTTAGTATTTCAATGTCCTGCTTCCCTGGTTTCAAGTGTAGGGTTGACACTGACGTTCATCCTGTAGTATTCTACGCTTAGGATAACTTGCGGCCTTTAACCTCTAGCCTGATAAAACTCTTGTATTCAATGCTCCTGAAAAAAAAAAACACAAAGCGACCGCATGCCTATTGTAACGATCCGTATGCGATGTCCAATAATTCCGTATGTTTCCGTATGAATACATATGTTTCCCATATATTTTCCATATATTTCCGTAAGATTCTTACGGAAACATACGGAATCATTGGACATCGCATACGGATCGTATCAATAGGGACATAACCATGCATGGCAGTACGGGAGAAGGGGCAGGGGGGGGGGGTTATGAAAGGAGATCCATTACTTCTTCTAGTCGCTGCCTGCAGCGCATGTTCTCGTCCTGCAGTACTTTGATCCTGGTGAAGAGGCTTTCGTCGTCCGAATCACGCCTCGGCTTCGGCGGCTTCAGGGTGGCCCGAACGCGGTGTTCGCCGGCCTGCGGGTTGCGCCGAAGCTCCACAAGCTGCGATTCAAAAAGGGAGAACGCCAGACAGAGGGCGCGGGGGTTCACTGTGTGCGCGAAATAACTAATAGATAGTATATCGTCAACTTGAAAAAAAGATATATTACGCACGAGTACGAGTCAGCGAGTGCAACAAATAGCGACCCAGTCGGACCAGCTCTTGTAATCATAGGCGCGAGTTGCTTGGCCAATGCTTCTCGCGTTACAATGGATTTGAACAGCAGATCGTATGTGTAGTTTTCCGCTGGGAAGCTGTTATATATATATATATATATATATATATATATATATATATATATATATATATATATATATATATATATATATATATATATATATATATAAGGGAAAGAAGTGTATACCTAAGGGCTCGTTTTTCCGTGTTTTAACACAATATTAATGAGATATAACAGACAGTAATGCCAAGGAATGTACAGGGGAAGTTATTAAAACCAATGGATTGTAAATAAGAAGAAAGAAAAGTGGATAAAAAAATTACCAACTGTGAACAGGAATCGAACCTACGACCTTCGAATTACGCGTTCGATGCTCCAACCACTGAGCTATCACAGCGGCCCTCCCTCCATCCACTTTTTGGGGTTTATCTGTGAATTTAGAAGTAGGAGCGACAGTCAGCAATATATATATATATATATATATATATATATATATATATATATATATATATATATATATATATATATATATATATATATATATATATATATATATATATATATATATATAAGGGGGCCGTATAAACACTGCTTTTATGTGTCCTCGGGTCACTCATCAACTACGACTAAGTAGGACCCGAAACGTTGGGTCCTTTCATTTCAGCAGCGAAGCTCTTGTAGCTGGCCTTAGTTTGTGTGCTGGGGTCAGAAAACTGCTCTGGTGGGTATGTGCCACAGGATTCGGGAAAATCCGGAGTACAGCGGCTGCCAGTATCAAAAGAAAAATGACCACGTGAAAGAGAGAGAGTGAGTGAAGCGACTCCACTTTGTCCACAATAGGTGCGAGTTAACTCGACGTCAGTTGGCTAGAAATATAGGAGAGAGAAAAAGGGCCATAAACAAAGAGGAAGGGAAAGTAGAGAGAAATCAAGGGGAAAAAGGCAAGAAAAGATAGAAATATACAGAGCAGTACAGGAACAGAAAGAAAAAAAAGGAAGGACAGACAACGGTCAAAAGACTGAGAAAGAGAGATAAAAAATTATAAACAACTAAAAATACAAGAAACGGAGAAATCGATACAAAAGAAAGAAAAATAAGAGAGAAAGAAAAAAGAGAGAGAAAGAAAGAAAAACAGAAAGAAAGAAAGAAAGAAAGAAAGGGAAGATATATGACAATCAAAAGATTGAGAAAGAGAGATAGAAATTATAAACGGCCAAAAATACAAGAAAGGAAGAAATAGATACAAGAGAGAGAGAAAAAGAAAAAAAGAGAGAAAAAAGAAATAAAAACAAAGAAAGAAAAAAGGAAAGAAAGGAAGGAAAAAAGAAAGAAAGAAAGGCATGGAAGGCCGAGTGCTTGTGCTCTCCCTTCAGGCTTTGCCCCACTAGTGCGAAGCTGCCATATTTCTTAAGGTAAAAAGCTTTTTCTTTCATTCAGTACTTTGGTTGGCATTTCCCTGTTTCAGCTTCAGAACGGGTTTTACCATCAGCTCATCGGCTTGTTCGCAACAACATACGTGCTCGGAAACGAATGCTATTTCCTTATGACTCTAAAGCAGATTTGTGGCGAGAATTCCAAACTCTTCGGCGCACACAATAAATATGCTTGCGGCAACTGCCGCATTCGAGTTTCTCTAGTGAGAGTGCGTCACACTGTGCGAGTTCGTGATATTGCAGGCCGGAACGGGGTTTAATATTTTGGAAAACTTGAAGACAGCCAAACGCTGTGCTATGGCAAATTATAGTCCTTAATTGTTAGCATGAAGCACAAGCACAGAATGTCGGTGCTAGACCAGCCGTCTAAAAAAATGGAGTATTTGGGGAGTAGCTCTGCTACTCAACAATAATCATAATCTGACTTGCTAGCATTACCTTTTTTGAAAACCCGGCTCTGGCCACTTTCGTGGTGGGAATGCTATGTTACACTGACAACGCACGGGCCGTTCATGAAAGCGACCTATAGCGGAACCGTGATTATAGCACGAGGAAAGTACTCGAAGTTGATGGAGATTATTGTTATGTAGCACAAAAGACTCTTAAAGTACTTGATTTTTTTAGAGTGAGGTAAGAAAAAATACAGAACCCAGGCAGGGATGAAGGCGACGTACGTAACACAATTAAAGACATTTAGTACAATGTTTACGTGATGGTGGTATCGCACTGAGATCAACAATATTTTTGTGAACCTCCTCGAAATACGCCATCCGCACGTAACCGTGTATAAAATTTCTTTTCTTTTTTTCTAGGCAACCTTGTTCTGGCCGTGACGGTCCTCCGCGTTGATCCGTACTTGTCCAAGTTAAGAGACCTTGTCACCCTGAGATTCAAGCTAGCAGTCGCGTATGTTGCAAAGTACCCGTCGTCCTGCATTGATTCTGTATTGCAGTCACGTTGCAACAACGGCAGCTTTTGACATTTGCATGAATTCGTATGCAGCACTTCTGATTGCAGCAACTACAATTCTTATCGCACGCTGAGTTGACAAAGTAAATAACGACGATACGAGGTCTCAGCGCATGCGTCCTCGACGCCGTCAACACCAAACGAAGCACGTCACTTCACGAGCACTTCACTGGCAAACCACAACCACCAGATGCCGTACCAAGCTGGTGCGCGTGTGAGAGTGCTCGCAGACAAGCATGAGTGTGTCGATGTGTGTGCAGCAAGGGTGGTGGTGGCGGAGGCATGCAGGATTCGGGGAGTCCAAGGAAGGGTAACACTACTGATTGTTGGCCTAGTTGATACTTGCTTAATGACATGCTTTGGCCGCAAATAACACACAGAGACACAAAGTAAAGGAACACTCAACGACAAGCACAAACACAAACGCTGCTTGTGCTTGTCGTTGAGTGTTCCTTTACTTTGTATGTGTGTGTTATTTGCGGCCGAAGCATGCCGTTATCCAAGGAAGGGCCAGATTCGATCATACCTGCCGCGATACCTTAGCGATTAACGCGTCGCCCTGCAAAGCTCGACGACCCGGGTTCGATTCCCATGCCGCGTAGGCTGCCGTTCGAAGCCTATAAGATATGCAACAACGTTGGTGTGTTTGGATTTAGGTCCACTGCGTTGAATTCTCGAGTGCCACTACGGTGTTTCTGACGATCACATAGTGACTTCGCCAGCTTCGACATTATTTTTGAAAATTTTTATCCTGTTGGCCTAAACATCGCATTTAAGGTCACATACGTTGCGCTTACCTGTCTTTTTCGAACACCACCGCAACCCTTCTTTTTACTATTCTAGGACGACGTCCTGCTTCATAATTGTTAATTAATAAACTACATAACCAAATGTGGTATTTGACGTAGGGTTTACGCCCGCGCTCACACAACAAGTGTTCGCCGATCAGAGAGGATGACTATTCAGAACTAGTCATGACAGCGACAGTAAACATCGCAGAAAAAAAAAACGTATTTAGCAATCGGGTCAACATCGCCACCCGCAATCATCGTGGCAATATGCAACAAAATGAAATAAAAATATGTAAGCAGCCAAACGTATATCACCTCCTATGAATTGAATCCACGTACCGCGTACTTGTCGGTTCCATAGATTGCTGCAGCACATCTCTTGCAGATAGCGGGTGTTTTGCATTGTTAACGAGGATGCACGCTTAATCGGCTTATTATGTTAATGTCTGACCGGAGGGCTCCGTTGAAACTTATAGTTAATAACGGCGCGCGTATGCAGTAATTGTACTTGATGCCCTTGCTTCTGCAGGGCGCTTCGTTTGAGGTAACGACGCCATTCCTCTGATACTTTGCTAGAACCGCCGATGCGGAGAAAACTCGGATGAGTTGTAAATTGACGCTGCTTCATGGTTCCCAATCAGCTAATTGCAGTTGCGAGAACAACTTTTGCGTTCAAGGACGTTGATTATTTTTTTAAAGCTGCGTGAGGCGGCACTTTTACCTCCCTTCGTGTTAATGGGCAGAAAACTAATACTTTATTTTACCCGGTCCTGCTATACTTACAACAAGCTATATTTATTTTCGTGCGAGTTTTCTTTAAAAGGAAAGATGCCCTTTCCGTGTTGGAAGCGTGGGGAGATGATTTTGACCAGCGGAACCGCGTTGACAAACCTAAAGACCTCCGCTAAGGTCGTATGAAAGTGGATCAGTGAATTGTTGGTGTTATAGATTCATGTCGTACATTATTTTAAGGAGTCTGCACTACTTTGAAGTATGCCTCATACGCTTCTAGTGAAGCTGCTAGGGTAATTCACCAGCCATGCCCACCCCTTTTCTGGCAGTGCATCACAGCACCAACTAGAGCTGAATTAGGTCCATTTTATAAGCCACACATTAAAAGCGCACTTCCAAATGCTATCCGAAACCTAGCGAGCTCAAACTGAAAGAAAAAGCAGTTATGCAGCAAAATGCGCTATGCTGTTCTGATTGCAATTATTAATGTTTTATTTTAACCTGCCCCTGATAAATGGATTTTGTCACCTTTCTAGTTTGTGAACAATTTATTTCGACGAGAAGGCTTTCATTTGATTTTCCAGGAGACGATATAAGCTCGGGTTAAGCTCTCGTTAAGCTCAAAACTACAGTACGAATGCACAGAAGGCACTTACTCTGTAAAGTTTTCCAAAGACATGTCAAAGCTGCAGGGAAACACTTATTGCGCTATGGCATCCAATTTGCCGTGGTGCTCGGTCACACAATGTCTTGTCTATTTTTTTATATTCTGTTCGTTTAGCTAATTCATTGCAATCACGCAAAAAGCCATTGCACATTCGATTCTCGCATACGTCGCCATCTTCGCCTTTTAGTTTCTTGCTACGATTCCTGCTTTATCTGGTTAACTAAATCTGCAAATTGTGAAGCGCTGTCCATGGGTTGGTGAACTTTGGCATCTTACCAAGCGTAATGCAGCCGTCATACAAGCAATACACACGAAGACTGAACAGGAAGCTTCAGTTAATGCCCATCAGTTTATATCCAGCGCCCGTCCTATTAACGTGGCTCTTGTGTGGTTGTTAGCTTGCGTTTGTTAAGCTGTACAATACTGGCGTATCTATAGGGGGGGGGGGGGGTGTTCAAACATTGCGAATTTTACCTCTTTTACACGTGTTGTTATACGCATAAACACAAACGCAAACCTATATGATCAGTAGTCTAACCCCTCTCCCCGTAAAAAAAAGCTGCAGATACTTCCTCTACACAAAAGTTTATTCACTACTATCCCAACTAGCCCAAATTTCTGTGTTGAATAGTGTGAAGCGTGAGCTCATAGCAGTGTTTCTCACAAAGTACTAAGACCCTTCCCCATGATAGCACCTCGAGTTTCCAATGACTTCCGTTGAACTCAACGCTTCACTCAATGATCAGCTGTTACTTGCGCAAAACTTCTGAGACAACGAACGAAACAGACACGAATGGTCTGTTTCGACCGTTGTCACAGAAACTTTGCGCTGGAAGTAGCTGATCATGGAGTACCCAACAGGCTCAAACCCACACGTTGTTAAACTTAATTCAAGGTACGCGTTAAGCCTCCTTTTGGAGGTGCAGAAAGCTCGGTGTCCACTCAAGGTCTATGTCAAGCCTCCTTCCACCCGTTCGAAAAGCTCGGTGTTCACTCAAGGTCTACGCCAAGCCTCTTTCTGGCGGTGTGGAAAGCTCCGCGGTGTTCACTCAAGGTCTACGTCAAGCTTCCTAGCGGTGCCGAAAGCTCCGTGTTCCCTCAAGGTCAAGCCTCCTTCCGCCCGTGCGAAAAGCTAGGTGTTCACTCAAGGTCTACGTCAAGCCTCTTTCTGGCTGTGCGAAGAGCTCCATGTTCACTCAAGGTCTACGTCACAGCCTCATTCCGGCGGTGCGGAAAGCTCGGTGTTCACTCAAGGTCTACGCGAAGCCACTTTCTAGTGGCGCGGAAAGCTCGGTGCTGCGGCGCTAACTTGCAAGAGCTGCGCAAGTGGCGGGGCGGTGATCTGGGGTGAGGGGAAAAAGGGCGTTTGCAGAGTGGGGTGGGATGCAGGCCAGTGCGTTGAGTGAGTGGAGTGAGTGAGAGGCACGGACGGAGAAAGAGAGAGAAGGGAGCCACACGTAGAGCGTTGTGTGAAATGGGCTCACCAGTCTCACCTTGGGTACAAACACGAGGCAGAGCGTGGTGGTGGAACAGAAGATGATGAACACTGAGATGATGATGAACGCGGCGTCCTGCTGGTCGCGCAGCACGAACGAGATGGCCGCGCCGATGGTGCACATGATGACCACGTTGTACACGCTCATGCCCACGTACTTGGAGTCGTTGAGCGCCGGTATGCTCACGTGGCGGGTCTCCCACGCCAGGAAGCAGCCGAACGCCTGCACGCCCGTCGAAGAACAGCGGCCGTTACACGGGGGGGGGGGGGGGGGCACAAAAGGGAAATGCGTGAAAGAAAGGCACGGAGGTTAACCAAGCTGTGCAATATTGGCTAATTCTTAATAGGCAAAGGGAAAAAGACTGAAAAATTAGGATGAGACAATTTTCCACCTCACATGCTCGGGTAAAAAAAAAACCGACCGTAGCTGGCACTAGTGGAGCAAGGGCATGGTGGGGCTGATCGGTCCCTATCTGGTCTTGACCATACGAAGTGATGCCAAATTTATACGAAGTGATATCGAACGATGCTAACCCCCGTATTCTAGAACGACACTTCACTCAACGATTCACCTTCACTTGAGAAAGCCGATCGCAGCGCCATCTCTAGGCAGGTTAAGTCACTGCATATCAGTGATAATTTGCGGCTATTCTTGAGTAACGCAGCGTCATTTTCAGCCGAGCAGCGGTGCAGGGCTCAACTCTGCCAAGTGAAGGGTGAAAGTCGAGTCGAGGAGCGTTTATGAATACGGGGGTAAGTTATACAAAATAATGGCAAGTGATCCAAGCCGCCGCCGTCACGCGCCAGAATCATACAAAATCAATTGAGTGCATGCGAGGTTGTGACGTCACGTCTGGCGTGACTGAGCTGTTGCGTGCAGTGTCCAGGCAGGCTGGATGGTGGCGCAGCAGAGTGGGAGCCGGCGAAGAAGGCACAAAGGTGTGCCGAAGTGGTCGTGCGTTGCCAACGAGCGGCCATGTCATAACGGTGCGGAATTTCTTTTTTCGTTGTTGTTGTTCACTTTGGAGAAGTTACGACCGGTTTAAACAGTTCCACTGTTAACAACCTCAAGTGATCTCGTAGGTTTGTGCGTCCCAAGAAACGCAGTAAAGCTTTCGTAGCATTGTACATCGCAGACGCACCGAACCATGTTCCTGAAACGCTTCTCTTCCGTTAAATCACCTGGCATTTGAATTAATTTATGCTCTACGGAGGGCATCGTTGCATTTTAGAATAATGATGAGTGCAACCAATTTCCTATAACTTTCCTGCTTGAACTGCATACGATTGAAGCACTTAGATGAGCATGAGTGTAGAAGCACATGGACGCGTAATCGTTTGCGCATACAAGTTTGGACTTCGATGCGACGAGAGGCGCTGCTTGGAGTTTTCTTTGGTTCGCTGCCACGTTGTCTTTCCTGTCTCCTATATACGCTTGTGTAGATGACAGGGAATCTATGAAGCACAAGAGGCCACAAAAGCACAAGTTTCACGAGTATTCGTTTTACTGTTACGTTAAAAAAAAAATTTCAGTCGTGTTTCCAGCTGATACGAAAAGGGTGCTGTCTGTTACATAATAGTTATATATTGTAATTTTCCATAATCATCACCATCCCTATACGTACCATGAGCAGTCCTTTGTAAGCGTATATTGAGCCCAGGAAGATGGTCATCTTATGGCTCTGGCAGAACTCCATCTCTGGAATGACCGACACGTCCTCGTTGCCTTGCGACGCCTAGAAAGAAAGAGTAGTGAAGAGAGTCGAAAGGAAGTCAGTCACCAAGACATTAATTTTGTTTTCACAGAAGCATCGCTATAGCGAACACCCAGAAGTAGACAACTCGAATGTACCGACAAAATATTCTGCTGCACAAAATAAAAATGCGGCACAAAATCACAACTTTTATTGTTCAACGAGCAACACATTACTGTTCTAAAAAAAGCGTAATTAGGGTGTCCACGTCAGACAACGATTATCTCGTGTGTCTTTCCTTGAGTTATCGCACCTCGCTCAGAAGGAGATCAACGATAATAATCGTGCTAGTAGCGTGACATAGCACTGTTTTGTGAAATGGAAACGAAAGCAAGCCACATTATGATTATTAGGCGGCAGAAAGACACCCGAAATACTTTTTTTCTTTGGAGTGCATAAAAGTTCCATAGTTTTAAAAAAGAAAATGTACATAGAAAGGGAGTGTGCTTTTTTCTGATGAGATTATATATATATATATATATATATATATATATATATATATATATATATATATATATATATATATATATATATATATATATATATATATATATATATATATATATATATATATATATATATATATATATGTATATATATAGATAGATAGATAGATTTTGTAAATGAGATTTTTTTTTCGACGCTGTCTGGAAGCTTATTTGGCGGCGGTTTAGCACCATTTTGTTCAATAGAGGCAGAACCTGCCCCTGGTTGGATCGATGATGGATGAAAAACTTTTATTGGGGTCCTGAAAAATTCCACCCCCGTTTTATAGGGGCAGGATCGCGGGCCGCTCCCACGTTGGGACGGGGAGGCCGAGCCTCACCGCCTCATCGTGGGCCTTCTGGACAGCCTTGCGAGTTGTATGAGAACCGGACTCGTGAGCATTAAATGAAAGGAGTTTTCAGAAAATTCTTCATTTTTTCTTTGTAAAGAGGGCACCTCCAGAGCATTTAACCTATAACCATTACTCCGATATTTGAGAACTTTGTCCGCACTGCCAGAATCGCCGTGATTTTAGCCGCCCCTGGTCACAAAGAAAAATAAGGGAAAAATTGAACGACTTGTCATGTGAATCACGGCCCGAGCTGAATACTGCCTCGAAACATCCAGCCAATGGCCGGCAAGGAATGTCTCCTTTCCTCTCTCCTTGACACATTTAGAATCCACTTCATATAATCGCGTTTTCAAGGCGTCTAGGCTACACGCACGCATTCAATTAATGCCTCCCGCCGTTATTGATTGGTCTGAAAACTTCACTAAGGAGAAGAAGAAGAAAAAAAAAGTTGAAAAAGCAGTGCCAAAAACAAGAAAAAAATAAAAATATGAAGAAACGAAAGTTTCCTGAGCCTCGTGGGAATATTGCTAAGCACCATCGCCGCGAACGTATTTTGAACGCCCCGGTCCCAGACGTAATCAATCAGCCCTTTTATCTTATTTGATCGCGCACTAAAGCCTGTTTGCATGCTGCTCTTCCCCGATGCGCGCGTTTATTCCTCTCCGCTCCCCACTTTCGCTCCCCTTGAATGTTTTGTTTTTCTCTTCCTCCCCAGAGGCGTCCACACTCGCGCGCCATGGGCCACGCTCTCTCGATTTGACTAAATCTGTGCACTGCAGCGGCCACCGTCCGACTGCATTTTCGAAGGCCGGATTGCACGAAGCCTTTTGTTTGCAAGTGATCCTTGCTATTCGCAAGTCACCTCCTCTGGTAACACTCCACAGATCTGTAAGGACTTCTCGCCCTTGCGCACAATGGTACCAATATGGACTTGTTTGCTCATCGTACACTGGCTTGTAGCATAGCTTGGACACTCGCCACGGCAGCCAAGTGGTTATGGAGCTCGACTGCTGACACGTAGGTCGTGCGTTCGAACCCCGACCGCTGCGGTCACATCTTCGATGGAGACGAAAGTTCTCGACGCTCCTGTACTTAGATTTAGGCGCACGTTAAAGAACCCCATGTGGCGCGAATTCCCGGAGTCCTTCACCACGGCGTCTCTAATAATGATGTAGTTTTGGACTGTTAAACCCCAACAAATAAGGTTAAACATGGTTCGAAAACACACAAAGACAAAGGTGGAGTAACAGACGTGTCCGTCAGTTACTTCATTTTTGTCCTCAACTGAACGCATTATGCTAACAAGCCGGTTGAGTTACATACAACTACATGTCGGATCATGTGAGATGATTACGGAACTGGACACGGAAAGCATAAGAGTAGATCAGAAAATTAATATGTACAAAAATAAATAATGTGCAACTGTGTTGGCAGAAAACATAACTTTGCGATAGGTGCTGAGACGCTAGAAGTTGTAAAGACCTTATTAGGACATGTAGGAACCGTGGAGCCGAACAATGAGAGTGAAATAACTAGAAGAATAAAGATGGAGCGGATCAAATTCAGCAAGAATACTCATATAATGAATGGTAATTTGCCCCTAACCCCCAATTGTATATAACAGCTGCATCTTGCCAGTACTTACCTACGGAGCAGAAACCTGGAGGATTACAAAGAAGGTTCAGCTCAAATTGACGACGACGCAGCGAGTGATGAAAAAAAAAAAATAGGTGTAACCTTAAGAAACAAGAAGAGAGCAGAGTGGGTCATAAAACGAGGGTTAAGGATATCATAGTTGAAATCAAGAAGAAGAAATAGACATCGACCGGGAACGTAGCACCTAGGCCGGATAACCACTGGTCATTAAGGGCAGCTGACTGGATTCCCAGAGAAGGCAAACGCACGAAGGGGTGATAAATAGGTTGACGAGAATAAAAACTTCGCAGGTATAACGTGGCAGTAGAAAGCACAAGACCAGGTTGATTGGCGGATCATGGTAGAGGCCTTTGTCCTGCACTGCGCTTTGTCAGGCTTCTGCTGCTTCTGCTGCTGCTGCTGATGATGATGATACGTGCGGCAAAATTTTGTAAATACATCGCAAGTCATCCTCGCCTCCCGCCCTCGAGGTCTGTGATTGACCACGAAGCCTTGAAAAATATTTGGCGACTGTTTGTTTCCTTCTCTCGCCCTAGCGCGATTGAAAACATTAACTCACAGTGGAACACGAAGGAGTAAAAAAAAAAAAAAAAACTCTCACAACGAAACAGTATAGGTACATTCGGGTGGTCGTTGGAGAGTGCTTTAACCATGTTTGAATGGGGTGAATTCAACAGTCTTTAAAGTTCTATATATATACAACAAGGAAGCACGCAATTCTTATTCCTTTTTTTATTATCACGTACTTGCCGGCTTTTTTGGTAGTAATGTTTATAACAACAGAGAGATGAGTGTGCAGTTGGTGCGTATCCATGCTGGAAGACAGGGTGCGTTAGTGATTAGACGGCATTCACGGTGTGTCCACTTCTTTCTTGCGCCCGTGTTGGCACGTTTAGTCCTTTAGCGTAAAGCTTAGTCGCTCTTTTACATTTATTCATAGCATCCGGAGAACTTCGAAAGAGCCAGACGAATGTACCATGAGATTACCCATCCACCTGATTGAAGGCTGAATGACGCCGCGGCCCAAGCTTCGACGAGTGCTGCACTGTTTAGTACGAGGCGTTAATGCGCGTGTGTTTGTGTGAAGGGGCTTACACACAGTTAGAGCATTTGCTTCACTTCGGGAAAGTTTTCCAGGGCAATCCGTCACGACGTGCGCCTCGGGCCTGCGTTGGCACTTATCGCCAGTAAATTTTCGAAATATGGTAATGCGGACATGCTTTCTCGGAGCGCACGCCGAAATCGTTTGCCCGTCACCTTACAGAGTCCGCCCCCCCCCCCCCCCTTCCCGTCCCACCTCCTTTCACTTCTCACCCATCTTTCGCATGTATGCTCTAACTTCTGGCAAAAAAAAAATCACAGCATATTCACGGAGTTAGGCCGCGTTCACACTGAGCATTCCGGCCGCCGAAAGTGCTCCGAATCCGGTTCGGCGGCGGCGAGTTCCGCCGAAAGGGCCCTCTCCGCGTCGATCGCTCTCGGACCGATTTTTGCGGCGTCTGCCGTCGAATCGGTCATCGCGGACCAATAGGAGCGCTAGTCAAGGAATTTCGAAAAATGGCGGCCAAGCCCTACTCACTTGTTATGCCGCAGTGCACGTAACTGAATGTTGAAACCAACGGGAGTTTAACCTACTCTGTGCCTACTTCGCCTCCATATTTCGTGAAAGAGGTGACCGAGCTTGCTGTTGGCGTGACCGAGCTTGTTGCGGTCTTGCAGAGCAAAACAAACCCACCAACGCCGCTGGCGTTGGTGGTTTTTCTGCTCTTCGTGCATTACAAGACAGCCACTTGCCAGCAAAGTAAGCAGTACTGTCTTTTCTTGCTTCTTGCGTACGAGAATCGTCGAAGTATACACCACCGGATAGCGTAGTGGCGTTTGCAAGTTGCGACAACAACCGGGTGACAGCGCATCCATCCCGCGTTCGCCCCGTAGTAGATGGCATATTCGGCGGCGCGGGGCGCGTCCAGTGCGAACGACGCTGCGTTTCGGCGGCAGGGGAATTTCGGTCGCTGTAGAAAGCGGATGTTTCCGTGTGAACTAGGCATTAATGATGAGGAGTGGGGCGAAGCGTCCGACCGTTGTCCATCTTCCCGTCTGTCTGTTTATCGAAACATCTCGAACGACGCGAGTGCCATCTAGTGAACGTTTCGCGTACAAGGGGTGGCTACGACAGACAAGCCTACGCCTTAACGGGGCCCTCTAACGCTTGAGAACATCGGTGCCGACTGCATAACTAGTAGTAGCGCTCGCCAGAACTACTGCAAGCAGGAAATGACACCGGAAGGTTGCCGCGATATGATTGGTTAAACGTAACGTTAAATGTGATCGCGGCATTTTGTCAAAGTAGGGATTACTTTGAATTTATTTTTTTCATTTGCATCATTTTTCACTCAAAGCAACAGAGAATAAAGCTCTCCGACTTTTCCAGTTCGAAAACTGCAAAGCTGGTCATAGAATGCACTGAACGCCATGCGCTGAAGGAAACGCCAGCAAACGCGCCGGCGACGCTCTGGTCACCATTATTTGAAGAAACTAAAAGAAAAGAAATACGTCATTGCAAAAAAAAAAAGAAATCAGTAAAGCTACAAACATTATAGAAGCGTTCGCGAGCTGGCTTGTTTTGCCCGTGTCGTTCCCTCTTCAAGTACCACATTGTTTGTTACCATCGCAACGGCGTCCTTAATATGCTGGACGTAACAAGCAATGTCATGTGAGCTTCCTGCACGGTAGGGCTTTCAGTTCATTTCATTGGGCAGCCTTCCGACGTCAGAGGGCGAGGGAAACACGGTAAGGTGAGCCCGCGAAAATCGAGTCGAGGGCAAGCACCCATTTCATTGTACTTTGATATGTCTAAGCGGGATAACTTTGCACTGCGTGGCCCTATCACTGCCATTCTTGAGGTACTTATCTTCTAAGTCGTCAGTGTACGCAACCAGCTGAAAAAAAAACCCATCTAAAACAACGAAGTCGTGAAAACTGTTAGAGGACCCCTTTAAGGAGCGCGCCGCTATAAAGTGACTGGCGGCCTTCTATTGATACCTTCACAGCGGTGTTTATAAAAAGTGAATAATGATTTAGAGTACGTAATGCTCTACTACGGCAGAGCTTAAATTCGTCCAGTGGGCCTCAGACGTGGCGACTGGCTGAAGGTCAGCAGTGTTGTCGATGGAGCCCCCACAGCATTCCGAAGCCGCCCAACCATGAGTAGGATTGCTGAACGGTCGCAGTATCGAGGGATAATCCTCAGAAACCTTATGCGTTAAAAAAAAAAAAGGTGTCAACGATTAGGAGTACTTGGTACTCTACTACGGGAGAGCATAAAGCCGTCCCCATGCTTGGGGGGGGGGGGGTTAGAAAAAGGGGGTAACGATTTAGAGCACAGGGTACTCTACTATGGGAGAGCTTAAAGCCGTCCCGAGTTTGGAGAAATAAACCACGTTTCAATGAAGCCCCATGCTTGGACCCGAATCGGAGAGCGATTCGTGAGGTTGCGCGAGCTACATGCAGTGCTGGCACACGTTACAAAGAAGGGTCTCCGCATTTGCACCAGTTTACTCTTCAGGTTTTGTCAGCTTATGTAGCTACGTATGGCACTCGCAGCAGCATGAATCGCGACCCGTCAAGTCCTTCGGTTGTCCTTGATATCATTTATCCTAACTTTGCTAAATGTAGTTTGAGTTTTGCATTTTCAAATGTGGCCTTAAAGAAATGAAAAGCTATTACCGAAGACAGTTTGGTAGGTCAATTATTGGAATAAGCATCGGGAGTGCATGTTTCAGCTTTGCTGGTTAACCGCCTGTACGGAATGCTTGCTCGGTGTGTGTTTTTTCCTGCTTTTAAGGGTGAAGCTACTTATAGCGGCACCCGTTCGTCCCTCGCAGCCGTAGTAGTATGTGACAAGTATAACATTTTGACCTCCAAGGTGGTGCCGGTGAGAGATTTCTTCTGTGCGTTGTTGAACATTAAAAGATAGTGCTCAATGCACATGCCAATGGCTGCTAAGGGGGGGGGGGGATGGGGGATGAGAGACAGGAGAATTCGGCTTTAATGTAACGCGCATGCTTCGAATGTTTTATTGTTCAACAACGCACAGAAGACAAGAAAGAGTTGCTACGTTATACTCGCTGGGTGTAACCTCCTAGGATTTAGAAAGGTTTAGCGAGCGTTGGGCCACAGTGCCATGAATACAGTGAACTAGTATATACCATGTACTCGAGGTGGTTAAAGGTGGGAAGTAGACCCGAAGCGCAAGCCCTAAGAAAGTGTGCCTGTGCCACCTCTCGTTTAGTCCTTGAAATGTCCGCTGGATGGCGGTGCTTCTATATGGGGAATATAGGATGAAAAGATGCGAGATGGTGGTACTTGGAGTGTTGAATAGGTGGACGAACGGACACTCAGACAGATGCATGGACGAACGCACGGATGGCTGCACAGATGAATGGACGCATGGACGGACGCAGGAGCGGATGCATGGACGAAAGCAGGGACGGACGCACAGATGAACGTGCGGACGCACGAACAGACGCACGCACGGACGGGCGGATGGACGCACGGGCGGCCACACAGACGCACGCATGAATGGACGGAAGCAAGAACGAATGGACGGACGGATGCTTCGCCCCACTATCCATCATTCCCTCCGTGGATATGCTGCCATTTTTTTTTTGTTAACTATAGAACGACAGAAAGTCGAGCTGTTTAAGCATAGATTTGGTGCATAAAAATTGGCTGCGTATCTGCATGTTTTTGTTGCAAATGTCGTAGGAAGACGATAACCTTCTGTCGGCCGTACTATACGCGACTCCTGGTCTCACCCGCGACTACCCGTGTCGCCGTTTTCCGGCCATTTCCGTCTTGCCAGGTGGCAGCACCATATCGTCGGCAGAGGAATTTTTCGTGCATACAGCGTCGCATTTTCAGTGTAGCGTAAGAAACACTAGGGTCCTTAAAACTACGTATCTATGTAGTTTCTAGTAAAGGATTGCGCCGCCTAATACTTACGTATTGAAGTTGGGCCACGAAATTGCGTAATATTTGATTTTTGATCAACAATGTTCACAATGGTTTTTACCACTTGTGTCTAGCCACTTCAGTTCTTAATGTCAGAGTATGTTGTAGTTTGCCTTTATTTCTTTGCCGTTGTTGTTTTCTTACCGAATGTATACCAACCAATTGTCGGAATCGTACTTTTTACTTATACTTTCACTCCGTTATTTTTCAAATTTATTGTTATATGTCCCCCTATGTAATACCCTCGTCGAGGGTCTGTAGAGGTATTTTGAAATAAATAAATAAATAAATAAATAAATAAATAAAGTTCCTATGCAGCTACCAGTTAGTTCAAGATGGTTCAAGAGTGCTTAATCTCTAGCCTGGTGGTGGAATCGTATGACAGACGGACAGACAGACCAAATTTCCCATGTTCTAAGAAAGACTACCGTCAATAAAATGAAGGTGGGTGCGTACACGCACGCGCAAGCGAAGGAGAATGGACGATACAAACGCTAGACAACCAACTAAAAGGCCGCACTCATATGCGCATGTTCAGGAACAGCAGTGCCATCATCCGTCAACTCGAGATACTTGTGGGCATAACCGAGAAATACTTCTTGAAACGTGACGTTTCATTTCCTTATGTCGGGAAACCGATGGGTGAGATTACGGTCGCGGTTGCGCTAATGCGGGTATGCCAATGTGTCAATCCTTTTGTCTCCATAAAACTGTCAAGATATCGAAAAAGGCACCAACAGATTAGACGCACATCAGATAGGAAGTTAGTTACCGTGTTCTGCCAGCTGTAAACAAAGCATATTGAGTTACAATATTGTGAGCCGTGACACCGTGAGACAACATCCACGTCAGCAAGGTAAGCGCCCTCGTTCTGAGATGTGCTCTAGACGTTAATGAAAATAACGCACTGTTTTAACTTACAATACCACAACATTTTTGTTTGCTCCCTTCGTGTTCTGCGATATGCACGTTACGAAGCGGGGCCGTCGCGAAAAATCGTGTCAGGCCGGCAAGGTGTGTTTTCGCAGCGCGCTTATCACGTACAAATGAGCGAGATTCCTAAGCTTACGCTAGGAAAATTGCATTTCTTATTACATATCGTATCCCGCTCGGGCTGCCTGTGTGGAACAGTACACCTGAATGCACGCTCCTATGCGGCTGCACCACAACTAGGCAATCTAGGTGCCTGCACAATCCTTATTACAATTCTCGCAAACGAGAAGGTACAGAATAAACGAAAAACCCGAATAAATAAGAAGCCGCTCAAAGCTCTGGATTTACGCGTGTGTGTCGTCTGAAATGGAAGCAGATCGCTGTTGTAATTAAATATTTTTTTCGTTCACAACAGGTTAAATAAAAAACAGGCAGTTGCGTGGCGACAACTGCAAACATATACTTATCCGAATCCAGTTCTCTTTAGTCTCTGTTACCCTGATCTGTATTTAACAGAAAAATGCAAGGTTTGCGATGAAAGGGCGACACTTTCACATATACTATGGGAATGCTCGAGTTTAGATGAAAGCAACGATGAAAACCACGAAGAGGCAGTTTCGGACCGCAGGACACGCTGGGAGGGGGCTCTGCTCAGCTCCTCATTCGAACAACAACTGTGGGCCGTCCAGCGAGCCGAGGAAGCCGCCCGGGCCCAAGGGCTCGTGGCCGACGCCTAGGCCCGCCCCAAATCAACTTCGCTGGACTTCATAAATAAAGTTATTCTTCTTCTTCTTTCAAGCCAGCGACATCCCTGTTTACTGTCTCATAGAGGCTTGACTGCACGCGAATGGACGCTGCCTTGCGAGGCTATATGAGGTAGCTGCGTGAACGGCGCGCACATTCCGCCAGGTCCCCAGTAATGCTTAAGTACAGAAAGCGTTTCGAATCTTGGTGCGACCTACACTGACGAAACGTAACATGAAACAGGCAATGGCTATACCAAGGTATCAATACCTATCTGTGAGTGTGGCATATGCTAAGACGGTGTTTCAGCGACTGGACCCATGCTTTATTTACTACGCGTGTGACGCGAGGAAGCCAAACCAGGACACCCCCCGCAAACAGTGCCGCGCTGCAAGCAGTACCGTAGTGCGCAGCGTCTTGACAGGAGGCTATAAGTCTAAATAATTGTTTTGTTGTTGTAAAACGCTGCTTCCCCAAAGGTGTGCACACATCTTCTAGCCGAAATCGGCAGCGACCCCGTAAGCAGTGTCGCGCTCTACGTCGGACGTGTTTCACGGCACACAGTTCTTCGTCGGCCTGGGGCGTACAGGGCTCCGCGTTGTGACAGAGGGAGGAAGCTGAGTAGAGAACTCGTTGCTCCACTAGAGCGTATATACGCGGCTCGGTTTGCACAGCGGCTGACGCGTTGGCGCAGGTGGCCGGCGTGCAGCGGCAAGATGGATCGATTGACGCATGCAAACACGGAGGCCGACTTGGTTCACTCATTCCAGCGCGGGCCCCTAGGGAGCCGACAGGGTTCCGCCGCTACAGGAGAAAGCTCGAGCTCAGAATCGACGAAGCAAAGTATCGAATAAACAGAGTGAAATGTGTTCGATAAAGAAACGGGAAGCAAGGCGAGAGGAGCCGTGACATTTACAGTGCATAGGGAGAAGCGTCTGCTTTTATTATTATTGTCGTTGTTGTTGTTGCTGTTGTTGTTTCTTCGAGTTTGCGGTATCTGTTCGGGATTTCGCGTGTGTTTTTCTCGGCTGTCTCGACAGAAACGGCAGCAGCTGGTCGGCGGCTCTTTGTCTATGGAGCCGCTGGGATGTGTAAGCGCAACGTCCCGCCGGCACAAATACGAACGAAGCCCACCCCGGGCCCCGACTTCTTAACCGTAGACGTAGGAGATTGGTTGATTGATTGACTGATTGATATGTTAGGTTTAACATTCCAAAACCACCATATGATTATGAGAGACGCCGTAGTGGAGGGCTCCGGAAATTTCGACCACCTGGGGTTCTTTAACGTGCACCCAAATCACAGCACACGGGCCTACAACATTTCCGCCTCCATCGGAAATGCAGCCGCCGCAGCCGGGATTCGAACCCGCGACCTGCGGGTCAGCAGCCGAGTACCTTAGCCACTAGACCACCGCGGCGGGCCGTAGACGTAGGAGAGTAGAGACGTGAACGGAAATGGCAGAGCGAGGGAAAATGGGTAGCCCTTGGTAAACCAGAGTAAGCTCACTAACGTGACTTATTTAACGTGTTGGAAACGCGCAAACTAGCGCGTATACGCATTCACAGATTCGGTATTACGAGAAAACTCACGTGCACGCCAACACGTCAGCACGTTCATGAGCAGGCACCCATATAAACGGAAATCACGTGTACAGTACTGGAGAGCTCGTTCATTCGCGGGTGTTGTCTGTGGCAATTGGTTATTTTACGCTTAAAATATGCCTAAAGACGAAAAAAAAAAAAAAAACCCCTGCCACCTGTCGGATCGTTCGCAAGGAAAAAGCACCGCATCCTTCACGGGTTATGTTGGTGGTTATCTGTTTCTGTCACCCTTTGTCACTGGGAAACAGCCTTTTCACTTTTACCTCACCGCAGTTCTGCATAAAGCTCGGGGGTGAGCCATACATTACGACAGCCTATATTTGTGCCGTAGTTGTCCGCCGCCACCGACCATGTCCGTACCCGCTATCGCATGCAATAAGACAGAAATAAAAACGAATATGGCACTTGAATTTGAGCCAGAAGCGAGCTATTTGCGCATTCATCACAGAAGCACGCCGGTGCTTCAAACTATACCTCACATTAAGGTCCTTCAGAGGCGTCATGTCTGGCCAATAATCCCAGTAAAATATGTAATACAGTGCGGGAAAAAGATTGAAATAACCACCAGTCGTCACAAAATGCGAATTCCACAGCCATAGCGGGTCGCCGAATGCCTCTAGCCCATAACAAGCAGCTCAGCCGTAATTTTTCATCGTCTTATGCTACAGCGTGAAGTGCGCGTAATTTATTAGATTTGTGTAGCGGATACCACGTTCCTCAGCAGAATAATAAAAAAATGGTGGGTACTTTCCTACCTCCCGAAATAATTACGATTGATGGTGCAGTGGGTACCTGGCAAGTTTACTTTCATTAGTTGCCCCGAGAGGGTTTAGAACGGGCCCGGGAAACAGTCACAGCTTTGGCTGTGATTGTGCTGCGGTTTTAAAGCAAGCATGGTGATTTTTTTTCATTTTTTTCTCAGGCCTTGCTTTTAAGGTTGCCTTTCGTGGTTGCTTAGCAAAATTTTAAACAAATGTGCTAATTAATTGAAATAAGAAAAAAAAAACGAGAACTATGCGAAGCCGTGGCAAAGCAAGAGCCGTTTTCCCAGTCGCGGAGAGGACGTTAATCGTTAATGGCAATAGGGTCTCTTTCGCCCGTACACAGTTTTTTTTACGACTGTCACTCCAATCTTCGACGCACGTTTCAAATCGGTAGCTTTTCTCGTTAGCGTCACAGAAAACGGAACCGAGTCGTGGTTTATTTCTTCGTGAATCGCGCGCCTGTCTGCGCGATAATTAACGTCGAAGCGCGGCTTGCGAAAGCCTTCATAGGCGATGGCGGCGGCCTTGCAACCAGCGTCGTTCGTGCATTTACGCGTCGTCCCCGCTGAAGACGTCGCCGCAAGAGAGAGAGAACACAACTTTATTGTCGTCAGACTTAAGGAGGTAGGTGACCCGCCAGGCTGAACCTGATGGCCACCTCCTCTGCCCTTTGTACGGCCTGGAGCTGAACGGCCAGGCTGGTGGAGGTCAGAACTGCCTCCCACCCCTCTGGCGAGGGAGCGGCTAGGAGATCGAGAGAGGGGGGATCTTCCCTGCAGGCCCAGAGAATGTGATTAAGTGTGGCTATTGAGCCACAATGCGAGCAATGCGGATCAATCGAGTCGGGGTATATACGTGCATAAATGTATGGGCACGGAAATGAATGTGTTTGCAAGCGGCGCCAGATAACCTCCTGGCGCTTAGTTAGCTTATGGTGCGGGGGTGGTTTTGTCTGCCTCGAAAGACGGTAATATTGTGTGATGTCATGGTAGGATGTCAAGGCTTCACCAGGGTTTTCCAAATCAGAGGCGGGTACCACCGCTCGGCTGACGAATCCTCGAGCATATAGGTGGGCCGCCTCGTTCCCTGGGTTCCCCGCGTGAGCCGGCACCCATACCAGCGCAATGGAGGATAGTGCGTCTTCCTCAGCATCTGTAAGGAGACTGGGCAATAGTAAACGCAGAGTTGTGGGGGCCACAATGCCACGTGCGAAGTTGGATATAGCAGCCTTTGAGTCACTGAGTATAGTGGTGAATCCGGATGCTGCTGCTAGCGCTATCGCCGCTTCCTCAGCTTCTGTCGTATTAAGCACACGGACAGAAGCAGCCGCTTTAATTTGAGGTGAATTGGCGTTGTTGCCGGGGAGAGTGATTACGCTTATTGCATATGCTTTAGTAAACTCTCGGTATTGGGCGGCGTCAACGTACGCAACGGTTGGGTTGGACGCGTACGTCGCCGCAAAGAACTGGTTTTTTTATATAATATCGACCAGTCCAGCGTCCCAGACTCTCTTTTTACCAGGATATTCATCACTAGTTTCCGCGTGTGTTTATTAAGAAATAAAACATTGCAGTGACTCGAGCAGACGCCCAGACCGATAGTGTGCGGTGGCGCAGCTGAAGAAGTTAGGCGTGGCTTTAGCTGACGAGCCTTGAAAGGGCCCTTAAATCATTCCGAGTTCGAGGATGAAACAGTAGTTTAGCTCTCCCATTCATTGCCTTTTCCACAGGCGCTATTTCCTCCTCACCACTAGTGAAACGTGTGTTTAGGGTTAGCCGTAAAAGTTATTACTGCTTACGTAAAAAAGAATGAACTTAAGAGCAGGTCTAGTGGTTACGTGCCAAAAATTTACCACGGGGTTGGTGCGCACCCAAGAGGCTATGAACTTGATTCTGCCGAGCAGCAGGCCAGAAGTGTGCTTGTAACTATTTAGCCAATAGATGCTTGACGGCAGTGGTTCCCTGCCTCCCACAACAGCGGCGGATGCTTAGCTATTTCACCAAGGCTGTTTTGGGTTAAGGTGCGCCTAAGTGTTTTCGCAAAACGTCATGAGGTCACCTTTCGAGAGGAGTATCGAGAAATAACTGAGCGCCAGGTCAATGTACTCCTCTACCCATTGAGATTAACCGGTGAGTTCCCCCCGGTCGGCACAGGGAATCGAACCCGGTACCTCCCACATTGAAGGCGGACGCTCTAGCCATGTAGCCACCGCTGTGGTAGCCTCAGCAGCGGTGGCTCTAATGATTGGAATGTAATTGTTGAAATTGTCAGCATTTCAAGCTTTCCGCCTACATAAGTCGTTATCTCCACTTGCGCGGCTGCAAATGCGCAAAAACGTAGTGAAATCAGTGGATGGCACACGCTATTTATGCAAGACCAGGCATAACGGGTGCGTGACCGCGTGGCAAAGCAGCGTATAGTAGGCGACTCACTTCCGACATTTCTCGTGTATGGACCAATCGAGAGCCTATTTTGTCGTGACGTCACGTGAAGAGACAGCCGAAGTCACGACTCGCGCCGAGAAGACGGCGAACTCCAGGAGAGAAGGACGCGTTCGTGCTCTATGTTTACGGAGGTTATTTTTGGACTTTTCACGTGATGAACGCCGTTTGACTTCCATAGTTTCTCAAGATCCATGCAGTGGCGTGGACCTGGCGTTGCGCCTATGATTGCGAGGTGTTGGGTTCGATTGCGAGCATCGCAGATTGAACTGAGTTGAAGCTCCTCTAACGAAAACGTGATGGGCGTTCTCACATAAGCGAGAGCAGCCAATCGCTGCCTCCCCCCCCCCCCCCGGGATAACATTTACTGTAAAACGTTGCTGTTTAGGTAAATTACGAGACGAGACAATGAAAAAAAACCGTGCCACTTTTCGCACGCAAATGATGTCACAGCGAGTTCGCCACTATATACGACCAACCCAGCTCTCGCATGCACGCTTACTACATATGCACTCTTGCACGCCACCACGCCTTGGTCCTGAGCGTTTCATGCGTTCCGTTTTGTTTTCAGCCCCCGCAGGCTTTTCTGCTTGCTAGCAATACACATTCCAAAAAAAAAAAAAAAAACGAGCTGCTGGATGAGGCCGAATAGCATTCACCACGATATCTGCATTTGTGTTTCGTTTCCGCCTCCTCTACTGTCTTTCTACGTCTCCGTTTCTCTTTCTTTCTGTTATATTACCGTCCTTCTCTATAGACCTTTTTACTGAGGGTTCCCTGAGTGCCACAGTAGTCCTCTTGTAAACGTGCATGACCTTTCAAAAAAATGCACCGCCGAGGCTGTGACGTCGGCTTTGCTGCCTCGCGGGCAACAGCCCAGAAAGGAAGTAACTCTACTCTCCGTTAAAGATGTATATGTATGTTTTGTCTTCTCTATCCTGCGACCCCTCTGCCAATTTTATTCTCAATCTGTCTATTTCTCCATCCTTTATTGCCCTTTTCCCTTTTCCTGTCTAGTTATCCCTCTATTACCTTCCCTTGCCACTTCCCTCTCGTTCTATTTGCGTCTTACCTGGCCTCTCTCTCTCTCCGTCCTTCCTAAGTTCCTCTCCCTTCCCTTCTCTATATTTCTCTCTACCTTCTTTCTCTTATCTCTCTCCCTTCCTCTCTCCTTCTCTTTCTATCAGCTTCCCTGTGCCACCACCTTTCTCTCTCTACTTTCCTTCCCTCTTACCTTCCTTTTCTCTCTTTATCTCTCTCTCCTTCTCCCTGTATTTCCCTAGCGGCTCACCCTTTGATGCTTTGATATCCCACTCGACGAGCGCAGTGTCGATATCTCTTTCTCGCTTCGCTGTCCTTCGCCCTGCTTCGCTGGTGCCGTCTCGAATGCCGCCCTGGTTTCTATTGTGCCCTTCAAGAGCTCGCGCTTGTGCACTTTTCGGGCTCGCTTCAATGCACTCGCGCTGCTCCTCGCTTTTGGTGACACGCGAGTCGATCTCGCACTCCGCGTCGTCGTGGCGTTTGTTGTTCGAGCGTCTCTCCAGGCGCCCTACACGCGCGCCCTCTTTCTGTGTTCGAGCGCGGCGCGCGCAAAACAAATTGGGAGGCTTTTTTTTTCTTCTTCCAACTTTCCTCATCGTACAGTAAGAATCGCGCTCTCCGCTTGTTTCTTTTCGGCGGAGGCGGGCATTTGCAAGCCCACTTGCAATGCAGGTCTTAAGTGTACCGCAGTTGTGGCGTTTTTTTTTTTCTGTTTTTGGAGGGTGCGTGAGTGCCAGTTTTTTCGGGCCGAC
Source organism: Rhipicephalus microplus (assembly GCF_013339725.1). Taxonomy (NCBI): domain Eukaryota; kingdom Metazoa; phylum Arthropoda; class Arachnida; order Ixodida; family Ixodidae; genus Rhipicephalus; species Rhipicephalus microplus. Next base: position 102,125,619 of record NC_051175.1, on the reverse strand, counting down.
ACAAAAAAATGTTTTGTACATGACGGCGGTATTCTACTGCTGGTTCTCTTTTTTTTGTGTGTCTGTATCGTACACTTCAAGGTAGAGAGAGTAGTTTGATTTTTTTTTCAGCTTTAGTACAGTCTTGCGACGTATTTGACTGTGTTTGAATATAGATCTCAACTCTGTTTGTTAATCCTTATATCTCGTCCCGAAGTGGTGACACCCAAAAGAGAGTTAACGCATATTTGTAAATAGAGTCGTGCGAGGCAAGTCAGCATTCACCAAAAAGACTAAAGCACTCTTTCTTCACTTTTTTTTTCAGTGTGTAAGCCTGCTGATGCGCGTTGAAGCTCGGAATTCGCCTTTCAACATTTATTTTATCTTGTTTTTATCGATTGCGAGTGGTACTTATGTAACAACACTCTAAATGTCTCGTTTTAGATAACGCCTAAAGTGCGCATCATCGATTACGTATTTGAGCGAGTTCGGGTGTAGAAGTGAAGCAGTCGACCGAATTCGCAAAAACATGTACAAAGTTCGCAGCTGCGTCAGTTCGCGTGACGCCTTACGGATGTCTAATGGGCCTGTCGCCGATTCGCGAGAGGGAGAATTATGGGTTTGTGGGTACTCAGCCACTGTGGTGCTTATAGGGATTCAATAATACTTCCAAATGGCTGATTTCTCGCGCACAGTCGTTCGTTTTATTGCGGCGCGGTTGAGGGTTGCACTGAGAGCCGAGCTCTAAAGTTACCCAAGTTTTAGGGGTGGAGCTCCTTATGCCGCGGGTCGTGCGTCTGCGAAGTATGTTGTTGTTGTTGTTGTTGTAGTAGTAGTAGTAGTAGTAGTAGTAGTAGTAGTAGTAGTAGCAGCAGCAGCAGCAGCAGCAGTAGCAGTAGCAGTAGCAGTAGCAGTAGTAGTAGTAGTAGTAGTAGTAGTAGTAGTAGTAGTTACTTAGATCTCTGAGCAATGAAGGGAAAGAAAACCGCCAGGAACAACACTATTTGGTTTGTTATTGTGCTCGCGCAAGCGATCTTTTATGCATCTACTGGTCTGTCCGATAGATAACTTCTCATAAGTAAGTGGAATCAGGTAGACAACACACATGATGCATTTCAACAAATATGTTTCTATGCTTATTTTGGCATTGCGAGATTGCGAAAAAATATGGCACAAACGTGGCTTTTTCAGCCCCTAATAGGTTAGTGAGTCTATGCAGAAGCATAAGACCAGACAAAAGAAAAGCGAATGTCTGCCAAAACAAGCATAGAAACCGATTTGTTGAATGCATAATGTGTGTTGTCCACCAGATTCCACTTGCTAGTGGGAAGTGCCATATCGGACATACCGGTAGATATATAAACGATCGCTTGCGCGAGCACAATAACAAAGTAAATAGCGGTGTTCCTGACGGTTTTCTTTCCCTTCATGGCCAGAGATGTAAGTGCACAGCCAAATTCAAGGAAACGGTTATTATGAGTACAAGTAGGTGCGAGATGACGTGATTGATAGTGAAATCTGGCAGAATTTTAGCGCTTGGTGACGCGGGTGTTAGCAGTTTATCAGTGATGTTGACAAATAATAAACTTGATTACATGTATTCGCGATAAACGTTTTATGGTTACACACTGGGAACAAATGCGCGCGAAATACAGTGTTGTAATGAGCTGATGAACGCGCGTTGATTACAATTTATGGTTGTGAAAGCTATGCACATGTGACGTTTGACGTTGTGGAGCACATGTACTAGGGGGAGCTGTGTGTAATAAACTGTTGTTGAAAGTTAGCGCTGTGTTGTCTTGAATGTGCCCTCTCTTGTCCATGTGCTTTGTCTGCGCTACCTTATATTAGCTTTACTGGTATCATTCAGGTCACCAAATAAAGGTTTAACCCACGTTGATGATGTAAGTAGCACTTAAAACAGCTGTCAGATCCAGTTATTGCAAACCAGCAGGAAGGAGATGATGATAACAGAAATAAAAAGAATGAGGTGGGAGAAAAGTGAGAGTATGAACATATGAACCATAGCGCACGCAAGAAATCGATAACAAAAAAAAAAAAAAAACTGACGCGCCATCGACCGAACGTGGCGTCACTGGAGGCTTAATGAAGCACGACTAACTAGCGAGTGATGTTTTAAGACCGATAGAAGTACGCGGGCCTATTCACCTTTTTCTAAACGCCTCCTCCCTGGGCGCCGCCGTAGCCCTCCTTGGGCTGTGCAAATTGGCGCGTCCCCTCGAAAATGCACTGGCAACGTTGCGCCCTTAGCCTTTGTACTCCCGCGCACAACCCGTCATGGCTGTGTTTTTTTCCTTCCTGTGAAAAGGTGTATAGGTGTACGCAGTAATGACGGAGTAGCTTAAAATTATATTGGCTGTACGCTCCTATTTGTGTGTGTGCGCGCACGTAAACCAATATCTAAGCAGCTCGCCTCTTTTTTTTGGCATGCCGCCCCCATCAATATGCGCCAATCAAACGCAAAACCTACTAGTCATCGAGCTGTCATATATAGCTAGAAGGCCAGAGACAATCGACTGAAACTAGCGGGTAAGAATAACCGCGCTCAGGAGAGCAAGTGGAAGTTTCTTAGCAGGAAGAAAAATAAAAATTAAAAAAAAGCATCAAAGCCAAGCGGGTTCACTAAAGAAAAGCGTGGAAGAACAGTAACCATGAGAACAACGACACCAGTAACTTGGAGCGTGAAACAGTCATTTCGTTTTGTTTTTCCTCGCTTTTTTTACTTTTTTTTTTATGCGGATGAACGCATCAAGAACCCGCGCCGGTGTCGTTTCGCCCTTGAGGGGCAATTTCACTGCCGGGCGTTCACTTGTTACGAACCGGAATGTATCGCTTCGCAGCACCCTGGGTTTGCTCTTAGAGTGCTCTTAGAGTGCACATCGGCCCGTTTTCGAGGAGAAAAATAAAACACACCGAAGTAGCCCAGCTGGCGGCTCCCTACAAGGTAGCTTCGAGGAAAAAAAAAAGTTGAAATAATAACAAGTCGTGCGAACGATGCAGTGGGTCGGGTAGTGCTCGTTTATTTCGGCCCCCTATTCCCCCACGGCGTTTTTTTATTCTTTTTGTTTCTAAAGCTTAACGCCATTTATGTGCTCTCCTTTATGGTTCGAGCTCTCTGCTTCACTGCCAACGCGCAACACAGCTAATGATAATTTGCCTTAGCGGTTTGTAGTGAGGTCTCATATGTTCCAGGCAGTATCAACGCGCTGTACTGCGTAATTAAACGTAACCAAACAATTACCATCGAATATTCCTGGGGTGCAGGGCTGTTTTCGCTGTGTTTGAGGTATTCTGTAAAAAAAAAAAGCAGTGTCCTAGCGGTACGCAAGCATCGTTTTTTTTGCATTGTTAAGTCGTACACGAATGCATAATTAACCAACAGTAGCCAAAGTTTACAACACTTTTATGTAGTTGTGCAGCTTTACCTTCTAGAACCGCGATGTGATTGAGGCACGTCATACGGCTGGCGACTCGAAACTCATCGTGGGCATCCAAGATTATTTAAAGGCACACGCTAAATCTAAGCGTACAAGTGTTCTTACATTTTTTTCTCTATCGAAATGTGGCTGCCGTGCTAGGGATCGGATCCGCGTCGACGAGATCAGCAGTCTGACGCCTTACGGGCAAAAGGCCTCACCACTCGTATACAGCAGTCAGCACCTTTTAACACGAACGCTCCAACGCACGTCCCGCAGCAGTTTGATTGACGCTGATACCACGTACGTTTGGGTTGTGAAGCGTCGAAGCTTGGGCAAGTTGGTAGGACATACCTGAATGCAGGAACAGCGCAACCTAGAAGTAGATACTTCGTAACTACGTAACCTTGTTTTTTCGCTTCCGTAGTTACGAAGTAACTACTTCTAGGTTGCGCTGTTCCTGCATTCAGTTTGGGTTGTGTTGCCAAGATGCTAACCACACATGCCGACATACTAATCCAAGTCTACCGAGTTACTACCTCGGCAAAGGCACCCAGCACTTCGCAGCTGGCATCAATCGAACTAGCCCCGGCCACGCATCGAGGTGTTCGTGTTAAAGGTGCTGACGGCTGTATACGTGTCACAGCGCGTGAGAGCGGTGGCGGTGGTTGTGATTAGAAGAAGGAAAAGACGCCTAATTTCTGCAGCCCGTTAGGAAGCACGGCGCAACGTCAGAGCATAATGTGTAGGTTAGACATCGCGTCACTCTTTAGTGGAGGGAGAGGGCGAGCAGCCACGTGTGGCTGCACGCACTTTTTCTTCATAGAGAGAGAGAGAGAGAGAGAGAGAGAGAGAGAGAGAGAGAGAGAGAGGTCGCACGGAGAAAGGTACACGCCGCGAGCTGACGCGTCATGACGCGTACGTGTGGACAGCACGCACCGCCAAGGCGCGCAGTTAGACGTCGAACAGTTAACACCGGCAGCTTTGGGTAGAGTGAGCACATGTCCTCTGTAGCGTGATATCGCACTGAACTCGTCAAAGGATATCACATCTTCGGTCTCCGTATCTAAACTTTCCGTGTCGCGTGCGACTGCGAGATCTGGCTAAGCTGCTCGTATCAGTGTCGGCGTTCCATACGGCGTGTTTTCTAGTAATCACGATATGGTTACGAGGAACGCACTAGTGGATGGCTACGGAAACGCTGACCATTTGGTGTTTCTTTAACGTGCTCTGACCTGGCTCAGCACACATGCCTGTAGCACTTCGCTTCCATTGGATCAAACCCACGATCAGTTGTCGAACTTTGTAACCGTTACAACATCACCGTGGACGATTATGTTTTCTGGTCAAATTCAACGGATGGTTCACGAACCTTTTAAGGGATTTTTTTAGCCAGTTTCCTGATGCATTCGCTACCACAGACGTTGTCGGTGGAGTTGTTAGTTCACTCTCTGAAAGTATAGCCCTTCTTAACGGCGCCTAGCTTGGAAGATCGGTGAAGTCTGATCTTCCAAGCTCTTCGCGGAAGCTGAAGGTCAAACGATGTAATTCCTGTGACTCTCAATGCCTTCTCCGAAGTTATTACTATCTGGAGACGTGATCTTTATTTCTTCTAGTAGCGGTGCGTGCACGTGACTTAAGCGTGCGTCGCCGCTACGGAACACGATTTCGAAGACTGTCGTACGCCTCTTGCGCCTTTTTTCGTTGGGCAGTGTGCCGCGACCATTTCTCGCTGAATTCACGTATTGACATTGATTAACACTGGCTGAAGTTAGCTGGCATTGTCTAAATGATTGCCAGTGCTTGCCACTGTTGGCTAAGTGCCGACCAGTACTGCATGGTTGCTGCTGTTAAAGATAGCTCAGCCATTTCTCATGTTGAGGAAGTATAGGTAAACATTGGCTGGTTCTGGTTAAATAACGTGTAGTTATGGCTGACATGAGATAAAAAAAACCGACTATTTCCGGCTACCGCTGGATAATAAAGGCTAAATATGATTATATTGTTGCCCATGCTGTATAATGTTGTTTAATAGTGTTTTTTATGCTGCTCAATGTTGAAATAATACTGACTACTGAGGGTTAAGATGTAGTAAATATCGTTCATTCGCCACTGTAAAATCAATACATTTTTACCTAATCTCGATTTAATCGTGGAAAAGTGTACTTTTTTATTGTTACGAACCGAGACCTAAAAGATAAATATCCAGACAAATTGGAGGAGATGCTCAGAAAGGGTGAGGAGGTGGGGCACTACATCCCGCCGCGTAATGAACGGATGGGACCATTTCACGGGCCACCAACCCTTGCAAAGCTGCGTCGAATCAACTGTATACGACACCGCCCCGTTTGTGGAAAGACACACACGCTTGGGCACTACACTCACTCGCGCGGGTGTGGGGCGTACACCCGAGCCGCAATTGCGAAGCGAACAAGTGGCGCGTGGATGATTGAGGGGCTCGGTCGGCTCCGGTTTCGGCTCGACTTGGCTTCTTCGCGCGAGAAAAAAAAAGAGAATGTACACTGGCTGCTCCGGCGCAGTCGGGACTTGCTGGCTCGGTTTCTCGGATCGACATAACCGGTACCAAGCGGCTGGCTCTTGAGTCTAATTGAAAAGTTGAGGCCGCCTGGCAGTTGCACCGAGGCCCATCCTCCTCTAAGCGAAGCTCCAGAACCAGTGGCCTTCGGGCGACTTCAAAGGTCATGAAAAACTACCTCTCGTTCTGAGGACGCTGTCTTAACTTAGCCTCCTTTCACGGGCGGCTGATATACATTACTTTTTTTCTCAAACCTGGTGATGATCAACCAGTTCCTGTAGTTTGCGGACATATGCCCTGTCAAACGAGACGCCGTGTTTGCTCGAGGGTATTCGTTCCTTCAATCGTTTGCTCACTCACTCACTCACTCACTCACTCACTCACTCACTCACTCACTCACTCACTCACTCACTCAATCACTCAATCAATCAATCAATCAATCAATCAATCAATCAATCAATCAATCAATCAATCAATCAATCAATCAATCAATCAATCACTCTCATGGATAACGGCGTGGAAGTAATGCTGAAAGCAAGCCCGACAGAAGTATAAAAACCTAAGAACGAAAGCAATATATCACGAATAATGGTGTAGCGAATGGCTATTGTGAAATTAACGTCTGTCCCACATTCTTTCAACAGCTCGGTTATGATAACGGTCATATCATATGAATGGTCGTAATAGATTTAGCGAGCAATCACTAACATCTCCGGCTTCTCATTAAATCCGCTATCCTATACGAATGCATTGTTACTCTGGGGATATCTGTCATTCTCGATATACGTCGCTATCCTGTTTCGAGCTGTCGAATAAGCCGTATTTCGCAAGTATTGCAAGCTCGTCGAACTGCACGGCTCGGGATAACACCGGCATTTCGTTATGTTTTCGCGAAGTAACAGCGCACATACTGACCATAAGTCGAATCCTAGTTAAGAGCAAGACGTCAAGCTGTCGGCTGAACTTTGCCTCGGAAACGAGCAACTTAAGCCGGGCAAAACTTCGATACGAGCCGCGTTTTGCATAAGCCGGCCCTTCGGCTTTTTTTTTTTGACCCTGAAATGAGCAAGAGCGTGATATGAAAATGAGGCGCTTTCGTTCTCTTGACTAATGATGCATATTCGAGATGATAAACACGGAGCTGTGACACCGACATCGTGGTTGGGAAAGTTCTGAGGCCAAATGCGCAAGTGGCTGCGATATTTTTTTCCCATTCAAAATTACCTTAACATTCATGCGTTTGCGATGGCTTGTTTCTTCAGTTACATAAAATTCACGAGAACTCGTTAAGATTAGATATGGTGAATGATGCAGTAATTAGCGATGGGGCTCCCGGCAACGTTAAAATAATGAAGGTCCCGCTAGTCTTCTGTATTCCGAAGAGTTCAAGACTGTAGTCACAATTTTGTTCTGGAAGAGGTGGTGAGGGGTTGAGTCACTCTTCATGTGTGTTCGCACGTACATGAAGTATGTGTGCACGTATGTGTGCACATGTAAAATGAGAAAAGAATTAGAGAGGGGGATACAAGGCGTTTAAACTTCTTCAGTACCTCCAACCTCACCGCGGCCCTGGTTACGCCAAATACTTCGCCCTCTCTCATCTTTAATGGCAAGCTTTCGTTGTCACGTACTGCTACGAGGGTGATAAATTTTGTCACATGGACGTTACATTACAAGTGTAGTCCGCTGAGTACAGTGCCGAGTACAGATAAGGTTGTGAAGGTGGATATGTGTTACTGAGATTATGTCGCATTGTTTCAGATTGGCCATAAATACTTTGAACGCATGCTTGCACGCGTCGTACTTCGCTGCGCTTGTTCTTGTCATCTGTAATCCACACCCTGACATGTACGATCTAAATTATTTATAATGGTCACACTGTGAGCTAACATCTAGAGGCGACGGGGTGGTGATCGCGTCACTCTCTTATGCTGCCGATTCACAGCTGAAATGGGCTTTACGGCATTTTAAATTTCAACATCGCGCTTAATAATACTTACACGTATTAAATGTGAAGCATTTTTTTGCGTACTGCAACCACTTTTGGCATCTATCTATCTATCTATCTATCTATCTATCTATCTATCTATCTAATAATAAAGTTGTTTACTACTATCTATCTATCTATCTATCTATCTATCTATCTATCTATCTATCTATCTATCTATCTATCTATCTATCTATCTATCTATCTATCTATCTATCTATCTATCTATCTATCTATCTATCTATCTATCTATCTATCTATCTATCTATCTATCTATCTATCTATCTATCTATCTATCTATCTATCTATCTATCTATCTATCTATCTATCTATCTATCTATCTATCTATCTATCTATCTATCTATCTATCTATCTATCTATCTATCTATCTATCTATCTATCTATCTATCTATCTATCTATCTATCTATCTATCTATCTATCTATCTATCTATCTATCTATCTATCTGGGTAAGATGGTTTGACGAATATGACGCGCTGGTCACGACATGATGAATGTCACAACCCCGTCGCATACGTCGTCAAACACTTCCCGCCAGACATTGGCACATACCCGCGGTGGGTGGGTGCGCATTGGTATGCGGGTATGTGCCACAGGTGATCGAAACTTGGTATTTACCCGGTAACGGTGAGAACAGATATGAACAATTTTAACGCGTGAGCTATAAGAAAAAGCTTGCATCGGGAGCAATGGCCCGATGAGTGCGAAGAATAAATGTCAGGTTTCCAGCAGAAATTGAACCTCAGCATTCTCCGTGGCGATCAAGTGTTTTTCCACCGAGCCACGCCGGGTATCGGAAGTTCATTTTAAGTAGATGATAATGTTCGTGAAACGTTAGCTGTGGTTACAGTGCTGACTGTCCCATTACATAAACATTACCTATATACTCCCATGATCCAGCCGTCACGTGGGGTTAGCGTCATGGTGTAGTTAGGTGCCATGCATTGAAGTTGATTTTATGTAGCAGTGCCTAGGGCTACCCTCAGGAGCGCCAGCACTTCATATCAACTTGTCGCTTCTGGTGTTGCTAATACCTATGTTCCGGTTGGCATCGTTGCGCAAGTGCAAGGAAATGGTCATATAAACAGTGGCGACTATTCAACCTATCTCTGTGCGTGTAACGTTTGTACATATGTTTAGCGTCGTTTTGTAACGTCTCACTCAATAAAAAAAAAATTACAACATGGTCAAGTTCACTCCGCATGCTTCGCAAAACGTAGATCCACAATGTACGTGGATATGTCGAATTATAAAGTTCATCTTCCCCGTGAACCAGACATTGTGGAGTTTTTATTTATAGGCTTTAAACCTATGAATATGTTGTCGATGCGCGTCAGCCACGCTCTGCGTAGGCTGCCCATACGCGGAGCGTGGGCCTTGCTCTGCTATCCCACTTATACGGCTAAGCGAAGAGCGCTCGCACACTCACGCTCCGCTTAGCTGCCGAGCAGAGCGTGAAAACACCAACTTAAAACGCTCAAATGCTGGTTCCTACGCAAGTGTTCGGGTCGAAATGACGATGCTGTGACATGAAGTGGGGACTGCAGAAAAAAAAAGAACACGCATTACAAAGCCATAATTTGTCACCTTTCAATACAGCGCTCCACCTAAAGACGCAGAAGGGGCGTATGAAAATTCTGTTTCTCCATTACGGTGATAATGGAGGAATGCTCGTATCGCCAACTGGGTAACTGTGAATCTATTACCTCGGGAGTGGCACATCGGAACTGCGCACAGTGGCTCATCGATAGCAGGAACCTACACGCCCAGGAGTTATGTAATGCTTCAAAGAGCTTTATAGACATGCCGCCATAATCGAGGCGCTTACGTTACCGCAGGAACGGTCTTAAGCTGCAGTGTTATAGCGGAATTCAGCGCCGGTATGCGGAGCTTGTCCCTTCAGCATCCTTTGCCTGCCGGGTGTGGCATTCACTAAGAACGGCCGATTCCTCATCGGTGTGAGTGAGCCATATTCTCACTATAAAAGCGAGCGTGAGGACTTCATAGAATATCTACTATAGTCTCCACGTTGATTAGAGGTGACTAGAAATAATTCATCAAGCACTGCAGTCACTGGAGCCAATGTTTCAACAAAGACTTCATGTTTGTCTGGGCAGGCACTGTCTTCATGTATGGGTATCCTTCACTCATTATCTCCCAACCAATGAAGTGGAGGAAGATGACATGCTTTTGAAAGAGTTGGGTACTACAGAAAGACTGGAAAGATGCCGCGAGTAGCTAGCAGGTAGTGAAACAAACTACAAATACGCAATAAAAGTCTCTTTTCCTCCTCCACATTTCTTGTAGGGAGAGAGTTAGAAAACGAACCCGTAGACAGAGAGTCAAGGACGGCACTTGCTGCCTTCATGGAGTTTAATAACAGTACACTAAAGGGAAATTTGGCGCTAGTGTCTATGGGAGCTGCAACGCATGCCACTTCAGCCGTCGTGGATATTATGAGTGTAGTACATGGATTAGCCTAAGCTTCGTGCCATTGGCACCGTATTACTCTGTGAAGCTGGCAGCAGCATTGTCGCTAGACGAAGTTCAGTAAAAGTTCAGCAGTCTCTTTCCTACAGTTTGAACCTTTTAGGCTCACCAGTTCAGATAAGCTTACGATGAGCTAGGTAAGTAATTCTCACGGTGGCAGAATGATTGGAGCGACACACTTTCCAACCAGAAAATATTTTAGAAAGTGGTAAGTCCAATTGTAGGAGCTTTGGCTCTAGCGACGTTCAATTTTAACGATTTCTGCGGGCCTATGTGAACACGTTTGACTTTTGCACAGTGCCACCACTGCATACGTGTCAGCCCATGTACTGACAATTTGCTCCTCTGTTTCTCTTCTCTTTCCTCTTTCTTATCTTTATACTCCCCTTTCTCATTTTCCCATTGTAGGGAAGCAAACTGGGCGTTTGCCTCAGTAATCTCCCTGCCTTTTTTCTTGTTGTTCTGCCTTCCTTCCTGGTTATCCCTTAAGAATTTCACCTTCGGTTGAACTGCCGTCTTCTTTGTATCCTTTTAATTGGAGGCATCAGAACAGAGCACAATGTCGTCAATGTCGAGAACATGGCAGCAGTCGATAACGTTCGGAACAGAACCAAGCTGCAAAAGACGTGTGATTGCAGATCGGGGCTCTCACCACAGGTTGTCCGCGGCGCGCCTCGCGGTAGAAGGGATCCACGATCTGCCACGTGGTCAGGATGATGACGTCGAGCATCAGGAACACCCCGACCACCATGAACAGTTTGTAGTCCTTGATCACCTGCGAGGTTTGGAGAGAAGGTGCGTTCGTTACGCCTTGATAGCGTTTGTCAAAAGATGGGATCTCGAAAGAGCGAGGGTTATACGCACACTATGGCTGAACCATGCACTGCGATACGCATGGCGGACCAAGCGGTATTTGTTGAAAGAATAACTAGTGCCAATTGTTTGTGTGTCAACTAGGGTGATGTGAAGGTGAATAATTTCGTACTGACTGGAAAAAAAGACCTCTAATTATTTTCGATAAGTCATTCAAATCCCGACTTCTGTTTTTAAAAGGAACGAGCAAATTGCATGAATAGAGTTCAGCCCATGTAGTGATGGAATGATGCTAGTTGTAGAAGAGTAGAAGTTTGGTCCAGTTCGTGATGCATATTTAGTGAAAGAAAGCCTTCGTTTTTCCTCTCTCACCTATTTTTTCGCCTCGTTTATTTCGCTTCTTTTCACCAAGAATGCTTGCTGTCCTTGTAGTTCCCTACGCGCATTAAATAGCAGAGCCGTTCTCGGATCAGTGCTTTTGGAGAGTCGGTTGTTTGCTCCTAAAATATTTGGTCCAACTCGATTCGGAAGATCGGCCACAAATCGTACGGTGTGTTGTTTATAACATTAATTACATTGATGAAAGAATAGGTTTAGAAATAGCTTAGCAGCAACTCGTTATTACTATAAACAAATAAAATTCAGGTAAAATCGAGATAATAAAAATAAACCACTGTAACAAAGAAAAGGTTCGAAAAAGAGACTGAATCTAGTTGCTCCCAACATTGCATTATTTTTATCCCCCGCAGAAAATCACATAATCCTTAAAAAACTACAATACCTAAGTAAAATGATAGCAGCAAATGAAAGACTTATTGCACATGGGCAAGCACATTTTTTTGGAGCTGGTGTTTTGATGGGTACAACATTTTAGTTTTGCTTAAATGAAAGACTTATTGCACATGGGCAAGCCCGTTCTTTGGAACTGGTGTTTTGGTGGGTACAACATTCTAGTTTTGCTTTTCAATGCTCTTTCATTGAGCTGTGAATTTTCAACTGAATTAATAGCCAGGAAGCGTTATTTTTTATGAAAATGTCCTGATATAGACTCACAAAGGGAGATAATTACACGTGTTAAATGTGCAGCGCCCCCCCCCCCCTTTTTTTTTTGAAGACAGGCCTCCCGAACATTGCAGCAGAGTCAGCAGTAATATCAAGACGACGTGTGTTCACGCGTAAATGCGGGTTTCGGAAGCCAGGGCGTAATACATTGCCCGTGTCTTCAAGCTATTGATTTCGGCTGCTATTCTCGGAGTCGGGTAAGTGCGGCGTGTTGCGTGTGCACCGCTTTATGAGGCCAGCAAACCGATATACGTCAGCTCGAAACAACGGGTATACCGCGCAAGCACATTCATCGTGCAGTTGTGTATATTTGCGCCATGGTCGTTTTCGCTTTTGTTTTTGGAGCCGAAATACGCGCATATGTAAAAAAAAATTAAATATTCATTTTTGACTGCCGATGGCTTACAACCAACAATAGCTGCGACGTGTTTTGCTCAAGTAGCCCAGTCATGCCGGAATGGTCTTGGTTGATTTATTGATTGGGTAATTAGTTCTATAAATAGATTATTTGTTAATCTTTAAGCGCATATAAGTAAGGACATCTTGGCGCCTCACGGTGGCACTCCAAATCCTGGAACCAGGCTCCAGTGCTAGTTGTAACCAGGAAACAGAATAATGAAGCCCATAATTTCGGGACTTCATTATCCAAGAATCAATATTATGGTAATTCTAGTTTTTAAAAGTGCTTGTGTTAGTCGTTATGCGCCTGAATAACTCTTCGTTTCCGATTCCAGCAACAGTCTGAACAGACCTCGCAGAACCCATAAAGCAATCGCAGCCGAATTTGTTCAGAACTGTCGTAGCGTGCATCAGCAACGTTAGGTCACAGTTGCCAACGTTAGCCGACTCTAGTGGACCGTTGCCGACACTCCCCCACGTCAGGTAAGAGCAAACAGAATTACTTATTCCTACTTGGGTTAGAGTTAGACCCCGAAAATAGTCAGATCTGGATGACCGAGAATAGCGAGAGCTTGAACTATGAGTCCCGGGTTCTTTTATCATCATTAAAAACGGTTTTTAAAGAAGTGTTTTTTAACCCATGTATGCCCAGTACATGTAGGATAGAGAACCTTTTAAGTGTAACTCGAATGTTGTTTCCGTAAAAAAAAAGTAGTGCCACATAAGGTGCGTTTATGATGTCCTGTCCTCGTCACATGCAGGTCTAGGCGATCGCTGGGCTACAAATAGCCGAGTACTTGCAGTAGTAAAATGGCTATTTCACGTGCATGTAGCTGAGCACCACACCGCGACAAAAATATAAGTAATATAGAGTCAAATTGTTCTCGATGCTTCTGATGTTTTTGTCGATTGTTCGTCAGTTATTGGGTTTGCAGTAACTTTAGTATGACAGTGATAGGCGTGTTGGCTTCGTCGGCGTCCTTGAAACACACGAGACCTCGTAGTAAAGAGAATAGTTTACTGACACATAATAAAACACACGCCACAAAGGCTACACTCAAACGCCACTCAGGCTACTTAGCGCCACACAGGCCAAACTTCACGAGTGTCTCTCTGAACGTCATCGTCGCCTTCTTTCATTACCTACAAACAGGCACGTGCATTTCTAACATTCGGCCATCCTGCAACGCTTAACGGCCTCATTAATGCTGTCCCAAGAATGTTCTCGTGACTTGACATACAAATGTTCAGCCATCCTGCTCAACAACAGAACCAGACGACACCAAGAACACTGGAAATGCCGGTGCGAATTTGACGAAAGAACCGCCGCAGACGCGCCAACAAAAGTCGAAGCCTGAGCCTGACCAAGCGTCGAAGCCACAATTTAGACTAGGGAACACTGGCATCGTACGCGTTGTGGCTTTCTTCAAAGTCAAGCCGGTCAAGATTTATGGAAGCTATGACATTCCCTTGAAAGTTTCACGGTACAAACGGGTGAACTTTTGCGTTCCGTGAAGAACTTAACGTGTCAGTGTAGTGGTATAGCTTGTTTCTTTTGTTATTTATTTTTGTTTAACATGTTTCGTTCGTGTATCGTTGGTTAGGTATATCATATAAGAGAATGGCCGAACATCTGTCATAGAGTAACATAGTAATGCATCTGTATGTTAAGTCAGCCAATAACATTCTCGGGACAGCCTCAACGAGGACGTTAAGCGTTGCAGGATGGCGTTGCGTTTTGAGTGTGGCCTGTGTGGCCTGTGTTTTTATGCGTGAGTATGTTTATGTGTGAGTATGTGTGAGTGTGTTTTTATGCGTAAATATTTCTTTTGTTGCGAGGTCGAAGTCAACAGACGCTAATGTTTTTTTTTTGTTTATGGTGTGTCAAAGATAGGTGTCCTACATACAGTACGGCTCCAAAATCATTGTTTGAAAGAGTTCTTTTTTTTTCAATAAAAGCCTTATTATGTTTTCTGGGGTCGTATAAACAATCATTTTGGGAAAGTAAACTAGTTTTGTTAATTTTCCGAAGTTTGGGCATTAAGTTTTGTTAATTAGTTTGGGTTGATTAAACGTGTATAAAAAGAGCTTGGAGGCAATGTGTGGTGCCGGCTACGCTTCTTCCATATTAGTCACCGGCGCAAATCAGTGGACAAGCACAAAACTATCCAAACAGACACATACACACGAAGACACACCAAATTAGTCCCGGTTCTCTAATACGAACAGTGTCCGCTCCAGAGATAAGTTCACAAACACAAATAATTGCATAAACAAAATGTCCACACAAAACAAGAAAGTTCGCCAAGATATTGTCACAGCCGATCATTAGGAACTTGTATTCTTACTGCAACCCTGACGATTGCATAAGAGAATCTTACTCAAACACGAAAACATATACGTAACCAAGAACACCGATAGATAAAAATAATGTAAACCGTATACTTCAGTCAAATTTAGCATGTTAAAATTAACAAACTTTGTGGACGTTTCGTCTTTCATTGCAATAGTCAAGTTATATTTTTTTGCTTCACTAAGTGGTCCCCCCCCCTTTTTTTAATCTCCCGATTTTAATGACCCTGATAATCGCGTACTTTAAGCGAGCACAGCATACTGCTTGCGAAACCCGAGAACGTTGAAATGCGTGAAATGCGAAGCTTGTCGGTGATTCGTGTTAAATTAATACGGTGCAGTACATCGCGAAAACACCGGCGTGTTTTGTTTGTGGAGTGTGTCGCGTTAGTAGTGAATGGAAACGAAAACGGCCTTCTCACCTTCTTGTTGAGCTTTATGTTCGTGAAGATTGCGTGAACTCGCCACGTCTTGCTGAACATGGCGCCAAACGCAAGCGTGAAGCCTGACATGAGGACCCACGCCCGAGCCTGCGTAAAGAGAGAGAGAGAAAAAAAAGGAGGACACCTTGTGAATTCTAAAGTGTGTTGGGCGAAAAAAGCCTGTAGATTCAACTATGCCATGTCATTTTTATCTGCTTTTTTCCTTCTCTTTCTTGCATTCTCTTAGAAAGCACGTTATTTGTGGGACAGGGTAAAAAGAGAGGCCACAGCGGGCACCTTTCCAATGCACGAAAAGTGTGCTTGGTGAAAGCTTTTAGATTCGACTATACCATATCATTCCTTTTTTCTTTCTACTTCCTTAATCTTTTATTTCGAGGCGGAAACGTTGGAGGCGCGTGGGCTCTTATTTGGGTGCACGTTAAAGAACCCCAGGCGGCCGAAATTTCCGGAGCCCTCCACTACGGCGTCTCTCATAATCATAATATGGTTTTGGGTGTTCAACACCAAATATATTATTATTATTATTATTATTATTATTATTATTATTATTATTATTATTATTAATATTATTATTAATATTATTATTAATATTATTATTATTATGTACACCGCAAACAGATTAGGGTGCCCTATAACGTCGCGATTACTCATGAACTTGTAGCACTGAGCAGTTAACCATAGAGTAACTATTTATGCAGTTACCCTAGTTCACCATACCTGCTTGTTCCCAAGACGTCCACTCTTTGAAGTGGCAAATTATGCGATTTATTTATTAATCGACTTTGTCGAGAAATGCACGCTATTAGAAACGAAAAGGAACGTAACAGTTTGTTTAATTTGCAAACTCTCCACCTTCGTTTACTGAATTAAGCAAATTGAAAGAGGAGTTAGTAAAGTGAAAACGGCGACACGTGAAACAATGCCACTTTAGTTCGCAGTATACTAAACGCTTATAAAAGGAAAAAAAGTGAATGATTTGGCAGTATCACGAGTTCATGCTTCTTACGTGGTAAAGAGCAGGCTGGCTGTCTGTTCCAAGAAAAGTGCAGTGTTTCAAGAAGGAGTTCATTTTTTCACACAGATGTTATATGAGATTACCGTATATTCTAAACAACAAAGAGACTAGGGACAGATTGAACGTGAATGAGGAAGAGCTAGCGCTCTCCGAAAGCGTCAGGTCCGTGGCCCGACGAACATCAAATCGCCAGCTACCACGAGAAGAAAGGCGATTGGACTGACCGCGCATATGTATGGAAAGTTGGCGACCGAGGTGAAACCAGAGTCCATTCCCAGAAGGATGACGCTGGTGTAGGTGAGGATGCAGCCCACGATGATGAGGTTGTTTAGGTACGGGCTCGACATCTTGATGTACCTGCGCCATTTCAGCAAAAAAAAAAAAAAAACACATCTTGTCCGGAATCACGTCGTAGCAGGCATCGCGCAGACCCCGAGAAAGTTTTTTAAGGCTTTCTAGAGGACGTATACCCGAACAAGCGCCAGTGATTTGCACGTCGCTTATCCTACACTCCACCGCAGCTATTTTTTGCGCGATAGCATTACAGAACTCGTTTCGCAGAAACTTTGTTGTCAGCATCGTTGCTTCTGAGCAACAAATCGTCATCTCTTCCGTGACCGAAAAAAAACCAGAAGGATGCAAATTAATTAAATAATAAAGTTTTTTGCATGGGAATCGAACCCAGAACGTCACCCGCTGCATGGCAAGTGGGTGTTCTACCACAGAGCCACGTCAGTACTTGAAGCTGCTTTGTAATGACAAGTTGTTTACAGTTGCGTAACGATTCCAAGAGCAGCACAACTATTACCAACACCAATTTTATTGATATGTAAGGTTTGACGTCCCAAAACCATCATATGATTATGAGAGATGCCGTAGTAGAGGGATCCGTAAATTTCGACCACCTGGGGTTCTTTAACGTGCACCCAAATCTGAGCACACGGGCCTACATTTCCGCCTCCATCGGAAAATGCAGCCACCACTGCCAGGATTCGATCCCGCGACCTACGGGTCAGCAGCCGAGTACCTTAGCCAGTAGACCACCGCGGCGGGGCTTACCAACACCAAAAACGCTAAGCTCAAATGTAGCACTTTTGCTTGCGAGGATGGTAGCCCTGCATAGTGGTACGTAGACCTACATCAGTGGATGTCGCTTAACTACAATTAATGCTACACGTAGTGATGCCTGAAACATTGCAGTACATACAACTCTGTGAGGCTTATAAAGTTAGACGGGCAGCACTGCCATCAGAACTGATGTTTCAACAACATTACGCCCGCACAGGGTCTTTTTCCAAAGCAGTTCCAAGACCTGGAGTGGCTTTGGGCTATAGAACACTGAATTGCCACGAAGTAAGCTTGGGTTCGATTCCTATGTGGACCATAGCATTTACTCTTTGCATACGTCGGCCCCGCCGCGGTGGTCTAGTGGCTAAGGTACTCGGCTGCTAACCCGCAGGTCGCGGAATCGAATCCCGGCTGCGGCGGCTGCATTTACTATAGAGGCGGAAATGTTGTAGGCCCATGTGCTCAGATTTAGGTGCACGTTAAAGAACCCCAGGTGGTCGATATTCCCGGAACCGTCCACTACGGCGTCTCTCATAATCATGTGGTGGTTTTGGGACGTTAAACCGCACATATCAATCAATCAACCAATCAATCAATCAATCAATCAATCAATCAATCAATTAGTCAATCAATCAATCAATAAATCAATCTTTGCATGCGTCGAATCAGCGCTGTCAATGCTGGTTTTGCTTGACACTCTTGCACTTGAATTACCAACGTTTATTATCACCGTTTCTCGGCAGATGGGAACTGTTGAAACGCCTGTTGTGCATACCCGCATACCGCGGCCCACGATATACGGGTGTTAGCCACACGGGTGTGGAGGAAAGGGTTTGACGTCTTACGCGACAAGATTTGCATAATATTTATCTCATGACCAGACGATCATCACCCTCAAACCATCTTATAATCCAATACTAATTTCAGTCTACCCCGACCCCAAGTTAAGGGAGGTGTTTGGAAGAGCACCTATGATTAGATAGATAGATAGATAGATAGATAGATAGATAGATAGATAGATAGATAGATGGATAGATGAATAGATAGATAGATAGATAGATATATAGATAGATAGATAGATAGATAGATAGATAGATAGATAGATAGATAGATAGATAGATAGATAGAAACGGTTAAAGTGTCCGCATGACGCAATGAAATGCTTCGCTTAAAAAAAAAGACACTATATGAACATCATGTAGGGCAAGGTGTCTCCGTAGCACATGATATATTGCGTGGCAGAATCTGTAGAACCGCACCAGGCTTAAAAACAAGTAGTTTGTGCAAGTAGTGGGTGCTTTAAAGCTGACCTACTCATTAAGAAGTGTGTATTGCGCAAGTGAACGTAAGTCGCCAATTAGCGAAAGGAATGGCTATGGCGTAATGGGTACTCAGCAACTGACCATTCAGTAGACATTTTAGGATAGTTTGAAACGGCCGATGTTAGGCGCACAAGCATTCCTTTCCTTGCGGTATGGTTGAAGGCGATGCTCGCGGGACCTGTTTACGCTCTCGCTCTGCTCTCGAAGGTCAAGCGCCCTCGAAGTGTCTCTCTCTCTCTCTCTCTCTCTTGTGACACGGGCAGTAAATAACACGCCTGTTTTCTTCCAACTGCTAGCGGTCGAGTACGCAGGTTATCGGAGTATTCTGAAGTCTCATGAGCCGCAAAACTGCTAAGAAATGAATGATTACGACACAAGTTGTAGTCTTATGATTGTTGAAACCTTGTTTTCAAATTTAAAGTTTCTTCAGGTATTTTACATGTCTTACATTAGTTTTGTTTATGTCCTCTACAGTTTGCTTCATTTGTCGGACACGGATATGCTTTACTGATTTCACTGCCTGCGCAAGTTTTTCGCTCATTTATGTTTTCCTGTACATGATTTGCATGTAGAAACTTATTTATGCTAAATTTCTTATTGACTCTTTACTTTACACGGAGCACTGTGTTATTTTGGTGGGTTTTGGGTTTACAGGGGGCAGGCGCTTTGTCAGGCTTTTATGTCTTTTCGCCGGTCCCCTAGGCAAATTGTATCTTTCTTTTTTTTTTTGCTTTTGCCTGAAATAAACTTCAAACTTCAAACTTCAAACAAGTTAAGAATTGCTTTGGATGCATGCACCGTAAGAAAAAAAGTGCTAGCATTTTCATTCGACTGCTGAATTCGAGTGATATTTTAACTGCATTTACGTTGAGCCCAACTGCCAGCCTCGCTTAAAAAACGAACTTCACCGACATGCCTTCCCACTAGTTTGGCAAGCGCTTAAATGTGACTTGCAGCGGTACATTTTTCAATGCTTCGAGAGAAAAGGGGATGCTCGTCAGATGACGCTGCTTGCCTCTGGTTCCTGAACTTGATGTTTATGACGAGAAACACCGAGGCGAGTATGATCCCTAGGACACAGAAGATGCACAGGCTAGCGTAGATGGTGAGGTTGACGCGCGTCCTCTGAATCACAATCAGCGTCCGGTCCATGGGAGGGTCAGAGCCGCCTGCATAGAGGATTTGGAAAAAAATGAAATGATTAAGAAATAACACCGTCTCCCACTAAAGGGGACTATGAGTAGCATGGGAAGCAGCGCGTGGCAGACCTAGGAGGAGGAGGAGGAGGAGGAAGAGGAGGAGGAGGAAGAGGAGGAGGAGGAGGAGGAGGAAGGGAAGAAATGAAAGGCAGGGAGGTCAACCAGACGCACGTCCGGTTTGCTACCCTGCACTGGAGGAAGGGGTGAGGGGATTAAAGGAGAAGAGAGAGAGAAGTGAAGGGCAACGTGTGTGTAGATGTGACCTTGTCCATTGCACGCTTATAAGCGGTCGCGTAGTCCGGTCGTCTTTAGAAAACTTAGCAATGCCCGCGTCGCTAATGTTCCGATTATCACGGGCACCTTGTCTGATGTTGAGGCGTCCTTGCAAGTGGAACACACCATGTATGCACTGTAGTTAATGTTGTTCATACCCGTCCCGAACTAGTTCTTGTTGTTCTCGTGCCCCTATTGATTGTTACGCCTACCCACTATGCAGGGTTGGCCAAGAATCGAGTGGTTTTAAAAATTATTGTTCAGATTTAGAATAATGAAGATATTATAGAAAGATTACCGATGACCTGTGAAAGAGTGGTGCTTGATATAATTCATACAATAATAAATAAAGAAACGAATTTATTCTCAGAATAGAGCAATAATCTGATTTTTATACGTATATATTTTTGAAGACATGTTAGGATAATGAAACAGAATAATTAATTAGTCAACCTATTAGTTTCATCTATATAGTCCCGGACGGCTGCGCATACTGTCGCATTAGAGAACCCAGAAGTGGAAGTTCCAAAAGATAAAATGACAGGCACAGATAAGTCCATACCAATACCACGTAATGGTATTTCTAAAAGGGTTTTTCGTAATGTGTTAAACCGCAGCTGCAGGTCGAAAATAAATGAACTATAGTTTCCCGTTCATCACAGAACGCGCACAGTGGCGAAGGTGCCTGAGCAGACCTGTGTTTATAGAAAATATTGTTGAAGCATCCCCGCGCAGGAGCCCGTGCGTTTGCCGCCCGCGTCTGCAGAATCTCGCTCCCCGACGCTATCACATGATTGCTGAGAGAGTGTAAGGGAGAGAGGCCACAACGTGGAGAGACCACAGCAAGGGGGAGAGGCCACAGCGTGGAGAGGCCACAGCGTCTTACCCACCCTCTCACACAGGCCGGAACGCGTGAGTGCGTTCTGACAGTGCTTGCGCCAGCCGTTGCGCGTGCGCAGCAAGGGTGGTCACGCCGCACACCGGATGGAACTGCTTAGTAAACTGCTTCGCATCTAAAAAGGAACCGTTTGGGCAGATCCGAGACAAGGTACTGTCTATGTGTTTGTGAGAGTACTTGCGTGTTGATATTTGAATGGAAAATACATATATGGTACAACACCAATAGCGTGCATTAGCCGACCTTGTCATTTACGACTCCACACCTAATAAACCAGCGGACGAGCTGTCAGCTTACGAAATAGCGTGCTACGTGACGTCAGCTGGTAAAGGGTGTTCCACACTAGCTTTCGTAGCTAGCAGCGGCTCTGGCAATAATTCCAAGTTTCCTCTCACATAAACATAGTAAAAGAGAAAAAAGAGAAGTAAAAAAAACATGAAGGCCTTTTGGAATGACAGCATGTGGTTTGTTACCCTGCACTATGGGAGGAGGAAAGAAAATAAAGATAGAAAAAGAGCAGAGAGAAATCCCCTACAGTATAGTGGATGGCAGAGCATCTGCCGCGCTATCTCAATAGCTGGAACATCAGACGCGTCATCAAAAGGCTGTAGATTTGGTCCCTACCGGTGATCTTGTTGATTTTTGTCCTCTTTCCAATTATGTCCGGTCAATTAAACTCAGTATCAACAAGTGTAAAATAACGAAGATCTCGTGAAGAAGTACTGACTGCACTAGCCCCGTTTCTTTAATTACTGATTTTCAGCTGTCATCCGCCAACACCTACAAATATATTGGTGTTCATATAGGTAAAAATTTAACATGGAATAGCCATATTAATTATGGTATTAACAATGTGAGCCGGACTCTAGGTTTCATGCACCGTTACTTTTCATTAGCGCCTGTTTCGTTAAAACTTCATTGTAAAACAGTTGTCAGATATAAACTCGTGCACGCCTAGTCAATCTGGAATCCCCATTCTGGTACTTGTCAACGCCCCAGAAGCCAATCGAAATCTCTCTCCTCGTTTCACTGTCGCTAATTACTTCCGAGCTGCTAGTGTCTCATCAACAAAAACTTCTCTCGACCTGTCTATTCTTTCTAGAAGAAGGGAGCAAGCCCGCCTATGCCTCTTCCACAAGTTTTTTTTTTCATTAATCCCGAAATGAAACGCACATTGTCTTTGCCTTCTTCTCAAGTTTCATTTTGCGTAAACCACAATTTCAAAGTTCACGTGCCATTCTGCCATAATAACGTGTACTTCCACTCCTACGTGCCCAAGACTTCGTCTGAATGGAACCACATTCGTGCCCCCATCGCCAGCGATTCTGATCATGCGTCATTCAAGACTGCCATTTTTGACTTATAACACCATTCCTTTCTTTGACGCCGTGAATGGCATTGATAGTACTTAAATAATTAAATAAATAAATGAATAAATAAATAAATAAATAAATAAACGTCATAATTTAAAGTCTACGTATATTGCTCCTTATATTTATAATGGCTTTATTGTAAGTTGGTTTTATTTGGTTGTTCTAATGAAGGAACGAGTCCTTAATCGATTACTCTAGTTTCATTCGCCATAATTTAGCATCATTGCAACCGTGACTTCTACTTTAGTACAACATTAAGAAGGTAGGAGCGGCCCCATCTAGATGACCGGTGTGCTCAATCACTCGCATAATGTAAGCGTCCCTCGTTAACGTAGGGTAATTTTGCCCGCTGCGGTATGTCAAGCTAATTGACCGTAATATTATTCTCGCAGTCAGGGTCATCAGTCGCCGTTTAGCATCCTGTCTGATTTATTGTTCTTCTTGTTGACAGCCTTCTGAATGTGGTATTTTCGTATATCACTGCGGAGCTTGATTAGCAGAGCAACCGCAAACCTTGCTTAGTTGCAGCATTTGCCACCAGGATGATCACCCTGCGATCTAAGTTTTTTTGTTTTTTCTTCGTTCCCCGAAGAAAATAAAAAAAATGAAGGACAATTTAGCAATTACGGCATGCCATTTTTGTTCTTGTTTGTTCACAGAAGGAGCCGAAAGTTTTTGAACAACCTTAATGCTATTTTCACCTAAACGGTATAAAGCCTTCTTCACTGGGACGTGAGTGGTCTGGTGTTAATTTGGGTTGCGTGTATTATACTGTTTAAGAACCCGGAGGAAAGATATTTTGTCCACAAAACAATGTTCAGGGCCTTCAGATATGTGGATTTGTGAGCCGTTTAATAAACTTGTAAAGGGAGCAAAACCTTGCGGCCTTCGGATATTTAGTTTTATCTCAGACCTTGGCGTACCAAGGTGGAGGGCTCGAGGGTTCCACCCCCCTTACTTCAAAGAAACATTCAGTTTCGCGTGACTATACACACGCGCACATATATACACACGCACAAACAGACACACGGGGTGGTTTAACACCCCCAAAATACATTTCTGGCTGCGCCCCGATACTTGACATTAACGTCTTGACACGGCAGTGCCAGGTTCTTGTCGTGTAGGAAACGGTAACACACACACTCACGCGCAACATCGAATAGTGTCTCACCACGCCAGATGATGGGAAAGCCCCTGGTTAAGTCCAGGGTCTCTGTGAGACAGTCGTACTCGCCGATCTTCACCTCTTGATTTCCTGCAAGGCGAGGAATTCGCGTGAATTAAAAAGGTCTGAAAAGGTGAAATACAGCGCTCGCCTACACCAACGAACGACGCGGCAATCAGTGGTGGTCCCACAGAGTGACGGATATATCTGTCGACTGGCGGCGGCATGCACTCGTGAGACGCCGCCCTGGTTACGGTGCTCATCTGCTTACTGGATAGTCGAGCGTTTGATCCCAGCTACGAAGGGTGCACTTCGATAAAAGTGAACATGCTAGAAGCTATAGTGTGCATGAATAATTAAGGTGCACGCTAAAGAAACCAGATGATTGATATTTCTGAAATTCCTCATTACTGCGTGCCCCATTATAATATTGTTGTTGTTGATAATGATGCTTATTTAACGTTTGGCACTTACCCACTCAAGGGGATTGGCCGAGAGTCGGGCGGGCCGTGCAGACTGCATTCATTATGTTAATATTTTTAAGATCTAGCCGCAAGGGGTAATTATGACTTTGCATTATCCACCAATGTCCAATAATATTTGTTTATACTAGGATGACACACAGAATAATTATCAGTGGTTGATTTAACTAGTATATCAATTTGAGTTGTATATAAGCGTTTCGACAGCATTGCATATACCGGGTGTTCAAAATTAAGCTTTATGATTTTTTTAAAATTAGGCGCTCGAAGGCACGTGAGAACCACTTGTGCAAATAAGTTAAGCGGCCAGGGGGACAGAAAGTTAGATGATAATTATCGCTGTCAGCAGCCCAATTAACTAAAATTTAATAATTAACTTTTTACTGGCTGCGGTAAGTTGGCATGTTTATATTGAAAAAATGTAGGCAGTGGTGTTTGTACACAGTTTCAGTTGGAAGATTTTTTCTAGCACGCCTGTGTTCCGAGATATCCGGCTCCAAAGTTTAATTGTCTTTCGCACGATTACGCATGCAAGAGGGTGAGGGTCCGCGCAAAGCTCCTCCCTAAAGTGACGCATCTGTTGCGTGTGGTGTTTAGTGTGTGAAGAGGGTGGAAGCGTAGGCATAGGTGATAGCAATTACCCTTGCCCTCTTCGGCCGGCGAAATCAAAATGTGACAGCGCGGTGCGCCATGAGCCTTACGCATGATCCTGATGAACGCGATAACAGGAGACCATTTTTCGCGACGTTTTTTCGTGACTTTAGATCACACTGAGACATCTTCTTGTGAACGCGTTAGCAGGACCGTCCTGCACTAGGGTGCCTCCGGTTAGAGCACAGCGTCTCTGCATTGAAGGTCTACCAAGGAAATCCACGTGGAGTCCTTTCGAGCTAATATGGCTGCTTCTGGCGTGAGGTATTCTACCAAAGTAAAAGTAGACGTGGTGCTTGCAATGGCTGAAATGAATGGCAACGCTTCGTTAGCAATGGAGCTTTACGCGTCTCGCCACCCACACCGTCCCCTTCCAACAAGGCCCACTTTCACAAACCTGTTTCGACGCTTCTGCACAACAGGCTCTGTCCACCTTCCGAGACGGACCAGGAAGGCAATCGTCGATGAAGACTTTGAAATCGACGTTGTCGCGTGCGTAACCTCGATGCCAGAGCTCAGCATCCGACAGATTGCCGATCAGTGCGGTCGCAGCATCGGAACAGTCACAAATGTTTTAAGAAAGCACAAGTTCCATCCATATCACGTTTACCTTCATCAGGACCTAAATGAGGCGGACTTTGAAAGGCGAGTTGACTTCTGCAATTGGGGCCTCATCAAAACTGATCAAGAAAATGACTTTTTGCACAGAATAATTTGGACTGATGAAGCTCGGTTTTGCCGAAATGGAAGTGTTAATCTTCACAACGCCCATTATTGGGCACAAGAAAACCCACACTGGCTGAGGCAGCACAAGCATCAAGTTCGCTGGAGTGTGAATGTGTGGTGCGGCATACTCGGGGACAGGATCATCGGACCTCACTTTTTTGAGGACAACTTGAACGGAAAGATGTACACAGAAGAAATATTAGGTGTTGTCATTGATGATCTTGTCTGCAGTCTTTCCCTGAATGACCTGCGCCAAGTATGGTTTCAGCACGATGGAGCACCACCACATTTTTCTACCAGGGCGAAGAACTGGTTGGACAGACGTTTTCCACAACAGTGGATTGGGCGCGCAGGAGCGATGTTTTGGCCACCAAGATCACCTGACCTTTCTCCGCTCGACTTTTTCCTTTGGGGCTACGTTAAAGATCGAGTTTACGTAACAGAGCCCAGCGATGTTAATGACATGAAGGACAGGATAACATCTGCCTGTGCGAGTATTCCTGCAGAAGTACTGCGCCGAGTCATCGAGTCGACGCGACAGCGGTTCATGCTTTGCGTTGCTGCCGAAGGCAGGCATTTTGAACACTTTTTGGGGCATTGACGTCTTGAGAGGTGAAGAGTTTCGATGAGATTTGTGCATGACCGAAATATGCTTATGTAGCAGCAGGAAATATGCGTTAGCAAGGATAAAACTGTTTCAGTTATTATTGGTGGAGTTGTTGCTCTTGTTTCAATAAAAGTTACAGTACTCGGACATCAGCAGTCACGCTATTCGCGTAGCCCAGGCAACGACCACGCATGCTTCTCTAGTGATTATTACGCACGCGCACTGGCATCCAGATTCTCCGCTCGCACCATTATCTCGGCATGGTATCTGCCACTATCGTTAGAGGCTCTGCAGTTGCGTGTTACGACACTGGTTGCAAGCGTTCTTCGATTTTTGATTTCGCCGGCCGAAGAGGGCAAGGGTAATTGCTATCACCTATGCCTACGCTTCCACCCTCTTCACACACTAAACACCACACGCAACAGATGCGTCACTTTAGGGAGGAGCTTTGCGCGGACCCTCACCCTCTTGCATGCGTAATCGTGCGAAAGACAATTAAACTTTGGAGCCGGATATCTCGGAACACAGGCGTGCTAGAAAAAATCTTCCAACTGAAACTGTGTACAAACACCACTGCCTACATTTTTTCAATATAAACATGCCAACTTACCGCAGCCAGTAAAAAGTTAATTATTAAATTTTAGTTAATTGGGCTGCTGACAGCGATAATTATCATCTAACTTTCTGTCCCCCTGGCCGCTTAACTTATTTGCACAAGTGGTTCTCACGTGCCTTCGAGCGCCTAATTTTAAAAAAATCATAAAGCTTAATTTTGAACACCCGGTATATCTGTCCAAGTTTCTCGAGTGTGCCAGCTCAGAGGCCCGAAATGATAACAGAACGATCCTCACATTGTTATTTTGGCTTTTAGAACTCGGTTGTTGTTGTTGTTGTTGTTGTTGTTTTTGTTGTTGTTGTTGTTGTTGTTGTTGTTGTTGTTGTTGTTGTTGTTGTTGTTGTTGTTGTTGTTGTCGTTGTTGTTGTTGTTACATTCCACGGGTTGTTTCTGGGCTCTCCTACTTATACAAACACACACAAAAAAGAAAACTCCCTTGAAATAACCCTTCCATCCTTCCTTTTTTCATTCACACAATAGTAGTGCAGAAAAACGGGAGTATATATTCCGTCTAACAATGCATGTTCCTCATATCTATCCCTTTTTCTCTCTGCTGAATTCGCCCTGTCCGTTCACGTATTACTGCTAGCTCAAAATCTGGTGTGGAATGTTCTATAAATCGTCTAAATGCTGGCCGAGTTTTCAAGTTCGCATTTTTTTCTGAGCTCTGAGTGTTCCAAAGGGCGGCTACGACCACCCTGATGGGTTTGAAATGCCCTAAGTCAAAATGCGACAATAAGGCGAAATTATCCGACGTACACAATAGCACTACAGGTATAGTGCAAGAACGACGCTGCTACCATCATCTATTGATACACATTGAACGACAGTGCACCAAAAGCTGACACGATGGCGAACTATTTCGTCCTAATTGATAAAAATGAATCATATTTATAGTTTAGCAGCACGAATACCTACAATTCGTACCAATTTACTCGAACAAGTATAGTTATACACGTTTAAACGTAAAAAACATAGCGTGATGTGTTGTGATGCATTTACGTTTGCTGAGGGCGAGGAATGATATTTTCTAGAGTTCCACGCACCAGAGCCATGGTATGGTTACGAAACATGCCACAGTGAGGACATCTGGAGGAATTTCGGCGAATCGATGTTCTAACGTTCGCCCAAATCTGAACACGCGGGTGCTGCTATCGCATTGATAGGCACCGATTATGGTCGCGATTCGATCACGTGAACTCGAGCTAAGTCCTGTGACACTTGGCTTGCTAAACTGTAGCAATGATTGAGAGGGCATTAAAAAAAAATATCGCACTCGATTTAGGGTGAGTGCGGGCAAGTAAATTTTAAAGAATGAGGCGTCTTGATAACCTTGGGTAGGAGAGACAAGAGGGGGGTATTTGCGCACGCCTGTAAAGTGCACAACATGTATTCATGATGTAACCTGTGTCACAAAGCTGCGCTGCAGGCATAAAGCCGTATTAGTCATGTTTTCGTTATCGCATAGTTGCGTTAAGTGAACCTCTTTTAACGAGAGCACTGGCATGACTACATCTTTTTTTCTTTGAAAGACATTGCAGAAGGACAAAGAGTCACGAAATGTACCCAGCAGCATTGCGTGGTAAACGTCCATCGAACGGTACGTCCCTTCTGTTCACACTTTCTCTGGCTCGTTAATTCACAAACTCGGAGACATTTTATGGCAAAGTGCCTCTTTCCTGTTAACAAATATGGTATAATGGCACTAAGGTCCTTTTGTCTTCGTAAGCCGATTTTATTGTTTCTTTAGCTGGCCGTCAGAGCACTCTGGAATGTCCATCTTAAAACTGCCATGACAGTACAGAAGAGAAAGAGAGAGATAGAGAGATAGATAGAGAGACAGACAGATAGAGAGAGAGGCAGACAAAGAGGGGGACGAGAAAATAAGGTAAATGTTGAACGCAAGCGTCTTTTTTTTTGTGTCTGAAGAAAATGAAAGTCAGTTCCAATCTCTGCTCCCTAAACTCTGATTCGCTAGCGGTCGATAAAATCGTGCGAGGAAAGTCACCGAAGAGGCCGTGAGGACAAAGGGGAAAAAAGTTTGAACAGACACAAAGAAAATTTTGCGTGCTTGGGCGAAGAAAAAAAAACTTTTAAAGTAAAATTTAAGTTCGAACACGACAGCGGAAGCAGTCGCACCAGGAATGGCACATTTTCTTGTCCTCTAAGCTGCCGTATAATTTAATCATCAGTGGAACGCCGGGTCATTCAGATTGACCTAGAAACAAGAAACAGTCTCAAAAGGCCTTTCTCCGGGGTCCTATAAATGGCCTCCGCGGCAGACCTCATAATTTGGCTTCTAGGCGTGGTAGTTTGCGTATAGCGAATAGATTTATGTGAAGCCCGATATCAAGGCCGGGGCTTCTTTTTAAAAGAAGCCGTCTCGGAAGCGCCCTCTCGTGAAGTACTTGCCGTCTGTGCTTTGAGTTTGTGATTTCGCGATAAAACTGTGACGCATGTAGAGTTCAGGCCTAATGAATTCGGTAGAGCGGGGTGTAGGGGCGTGGCAAGGAATGACTGTAGAAACGAACTTACTTTGAAACTGCTTCAAGAGGACCTGGCCCTTGCGTTCGTTACGAAAGAAGCGCACAGGGCCCTGCGGGAAATGATAGTTAAGGCATGTAAACTCTGCATTCGCTGACTCACTCACTCACTCACTCACTCACTCACTCACTCACTCACTCACTCACTCACTCACTCACTCACTCACTCACTCACTCACTCACTCACTCACTCTCACGTGCTCACGTACTCAAAACGTGACCTCAAGGGATCCTTGAGGACTGTTTCGCGTTGTGATCTCTGCAACGTGAAAGGTCTCGAGGATTCCTTGAGGTCGACGAGCGTTTGTGAATACGGGCGCGAGCTTCCCATTTCTTTCGCTGACCAGCGCAATGTTTAGGTCGCTCAATTGCTAGCATAGCTCGCTCGCTCGACCATTTCAACTCGCTTGTTTGGTCAGGCTCTCTCCCCCACACAGCTACACAGTGTTTAGCTAGCGCTGAATTACCTACATCTCTATTTAACCAAATCGACTCGTTTGGTTTGCTTTAGGACTAGTTAGAAATCATTTATCATTCACTCACTGAGGCATTCAACTGTAATCTAACTCAATATTTTAAGTCGTTTTGGTTCCACCACCACAATCCCTCAACAATTCGATCTCGAGCTCTTTCATTAAGTAACTCTTGTATTCTCTAATTAAGTGTGACCCACTCAACTAAACGTCGAATTTTATTGTGTCTATTTTATTTGCTTACATAGAACACTAAAGCAATGCCTTTATCGCCTCCCCCCCCCCCCCTAATGCTTATTGTATGCATTCCTCGCCTATTTCACTGTTTTATAAGAAGAAAGGGGGTGAGGTTTCGCATGCCGTTTTTCTACGGATTTTTTCATCACCCATCTCCCCTGTGCGAGTGGTCAGTGGAAATAATAAAGATTAAATAATTAGTTCAGTCATTCATCCAGATCTATACCGAGACTCACCGTGACGCCGATGAAGTTGGTCTCGTTGAGCGCCTCCTTGAAGATGCGGCCCCACCACTGCTTGCGGTAGTCGAACTCCGAGATGCGCGTGTCGTTGGCCCGCAGCCGCACGATGACCGCGTGGATGGAGAGCGCCAGCGCCCAGATGCCGTCGTACGCGTAGCCGTGGAAGCGAGAGTACTCGTTGGAGCGCATCAGGTTGTACTCGGCCTCGTACTCCGTCGGCGTCTGCGAGGAGGAGGGAGAAGAGCACACTCGGCGTTGGCGCACGCAGGTTGGCGACGGCGCATGCGCGACAAGAACTCTCACTTAGTCCGTGTTTAAAGCACCAATATTCTAAATGAGGCACGAACAATCAATCACCGTGTGAAAGTAGCGTCACTCAACCGGTCGCTACATAACGCTTGTTACGCTTATTCTAACGTATGCGCTCGAACCGCACACTGTGAGAGCTCAAAATTAGTTAGCTGCTGGTTACGCGCAGTGAACACTACTTTGTGAGGTTCGTACCGATCATTGCGTGTTTGCCTTGTTTTGCTCCTCTTTCCCTGTCAGAGGTAGCAAACTGAGTGTAGCCTGGTTAAACCTCACGGCCGTTCTTATGCCTATGTCCCTCCCTCTCTTTTTTCTTGTTAGGTGCAAATACGTGCACAACACGTTCGGTTGCTAGTCATAAGTGTGATGCCTTCGTCAGTATTTTCTGCTTATAGAAGACGCACATTTCACACAGTCAGCTGTAAACTAGGAAGGCATTTAATGTTTTCGCCAAGGCCAGACTGTTTAGATTTCCCTGAGCTATAAGCGAACATCTCAAGCTTTTCGTACAAAACTGCTTCTATTTCTCTACCGGAACGACAAGTTGGACGTACACACAAAGGCGACAGAGAGAAAAAAAAAAGGGGCTATGAAGCAAAGGATGGGAGGTTATCGATACGTCGTGCAGTTTTCTACGGTAGATGTCGTGAGGGTAAGATATCAATAAGAGTGAGAGAGATAGAGAAAAAAAAAAACGGCATGAGTATGAATGATTGACAAGCAATGGTGCAGTGTACTTGAGCTGTTATAGTTCCTTACGGGAAAAAATAAAAAATGGCCGAGCAGATTGACACTAGAGGATAGAGCTCTAACTTCGAACTGGTACAAGTTAGCGCTCGGGCCTCTTCTGCCGGTCTGCTGTTGGATGTTAGCGCTCGGTCCTGTTGTGTCGGTCTACTCGACCGTTTCTTCATTTTCACCGTGATGAGCTATGCCCGGTAAAGTACTACGAACCAACTCGTGTTATGTTCAACGCTCGTGCAGTGTAGCTGAGATTGGGCACTTACACCTCTCGCCGCGACTAATCGCAGAAAGAACCGTTCCTGCTCTGATAAGACGCGAGTCCAAGCTCCGAACATGTTCGCTTATACAAAAGACTGATAATGAGGTTCGTTCACAGAAAGGTCCGGTACTGTTGCTCAGTGCCCGAACAGCGACGGTACAAAACGGGACTACACCGCAGCAGTATGACACCAACTTCTATGTATGGCGGATAACATACTTGCACAGATCTGTATATGCGGTGCGCGTACGCGTAAGGGTGGCGTTTCCTGGCTTTGTAGCCGAGTGCGCGGAACGCTATTAGAAGTACGCGAAACGCTATAACAAGATCCTCGCGGGAGAAAGAACACATTCACAGTGAGAGATCACTAAGGTATACAGAAGGCAGTAAAACTACTCAAAAAAGGTGGTGGGTTAAGAAACGAGTACGGGAACAAACTCCAGACCGACCCATCGTTCGAGAGAAAAGCGAAACGAAGCTTGCATTGTTTTTGTTCCATTTTGCTTCCCCCGTTTTCGCTCTGCGAACTGCCACGCGAAGAAGTGCAGTTGCTGCTCGCAATCGCATTTCGCTCTACCGGATAAATTTGGGGCCGTGATCAGGGATCACCGCTGTTTGTTTCTCTTTGCGGGGAGGTAGAAAGACGCTGTACCGCGTAGCCATTACGGAATTAATGTTTGGAGCTTGCAAAGCCAATGGGATGGCAAAAGGCCTGCAATAGAGATGGTGGCGTGGTGTATAAGAAGGCGAAGGCAAAGAGCACCGCTAGAAGACTCCCAGGAAAGAGAAGGAAAAGGGGAGTTTGTTATAAGCTTCCAGGATTGGGAGCATCTTCGTGTGCGCGATCTCTGCTTCGTGCATGGTCCGTCGTGTCTTCATTCCGTGACATCAGCCGCCGTAGGATGTCATCGGCTGCCGTCGTTCAAGTGTCCTGCTGTTACATGTTCACTTAGTTCACTTGTTTAGACCATAAGCACTTCGGTGTAGCTAGGCTCTGGCTGAAGATATCCTACATAGAAAATCATACTCAGTTTCATACATTATGCACAACTTTGTGGAGCTGTGCATGAGGTTCGGTTAGTAGAATGTGCAAGTCCGCGTTTTTCACGCTTGGCTTTCGTCTGTATAACCTTGGCCTCCAAGATCGCCTCCGGCTGCGCGCTACGGGAATGAATTTCAGTGGCCACGATATGAAAGGGGACACGCTAAGCGATCCAGAATAACCTATTTAGAACCGTACAAAATGTGGGGTTTGTTTATTTCTAAGGCACAATGCATTTACATTTATTAGTCAACCTAAAAACGCATAACGAAGTATTACGGGTAGTAAAATCATGACACTATTTTTAGGTGCGAATAAATTTACTGCAAGGAGTTTCGAAAGGTTCCACAGCGTTGAACGTGATATGTGGAACGGAATCGACGTGGCCAAAGTGCGCTTGGATGTGTACGGTCAGGACAAATATAAAAAGAAACACTGAAATGGTCTGTAAGATGCCATAGAGATGAGGTGCTGTTGTCAGGCAAAGAGGCAATCTTAACATTAAAGTGGTCAGGCGAAAACGCACATTTGTGCGCGAAAGTATAGAGACCACGAGAGCGTGCGCCGAAATTGCTATCTGCGCCATCTGGTGGCGAGCTGTCTCCTATCGAGATCATCGCTCTAACGGAATTGCTGTCGACAGCATTGCTGTGAGAGAATTCGTCAGAGAAATTTCGCTCTTAACAGCAGACGGCTAGCCTCTAGACGTTTAAGATGGCGAAAGTATAGGAACCATAATGGTCCGCGCACTTCTGCTCACGGGTGTACAGTCTCAACGCAAATAGATTGGCCCAAGTGAGGAGTTGCCGGAGCAGCGAGATTGCGCGAGTGCTAATATCGAGAGTGCCAAGCATTTCCCTATTTAGAAAGCAGGGGTGATCTGTGGAAAGCACTCGATAAGCAGCCTTTTCTGGGAAACTGCGATATAGCTACGATTTCTCGCCCCTTCAGCGGAAAAAGAGAAAGAAAAATAAACTAAATATTAACGTGTACATAGCCCAATCTGCCGATAAGCAATGGGTAAGCGTTTGTTGGAAAGGCCCCTGCAACACCTTTTTATGTGGCCATGAATTGGATTCAATAAAGGAGCTTATTACCTCGCGAATTCACGCCCACGAAAATTTTTGAATCCTTCTTGTACGAACGGAGTGAGAAACATTTGTCGCACGCTGCAATTGCATTCTCTCATCCCGGCGAAAGCACTGCGAGCTAAGCTGGGTAGGATGGTACCAGGAAAGAAAATACGTCGCGTGCGCCTCGTGACCTTGAGCACATTTCTTTCCTTTTTTTTTCGTTCGAATGCGTGGCTTTTCAGTGGATCGCACGCGTGGACAAGTCACGACCTTCCGTTGCGCCTCCTGGAACGACCGAGTGTGCCATGCTCAAATCAGCCAATGGCTGATATAACGGCTGTGACGAGGGATTCTTGAGCTTCTTCCGTCATCTGTTGAGAGCGTAGCTCGGCACACTCACTCAAGAGTACACTAACTCACACTCATTTGAACGCGGTGAGTGTAAGTTGGCGTGAGTGTAAACGTGCGTAAGTACGAGTTTGAGTGGACGAGTTTGAGTGTACGTGAGTCTCACTGTGAGCACGAAGGCTGACAAATTGTGGTGAGTGAGTTTGGGTGAGTGAAGTGCCAACCCATTCTCGAGAGAAGAGGAAGCAATTTTTGGCTGACTTTGATAATTTAATAAAATGCGTTGCTGTGTGACTTGATTGATATGTGGGGTTTAACGTCCGCAAACCACCATATGATTATGAGAGACGCCGTAGTGGAGGGCTCCGGAGATTTCGACCACCTGGGGTTCTTAACGTGCACCCAAATCTGAGCACACGGGCTTACAGTATTTTCGCCTCCATCGAAAATGCAGCCGTCGCAGCGAAGATTCGATCCCGCGACCTGCGAGTCATCAGCTGAGTACCTTAGCCACTAGAACACCACGGCGGGGCGCTTCCTATAGGAGGCGCTCATTACTCGTAAGACATAAAGTCCCTTAATATAGAGAAAGTACCGACACTCTCCTTCATATCTTCTCCAATTTGTCCAACCCTCCTCACCCAAGTGTACAAAACCTTATCTATATCCTCTCCTGAACGGCCACCGTGCGGGCGCCGGCCCTATAACTCGGCTCGCGCTACTGTCATATCAAGAATGTTATGTCACGCTGATAACACGCGCGATGCTCGTGGCGGCCCGAGAGGCGAGAGGCGGGAGAGGAGGGTTGAAAGAATTGCGGTACTCTTCTAAAAATATCCAGGGACTTTAGTAAGACATGAAGCCCATTTACGAAGTACACGGGTTTAAGGATACCTGTACATATGAATACATGTACGGATACATGTACTTAATGAATACATGCAAGGGCTTTATGGGTTTAGGTGCTGTAAAGCCCCTGTACATTGCGCAGGCGCATCAGCAACAGGGTGCAGTAGTTTACATGGACACTAGGCGTGAAACTGGCGGGCAACTTCACTCGCGCATCGACGCTTTTCTTCATAGAAGGAAAATAAGCACAGGGTGCCTTATGCAATTGTCTAAGCGGACTCGAACGCGAAACCAATCTTCTTTTTCTTCTTATTAGATGTATTGGTCCTGCACCACGCCCATCTGGAGAGATTTCTGCCCCTTAGGTGGCTTTGCATTGCCGCTAAGATCGGAGGTGTTTGCAAGATATTTCTCTGCACCTAACCTGGACTTGCACTGCTGCCGTGAACGGTCCACTGTTATTCTAGCGACTATTTAATGTTATTACGTCATCTTGCGCCATTGTGACGAAGTTGCAAACAAGGGGGATCTGCGGTGTCACGATGACGTCACTCGGTGGCGCCACCACGTGTGCATTACTCGTGTTGCCGTCACCGACGGCCAACATTCGCGTTTTCTGAGGCATCCAAGGATTTCTGCCTTACTAAATCTGCGCTCATCGTGTGCTTACATTGCCGGCAGCACCGCCGCCGCTTTATTTCGTTTCATAAACGACACCTCACAAAGTCTGCCACTCCCTCCAACGCTCTCGCACAAACGAAGTTGGGACGAAACAAAGAAATCACAGACGACAGCCGGCAGCAAACGGGTCGTCATCATAGCTCCCTCCCACATTTGTAGCAACAGAAACTAAACACTAAAGCAGGTGGCGCAGGACTTTCTCTAGATTCTCGCAAAATGCCGGGAAAAGAAAAAAAAAAATTGAGCACACAATGCAAGGGGGGGTTTCAGAACGACGCCCCACAGAAGCTCGTTTGCATGCGTCGCCGAGGCTTGCGTACTGGAGCTCGAGCCGTGTGGTCTCTCACCCTCTCTAGTTTTCTCTCTCCCTCCGCCCCCTCTCCCTTTCTACTTCATTGGGCCGCAATGCTCACATGTGGCCCATATACGAATGGCGGCCGCATATAGCGGGTGGTCGGTGACGATAATCGCGGCACTTGGATGCAGCTGTCGTCGTTCGTCTCGCAAGCCGTCGGTCGCTGTTTGCATAACCCTCCCCCTCCGCTTCTTTCTCTTTTCCCGCGTCGGAAAAAAGCTGGTGATGCTATGAAGTAAGGAAGAGAACGAGCGAGGGCTCGGCGGCACCGTCGGGGCACGCGTCCGTGCAGACGGGTCTCTCGCGCCCTGATCTGTCGATGATTCCTGGCGGGCGCGAGAAATCCGTGCACTGACTGGCGGCGCCAAGCCGTCTCAGCAACTGTGTGCCACAGATACCCCATAGAAAAGAAAGGCATGCTCGGGACGTCGTGCTCATCTTATAGACGTGCGTTTGACTGGTGACGAGAAGGTCGCGGGATCGAATCACGGCCTCGGCAGCCGCCTCTCGATGGAGGCAAAGTGTTAAAAACCAGTCTACTTCAATTTGGGTTCTCCAACTTTCAGGAGCCTTCTACTATATCACCTCTGGTACCCATGTCATGGCTTCGGAATGTAAAATCCCCATAATTGTCATATTCACATTTCAGACTACGTTGTCATTTTGCCGTTCTTTGTGGAGAAGCTACTTGTCTTGCACGCGCGCGAGTGACAAACGTTTTAATCGAGATGTAAGTAGTATGCCAACTTTTTTTTTTCGACGAGCGTACAGGTTGCCATCCTGTGGTTACGGCTTGAGGTCTATCGCACTTCTCTTCATGCCGAGAACGGGCTTTCAAATCACTCTTCTGTTGATGGAAGATCGACGCAAAAATGTGATCGTATTGAAATATCGACGGCCGAATCGAAAATTCGTTCCGCGAACCGAAAGACAGAACGTGAAAAAGCTCCACGTCACTCTAATTGAGCTGCGAACAACGGTTGTATGAGAGCGCAAGTTATAAACGCTATTCGATTGCCTTGGAGGAAGAGGAGGAGGAATGAAAGAGGAAGGACAGGGAGGTTAGCCAGTTCTCAGACCGGCTGGCTACCCTATACGATTGCCTTGATATGCGGCGCACGCAAGCCGTACGAACCTGTATATTAAGGTAGGCTGTGGTGGTGCGTATTTCATCCGGGGTCCTCAACTCCATACCGCGTTTTTAAAGGTAGTGTGAAGGCAATACCGTAGAATCAATATTTCGTTCAATTAGACAAATAAGTAATCAATTAGTCAAACGTTCAATCTACCAGTCAATGAGTCGATCACTTAATCGTCAACTAAGTTCCGCAGATCAATGCATAATTGCCTCTTGGAGGCTGCAAAATAGCCCACCACGGTGGTGTAGTGGCTAAGGCCCTCGGCTGCTGACCTGCAGGTCGCGGGATCGAATCCCGGCCGCATTTTCGATGGAGGCGAAAATGCTTGAGGCCCGTGTGCTTGGATTTAGGTGCACGTGAAAGAACCCCAGGTGGTCGAAATTTTCGGAGCCTTTTCACTACGGCGTGTCTTATAATCATATGGTGGTTTTGGGATGTTAAACTCCAGCAATTATTATTACGCTGCAAAACACGCTGGTGCCCTTGTGACTGTAAAACTGAGGGGATATTGTTTGTGCAACATGAAAGCATATAGCAAAATGTCTAGTATGACGTCCAGTTAAGACTGCTGTTTAGGATAAAAGAATTCTTAATTTATCTTGATATCAAGCTATACGTCATAGACTTAGTTTGGAACGTCCCCAACTTGCCCAATACTTATTTTTTACTTATCTAAATTTTTGTGTTCCGTCTGGGCGAGTCGCAGCGACAATTAGGGGAAACATTTTAGGCAGACAAATATGGCCTTTTTAGTTACCACGAGCTAATTTTCATTGGCACGCACAAAATGATTGTTTTAACTTGCTAAAAGCAAACCTTGTATCGAGCAGTTTCAATCTACAAAACGTGGCGCTTTTACGACGAATTGTGCACAGTCAGAGCGCCGACATGCTGCACTGAACTTACGCAGGAGCTGTTGTTATTGCTTGTCACTTTAGCGCGGAGTTAACAAGAGAGGGGCCATTCCTTTATTGCCTCTCGGAATAGCCGACGTAGTGATTCGCAGTCCTGGAAATACCGGCTTTTTCTGCGCAGCGTAATATAGACCGATGTACCCCCCCCCCCCCTTTTTTTTTCTATTCGTCTTGAGTATGCAGTGTTGTGGACCCGTGGCTCACGGGAGACCATTCGCTGACCGCTCAACATGTCACATCAAAAAGGCTTTAAGCGGCCACTCGAATAAAGCCTTATATATGTAAGTTAAGAGATGATCGAAGGAATAGCATGATTTGAAACTCGAGGAATGATGTGTAAGCACGTATCCACAAGCAGGCAAGAAGGACATATGCGAAAGAAAAGTAGAGTAACGTGAATATTTTGCTTGAGCTCTTCCGATTTCGGAAGTGTGTGACTTTGTAATGCAGGAAGACGTCTAGTTGGCCACAATTCGAGACTAAGAAAAATAAAAAAACCACGATATTGTAATGGAGGCCGCCTGGAGTCGGTCTCCGATGGCCGTGCCAGATGCGAATCAAGAATTCAATATGGCGTGCTTGGCCTCTGTGTTGCAAATCGCAGTTGAAGGGCCGGACTTTTCCGATGGATTGAAAAATAAAGCGACCGCGAAGTTTGGCTGCCAATCGAGAATTGTTTTTTTTTATTTTTTTTAGCTGAGCGCATTTCCTTCGCAATCCGAGACGAAATTTATTTTATTGAACTTCTATGCCGTTCGGTCTAAGGCGTTTTGTTTGCGAGTGACTGCAAGCGTCGTCTACTGTGAGGGAATTTGTCAGCGGTGCAGTGACTGCAGCGTCATCTACTGCGATTGGCTTGTCAGCGGGGAAGCTAACGGCACGGATATGACGCTTACCTCCTGTTACAAACTGTTGTTGGAGTGTACAGCGGCCCGATTCTTTAACTAGTGTGCGCGAGGGTGACCTTTCTGTGCGGCATCTGTGTATGACGAATCCAAGTTGCGAATATGTTGAAGCTAAGCGCATGCGCGCTATGCACTCTCAACTGCGGGAATCGAATGCTATAGACCGCTTTGAATAGCGATGTTTATAAAGCTCGAATCAAAACGTCGGGTGTCCTAGAGAGCGCTCCGCGCCATTGCTTATCACGCGCCTGTGCTGGTCAGCCGAGCTCACCGAGGGATACAGTCCACGCAGCCTCAGCGCAGAGTTGTCCCACCATGGCGAGAGCCAAGCACGCGGGACAAAAGCCCCGCGCTTTTACCGGGGGTGCCCCAGCCAGTTTTGCACGTCAGCCCCGGCGCTGCTGTTAGGACATTCTTGCATGGTCTGTGACAGGCTACAGTTCGACTCTACCCTGATTACGCTAAGTGAAAGACTAACCCCCGTATTCTAGAACGTCCGTTCACTGAACCTTCACCTTCACTTGGGAAAGCCGATGGAAGCGCCGTCTCTAGGCACGGCAAGTCACTGCATATCAGCGATATTCTGCTGCAATTCTCGAGTAGCGCAACGTCAATTTGAGCCGAGCTGTGGCGCAGTGCTCAACTCTGTCAAGCGAAGGGTGAAAGTCGAGTCGAGGAGCGTTTGTGAATACGGCGGTTAGCGTCGGCCAAGTATAGGCCGCGTCAAGCCCCAAATATCAACCAGCTTTGTCGTTACTGAACCTTCACACGGCTAGCGCAAACTTTCTCTCGAGGACATCACCTCACAGTGGCGTATACTTCAGAAGAACCGCGTTTTCGGCTCATCTCGTGAGTAAGGATGTCTGACGCATCTTTGACTTCTATTTCTTCCAGTGCTTGCGGCAACGCCCCCCCCCCCCCCCCCCCCTTCGGAACACAGCTCACGAGCGAAACCATTCGGCCACTCGTGCTGCCTGTCTGTCTGAATATGGTGCAACGTCCTCAAGAAGGGACAGCTTGTTTGTAGCATACGATGGGCGCAGCTGAGCGCTGCTTTGTAGGCATGTGCTGACTTACGCTCATACTGTTTGCAATTTGGATACACGTCATACGGCGCTCACGCTCAGAAAAACCACTGTGTGCGTTCGCTAGATAAAGATTCAGGTGGTTGCGCAAGACACACTACTGATATGCAAACAGCAGGCTAGAGACACGCTGTTACGTGCATCGTACGTCTTGCATCTGTGATATGAAAATGTTTGCGCGCAATGACGTTGTCTTGTCGTGGTTAGACTGATCACTTGCTCTTTAAAAAAAGGAACACATTTAATTAGAGGTTGAGATGGTACGCACTTGTGTAGTTCGATATCGTTTACACAGGTAAGACTAATTATTAATAATTGTTGGATTTTTACGTCCTAAGCTGAGATTATTATAAGGAACAGCGTAGAGTTGTACTTCTGAAATTCAGGTCGCCTGGGATTGTTTACTGTGCACGGGCCTCGAGCATTTTGTCTTCTTCAATATGCGGATGCCACGCTAGGTTCATGATGAGATAAGCCTAATTAAATTCAAAAGCGCGGGTCTTCATTCTAAACTCAACTTTATTATAATGACAGTGTCCCAAAAGACTAGAAGGCCTGAACGGCTGCTATGTTAACTGAATTTCGATGGTCATGCTTACGTATGTATATATTTTTAATTGTGCGTGTAAGTTAAAACACACGTGTCATTCTCTTTGCAGATGGTGTGAACGTAGGCGTCGTCGGTGAGTACAGATCACGTCCCAAGTGCCCAACGCAGCCTAACGGCATGCGTTGGTGTCAGCCAAACCTTTGTTGCAGAATGCGAGAATCTAAACGAAATACCCACCGTTTGTGGGGCATATGATGTGCG
The DNA here is from genome assembly GCF_013339725.1 of Rhipicephalus microplus. Classification (NCBI taxonomy): domain Eukaryota; kingdom Metazoa; phylum Arthropoda; class Arachnida; order Ixodida; family Ixodidae; genus Rhipicephalus; species Rhipicephalus microplus. Next base: position 102,084,697 of record NC_051175.1, on the reverse strand, counting down.
ATTCCTTCAAGCCTAAGATAACCGGCAAAAAAAAAAAGTTGTTTTCGGGAGATCTATAGCGTTGTTTAGTCATTACGCAGCGATCATCCGACGATAACAGGCGATGTTCACTGCTGAAGTAATAATATCATCCTGGGATCTCACGCTCCAAAACCACGATAGTGACTATGACTGACGCCGTAAAGTGAAGGCTCCGAAAATTTTGTCCCTGTGGGGTGTTTTCTAACGTGCATTCACAACGAAATGTACACTGGCCTCTAGCATTTCGTCTCCATCGAAGTGGTACCACCGCAGCCTGGACCAAACCAGGGACTTTCGGGTCAGCAGCCGATTGCTGCAACCGCTTACAACCACCGACGGACTCGCTGTCTGAGGTAAGTCTAGGCACGTAACTTAGAAGTGTGGCAGTTTGGGCTAGTTGGTATGACATGACGATAGTTACAGTGCCAGAACAGAACGACTGACAAAGGGACAGAGAAGGAACTAAGGTTCCGTCGAAGGTATCGGTGCGCGCAAGTAGTTACTATTACTTTTACTTTTCTGTTTCGTTTGCCTCGCAGACTTGTCTGTGCCTTTTTCTGTGCTTTTGTTATTTTCATTACTCGTGCATTGCTCTTTCTGCCACAGTGGCTTTTGTCACATGGTTTACTGTCTCTTCTATATGTTTTCGCGTTCTGCGCAACACACTCAGTTGGAATAGCGCTCGTGTTCTTCTTGTTTTTTTGTCGTTCTGTTCTCGCGCTATAACTATCGTCAAGTTTAGGCGATAACGTTGCACTAATGCCCGTACAGGTGCAAGTTTGACCATTTACTTGAGCATATGTGCACTTTAATTGAATAGCGACAACTTGTAGATTTTCTGTTTCGTGCCTACGGCATCTGCCTTCGCTTGTTTATTTATAAAAAAAAAGGGTTGCTTCTGTAGCCTACGTGGCTCTATTGTAGTCTAGCCTTCCTTTGTGTCAGCTAATTGAACAACACCACCACCGTCAACAACAAAAAAACGTAGACCTCTTATCACTGTTCTTAAAGGAGGTACCTTCCTGCCTCTCGCGCCATCTCTCACCTATAGCTACAGAACTCCGCGGAGTACAGGGTAATCTGTCGCCGTCTCCTCTGCTGCGCGCAACTGTTCACGCCAGACGCGTCGCTTGGTGCAACGGAGCGCCGCCGTTCTTCCAACGTCGTCCGAACCGGCGACCGTTTTATCGACGCCCGGTGGCGGCCCCTGGGAGGTAATCTATCGCACACCGCTGGAGCACCCGCGGCACCAGTCGTCCATCCCCATTTATACTGCGCGCGACAGTTTACCGCCGCCTAATGTGAGCACAATCTTTCGCAAAGCACTAATGGCGGCGATACAGCTACGGTTCCATTATATATACCCGCATCTGTTAAACGAACACTTATATATATATATACCTGCCTTTCCTTGCATCTTTCTCTCTCTCTCTCTTTTATATATATATATATATATATATATATATATATATATATATATATATATATATATATATATATATATATATATATATATATATATATATATATATATATATATAAAAGATAGATTTTTGCTCGTGCTTGCCTCGCGACACCCCCTGAATAGCCTGGTCACAGTTACCGGTTTTATTCGCTTCCAGATTTTAGCCCGGTGACAGCGCTAATTTTGTAGGTAATGCGACGCGGTATAGGGCCTCGCTCGGAGAGGCAATTAGTTGGAATACGGTGGGGTCCTTTGTGAAACTTTGCGTGTCACGGCCATTCGTGGTTCGAGAGAATGTCCGGCATCGAGCGCCACGATATATACTTTCTTTGTGCGCGAGGGCCCCCCTCTCAAGTTTCGAAGTATCCTTTCGCCTTCGAATTAATGACGAAAGCTTGACTGTCGGCAAGTGGTCGATGTACTGAGAGCCAAGCTGACTTTGTTAGATGAGAGAAATATGAGACGAAGCTTTAGATAGTGCTGTATTAGCTGAGATTCATTCTTGATGCGTCGAGCAATCCATGAAATCTCGTCATTGACCAGTTTTGGGCAGTGCTCGTTGAATTTTTCAATCCCCTTGACGCGTGCAAAGTGGCATTGCTGTTTTTGCTTGAATGCGGCACTCTAGCGTTGCGTTGAAACATCAAAACATAAGTGTCACTATAGTATTAGGTTGAACAGCCCACTTTAGTTGGTATCTACAACAATGTTACTGCCTTGCGTTGAAACGTAATCCTTATATTAACTCTTTCGCAGTGAAATGCATATAAAAATATTGAGTATAGTGAATTTTATGACTGATTATGACCGGCAATTTGACGTTCAACTTTGATCGGTTTTATCCGGCACGTGGGATAGAACTGTGTCGCCATTTTTATGTGGCGTACCTGGATGGAACTAGTGCTGCCGTATAAGCGAACAGCAGAGTAGTCAACTGTCTAGTGCACAGATAGAATAGATAGTCAAAAATACAATGTAGTCTAGCATTGCAAAGGGGAAAAAGAGGCCTACCGATATAAGAATGACCTAAATGTAAATAACCTGGGCGTTTGTAAAGCCAGCTGCAGTGGGCGAGAGCGGTAAAATGTTGAACATCACGTGAACTCGCTTGATTGATATGTGGGGATTAACGTCCCAAATCCACCATATGATTATGAGAGACGCCGTAGTGGAGGGCTCAGGAAATGTTGACCACCTGGTGTTCTTTAAGGTGATCCTAAATCTGAGCACATGGGCCTACAACATTTCCGCCTCCATCGGAAATGCAGCCACCGCAGCCGGGATTCGATCCCACGACCTGCGGGCCAGCAGCCGAGTACCTTAGCCACTAGAACACCACGGCAGGGCGTCACGTGAACTCGCAACGAATGATGGAAAAACTTGACTTTCCATCCGCGGAAAAAGAGTAGAACTGGTCGACATTTACACAGACGCGCGGCAAATAAGATCGCGAGGGGGATTTGCCTTTCGAGAATGTACGCGAAAAAAAATAAAAATAAATAAATAAAAGCGTTGGACTGGAGGTGGCGCCAGAGTAGCACAGGTAGGAAAGAATGATTGGTTCAATTGGAAGGATATCGTGACGTTCATGACATTGGGAATAAACGATGCCTCCCACCTACCAGTGTGTCCTTCTGTTTTGTTTCAAACCAACTCTTTCATAGGAGGTAGTAAGCTTTTTCTAATGGGGTAGTTTGTTCTGAACTGCGCGTCCCTTTTGTGCCGTGTCCAATTCTCGGTAACACCCAATGCATACTGAGTGTGACGCCAGCGCTGACGCGATCAGGAGTTCCACTTTCGTTCCCTGACATTTCCCGATAAGGAAACTGGAAAGAACGAAACTATAGAAACACAGTTGCGAGCAACTAAGCTAGCGTGCACAAAAAGAAGGGCGTCTCTTGCGAATGCGAAATGTTTTTGCGCACCACTCGTACTACTTTCTTGTATTCCATTCGCACCGATGCACCCTGATTAGATGGAACGAGAGCAGGGGAGTCGGAATTCAAGTCACGATCTCGTTTCCCGCCAAAAATAAAAGGCGACAAGAAGTAAGAGAGCGTAGGCATGTGCAAGGAGGTTTTGGAAACGGTAGACTCGGAGTGAATGTTTCTGAAAGCAGGGACGAAGTGAATGAATTCTTGGGGCGAAGGACGCACGACTGCCAGATAGGCGTAGAAAAAAAAACGATTGAGTAGACTAGTGTGCTGGTTTCTCCTGTTCTCGCCTTGGAAGTGTGATCCTCTGCCTGTGGTGAGCTACCTGTGGTCTTGCACCTAGTATGGCGGCAAAGCTTCCCCCCTAACATATGGTAGAAATTGACCGGCTCGAATCAGGCCAAGAAGAAGGACAAAAGTTTGACTAGTTGGTATGGATGAAGAGTCCAAAAAGTTTGGCGTGTAGACATGTGCGCAATACACGGAAAAACAAAATACCACCTAGAAGAGGGATTGTGGGAAAGCGAAGGCATTGAAGTTGACGAGGATCAGCTCGGTTTGCTACCCTCCACGGTGGAAAGAGAAAGGGAACAGAAAGATTAGAAGAAATAAGGAACAATTTTGAGCCACTGAAGAAAAGCTATCAGATATCAGAACAGGCTGTTTCTATGGATTGAACTGCAATTGTTCAAGTTACTGGTTTAGAAGAACTTGTTTTTCATGGCCCGGGACAGGCTATGAAAGCCTTTGTCGTATATCAACTAGACATTGTCTTCTTTGCTACACGATACAGCAATACGGCTTGATCTTCAAGACGTGCAGGGGTGTAGAGAAATTTCCAGGATGCTAGCGCACCCGCAGGTCACGGGTTCAAATCCCGGCTGCGGCGGCTGCATTTCCGATGGAGGCGGAAATGTTGTAGGCCCATGTGCTCAGACTTAGGTGCACGTTAAAGAACCTCAGGTGGTCAAAATTTCCGGAGCCCTCCACTACGGCGTCTCTCATAATCATATGGTGGTTTTGGGACGTTAAACCCCACAAATCAATCAATCAATCAATCAATCAATCAATCAATCAATCAATCAATCAATCAATCAATCAATCAATCAACCAGGCTGCTAGCGCATGTAATGCTACGGCAGCAGTTCCACGGAACTTTGGAATACCCCTGAACATGCCAAGACGAGTCAGCCAATTCACGCGGGGCATGCACCGGTTGAGGAATCGCGTCGGGGTTAGAGCGAAAATCTGAGGTAACTGCTGACGTTTGTTCTCTTCAACTTCCCAGCAAAATATCCAGAAACAGGTGTCTTCTCGTTTCAGACGAAAACCTGGGATGGTACATGTGCAAACGCTGTCGGATTGTACTACCTTGATGCACTAGCAACGACGGCACCATGCTGTCTCATTCCCGGTAAGGTGGCTATTTGACAAAGTGAAGAGCATTCTCACCAGGCCGGAGACGGTAATGTTCTCGCTTGTGCTGAGGGGCAACAGGTCGGTGCCGATGTAGCCCTCCACGGCTTCGACGATCTGCGCCGGCTCGCATGACACGTCCGGCTGCGGCGTCTCCCACCAGCGATCGGCGTACATGGCTCCGATGAGCCACTGGTACTTGCGGCCGTACATTCCCATCTTGTAGGCCTGCGTCGTCGTCCCCGCCCCACTCTGCTGTTACACGCCTGATCGACCACGTACAGTGACGTTGACATCACACTGACGCCAAGGGCGGATTGTTTCAGCTAGGAAGTAAAATAAGAGTAGAGAGGCGACTGTAAAAATGAATGCCTATAGGGCCTCGAAGGTAAATGGTATACGTAAACAGCTGAAATAATTACGACATCAAGGATAAAAAGGGCATGAACGGTCAGCTTGGCAGCCACTGGATATCGGTCGGTTAGTTTGTTTGTTGGGTAGTTGATAAGCACGTTGGTTAAAGGGCTGGTTAATTCTATGTGGCCTGATACAATGAAGACGATAGCGGTCTTCGATTATGACATTAACAATGTAATGATGCTTGAAAAACCGGTAGGCCGGCAGACAACCATAGTCGATGTTGAACTTCGTTTGCTTCTACCAAGAACAGTGTTGTGAGTGAGTGAGTGAAACAACTTTATTGACGATCCGGCATAAAGGGGGAAGGGGTAGGGGGATGAAAGCGAGACAGTAGCGTGCTCGGACGTCCCGGAGCAGCAATTGTGAAAATTCTTGTCGCTGTTAAGCTGCTTGTTCCTTCACAACAGCATTGATAGGGTGATTTATAAAATACTATATAGTAATTAATAATAGTTGTTTGAAGAATGTACACTCGTTGTTTAGAATCACACTTGGATAATCTTTTTCTCTCACCTGGCAGAAGACCTTTCGGGCCCAGAACTCGTCAAAGTTGCCCAAAATAATGCGAACGTCTTTTTCCTGCGAAAGATAAAAAAAAAGGAGCCATATTATGCTATAATATAGCGCAAATAGTTTCTTCGGGTAAGACACCCACTGGTTGAAAGTTATTGCGCGTTAGTATAACAGTGCCAAGGGTCAGATAACACCATCGTTGGGATTTGAAAACTTTGTCAGACGTGCAGAGTTCTCAAATTTTAGTGCAGCCAGCCCATGGGATTAACTTTACCGTGTGTTTGAGGAGAATATGTGTTTAGAAAGCCTCTGATAAATGTATTTAAGAGGTGCCAAGGAACATTTCTTTACTGTTTCAATAAAATAAACATAGAAATAGATGCGATAAGCAATAAAATACCAAACTGCTTTGGAAGTACGTGACGACGCAGTACCGGTGCGCCGACTGCTTCAAGCGAGCACTGAAGTAGCTTGTGAACCGTCCGCAAAATCTTAGGTAAACATTAAGCAGGCGAACAAGCGAAAAAAAGTTTGCTTGCACAACTTTTCTGGGTACGTGGATAACTGTCCTTGGTATTTTTTGACACTTATCAAATAAACAAATATAAGAAAGCATGAAATGGCTAGGGAAGATGTTTGCAGCAAAAAAAAATTATTACAAAACATGCGTTATCCAATTGCTTGTAAGGACGCTGCTTGGGATATTAAACTTTATTTACGCCGCGCACTGTCATTCTTGTCGTTTATCGAAGCGAGGGATACTTCGAAAAGTTTGAAAATTGCGAGTGTTCATAATAACAGTTCAATAAATAAGGTCCGTTGATTGATCTTCTATTTATGGAAACGTAGGCCTGAAAGAAAGCGAAACACGAATGACGTGGAAGATCAATCATTATTTTGACCAGGATTTTGCGAAGCCTTCTGTATTTTTTTTTCTGGCTAACGTTCCTCTCGCGTTCTTGCGTCCACTTGAATGTGCGTTTGCTTCTCTTACACCTGCTGTGTCTTCGAGTTGAAAGGTTCCTAGAATCGATCGCCGTGACCTTTCGTATCTCTGTCGCGTGTTGCTGCGTTTGCGCAGACTGGCGCGTCAAAGTAGTCGAGACGCACGAGACCACGTGTCAGGGAAAAAAGCATGCTCATGCAAGCGCGAACGGAAGGGCACAGCTCGGCTAACCCTTTCCTTCCAAATTTCTCCGGTGCCCTTTAGAATAAACAGTTTCTTCGCGAAGTTTTGAAATCCCACGCGTGCCACAGACATCGCTTCCAACCCACCCCATTACGAAACGTTCAGGAAAACGTGGTTTCCAAAAATTTCTACAGCCTGTTATAAAGTCTGTTCAGCGACGTCTGAGCATGCACGAGCAGCATTCGACGAACTGTTCAACAAACCTATGCGTATCTTGCTGTTTCTATCCACGCAATGATCTGATAGCATCGCTTCGTCATCCGGGTTGCACCGTCTTCGTCTGCGTGCAGCGGAATGCCGCTATAGTTTTGTTCTGTTTTCACGCGCTTTACGAAAATGTGTGCTAGTGTTAAGTGTATACTGTTGCTGCTCTCACAGACGGGCCTTTCACCGCTGCTCACTGATTCTACAAGCCGCCTCTGGGGCTGTGCCACAAATCAAGACTCTTAGACATCATTAGATGCGCCAAGGAGCAGTCGTGCGAGCTAGTTTCCACGTAGGCGTGCTTCAAGGTGCCGTGTTACTACGTACATTTCAATTACAGCAGCCCGGTATAGCCTACGCAGAAAAAGCATCGTTCAGCTTCAGTAGGAATGATATCCGATGTTTTACGTCCCAAAACAACGAAATGATTATGAAGTATGTCGTAGTTAATGGCTCGTTTAGTTTCGGTTATCTGGTGCTCTGCACTGACGGAACATAGTACAAGGACCCTTTAGCCTTTCAGCTCCATCTAAATGTGGCCACCGCGACTGGTATCGAACCCATCACCTTTGTTTGAGGCGCTGAGCATCGTAACTACTGCAACACAAGCGGACTGCCGCTGGACTTCTTTCCAGTAGTACTCTGAGAGGTAAATCTAAAAGCAGAAGATACAGGTTGTATACATGAGGGACATAGTGAGAACCATAATTCGTGGAAAAGTTCCTAACGAAATGTAAATGAATAATAAAAGGTAGATACTCCACGAAAGGCTGAAGAATATGTAGGAGATGAGTTCCCGGCATGTAGTGCGAAAATAGCGCGTTCTGTTCGGCGTATACATCCTACAGGAAGTCATGTAATGAAACGCAAAAAAAACAAAAAAAAAAACAGGTGGCTTCTTTCTGACCCACCTTGAGCTTTTCAAGTTCGTGCTCGATGTCGTCACCCTCGCCGATGCCTTGCACCTCGTCGATCTGGATGTTCGCCGAGTCAAGCACTGTCAGCAGACGGCTGTGCGGCTGCGAGGCATAAAAAAAGAAAGAAAAGGAAATGCACGTGTCAGAACACGATGCTCAGTTTTCATTCATGACAGTGATAAGAATCAATCATTCAATAAATCAATCAATCAACCAATAACTGCGCCAATAAATAAAGACATCAATCAATCAATAACTACACCAATAAAGTACTACACCAATAACCAATAACTATATCAATAAATAAATTAACCAATCAATAGATCAATTAATGACTACATCAATCAATCAATAAATCAATAACTACGTCAATAAATAATACTTCAACAAATTAAATTTTCTCAAGGGTGTTGCAGGTATTGATGAAAGTGTTGAACCGAAACTTTACTCGTCTAAATAGTTCACGTAATTACACATACAGTGCAAGAAAGTAACAAGTTTTGTAGTCACAACTGCGAGGAATTTATTACTACGGATGTTCCAAAGTACTAGCAAGGTCGTTGAAAGAAACAAGAAGTATATGTTTCCTGAGACCGTAATGAAGTTGTCTGGCGTTTAAAGTGCCAGAAACGCGATATGATTATCAGGCACACTCCGGTGAAGGGCTCTGGAAGTTTCGGTCATCTTGTGTTCTTCAGCGTGCACTATACACGGGCCTCATAAATCGCGCCATCATCGAAATGAGTACAGTCGTGACCGGGATCCAAACTGCGACTTTCGAGTGAGCAGCAATAATAATGGTATGTGGGGTTTAACCGTCCCAAAACAACCATATGCTTTCGAGAGACGCTGTCGTGGAGGGTTACGGAAAATTCGACCTCCTGCGGTTCTTTGACGTGCACCCAAATCTGAGCACACGGGCCTACAGCATTTTCACATGCACTGAAAACGCAGAAGCTGCAGTCGGGAATCCATCCCGCGACCTTCGGTTTAGCAGGCGAGCGCCATGACTACTATAGACCACCACGGTGGGGCTTTCAAGTGAGCAGTGGAGCTCCGTAGCTTCTGTCACCGCCGCGGCGCATAATTGCGCATTGCAGGCGTGATGGATTCAAAATACAGCGAGAGAGATGCGCCAAAAAGAATGCCAGCAGGCCTGTACCGTACGTAGTACTAATACTTTCACCGTTCTAGTCTAATCTATTGACTAAGGTACTCGGCTGCTGACCCGCAGGGCGCGGGTTCGAATCCCGGCTGCGGCGGCTGCATTTACAATGGAGGCGGAAATGTTGTAGGCCCGTGTGCTCAGATTGGGTGCACGTTAAAGAACCCCAGGTGGTCTAAATTTCCGGAGCCCTCCACTACGGCGTCTCTCATAATCATAGAGTGGTTTTGAGGACGTTAAACCCCACATATCAATCAGTCAATCAGTCTAATCTATTAAGTACGGCTGGTGCACCCATAGAGTTTCTCAAAATTAACTAGAGGGCACTCTGGCGCTGCGATCAGTTCAGCGACCATGGGAATGATGGGTAGTACACACATTTGCCTATATAGGCTTCGTACTTGCTGGCGGCGAATTCGTACTTGCGACTTCGTTTATTGCTGTGTTTCGGTATTGTTGTGAAAGAAAAATTCATCCCTTTTGAACTTCGTGACCAAATTTGGAAAGGTAATTCGAAAAAAATAGGGTAGGTGAAGCGCAATCGCTGAACATTCGCTGATTTTTGTTATGTGAGAAAACAGCTTCAAGCCACACGAACACACACGGAGCCAAAGGCAGGCTAGAAGTCCGGAGTTTAGACAAATGTGTGTACTACCCATCATTCCCATGCTCGCTGAAGCGCCGTGCATTGCAGCTCCCATAGACACTAGCGCCAGAGTTCCCTCTAGTGTATATTGGGAAACTCTATGGGTGCACCTTACTTATACCGTGTGCGAACGAAATCGCTCGTTTGGTTGGCAATGTATTCCACGCAAGGAAATGATGCGGAATGTTCCTGTCTGAAACGACGCGAAAGCGGATCTGCCGCACGTGTCACGAACAGTAAGCAGATTGAGATGAATAAACAAGTGGCCGGAACAGGCGTTTTCTTCAGGAAACAATCTCCCTGAAAGCAGTGGTACGAGCGTATATCTCCCAATCAATTAATGGAATTCGACTTCCCCTGTTCTTGCGAGCAGGTCTGCCTTTCTCCGATACAATAAGCGTGAGCTTCAGTTCCAGCAACGTCGGGGTGACAGACTTCGAAGCGTCTTTAACCCGTACCACGCTGGTTTTTCTCTTTTCATGTCCATTCAAGGGTGGCTGCTACCGATACAGGGCGTCTCGTTCCGAGGGACAGCATGATTTATTCAATGAATCAACGTGATGAGGCCCAGAACGCGCACCCGGAAAGAGATCAAAAGGACCCCCGGGCACGAATTCGAAGCTCTCGATTACGTCCCGAATGAGTCGTCGTAGAAAATAGCCCATATTTGAAGGACGCACGAAGCGCGGCGTTTGACAGCAGCTTCTTTATCGGGAAGGAAGGAAGCGAGCTCGATCTGAACCACGTCGGGTTTGCAATCGTACGCTGCAGAATTGGGAACGAGGAATACGAAGATCAGATAGGGAAGAGGGAAACAAAAGAAAAGAAATAAATGGGCAGAGAAATAAAGAAAAAAAGTGGTTGATCCCTCTCTTTAGAAACCGCCCCAACACGAAAGGGAAACGCGTCTTTACAGATGTAGTTAAGCTTTTTTTTTGTGCGTTGTTTTGCCACAAGGGCGAAAGAATGAGTGTTGCAGCGACAAATCGCAGTGTCACGCGATGAACGGCAAACAGCTCGACACTTGAAGCGTGCACTTCTAGCAGAAAGCACGTGCGAAATGAGCACGCAAAAACAACTCAACACTTAAAACACGCTGCTCAAATAAAGAAAAAAACGGACGAAACGAACGCACAAGTATATACTTGAACGAGTGCGACCAACTGGACAATACTTACTTCTTCGTGAGTGAGCAGCGCACTGCTTTCGCCGACGCGGCCACGGCAGCGAGTGAGGTGACCTTTGTGCTCTCTTTACCCACTGTAACTTCAAATCAATCATGCGGTAGAAGCACAAGAGGTACGAAGCGCCCGAATCCTAAGACAAGCGCACGCGCAAGTGAGCAATCCCGCCTGAGAACATCCATACGGACCGTGACTACGCCATGTGGAGGCGCGCACGCATCGCGATGCGTAGCGTGGTGGGGAGCTTCGACCTCGAGATCGCGCGCGACCCTCGCGCCATCTCGCTACTGATGGAGAAAATGCGCTTAAGTTGCGGAGCTCTGAGTGCCACCAACGGTACGAGGTGTATACAAATAGCTTGCTGATAACGAGCTAAGCGATGTGTGCAATGTGGTCTAGTGGCTTGTGTCTCGCGCTGAGGAGCGAGATGTCCGTTCCTTAGCGGTTCGACGCCCCGCTAAGGAACATTTTCATCTCGTTTGTTTCTTTGGAATTTGTTCTTATTCATTTTACAACGTCATATCCGTGACGGAGATACGTCAGCGGAACAGTGGTGGACCCCAACATAGAACACGTTTGTGCTAAAAAAAGGAAACATTAGTAAATGGGTAGTAATGATATGACCGATTGAAAGTCTTTGATAACAAAAACAACAATATAGGAAGGCTTTCTCACAGGCGCTGAGAAATCGGCCAATTTGAGCACTGGATAAAAACGTTGGGAGAAAAATTGGAACATGTGAGGATGACTCTATTGGTGTGTTTTCCTGGTATACGTAGGTTATGTGTATATAAAGGTCCAGCCAGCGCAAGGCTATAGCAGGAACCACAGGAATGATACTAACATCGCATGTCGCAATATCTGTGCTAGTAGCACCATTTTAAAAATGATCTATCTATCTATCTATCTATCTATCTATCTATCTATCTATCTATCTATCTATCTATCTATCTATCTATCTATCTATCTATCTATCTATCTATCTATCTATCTATCTATCTATCTATATATCTATCTATCTATCTATCTATCTATCTATCTATCTATCTATCTATCTATCTATCTATCTATCTATCTATCTATCTATCTATCTATCTATCTATCTATCTATCTATCTATCTATCTATCTATCTATCTATCTATCTATCTATCTATCTATCTATCTATCTATCTATCTATCTGTCTGTCTGTCTGTCTGTCTGTCTGTCTGTCTGTCTGTCTGTCTGTCTGTCTGTCTGTCTGTCTGTCTGTCTGTCTGTCTGTCTGTCTGTCTATCTATCTATCTATCTATCTATCTATCTATCTATCTATCTATCTATCTATCTATCTATCTATCTATCTATCTATCTATCTATCTATCTATCTATCTATCTATCTATCTATCTATCTATCTATCTATCTATCTATCTATCTATCTATCTATCTATTTATCTATATATTTATATATCTATCTATCTATTTATCTATATATTTATATATCTATCTATCTATTTATCTATATATTTATATATCTATCTATCTATTTATCTATATATTTATATATGTATTATCTATATATTTATATGTATTTATCTATATATTTATATACGTATTTATCTATTTATCTATATATTTATATATGTATTTATCTATTTATCTATATATTTATATATCTATTTATCTATTTATCTATATATTTATATATCTATTTATCTATCTATCTGTCTGTCTGTCTGTCCCTCTGTCTGTCCCTCTATCTGTCCATCTGTCAACATCTGTCTGTCCTTCTATCTGTCCATCTGTCAACATCTGTCTGTCCCTCTATCTGTCCATCTGTCAACATCTGTCTCTGTATCTTTTGCAACAAATCTACGATATGGATCGCATCCAGATGCGGAATTTTATTTTTCTTTAAAATCTTTGGTTTATATTCTTTGGCCTCTCTGTAGACAACAGTCTCTATCCCGTGATAAAAACTTGGTTACGTAGTCGGCGGTTTCTTTGTTTCCTTTCTGCCGCACCTGCGTAGCGTTATTCCGGCCAAACATGCTGCTTCGTGGAACGATGAATGAATTGAAATCAGCACTCTGTTGCTGAACCGCAAGGACCGAAAGTTTACGTGCTTCAAAGCTATAGTACGCCGCAGAAGCGAACCAATACTCCGCTATCTTCCCTAAAAACTACATTATAGAGAGAGCAAGAACCCGAAATTGAGCACGGTTGTTGTTGCTCAGTGTACAACGCCGAGTTGGCAAACGCGCCCTCGCTCGCGAGCCTACATTATCACCTTCAAAAAAAAAAAAAAAAAACTAATCCTTGGATCGACATACGCTCGTCCTCGTAGAAAGGATAAAAAACGTGTATTGCGAAACAGTGAACGCGGGTGAAAGGTCAAAGAAGAGGCCTTGGCAGCGTTTGTTTGGCGAAGGCCTAACAAGGCAGTCGACCTTTTCGCCCCGTGTTTCCTTTATAAATCCCACCGGCTTAGGCTGTCTTCAAAGTGGATTTCTTAGGAATGAAGTGCCTACGAGATCAAACTTGAATGGGAGAAACAAGCAAAAAAAAACAAAACAAAACTACACGTACGTTCAAGTTGGAATAAGACAAAACCTTTTGCCCTTTGGCGTTGTATGGATTTGAATGAGTCTTTGGACTAAGTGAAAACGTACAAAAAAAAAGTGGAAGCACGTGGATAAAATTGGTAAAGTCTTTACGTCGGTGAAAAGAAGACTCCGCGTCAGCACTCTTTTTTTCCTTCCTTTCTATCCCTCATTCCTTATTCAAAGGTCGGTCGATTCTTCAAAAGGGCTCTTGGAAAAGATTATTATCTAGATTAGGGAAGGAGAGATTCTCACCTAGGGAGCCACGGGGAAAAGTGTTTCCAGCAATAGTCGGCGGGAAGGTCAGGTCAAAGCGTCGGACTTATCGACGAGGTGTTTTTTTTTTGCAGCAGCGCGAATCTTTCAAAAAGCCGAGAGGTTATTTAAAACGTGTGCAGACTGAAATGAAGGTGGGGTTTTTTTTTGTGCAATACCACGAGCCTAACGCATAACGTGGTTAGCACGTTCATTTTACGCCACCCCTAGAGTTTATTGAGTATTCGCCGTAGAAGCGTCTTTCGCGCGTCGAGAGGATTCGAGAGGCTCTTGCTCCGCTTCAGCACTTTTCATTACGATTTAGGTGACCGACTAAAACACCTAAAGGTGGTGCACTGTTTCTTATGAGAAGGAAAATCACCATCCAAGCACTCCGCGTGGACGGCTAACCGAGCCATGCTGAAATCGGCAGCCCCGGTGTTTATCAGTATAAGTCGCATCTATAGGAATGTTTTCTGTGTTAGCTTTTTTTTTCGTTTCTTTATCAGCACACGTACGAGAGATGTGCGCTACAAACTGTGCGCTTAACGGCGTTAGGTCAAAGGATACTAATAACACTACCACGACTTGATGGGTAGCTAATAATGCTGCGGCAAGTATCAATCCCTAGCTGCACATGCTTTTCTTAACCTAAAAAAAAGGAGTAAAAACACGAAGAACCTTCGAGCTCAAGCATGCAAGAATTGATAATTCGTTATGCTGTCTGCGCACTCAAGAACGGCTACATTGTTTCACTTCCCAACCACAAACACCTTCGCTGTAATAAAGATATATGTAAAAAAAAAGACGTTTTCCCACAAGAGGGGCGAAGCATGAAGTGAGAACGCAGCTGGGCGGCTTTGTTTGAATATTCTGGAGTTCTGTCTTTCTTTCTTCCTCGGTTTCTTTCTTTTCCCCTCATCTACCTGTCTTTTTCATTCCTTTCTCGTCTCTGTCCGTTTTTACTTCTCTTTTTTTCATTCTTTTTCTTTCTTGTTCCTTCTCATCATCAACACTCTCTGTCTCTATTTCTCGCTTAGCACTCCTCTTTTTTTCCTGTCTTATTTTTCTCTCCCCATTTCTTTCTTTCTATTTCTTTGATTCTCTCCCTCTTTTTTTTTATTGTTTATTTGCGATGCTCTACTCTCCTCCATCCTGCTGCGCGTCCTCCCCACCATCACTTGTCTCCTCCTCTCTCACTTTTCTTCTCAACCTGCTTACTATACGATACTATTTAAGGTTACACTATGTTCGATTAGCGTGCCCAGATAGCAGCGTGGTTATTACGCCAGCCTTCGGATCGAGGGTTTGTGGGTTCTAATCTAGCCATCTCATAAGGATTTTCTTCACTGGGAGTTCCTTTTCATTACTGCCTCTGTTTTTCCCTCTCCCTCTACGTGCTGTCTACGCTCACCCATCAAGGTCACTGGAGGCCACGCCGAACAACCAGCTGACGTATTTAGGCAGTAAAAGAGGGGAATGAAAAGACTGTGGCGGTGTTATAGTGGCTAAAGCACTCGGCTGCTGACACGCAGGTCGCGGGATCAAATCCCAGCCGTGGCGGCCGCATTTTCGACGGAGGCGAAATTGCTTGAGGTCCGTGTGTCTACATTTGGGTGCACGTTAAAGAACCTCAGGTGGTCCAAATTTCCCGAGCCTTCCACTACGTCGTCTCTCATAATCGTATGGTGGATACGGGACATCAAACCCGCATAATTATTATTAACAATATGATAAAAAGAGCCCGTGCAGATTTATGATGATACTTTCTGTTCCTACAACCCGGCGCCACATAAAGTTTTAAAGGGATACTGAAGCAAATTTTGAGAATTTTGTGAAAATGCTGAAAGTGAGTCGACAGTGAACGATTGCATCGAAACGAAGTCGTCTGACAATTGCGTTCCTATTTTCCCCTTGAAAGTCATAAAAAACACTTTATATTCAACAGAAAGTTGTTTACAAAGAGAGGCAGCACACACCAAGGGCATATTCCTGATTCTTTAACTTTTCGAAGTGTCCTTTCGTGTTTCTGCACGCGTGAAAACTTCGCACGTTTTAGGTACACCTCACTGCCAAAACGGCGTCTTCGTCGTTATGTGAGCGCGCTCGTCGCCGTTCAGCTATCGCGACGACTCGCCTAAAAAGCTTGCGACGACGTTCCCTTGCAAATGGTTGTGTAAACTGAACGCAGTGTTGTTATTCGGAAGCGGCCGTCATTCGAAGCGCGAGCCGAACCGGACTACTTGGCGGAGAAGTACATGTGCAGTAGCTCCGCCCCCGTTGGTTTCCCTTCATTGCAAAGAAAAGTTGTCCGTGAGTATAATCACTTCCTTTCACCCCAACGAACGCTTCAAAACCGAACGCTGACCGTGATACAGTATGCACTATACTAATTGATAAGTATTGAGCTTGTCGATTGGAACTTCAAGGTCTGGTGCCGTATAGTTACATTACAGCGTTTGTTTTTGCAGCGTCTACCAGCAGCCGCTAAGGCGCTACCGAAACACAACTGGAAACAGCCGGAAAGAGATACTTGTGCTTTTTTATGTTTCGATGCTGTATTTTTAATCCTTAGCAGTTAATCTTTTATTCGGCTCAAAAAAGCGCCCGCAAAATTATCCTTTTGTATCTCCTTAAAAACTGCTCTTAAAAAATGGTCAGAACCCACCTACATTGAAAATCGATGTTATGCGAAACATGCTGTTATAGGAACCCAACGCTCGCGCCCATCGACAGCTGCGGAACTTCAAGACTGAAAACTCAATCCTTTACCGCTTTGTCTTCCACCCCGAAGGACAGCGCTGGGTTCCTGTTGCTCCTCGTTCCCTAAGGGCGCAGATTTTGGAGGCGTTTCACGATGACCCCAAGGCTGGTCATCTCGGTTTTCAAAAAACCTATGAACGCATCCGCAGTCGTTTTGCCTAGCCTGGCCTTTCCAACTGCGTAGCGCGATATGTTGCGTCATGCTCGCTATGCCAACGCCGCAAGCAACCCACTTCCTCCCCGGCCGGTCTTCTACAACCTCTTCCGTGTCCTGACGCTCCCTTGGATGTCATTGGCATTGACCTCTACGGACCGCTACCAATATCAGCTAGCGGCAAGCGCTGGATTGTCACGGCAGTTGACCACTTAACAAGGTACGCCGAAACAGCTGCACTTCCTTCAGGATCAGCAGAGGACATTGCCACATTTTTTCTGGAGGCAATCTTTTTAAGACATGGTGCACCACGCATCTTATTGAGCGATCGCAGCAAGGCGTTTCTCTCGAAACTACTCCAACAAGTCCTCCACGCATGTAATACGATTCATAAGACGACATCCAGCTACCATCCCCAGACTAACGGCCTCACAGAGCGCTTCCATCGAACTTTGACCGACATGATATCTATGTATATCAACGCCGATCACACCAACTGGGATACCATCCAGCCATCCGTGACATTTGCGTACAATACCGCTACGCAGCTCACCACGGGCTATTCCCCATTCTTTCTCGTCTATGGCCATCAACCAACATCTCCGCTCGACATCTCCTTTTTTGACGTCCCTGTGAACTCGTCATCATCATCGAGGGAGCACTTAATCTCTCGCCTGGCCGATTGTCGCCGACGCGCCCACCTCAATACACAGGCAAGCCAACAAGAGCGGAAGACTCGCTACGATGGCGTCCACCGCGTAGTTCACTTCAATACTGGAGACGAAGTACTGTTGTGGACCCCAACGCCGGTTCCTGTTCTGTGTGATAAGTTTCACTCATGTTTCATCGGCCCCTATGCCATAGTCGAGCAGACGTCTCCTGTTAACTATCGAGTAACCCCTGTTGTCATGCCTCCCGACGGCCGTTTTCGTGGTACGGAGGTTGTTCACGTGTCGCGCTTAAAACCATTCGTGCACCGTACACCACCGTCATAAACAGCGGCCTAATTGGCCGCTTCCGCGCGAGGGGAAAATTAGTGTAAGCACAATATTGACAACGTTTGACCTTCATCTTTTTCATCTGTATATAATCATCATCACGAAAAAACTTCGTCATCGTTCGAAGGGTTGATCAGGCGATTCGGCCTAATAAACGCCGTCGAGACTACAACGCTGCTACTGTCTTACAATATAGATAATGTCAATCTGGTTGCATGTTTGGACACTAGCCTACATGACCTTGGCTATTAGTTACAACGTTGTAGAGATAGATACGGCAGTTCGCGATAAGAAACAGTAATAGGATTGAAGATAAGAAGATGAGGAGGAGGGACAAAAATAACAATAGGGACAGAAATGGTCATTCTGGCGACACAAAAGAGTACTTATATAAAAAAACTACTTACGCGAAAACATAAAAAAAGACAAAAACATTTTTGACGTTAGAGAAAGTAGGAAATGTGATTGAATGGAGAATGTATGCGAATTTTCTGTGGCCGGGATAACGACGTCTGTGGGCGGCGCTTACATTCGTTCTCACGTTGTAAACGACCTCCGGATTCGGGATTCGTTCAACGAATAAACAAAAGAAGGTAGAATAATAGTGGTGCGGCTACGATTCACGAGAAGCACAGCGATGCGTTAAACATCGTTACAGCGGTTAACGAGAGTGCGAAAAATAAAAACAAAAACACCCCGCTACTCGCCTTGCGATACGACCGATTGTTGTCGCTTAAAAACAAAACTATTATTAGCCGAAACACTCTTCGAAAAACGGCATTCTACGAGACCGATACATTACTCGAATCTATAGCCATTACGTTTGCACTGCGGATAGCGACGTCAGGCTCCACTGTAGGTATCATTTGTTCTTCGCGTTTCATTTACTTCCTCCGCGAATGGCGAAAAAAAAAAGAAAGATTAACGAGTCGATTCGCAGTTGGCCCGTAAAGTCAATCGGATAAATGTGGCGAAGGAGGCAGGAACATCCTTCCATTATTCCGAAGAGCCCAAACAAAGGACTATACAGGGGGAGAATCGCGTAAAAACTGAAGGAAACCAAAAGCCAAAAGGCGGAACGCGATGGAATGCCTTGAGGGCAAACGGAAACTTGATAGTAATAATACCTTTACACTGGCGCGATGCAATAAAGGAACGGAGGTGTAAGGGGAGGGGACGGCATTTGGACCTCGCACAAAAGGAGGAAGAAGGGATGCGGAACGCACCTGATATCTAAAGCGGAGTGCCTCGAAGCATACATAAAAAAAAGCATATGCGAGCGGCTCGAGAAGCGGTTTCGGCTGGAACGACAGAGGAAAGAATCTAGACTTCAACGGAGCGAAAGAAACAAAGAAAGCAATCGTGCTTACACCGTTAGGGAAGTCGCTCGGAAAGGAGTAGGTAGAGAAGGAAGGGACATATATTAAGAAGGATAACGGCAGTGGAAGAAGAAAAAGCAACAGCGATTCCAAGAGGAGGAGCGGGAGGAAGGCAACATCTTAGCTGGCGTCGGCAGAATTGAAGAAGAACTCTGTTCCAGTCGCTGAGAACGCACGTTAGGACGAGCGATGCAGCCATCCAGAGCAGAGAGGGAAAGAAGCGGCTTCCTGTATACTTTGCGAGCAATCGGCCAACCGGGTTGCTTCTCTCTTTCTCTCTCTCTCTCTTTCTCTCAGCTTCGCGATCATTTCGCGGAAACAGAGACGCAAACAAAACTAAGGGATAAACAAAAGCAGTTCAGGAGCAAGCGAGAACGAGTCGTTACTAGTGAAGATAAACTTTCGCGTTGCACGACTGGCGTTAGCGAGCTTTGTGGAAGGAGCGCGCAGCGAGAGAAAGTCAACAAGCAAGAAACGTGTGAACAAACACATAAACAAGACGTGCTAGCGAGAGGGGCCCCGTGGAAGGTAAGAGTATAAGCAAAATTATGAGTTCGTTTTTTTTTTTTAACCATGAAAGTGGAGTTGTGTGGAGAAACAAACGGCATGCCGCGTAGAAGGGACGTAAATTTAGCGAGAATGAAAGGAGAAAAGCGACCTAAAAATGTTTTTCCGGCCTTTTATGATTACACTTGATGCACCGGTTGTAAAGCGTAGTTGCACTCCGTTTTGAAACGAAAGGTAGCAAGAATAAGCGCGAATAGTAGTAGTACGGTATGCCGCTCTACACAGAAAAAAAAAAAGGAACAACTACAACAACAACAACGACGACGATGAATACCACGACGACAACGACGACTACGACGACAACAAAGAAATATATCAGGTGGCGATAGCAGCAGTCGCACTTGTTTCAAAGAGTAGATGCATTGTTCGTGCAATATACGAATTGGTGACGGATCACGGGATTGTGACTGGTGGAATCTGTGGTCCCTGAATAGCTTATGCTTGTGCGTTTCTTCTTCTTCTTCTTCTTCTTCTTCTTCTTCTTCTTCTTCTTCCTCTTCTTCTTCTTCTTCTTCTTCTTCTTCTTCTTCTTCTTCTTCTTCTTCTTCTTCTTCTTCTTCTTAATAATAATAATAATAATAATAATAATAATAATAATAATAATAATAATAATAATAATAATAATAATAATAATAATAATAATAATAATAATAATAATAATAATAATAATAATAATAATAATAATAAAATAATAATAATAATATCACCAACACCACCACCTTACTCTGTCTACAAAATGCTACGTATAACGTGTTATTCAGGTAGAGTGTCTAGACTGAAACAAACTGTGGAAAAGCGAAGGATGCAGTATTTTGAGAGAAATTTCTTTTCGAGGCACAAGCGGCGCCAAGGCTCCCACCGCTCATGTAGAGAAGAGCGTTTTAACTCAGCTAACCTTGTCGGAAAACCGCGTCGAATGGCAGTTTATTGTTCTTCTTCTTCCCTGCATGACCAAATTACATTCCCGATTTCAGCTCCTCTGACGTCGTCAGCCATTTGTTTGGGCTGACTGTTGCCTCCTTTATACTTAGTGAACCAGCAGTGAGTAGCGAGGTTTAGCCAATTTTAACGGTGCGCGTACATTCGCGAGCAAACGGGATGACATAGCACACCACAGCGATATTAGACGGTCACAAGCCGAGCTCTTAAGGTGCTTCAAAGCTAAAACAAAAGAAAGCTAATTCTATCGGGCCTTCATTGTGAAGCAGAACTAAAGGTCACTCTTGTTACGGATAACAAGGTTTAGTCATAAACAAAAATAATACAAGTTTGTTACTACGTTTTCTGTCCAAATTTCCTGGTTGGTGCCCCGCCGTGGTGGTCTAGTGGCTAAGGCACTCGGCTGCTGACCCGCAGGTCACGGGATTAAATCCCAGCTGTGAAGGCTGCATTTCCGATGGAGGCGAAAATGTTGTAGGCCCGCGTGCTCAGATTTGCGTGCGCGGTAAAGAACCCCAGGTGGTCGAAATTTCCGGAGCCCTCCACTACAGCATCTCTCATATTCACATGGTAGTTTTGGGACGCTAAATTTCACATATCAATCAATCAATCAATCAATCAATCAATCAATCAATCAATCAATCAATCAATCAATCAATCAATCAATCAATCAATCAATCAATCAATCAATCAATCAACTTCGAGGTTGGTATATACCTCAAAGAACTCACGACAACGTAAACACCGCAAAAAAAAAAAATTGGTGACCAATGTGAGTGCCTCAGCAGTCTGGTACGCGCGCTTGAAACTTCATAACCTTATTCACACGGTATTGAATTTTTACTTTCTGAATATTCAAAGCGCCCTTTTAGGAATGTTCCTCCACTCGCAAGACAAGATGGGCGGTGGAACTGGATTTCGGATGGGTGAAGAAAATCTCGACATCTGGTGTGCCGCTCTAAGTATTATTGGGCTGTCATACCAAACTTTCATTTCCGTGAAACACAAGTTTGCTCGCTGAACGCGCATGCGCTCTGTACGAATTGTGAATTGTTGTATTTACTCCTAATTTCAACAATGAATCATAGTATTTGCGAATTCGTTGTCGATCATCTTTTTCAGTGACCCGTGTGATGAAAAGACGTCGCAGAGAGTGGTACACTTGTAAAGCGTGCTTTGCCTCTAAGTCACTCGTACTGCGGAAAAGCAAACACATGTTTCGGAGGGAGGAAAGCGCATGACAGTCGTTCGAGCGGAAAGGATAATTTATGCCTTATACATTGCAAATTTTGTAATCGCTGAGATAAAATTGCATGAAGGCAATAAATTCTGTTAATGAGAACAGCGCGCAGTCAACGCAAATCTGACTTTACGAAACCGCTTGCGAATACTACACATCAGTTACCCATGGTTACCAACAATACTATAGTGTACTGGCCAGTATTTCACCTCTGTTAATCACGGTCGGTTATCAACAATACCATGATAACCAAGATTTACTTCAAAATTAGGTAGGATGTAGCCAAATTAAGCAGCACTAATGAACATTTAGCGGGGATTTTCAACTGCAAATCAGGATTAGCCATCACGCCTACAACACTAGCTGATTTCAGCCAAGGACAATTTGTGGGGGTGATATGCCAATAAACGTGACAGGTGAATTCAGGTCAAAGGTTTATCATATATTAGTGTTATGGGCGCGAAATACGTACAACGTTGCAGATGGTTGCTGTACACTTCCAAAAAAGGTATAAATTTTAATGATTACGAATAACAGTATGAAGAGGACGCATTCCAAGGCTCCTTCGAATGACTTCCCGAAATTGAGTCAGAGAGTAGCTTTTAGGCGAGTTGCACAATTGTGTCCAGTGCAGATTTCCCTTACCAAGACCGAAACCGGAAGAGCAGACCAGAGGTAAGTTGAGGGGAGTCCGAAAAAATGCAGCAACGTTATAACTGGAATTGGTCAGCGAGGGGTGTTCAAGGCAAAAAACTAGCAGTTATTCCGTGTACGTATACAACCGATTAGCGAAGCTCATAAGAATGGGACGCCAGCAACTAAGCACCTGATCTCACTGCTGGCTTCCGGGAAGGCGGTAGGATGGGGAGCGGGTAGAGAGAGCGTCTGCTCTCCCCACTCGCTGCATCGCGCGTGGTGCAGCTTGTGCCATCTGCCGCCGCGCCTGCGCCCTCACTGCGAGTGTTTTTCGGTGGACTTGTTCTGCGCAGGGAACTTCGACGGCGACATCGGAGTTCGGGTTTAAGGAGCTCCGCTCCTAACAAGTGGATGCCGAAATATTTATTTTTATTTATAATACCCTCAGGGCAAAATGACATTCAAGAGAGGAGTTGATAAAGAGATGAAATTTAAAAAGAAGTGCAGTGAATTCAGTTAACACAGCATTTTTCCAGGTTATACAAAAATTGTAGTTAGTTCAGGAAAAAAAAATCAAGTAAACAAACAGGAGCAATGAGTAGAGAATTTTCCTGCTTATACAATGTTAGCTGATGTATCGTGAAAACGTTTGCAGTCAGCGATGGTTGCGACACTTAAGGGAAGGTAATTCCAATCGTGAGATGTACGGGGAATTAATGACTGAAAGAACGACTCAGTGTGATATGATGCAATTTCTACTTTATTATGATTATCAGTACGGTTGGAAATGCACACAAGCTGGAGTATGAGGTCATTGTTTCGTGTTGGATGGCAGAAAATTTAAGAAAATATTGAAAGACGGGCGAGTTTTCATCAGCGAGCCAATGAACTAAGTGACAAGGTATTTTACATTGAGATTATACCGGCAGTGTGGTTGTAGTTAAAGAGGTTGAATCTAGGAGAGTTGTTCTGTACTAGTTCAAAAGAGACGGTAAAGTTAGCATGACTGGGATACCATATGTCAAATGCATACTGAAGCTTAGAGCGCATGAGAGACTTAGAGTATTCGTTTTTAGAAAGAGGGTGCTTTGGAAAAGTGACGTTGTATGTAGCCGCGAATGCAATTAGCACTATAATTATGTATTCTACATTACCGAAAATGGCATAGCAAACATTTTGTATTGCCCGTAAGTCACGTTGTGAATCTGGAACCGACGTTGAGGAGTAGAAGGTGCATCGTAAGAGAAACATTGTTTCTTGGCCATCCAGAATTCAATGATTGCGTTCATACTATAATTTAATTAGTAAGACAAAAACGCAGCTAGCGTGTACAAGCGTTAAATGACAATATCATCACTGCGTAATGTGTCAATTCTGGCTTAAGATACGTAGAAGTACAATTTAAGCGTAACAGCTTTCTTATATTCCTTCTCGTCCAACCTCGCCCTTTAAAGAGCGTTACATCGATTCTTATAAGGTATCTCTGAAATACATAACAATTAAAGGGGCCCTGCAACAATTTTTTAGCATGGTCTGAAAACGTCGCCGATCGGTAGTGGAGGCTTCCGAGAACACGCGAACCAAATACTGTAGCGCATCACGCGGCCTAGAATTCACAATAAATTATCAAATCAGTTAAAAATTGCCGTGTTCTTTCGACAAAGGACGAAAAACGCTCGAAAATTACTCGTAGGAAACCATATATCAGCAATTGGCTGCTTTGAACATGGTGCGCTTGGTCGTTACAGAGATCGCCGCGCGAGGCGGTGACTTGTCCTTGCGTGCGCGTGCGATCACACTGAAAAAACCTTGTATTCCAAGAAAAATAAATAAAAAAGCTGCTCAAGGTCACCAGCCGTGCGTCACCTGATTTCTTTGCCACTGTCATACCTCCCTGCTTAGCTTCCAGCGCTTTCGTCGGGACGAAAGAAGACAAAATGCATTTGCAGCAGGCGACAAATCTTTGTAACTCCAATCGCACTCTACGGATTCCTAAAATTCTTGTGGCGTTGAATTCGTGAGGCAATAAGTTTTTCCAGTGAATTCATTCCATGGTTGCTTGAAAAAGTTTTTCAGGGCCTCTTTAAGATATACTGCGATACAATTATTGAGTTGTCTTAAATGCATGTGGCAAGTGCTCTCAGATTTAATTAATATGACATGATTACAGACGTCATGTGAACTACCCTATACATTGTCGTCATCGTCGTTGCCATCGTACTTTTATTATGTTATTAGCAGCACCAAGACTTCTGCCATTGAACTCCATCCTATCCTGTCGCGTAACAAATCAGCTCCCAACCGGGAGTCACATGACAATGCGGATTCTATGGCTCTGTGAAGAAGTAACAAGCGAGTCTCACCAGCGCGTATCGTGGATTGGTCTGGTAGAGCGTTCCGACCCTGGTCCAGTTGAAGTGCTTGAGCAGAGCGACCCGGGCCTGGTTGAACACGGACTCGGACGGCACCACCCGGAAGAAGTTCGGGTAGTTCTCTAGGGTGTACATCGGGTGCGTATCGGCGTACGTCAGCTGTCGAACGAGAAGAAGAAACAAGAAAGTCGCTTTAAATATATCGCATCCACATCTAAAGGGGCCCTACGACAACGTTTGGACATGGTCAGAAAATGCTGCCGATCGGCAGTCGAGGATTCTGTGAACTTGGAGCCATAAATTACAGCACATCACGTGGCGTAGAATTTAAAATTAAGTTTCAGATAGTTAGAAATCATTGGCTTATCTTTCTGCAATTGATGTCTTATAAACAAAATCAACTGCATCACATTGCCAAAAGCACATGAACTCAACCATCGGCTGATTTGAGCATCGGGAGTGACGTGGTTACACAAGTGTTGCAGGACCTCTTTAAAAAAGTTTAGTTCGAGAATAGCATCAATTGCGAAATAATTGCAAAAAGCCGTCTTCAAGAAAGCATTCTCGCGTCCGCTCTATTTGTGTAATCAAAACAGCCGTCTGGAAGGTTGTGCTTTTGTTGACGGCTGGCATCACAAGTAGCGTTGAAGCCAGAAACACGACATGGGCATCATGCATTGAGGGATCAGCTACAATCGCCATTTCCTGCACACATATCCACAATTCCTATAATACGTCATCAGTACAGTTTCGCATGAGCTCTGACGATAACATTGCTGTGCTATTTTTAAATGCGAAAGTCTTTCTCTGGATACTGCAACACATAAAACTTTGTCTGTCTGTATTTCTGTTTATCTGTCTGTCAAACGACTCAGTCACCCGGCGAGAGTCTAAGGTTTGCTCATCGCCAAGTCATCTTGACCTGGTATGTTTACATGTTCACACTAGTGAACATGGTCAATAAAAAAGCAAATGCTACCCATAGCCGAGGCCCAGCTTCAATACGTAAGTATTGGGTAATGTGTTTCTTGATTTAGAAAATACATTGTTACGTAATTCTAGAGACAGAAGTATTTATTACGCGGCACTGACCATGGGACGCTACGAACAAAAGATCGGGTACTTCTACATTACGCTAAAACGACACAGTGCTGCCACCTACCAGTGGCTCTGCATTCTACAAACTTTTGTTTCCTGACATTACTGCAAAATGACATCCTCTTTTACGCAGCTCAAGACAGAACACTATCATTTTTCGATTACCTTCGCAGCAAAGCTTGCAGATACTCGGCCAATTTTCATCTAGTATTCTTCGTTAGTAAAAATAAGAATAATAGGACCAGTTTGCCATTGAGACTCCTGTCGGCGATAACGGAAATAAAATGTACTGTAGACTTTGAAAAGCGTGGCAGAAAAAAAAAATCTTTCTGTGTTGCTTTCGTAATCCAAAGTGTCAAGTATCTAGTTCTCTTCTTACAAGTCCCAACTCTCAGTTGGTGAAAAGTTTCCGGACAGTATCTCATTAAAAGTTTCGGGGACGCTGTTTTTTTTTAACGCACGCTGTGCTAGACTAGCACAGGTGTCTCAATGAAATATCAAAGACCCCCGGGCACGAAACTGCATACACACATGAACAACGCGCCCACGCATTCATAAATAACGCTAACGCCCAATCATAATTCATAATTTAGCTCACAGTTAGCACGCGAACATTTTCCGAAATGCATGCAGCTACGACTGCAATATTCACGCGCGAAGAAAGCCAGATGCACCACCAGCAAAAAAATAAAAAAAATAAAAGGGAATATACAAGAGGGGGTGCAATCTGTTTTCATTAAAACACGGCGGTGAATAACGAGGCTTTAAAACACGATGTTATTTTTGTTTGCGGTAAATATGAATAACTCACGCTATCATCCAAGTAAGGATCCTACTGCATGAACAGCATCGCCTAAAATTGCGGCATTAGCGCGAATTTTGTGAAAATGCTCAACGGTAGAATGGTTTTTCTGAGGCAAATGTATGAAATTTTTTTTCGAGCAGAATATATTCATCACAGGCGAAAATTATTATTTACGTGATAGGGTGCCATGATTGGAAACCTAATCGAAGCGCTCATTTTCTCAGGAGCAAGAGCTTATCGTACTGTGCAAATGGTTCAACGTGTGCGAATTTGCGAGAAACTTGTTCCTGTCGGGTTATCCTTGAACACGCAAATTAATACACTCCGTGCCATCCTGTAAACAGATTGCTGTGAAGCTGCTTTTACAAGGACAACATTCCTTCGCATGCTTGCGGCGTTGTCAAAGGCGTTCTTAGTGAAGTAAGAAGTTATGATTTTGAAAGATAAGTTTGCCTTATCTTTTGATAAGGGCTACGGACTAGTCAAGCCGCCTTTCGGCAGATTTTTTTAATTGTCCTCCATACGTTAGATTGTAAAAGGTTGAAATAAATCTGAATTTGAATTTGAACTTCAATGTGAATTTGACAGGGAGGACGAAGTAAGGCGAAAGTCACATAACATCGTCTTTCGACAAAGCCCTCGCAAACGTTTTGATGTGATTTAATAGCTGACAGTGACAATCAACGCTGGCGCTGATACTGAACGGGAAAACAGTACGCGGACGAGGTTAAAGGAGCGCCATGTGTTCAGAAGCGAAGTGGCGGAGCAGTGATTCGTCGGTTCGTTACGTAATTGGAAAAATATAAAACTCGCGATGAAACCTTAGATAGAGGAATTCGCTTGAGAGCCGTTTCAAATTTTATCTTTCATGAACACTCCTAAGAGGGTATGATACAAATTAGAGCATCAAATTCTTACGTCTTTATGTGCTGCGTACTTCACAGTTTTCATTTCAATAGGACGAGGTCCTTGATTTTTTTTCCCCCGAAGTTTGTTTCAGTACTCTCGCTGAAACTTCAACTTTAACGATGGCGGACAACATGATGGCTCAGCCTGATAATAGACAATTGTCAACTTGCATAGTCAAGAACAAAATTTCAGTCATAGAAGAGATCAAGTTAGCATGCTGAGAGCTGGCTTTACGGAGCACGGTCACTATGGCGTGTGTTAGGGCGGGACAGAATGAGAAGTACAGACTACGAACTTTCTCTTCTTCAAAGGCAACCGCAGTAGCAGCAGTCCAATTTACTCGCTGGTAACTGTAATAACTCACTTACTTATTGAATCAACTTAGTGATTCAACGAAGGAATAGTACACTGTAGTCCACAAAGTCAAGCACAGTACGATAACTTGGCATGACTGTTTGTATATTTGGTAACTCCATCGCTTGCAATATCAGAACACAATTAACACACCTCTTTGATTGCGATGTTGTAGAAGCTCGAGGTAAAATGAATGATTACAAAAAGTTGTCAGCACGAACGGGCGTGCGCCACGGAAATCGCACTAATCCTGTTATTCTCTGCTGGAGCACTAAAAATGAAGAGGGCAACAGACGGGCTGCAAGAACCAACGAACATTTCTATACAGACGGAACTAGTAATTAGAAAAGGTTTAATGAATCACCGGAATTAACTCAGTGATAAGCACCCTCAATGTGCAGGCGAGTGGCGTAACCATTGCGCTTCACAGTTATGCTATGAGAACATAACATAGCCTTCTGTAGTATAATAAAACAAATGGGTGGAAAAGGGAAGTGGGGAAAAGGAGGTGAGGTGAAGGCAAAGAAAGAAAAGAAAGAGAAAGAAAGGAGAGAAATACGGTGAATTGAAGAAATAAACAATAAGCATAAAAAAAACAAAGATAAAAATTGACAGAAAGGAAGAAAGAAAGGAATAAAGGAAAGGAGATAGGAAGAAAGCAACTGGCGTTAGTCAGAAGACTTGAGGACCATATTACCTCAAGTCTTCCAAGCTGAGTCTTCTGACTTCCGGCTCTTCATCGAGTCACGCAGCTTTGCGCAACTCATTCCAAACTTCACGAATTTGTTTCGCTTTTTCAGAACTACGGCTCTGTGGAAAGCCCCTGACGATTTGCATAGTGCCGCTGGCACATTCGCGCCATCTCCTTCATTGCTCAGTTTCTTCTTTGTTTCACCGTTCTTTCTCTCATCTTTCTACTCCTCCCTTCGCTTTGCCGAGCGTAGAATAGTCTACAGGACATTTTTAGGTGATTCTGCCTCTTTAATAAAGACGAAAGTCTTTCTTGGGATACTTGAGCGCAAAAATTTTAGCCTGTCTGTCTGTCTGTCTGTCTGTTCGTCTGTCTGTCTGTCTGTCTGTCTGTCTGTCTGTCTGTCTGTCTGTCTGTCTGTCTGTCTGTCTGTCTGTCTGTCTGTCTGTCTGTCTGTCTGTTTTACACACAAAATGATTTAGCACACCGACGAAAGTTAAAGCACCTGCTGAACGATCAGCCATCTTGAACTGGTGGTTGCGTTCATACTTGGGAACATTGTCGACCAAAAAGCAAATGTTACGTATATCTAAGTTGACACCTCAATGTGTAACCATCAGGTGGTATGTTTCTTTACTAGAAGTCACATAGATGTTTAATTCCAAAGACCTTAGTGTTTATTAGGCAGCGCTGAAATTGCGACGCTGTGCATGAGTGAAGGCTGGCAGGAGACTATCGTCTTTCAACGACATTTGTTTTATTTCCATCCATTTTCTGCGGCCCTAATAGTAGAAAGGATAACGGTCGAGTATTGGTTTATGTGGAACGAGCGTTTTCCCGTCCGCACGCGGAAGAGGTGCTTCAGTTCTTCCGCCTGACATTGTTATCGTCGAGCCAGACCAAGACGAGATGCAAGTCTGCTTCACGAGACCGAGCCGCAGCTTTAGCAACAGACAGTGTATACAACACGAACATGCTCGCATTTAGATAACGATCGCAAGATCGGGTGATGTATTCGATGTGCTCCCATTGGTTTCGACGCCTCGTTACAGAAATTAGCGGATAGCTTTTTGCGAGGCAACGAACCTCTTTCATTCACTCGCTCGCACCCAGACGCATCGCTTTCGTAATTGGACGAGAGGCTCTGGGCCGTCCGGTGCGTCCCACAAAAAGAAAAGGGGGATGAGCGAAGCCAAGATGGTAACGCGGTATCCGCCGATCTTTGCCGTCCGTTGGAGTGCGAAAGAAGGACGCAGTCACTCTCATCGATGCTGTCGTTTTTTTTTAGACTGAGCCCACGAACGAGACCCCCGCAGCTTGGCCAAGATTAATGGCTCCTCAGCGACGATCAGCCATAATCCGTGTCTCGTGCATTCAGTCTGGTCGAAGGAGTTCCGGTCGCGAAGATCTTTTCAGGGACGAACGAAAACCCGTCTCTTGAGCGAGGGAAGAGACAGGGAAAGGGAACAAGAGAGAGAGAGAGAGACAGACAGACTCGATGGCGGCAGCCAGCGCCGCCGCAGCGAAGCAACGACTCTTCGAACCACGTCTCCGTCGCATCAGTCAAGGAACGTCGTTTGCGACGATGGCGACGACGCTAAGTTTGGCCGTTGGCCACCATGGCGGTGCCGAAGATGGCGCCGTAAGCAGGAAAGCGCTAAAAGGCACGGAGCTTTCAAATGGGCCGGTCTATATCTTCAGGCCTCCTCCCCCCGAACATCCTTTCACTACCTTCCTTTCCTTTTCTCCCAATTCTCGCCTTCTCCAAAGAGTGGACCTTATCAAGATGAATGGATCGAGCGTGCTTGCGCGCTTGCCGCAGTCGGCCCTTGGTACGGGCGTGGATATCGACGTGTGTACACGACGTAGCTTACTTGCTCGAGAACGCAACATGCAGAAAACGTTGTGTATGATTTCTTTCGCGCGCGAATTGGGAGTAATGGCGTACCGGAACGTAGGAGACTGCGCCGAGATTAATGCGTCGCCGTGTGATAGATGAAACGTCGTGCGTTATCTGGACGTCTCGCTAACCATACAGTACCCGTACAGCAGCGTTGATAGTACTCCCCACCAGATTTCGGAAGATCTCTTCGCGAGATATGAACAAGAAGAGCTACGAGACTTTCTCCCGCTGCCCGAGTTCTAGTGGTGCTTATAGGACTAACCTTCAATATTAATAACACAAAATTCAGCCCGTTTTTATTTCCCATATCATGTTAGGAAGTTCACACGAATTTGTGAACAGTCCCCCCGAAGATTCTGTTCTGTTCTTTTGGAACTGTTTAGCTGTGGAGAGGTTGAGGTCCATATTGCCTCGGCTACTCCATATCGATAAGTTCTGCAGCGAAAAACAAAAACAAAAAGAGAATATTACTGACGGAAGCTTTTTGCGTAACACACGGGTATCTAAGATGCAAACTTACGAAAAGAAAGAACTTATTTGCAACAGCCAGCAAAGTTCTTTGTCTGTATGCAAGAGACTCCTCAGAGTCCTGCATTTTATATGGTTCATAGGACTTGGTGGGTCGTACACTCCAAAGAAAATGCATTGATTGATTGATTGGTCAATTGAGTGATTGATATGTGGGGTTTAACGTCCCGAAACCACCATGTGATTATGAGAGACGCCGTAGTGGAGGGCTCCAGAAATTTCGACCGCCTGGGGTTTTGTAACGTGCACCCAAAGCTGAGCACATGGGCCTACAACTTTTACGCCTCCATCGGAAATGCCGCCGCCGCCACCGGGATTCGATCCCGCGACCTGCGGGTCAGCTGCCGAGTACCTTAGCCACTACATCACCGCGGCGGGGCAATAAAATGCAGGTGACAACGTAAGCGTGCATCAAATTGTCGGAGGCAGAAGTTATCAGGGGCGAAGCTCCTTATGGTCGAGACTTGTCTGTGTGCGTTAGCGTTGTACGCTGTAGCCACCGCTGATGATGAAGATGCTGCTGATGACGATGAAGAACAAGCGCGGTCCACACCACACATTTTCTTTCTACCATCACAGCAGCACATTCAAGGTACACACTATACGTCATGACGATGAGGATGCTGCTGATGACGATGAAGATGATGATCATCATCATGGACAACGACTGGCTTGTGCAGCACACGACGTGTTGATATGCTCTACGATGAATTTCGTATGAATGAAAACAGCGAAGAACATTGTAATATAACTGCAAAGGTCAATGTTACGGGAGATTTACGATAATACTGAACAATCCCACGGCTGCGCCCATTCATCCTCATTCACTTCCTGGATATGCCGTGATTTCTTGTTGCAATGCTGCAAGTTGCTGACGTATTCCTCTAAGAAAAGGTTTATGATATGAGCCTTACTTATAAATATTTTTAGTTTTATAAGTGATACTATGTGCGATAACACCTTAATTTTGAAAGACGTCGTAGGAGACGGTTTGAATGTATATATTTGAGGTCTAGCGAGAACTTTTTGTTGTTGGCGTTGGGGGGTGGGGGGTGGAGGGGAGGTCTTTTAACTTGCAATCTGGGTATATTCATACCTACCTTGTATGTGTGCACGTATATATGAAAATGCGAAAGGGAAAAATTTCGGTGAGGGGGGTTGAACCCCCAAACCCCTTGTCCTCCTGACTATGCCAGTTGTGTATACTCTAAGAGCGCATAGAGTGATTTCAGAGTGCATTCATAGAGTAGAGATCGACGAACAGTGGCCAATTACAGCCACCAGCCCCCTTACTTTATTCAAGCAGCGCGTGCTGATATCTGTCGTGCTATACTGCCCGACGCCTCTCACGCGTAATCACTACCGTAATCGCACGGATGACAAAAGATCTTTCAGCGGACTTCACTTTTGGAGAATACCATCAACTGAGCTTGCTATTTCATCAAAGCGCGCTGTGACAATGTGAAAGGAGTTTCTTGTGAAGATCTGTAATCTATTTTCATAATGCTCCTCACCAGAGTATGGCTAACGTATGGATTCCGGTCTAACGCTTTCTCGATAACGTATTCTTAGTTCTTTCTCGGTAATCCGACAGACGTTCGGTGAATGGCGGAGCGCGATAATACAACAGGGCGGATTATATTAACCGCGGAGTCATTGAAGCTCGGGGCTGGGCCACGCAGAATGAGCAGAAAAGTGCCATCACAATCGGCATCTAGGTTGAAGTTTATTGCTTGAACGGAGTGCTCTCTTTGTCCCGTTTTTCATGTTTTTAGAACCTTGCTAATTAATGTTTAGAAGCGTTCGCTGTTGCTAATTTTTACTGGTTACTTCGTTAGTTAAATACGGCTAATTACAGCTATGTCAAGTATGGTTACACTAATTAGAACATTGTTAATTAAGACCGAGTTAAGAATATACACCGTTATCATTCCCCTCACGTAGGCACAACGACAGTTCACCGAAAATATAGTTCCACGCTCCACACAGCCAAGCCTTGCAATGCCTAGCCAAATCGAGCAACGACTAAATCGAGGTTCTAGAGGCCGACAGAAGCTAAGTCGGCCCCTGATCTTTGCTTCTAGTTCAGCCTTCCACCTGTAGTGTAAACTTGCCACAATTTTTAAAGATTTTACCGTCTCAAAAGTTGCCACCATGTACTTTTTCCATCTGGAAAGATAATCAGCCTCTGTGCCCGCCTACGTATGGGACTGTCAAATATCTGAACCAGAGTTTCTTATATTGATATTGCGAATTATAATGACATTCTAAATTTTCTCAATTACCCTGAAGATGGTTTTGCTTTAATACATATATGTTGGCATCATGGGTGCGTACCATTATTTTTTCTTGTCAGGGTTATAGTGAACAGTAACATAGTCGGAGGAAATGAACTTACCTTACAGGCACAATACGTGCCAAGAATATGAAGCAGCCCTAGCGAACTCTTATAGAACTAAGGTACTTAAGAAACTATTTCTTTTTAGTGCATGTCGTACTCTCAAAAGAGAAGCTCAGCTTCCTACAAACCTTGGCGAACAGGCCCTTGAATAGACTTCGTTTTTCATGTGAGAGGATGAAAATTATTCCCTCTGCTTTCATGTTGCTGAATCGATTGAAAGTTGTTCGTTGAGCATGCCAGGCGTGTCGCTTGTCGTCTCATTTTTTTTTCACGTTCCATCGAAAACTGGTTTCGATGTCGTTAGCATAATAAATTATTTCGTCGCGAGTTATTTTCACTACTTTCTGTTCGATCGTTTGACCCAGAACTGTCAATAGAAGGTGACTCCCAGCTCTTTTGTGGATGAATAACCTCATGCCGTCAGACGTCTTTTTTGTATTTAACTACCTAATGACACACTATGATACCACATTAACAACTATCACTGGAGACGCCGAAGCCATTTTCTTTTCGCTAATTAGTTGCTGTTTCGAAAGTGATGCACTGTGTAGACGTGGAGATCAATGCTAACGTCAGCAGCGGTCTGGTTGGCAAAATGTCTTGCGTTTTTAAAGTTGTTGAAAGCTACAAACGATAGCCTGATGAAACAAGGAAGACATAGACGACGACAAGTTTTGTATTTTAACTGTAGTATAGTAATTATGAACGAAAATAAAATGAGTTGAAGCAGTGCAAATATTATCTTTCACGTCCGTGGGATAAGAACCCACAACCTGAGGATTACGCATACGTTGCGCTGCTTTTGATCGGGATGCTCTTTTCTGTCCACTTCATTTGGTATTTCTGTACATGTAGTCCTTGGTAGGTGTTGGCCAGAACCTAGGAATCAGGTGTGCAGAAACACACGATGATCTGGACTGGAAAAGAGGCTCCCGTCGGACATCAAGCTGCAGCGTGTCGCATGCGTAATCATCAGGTTGTGGGTTCGAATCACACCGGCAGCGGAACGTGGGACTTTACCTTCGCCTTAACATATTTCAATTTGCCGCATAACTATTGCACTACAATTAAAAAAAAAAACCTGGCACATCCCACGTACCTTGGGAATCGACGTTATGCGAAGCATGCGGAAGGAAGGTGACCATTTCGTAATTTTTCTATTGAGCGACAGGTCACGAAATGACGCTAAGTGTATGTATAAATGTTGCACACACATACATATGTTAAACATTTGCAGATGTTTATATAACCGATACTTTGCACTTGCACAACCATACCAACTAGAACATGAGCATTAGCAATACTAGAAGCGATAAGCTGATATGAAGCACTGGTGCTTGCAAGTATGGTATCCCTGGGCACTGCTACATAAATCAACTTCAGCACATGGTACCTAAGTACCATTGACGTGAACCCGACTTGACGGCTGTATTATAGGAATACATATGTAATGTTTATAAAATCGGATAGCCAGCACTCCAACCACATTTCACGTTTCACGAACATAGGGTCTACTTGAAAAGTAGTTCGGAAGTCTGGCGAGGCTGTGGGGTAGAATGCTTGATTGCTGCGAAAAATCCTTGGGTTCGATTCCTGCTGTGACCCTGACAGTCATTCTTTGCATTTGTCGAGTAAACGCTGCCGATGTCGGGTTTTCTTTAACGCTCACGCGTTAAAGTTGTCCATGTGCGTTCTCATCGTTCCTCGTGTCAGTCACCTGTGGCACATGGCACATATCCGCACACCACTGGCACATAACTTCCCGTGGGTATGTGCCACTATTTGACGGGAAGTGCTTGACGGCGTACGTGATGGGGTTTCGACATTTTTCATGTGTAGACAGCGCGTCATATTCGTCATATCATCTTATGCTCCTACACTGATGATGAATGGATGGATGGATGGATGGATGGATGGATGGATGGATGGATGGATGGATGGATAGATGGATAGATGGATAGATGGATGGATGGATGGATGGATGGATGGATGGATGGATGGATGGATGGATGGACGGATGAATGGACGGACGGACGGACGGATGAATGGACAGACGGATTTCACCAAAGTGCAACTGGAAAGGCTTCTTTAGGCAAATGCGCGCTGTTCGAGACAAGGGAACAGGCAAAGAAAGTTACGTCTTTAATGACGGGCCAACGTGTACAAACGCCAAGGTATAGGCACGCCACGCGGTAATAGCGTGGTCCATGTCCGAGGTGGGCATCCCGCAAGAACGCAGCGCAGAACGCTCATACGTTACGCGCCGACTGTGCCCTTCTCGTTTCGATCTCAATTACGCTGTCACGACTCGCCTCCGCCGATAATACGCAGAAATGTGAAATGACGTGCAAAGCCTTGCGCTTTCCATGGAAGCGTCCGCTGCGGAGAATAGTGCGGGAACAGAGTGCTTCCCGCGGGGGACGTGTTTATTTCATCGAGACGATGCTGCGCTGACGGGAGGAGGTGGTTGTGGGGGGGAGAACGTGATGGTGAAAAACAGCTATCTCGCGCGTGCCCGGCGCGCGCGAAAGAGGAGAAATTTATCGGAGGCTGTTTTTCCGAGGCACTTCATCAAAACGGCCGGCGGCCGCCTATATTACGGCTCCGCCGCAGGCGCGTCTGCTTGTTTTCCTATATACACACACGCGCGCCACCACCACCGCATGCTCCAGGGTGCTCCTCCTGCGGGTCTCTTGTATCTTTAATGAGACTCCGGGATGCGCCGTCGTCGTTCGGGGGAACCATCAGCGCTGGCTCTGCGCGCATCGAGAGAGCCTTAATTACATCGCCCGGCTATCATCTTCTCCGCTGCTGGCGGCGTCGTCGACTGCGGGAGAAGGGCAACACTGGGCGGAGAGGAAGAGTGAGTGAGGGAGGAGAGAGATAGTGGAAGAGTCTAATGACTGCCCCACCCCCTTTCCCTCTGTTTTTTTTGTGCGGAGAGCAGCAAGAATTAAGGAAAGCGAGCACCGCTATACGAATACCGTGCAGAACGCCGCCGTATACGAAGTAGCGTAATTCGCAGAAAACGGGGAGCCCAGGAAACGGATGGCGCGCGATCCCCACAGCACGCAAACGTCGCCTGGTCGTGTACTTCTTCATGGTCGTCGTCGTATTCGGGGTAACTGCACGCGGCGCAAGCGGAGCGATTATTGTGCTCCTGTGGAAGGAAAATGGCGCGAAGAGAAGGAACAGTTGCGTAGGCGAAAATGCTCCAGTCATCCGGGAGTGAGAGAGCGAGGTGTCGTGCTCGCAACCTGTGCGCCGTGCCAAGAAATTGAACAACGACGGCGCACTTCACTCAATGAACCTCCGTAGCCCGTATTTGTCGTGCCACTTCGTTCACGAGCAATGCGAGGGAATAATTGGGCGACACCACGACTGGGAGACACGCCTGTCCCAATTATTTGCACGTTCTATGCAGCGGAGTTTGGGGAATGTGAATGGCATCATCATCGTAATCGTCATCATCATCATCATCATCATTATTATCGTTATCATCATCGTTATGATCATCAACTTCATCATCATCGTTATGATCGTCATCATCATCATCATCATTATCATCATCATCATCATAATCACCATCATTATCATCACCGTAATGATGATCATCATTATCATCGTTATAGTTATCATTATTATCATCGTTATGATCATCATCATCAGCAGCAGCAGCCTGACTGAGCGCCCACTTAACGTTCAACAAGGCGAATGCAAATGCAACTCCCAAGGCCTCTCAACCAGTGGAGTAACGAGGGGAGGGCACACACGTCACGTACAGCCTCCTCCTTTCCCGAATTTCTTTCACCACGGCATTCAGAGTGAAATAATGACCACTTCAAAATGGTGCCCCCCCCCCCCCCCCCAGAAGAAATTCTGCCTACGGTCCTGCTTTCAACACTCTGTTTCACCTATGTAAGCAAAACGTTAGTGGGACAGCACGGGTGGTTTCCTTGTTTCGACACACCTTGCCGATACGAAGTCTATATTAGATGAGTGAGAGGAAAAATATTTGTGACGTGGCAGGGTATAAAAATAAGCAGCCGCGCGGGTTTTGAGACTCGAAAGGTTGCGCGAGGCTTTTCCACAAAATTGAACCTAACTTTTGTTGGGAGGGAAGGGGGGTGGAGGTAGGACGAAGGAGAGTGGTAAAGGCAGGTCGATGGAAGCAATTTCAATCCCGGCATCTTCGTCTTCTTCTAATGGCACGGTGTGCGGGACAGTTCTTGATCGATAGGCACGCCGCCCCCCCCCCCCCCTTTCGTTCGTTTCGCAAGAACTCCGGGTGGGCCGACACGTTCTGACAGTAACTAACCTTTCCACTCAGTCAACCTTTGGGCCTTCTACATGGCCCGACGAAACAGCCGACGCCTACAATCAAACCGGATTGCTAGAAGCGTGCTAGTAAAGGAGAAAAAACAAACAAACAGACATGGAGAAGCGATGAAAATATCGTGTACGTGCACCCAGAAAGGTGACAAGGGCGGGTGTAGTCTGCAGTGCTTGAGCTTCCGACAGTGTTTTGACAGTATCTAATAGAGCCTCGAACTTAATCTAACTGAGCTTGTGTTTAGTTCCGTGCAGCGAATGGAAGTGAAAACTAGCGCCTGGAACAAGTGAACCATCAACTGGACGACTTAAGAACGACGAAGAAGGGGCCTTTTTTGCTGTGTTTCTCATCTTCTTATTCGTGCGGTCCGTTTGGATTATTACGAATGAGCGGTAGCCAGATCGCCAATGCGCTCTGCTGAACCTAAACTGAATAATCGGAGTGTCCTGCCCATGTCTGTTTTTCTTTCTACGTCCTTGTCAAGGAACGCTTGCTCACTCTATCATAGATCATAGAATGCTGTATTTCTTTTTTTGTTTAATGGAGGAAGAAAAGATGAAATATTACCTTGACGTGTGCAAGTGCACTTAAAGAAGGGGAGGATGATAGTGAATGAAATTTGAAAGTTCAGGAAACATTGGTTACCATTTAAGGAACACATCATTTCATGCAGCTTTTTAGTCAGACCGATCAAATATTCAACGCAATGCGCAGTACCCACATAAAAAATTGAGGGTTATAGATGTTGCAATTTAAGTGGTAAGCCGCCGTCTATTATATTCTAGAGCTTGATAAATTATTTCAGACAGAAATGAGAAGCGGATAGAAGAAGCGAACCTTCTGGCCTCACGAAATGTCTCTCCCTCTCTCGGCAAATTGTCAATTTGGTTAGGCGTACAGAAGTGTGAAAGAAGCGTGCGATAAGGGGCTTTTTAGTAAGACATGGTAATAAATAGTCTAACCACGCTTAGGAAAAAGGGCATATGTAAGAAGTTAGTACTGTATTTGAGTTAAACTACTGAAATAGCAAGTAAATAAATCAGTCGTGTCTGTGGCGTCGTCCTGTCTGTTGCTTTTTCGTTTCGTGCTTGTAGGCGTAGTTTTCCGTTTTTTCACTGCGGTGAAATAGAGAGAGAAAGAGAGAGAGAGAAAGAGAGAGAGAGAAAGAGAGAGAGACCGGTAGAATGAAGGTTACTAAAGAGAGGAGAGAAACCAGGAGTAACCTCTGCATACTATCAGACATACTTACCTAAACCTCCGTATCGTCAACTGCATTTACAATGCCGCAAAAAACAAGTAATGAAGAAAAAGAAGAACATAACGAACACAAGCACTTGTGTTCGTTGTGTACTCATCTGTGGTCCTCGTTTGACCTCCGCGCCATTCTACAGGCCCATTTACCAAAGTATGTGTATACTGGTTGCGTAACTTTCATAGCAGTCCATGCATCCAGTAGTTGGTGGCTCGTTGCCACCGTCGCAATCTACGTATGGAGGGGACAATTAACAGGTTACAAAAAATAAAGTATATGTATATATATATGACGTCACAATCGGTAGCGGTAGCAACGTTGTGCAGTTGCCCTACACGGAGCGAAATTGAAATCTTTCTTGAAATGCTGACGTTTTACGTGCCGTCATAAATACGCGATTTTATTGCGCCTCATGACTCGCTAATTGCGTGCGCCAGAAAAACGAAAGACCAACGAGAAAGATTAGGGAAGCAAAGTTGTTTATTAACAAAATGGTGTACCTGCTATGCCCCGAAAACTTCGTAGATGAAATTGCGAGGTGACTGTTCACGAACGCATAGCGAATAGAAAAGTCATGTTGGCCAGTCATGGAAAACCACTGCGGCGAGACAGTATCCTGGAGAATATCGCTTTGGCAACTTTAGAGTACAGCGATTTGTTGCTTAGCGTACCGCATGCACCGACACAAACAGGCGAGGGCAGTCGTTTTAACGTTTTAACTTAGCGCGACGTAACTATATCTGACGGCCTGTGTGCTATTCCGCACGCAGTATTCTACCGGGCCTATATCTCACAACTTGACTATGTCTACTTAGCGCAGGTAATAACCGCGGAGCCGAACCACGAGA
The DNA here is from genome assembly GCF_013339725.1 of Rhipicephalus microplus. Classification (NCBI taxonomy): domain Eukaryota; kingdom Metazoa; phylum Arthropoda; class Arachnida; order Ixodida; family Ixodidae; genus Rhipicephalus; species Rhipicephalus microplus. The sequence goes on along the minus strand of NC_051175.1, from coordinate 102,044,619 downwards.
TTGAAATAACTAGAAGAATAAGAATGGGATGGAGCACATTTGGCGAGCACTCTCAAATTATAACAGGTAGATTGCCCCCTATCCCTCAAGAGGAAGGTATATAACAGCTGTATCTTGCCGGTACTTAACTACGGAGCAGAAACCTGGAGACTTACAAAGAGGGTTCAGCTTAAATTGAGGACGACGCAGCGAGCAATGGAAAGAAAAATGGTAGGTGTAACCTTTGGAGACAAGAAGAGAGCAGAGTGGATTAGGGAACAAACGGGGGTCAAGGATATCATAGCTGAAATCAAGAAGAAGAAATGGACATGGGCCGGGCGTGTAGCGCGTAGACAGGATAACCGCTGGTCATTAAGGGTAACTAACTGGATTCCCAGAGAAGGCAAGCGGGTTAGGGGGAGACAGAAGGTTAGGTGGGCAGATGAGATTAAGAAGTTTGCGGGTATAAATTGGCAGCAGCAAGCACAGGACCGGGTTAACTAGCGGAACATGGGAGAGGCCTTTGTCCAGTGGACGTAGTCAGGCTGATGACGATGATGATGATGATGATATCTCACTGCCCCCCACCATAATCGTCACTTATAACCAGTCAGAAGCGAGGCATGTAGCAGTCAGAAACTTCAAGAGAAGTTTCGACACCTGCTTCGTGAAGGTGCAATGACCAAGCGGAAACGCAATATCAGTTACTTTGTCACGTGGCCAGCCTAAACGTTGCAGTTCCTCAAATAAACATTGTCGTTCTATCTGAAGCTCACGACACTCAAGTGAATAATGCACTGTGCCACTACACTCTTTGCAAGTCGGGCGCAGGGCCGTAGCGGAGAGTCTCATCTTGTGGAGCCGTGCTGGTGTATACGCGCTGAACCCGTTCGGATGCGATGAAGCAAACAGGCCTCTTTTCTTGATTGCCCTTTCGTCAAACATAGCTAGTGAGACGTCGGCCATAACGAATGCAGAAGCTTGTTGACAGCTTCTCGTAAAAGACGTTGATTGTCTCTGAGAGCCTTCTTCGTTTGTGTACGTTCCAATGCACTCCATGCGGTCGCCAACTTGTATAAAGGGTTTGTGCTGGTAGGAGTTTATATTGTTCAGTAACAGCTATGACCGGTATTAGTCCATCGCTAAACCTTGTTTTGATTCTCAGACTCGCGTTCTGAGCGTTTTGCCATGTAATGTAAATTGAGTGACATAGAAACGATCGTGAGAGCGCTTCTATGTCAAAGCGCCAGTTCGCCCAACAGTCAACTCTTTTGAGTGAAAGTGACATAAAGAGTCGATGACAAAGCTACGCTCTAAGGTTCATAATGTCTACGTTGAAATCTCTGACCAATATAGAGCTGTTGGTGTTTTATTTTCTTCCTGTCACAATTATGATTGATGTTAGTCTATTGCTAAACGTTTTTTTTTGTGTGTGTGTCTCACATATGTTTCGCTTGTAGCCGTGAGAACGGGCGCCCTCGATGTACAAGCCTCGCCCTTAAGGGGCGTCGGCCACTCCTCCCCCAAATATCTTTCCTGCAGCACAATAAGTAAATGTAATTAGGCGTTTCGTGTTGGACAGCCGAGACCCGAAGCTTTGTACAAAAAAAAAAGAAAGAAAACACTCAGGGATGGTTACTTAAACGGGAAGAAACGAGGAATGTGTGAAACTTTCTTGAGCCAAGATGAAACGCTGATAAACGTCGCTTTCTACGTAGGACACCATTCATGAAAGAAAAAAAATGAAAAAGAATGGTTCGCATGAGAACAGAATGTTTCCTCACAAGCTGCAGTCTACTCTGGCTCGCTCGCTTAAACTCTAGGCATTTAGAAATCGCGACTCTCGCTCCAGAAAATGGTTTTAAATTCCGCGCCTGGGCGGCAGGCGGCATGGCCGACATTAGCGTTGGCCACAGAAGTACGGCAGTGGGCTGAGTAATTATAGCGCCGCGAAGCGTCCATAATGGCGCCCCATTAACAACAGGCCTCCCCCACCGGCGTCTCTCTTGCGTCAACCAGCTCGTCCACTTCCTACCTCCTCCCCCTCTTTCTTGCTGTGTCTAGTTGTGCAATATAAGAGCGCTTAGCGATGCGGCGGCTCGCGTTTAAATGTTAGTCATGAACGAAGTTTGTCGCTACGTGCGTTGGACAGCTCGTTACACGATGTCGCCTGCTACCGTTCCGTGTACACTCCGGTCGCCGTACGCAACAGGACAGGTTCACCTTTTGACCTACAGCTACACGCAGCGAACGCGTCGTTTCGGAGGGAAGTTGCGACCAATTTGCATACTTCCACGCAGCGACTGTAATGCGAGGCAGAGGTAACTGCTTACCGCCGCTGCGATAGAAGCGGGGACTGCCTCTGTACAACACGTCATCGCGAAATGAATTTCGAGCGGTCGCCTTCTCTCGCTTCAGTTAACCCCGTCGTGATCGCGTTGCGACGGGACGAGTTTGCCGACGACGCTGGGTATAGCTGCGCTCTTGTGATCATGTTGTGTCGCCGGTGTTAAATTACTCGTTGATCAGGTTACGCGGTACGACGAAGTCCGAATCGAGTAGTTTGAATGTCGCGTGATGTGGTTACCTGCGATAGATTGGGATAACAGGGCGTGCGTTCTATAGCGCGCGTGAATCATTTGTGGAACTGGAGGAGCGTGAGTGCGTTTCGAATTGCAGAACGCGACGCTTAGACGTCGTTTTCGTGGTTAAAATGCGATTACTAGCTGCGTAAATAAGCTCACCATCCGATTGCCCCTCATCGCATAGTAGAAGACGCTGGTTGGGCGTAGGGCTTTACGATGGGCTCTAAAACGTCATCCTGCGATCAAGTTTGCTACATGTGTACATCATGTGCGAGTGGTGACGTCAAACTGCAATGTCGAAATTGAGAAAAAAAGCAACAAACGTTTATCGAAATTGTAGTATTGGGAAATGCGCTCTCCATTTTAGCATTATGAATTCAAAATCTGACGCACATTGCAGTTTCATTATTCATCGAATCAATCAATGGATCGATAAATCAATCAATCAATCAATCAGAGAAAGAGAGCGAGAATGAATTTAGAGAAATGCAGGGGGAGAGAGAGAGAGAGAGAGAGAGAGAGAGAGAGAGAGAGAGAGAGAGAGAGAGAGAGAGAGAGAGAAAACTTTATTTGCGCATAACGCGGAGCATTCCAGACAGGGAAGTTAACAAAATATCGGAGCATCTGTTTTCTACCATGGACTAAGGGAAGGAAGAATTGGGAAGAAGGTCGGGAAAAAAAGTGAAGGACCAATCAAGCAATCAAACTTCATTAGTGATACAATAGGAAAATGCGAAACGGAAAAAGAATTGAAGGATTTTTAAGCTTCGACTTTGAAAGTTGAACGTGATAGTGACATTCTTTACCTCGCGCGAACTTCAAACACTTGGTGCATGAAATCTTTCGGAACTTGCTATGCACTCACTACGCGGACTTAAGGGAATAAGTGCAGCAACGTGTTTGCCTTGTGTAGCGGGTGATTGGCTTTAAACTATGAAGTAATTATGATAATAACATGTTCTCACGCTCGATGCAAATGTACGCTTGTGCCACACATTAGTACTGCAATATTTCATGTTGTATTGTGAAGCTTGTATGCCGAACGCCTGTGTTTGTAAAACATGAAAGTTACTTTCACGGCATTTCCAAGCATACGAAGTTGTTTTCGCTGTATTCACAAGCAGACGCAATACTGTGTTGTAGAACACCCGTTTGCCATGCAAGCGACCCATGTTCAGTACTTACTGGAACCCATACCTATCAATTATTGATTGTATTTTATTGATTGCGCGCACGCGCTTGCACTTCTACTTTTGCTGCCTCATTTTTTCTTCGCACAGCAGTGGACTGGAATGGCCTTCCCCGAGACATTGCAGCCATCACGTGTTCATCAACGTTTGCGCAAAACATAAATGCATATTGTTTCTCAGAAGATCACTTTCTGTAACCTCCATTTGTTAACCCACCCTTTATGTAATACCCCCTCACCGGGGTCTTTAAGGTAACAAAGTGAAGTGAAGTGAAGTGAAGTATTTACATCTTTCCAGATTTTCCGTCATGCACAAGAGGATGATTTTTCACTCACAACCAACGACTCTCACGTCGACGCCGGAAATCGTGGGAAACGAGCTATTTAACAATGTCGCGTTAATATGCAGAAGGTGCGGCCAAGGTCGCAAACCGCAGGTGGATCCTATGCTAATACTCCGAGAAACTGACGTACCGAACCTATAATAAAAAATTACGGCATATTCACGGGGTGAATGATGATGAATGGGCGAAGCTCCGGAGGGATTCATCAGTAAACTGTGAATCTTCCGTGTAATTCGCCCAGTCGATCATCATGTAAAGACGTGAGAAACGCTGTGTGTGTATATACACAAATCAACTTTTATTTGTTCTTAGACGATGGATGGCTTGCGATGTCCCTTGCCTCGCGCGCTCGCACATCGGGATTCTGTCTGCGAGCGCGCGCTGCTGCCGCCTTGCGCTCTCTCCGCTGTGCAGCCTTATCCATCCGGCGACTCTGAGCGCGCGCCAACAGCGAACGGATTTTATTACAACGCTCCCCCTAGCGTACGTCGCCACACTAAATCGAACGATTGCCTTCAACCAATGACACGCGCCATATATGACATCATTCCTATTTTATAAGATCTCGCGTCTTTCATCAACTACAAGTACCGCTTTCTAGTTTATAACATCTTGCATCTTTTCATCATCAGCTACAAGTACCACCATCTAGTAAACACTACAAGAACTAAACGAGAGGTGGCTACATACAGGGGACGGTACCGCCATCTAGTGAACACTGCAAGAACTAAACTAGAGGTGGCTACATACAGGCTACAGGGGACGCACAGCCCACGCCCTAAGGAGCTTCGCCCCTAAAAATGAATTGAAAACGCTTTACGTAATAAAGACGTTTCGGCTTGAAATGCTACTACGAACGGGCTGGCACGTTCGTAACCGGGGTCGTTCGCTTGGTTTTCACGGAGGAAGAGAAAAAAGGATCGTACCTTTGCGCTTGTTGTGCTGTCATAACGATTGCGTGGAAGCCATTGACCTCGCCGTCGCCCCACTCTCTTCAGTTGCGGCATTTTTTTTATGGTTAGCTTTGTCGTGTTACGATAAGGGGGATGGGGGAGATGAAAGAGAGCAGAGAGGGAAGATAGAAACAGCACATTCGGCAGCACATGCACGCCCACTCAGTCATAGTCCAGTCTTGTCTTTCGCGGTGTGTGACATTGCTGTTACAGTCGCTTGTTCAAGTCGGTGTCGCGTAGGAATTTCAACAGAGCTTTCGTCGCCTTCTGTTGCAATGTCTTCTCTCGGGCACTTGACAGAAAAGTGTCCACAGATATTTGGCTGTTGTCGATGCGCGCAAAAGCAGACGCCAGTGACTGTCTCTGGATTTCATACAATGGACAGTCACACAGGATGTGGTGTAGCGTCTCTTCGCAATGACAGGCATCGCAGAGAGCGTTGTCGGCCATTCCTATGACAAAGGAGTAAGATTTTGTAAATGCCGCTCCTAGCCATAAGCGATGAAGTAGGGTGGCTTCTCTTCGGTCGAGTCCAGTGGGCATGTGGAAAGCCATCAAAGAGGACAGGTGGTGTTGACGATTCGTATCGATGCTTGGTGGGCACCATAGTGAAAACATGATTTCACGCGCAAGTCGTCGAAGATTACTGGCAGCATCAGTCCTCGAAAGTGGTATGGCTTCTTCTCGTGTTCCTTCAAGGGCTGCCCGCGCGGCAGTATCGGCATGTTCGTTCCCTATGATGCCGCAATGACTTGGCAGCCATTGAAGCGTCACATGATGCCCTTTCCCGAGTAAAGTGTGGAGAAGGCATCGAATTTCGAAAACAAGCTGTTCGTACGGGCCGCGACGCAGTGCTGAGAGCACAGATTGTAGATAAGGCACACGCTAAAGTATGGAGCTGCTAAACCAAGAAACATGCTTTTTGGATTAGCTAAGTTGTGAACAGTTACTTGTTGAACCGACGTCTTCAGTATTCTCTTACCAGCGGAGGGAGAAGGGGTGGGGTTATTTCACATAAAATCTCAAGGATAGCTTGATCGCTCGTGTAGTTTATTTGGCACGTACTTTGATATTTATTTTCATAATAACCACCGGCTTTATGACTGGGTGCATTCGTAGATGGCTGCAATACCGTAGGGTGGAGTGCAGTTGTTTGACGTCAAGTATTTTCCTGTTGACAGTACATTGCAATTTGTTGTGTTATTGTACACCACGCATTCAATTAGCACAACGCGGATCCACATTGTTCGGTAATTGAGGTCATGCTGGTGCGTTATTCAGAAATAACACGAACAAAAAAAAGCAGCTGAGAGCAACCGCCACAGAATACGATATTCAATATTAATATTGAATATAAGCAGGACAATTTTGAAAAAAAAATGAAAAGAATGTCATATAAACTAGGCCGGGAAAACGTATTGATAGCTTGCACGTGACATCATGTACGTACATCATGGCTTCAACATGGTGGCTTAGATAACGTAAAAGTAGTATGATCGCGCGATGATTAACCTCTTTCACGGTGATAACATTGTCACTAAAACGTTATTGGGTCTCTATGCGTCAACAATAAAAGAACCACCATGCCATGCACTGACGGCACAAACGTAACGTCACAACGTTCGTTTGGCACCACGTTGCTGCTCCAACGGGTCTGTTTCCGTGACGCTAGTGGACGCTGGCTGTACGAAAACCACAGCGCGTATCAGGTTGTGTACTTGCGAAAGTAAAACTTCCTGATTTGAGGTTGCCTCAAAGGACCCGAGCTGATTGTAGCGTCGTATTTGCGTAGCGATCCCTTTACGTCGAAGTGCGTGCACATTCTGTGCTTTGACGGCAAAATAAGGAGTTTCTCTTTCTTTCATTTGGCATTACCAGACTTAGAAAGGGAGGCAAAGTAAGGGTGATGTGGAAGAGAGAAAAGTAAAGACTGATTTGTTGAACGAAAAATCCCTTTCAATAGCGAAACTCTTGTGCCTGTTCGCTTAGCTAACAAAAGCATACACCCGTTCATTCCGTCGCGTCGTTTTCGAGAATTAGGTTTATTAATACAGAATTTCGCTTTTCGCAACGCGATTTGATTTCTTCCGCTTCTGGACGCCTTTTTTCAATCGCCCTCTTCGCTCGTCGTGAACTCGCGAACTTCTGAAGACACTTGAATAGCTCACGGTGGCAGAGGGTCAAGATTTCGTTTTTTCTATGTCTTCTTTGGCCCGCGGGGCCCGGCGTTGCCTCTTGAGACACGTCACGCAAACAGGGGCTTTCGGGCTGACGCGGGCACAATGCCGGGCCCCCTAGGGCGGTTCGCAGCCACCTCCTGGGTTCCGGAACTCCGGAACCTTCCTCCAGCCATCTTTTTCTCGCAATCTCGTTCTCTCTCCCCCCAGCTTATCACGGATCTTTTCTTTTTTGTTCGCTGTGGTGACGTTAAGCCACGCGTTCCGTGTTATAGCGGTTGCAGTTTTTCTATACATCAGGATGGGTTGCCCACTTTGACGCGATCCCCTTGGCAATGGCTGTCGTCGGGCTTTTCGGCTTTGACGTCATTAATCAGCGGGTGTGCACAAACCGGTATTAAACGTCCGCGCGCAGGACCGCCCGTAATACGTCGGCCGGGCTTCTCGATATTGCGTAGCTCGCATCTTAGCGATGTCTCGCCTTTTCTCGTTTTACTTTTACGTTTTTTTTTTGGACGGCGCCCATGGTACACGTGCCTGTCATTCCACAGCACGGGCTTTTCGAAAGGGTTAATCAATGTTTGTGATGCTACAGTTGCCAGTGGATGGTTGGTGCGATGGTTCTACTGACGCAATCAATGTTGCCCCCCCCCCCCCCCCCGAGCCATGGTATGGATTACTATACCGGGGCTGCGGATTACTACCGAGATGCAGAAGTACAGCTGGAGCCATTTTATTAACTTCATGCATAAGATGATTTTTTTCACATGCAAAAAAAAAAAAACAGAATTTCTGGTAAACGATCACTTTAACGCGATCACGTTAATATCTGGTATATAACGGTAGCCTCCAGAACTCATCATTGTGTCCATTCTCCTTATAGGCGATCGTAATACAGGCAGTTTTCAAGCTGAGGTGCCAAAGTCTGAGAAGAGGCTTCTACGCACCTAAAAAGAAACACATTTCGACGTTCTGTAAAGTGCGCGCAGAACTCCTCGGGATGTAATCCGCATACCAGTCTTCGCACCATCTGCGCACCAACTGCGTATCAGTTTTCGTACCACGAATGCCTGCGCGCCATTGAGGAACCAAAGTGGTGAACGCAGTGCCTACATTGTCTTGTTCAGTTGCGTATCTATGTCCTATTAGAATGTCATTTGTCAAAGAACACTTCGTCTGAAAGTAGTGTTGGGAACATTAGGGGCCCATATGTAGGCAAGAACCGAAACATTGTCATCTCCACAAGCCCGCATTACCTTATGTACATCAAATTCACCGAAAATCACCAACGCGATTTAGATAAAACTTGCGTTGGGTGTAGTTGGTACATAGTACAATAAGAAGAGAGCTTCTTTGGCGCGAACACTACAGAAAAATGAAAAAAAAAATAAGGAGGTGGGAGGCAATCAATTTGTTTCTTTTATCGCCTCCTTTTTTTTTCATTTTTCCGTAGGGTTTGCGCCAAAGAAGTTTTGTTCTTATTGTGCGATTTCGATTCTTTTCGAGGCAAACATTTGTCAAGACCAGTTAGAGAGACACCCAGGTAATAGATATCTAGAACATACTCGTGGTCGTTATATTGCTACCTCTCATTTGTTTAAAGCGGACGCTCTTAGATGAATAAAAAGAAATGTTTGCTTTCACGCAGCTTGAAGGTTGTGGAAAGTGCAGAGAGGCGATTTGCCTGTCATTCAGAGACGCTGGCGTTTTACACATGGAGCCCGCTCGGCATCCGTGGCGGACGGCCATCACTTGTGACGGATAAGCATCCTGTCTCCTCCTTCTTCTCTCCAAGCGTCACCCCCGGAAGCTTTTCAGGCCTGCGCGTCACATCGCGCCGGCCGCCATTCGCTGGGTGGCTGCGCCAGCCGCGAGCGCTTGCCGCGCGCGCCCTTCACGCCTACCGACTCAGGCGAGGTTCCTTGACACCATGTCCGCACGATTTATCAAGGTATCGATTGATTGTATGGTTTAACCGTCACCCCCGGAAAAGCTTCCGGGGGTGACGGTTTAACGCGCCGACGCAACGCAGGCGATGAAGCGCGCCGTAGGGGAGGGCTCAGGATTAAGTTTGACTACCTGGGAATCTTTATTGTGTGCCGAAATCTCGTACACACGGGCGTTTTTGCTTTTCGCCTCCATCAGAAATGCGGCCGCCGCCGCCGGGTATCGAAACCGCGCCCTAGTGCTCAGCAGCGCTACGCCTTAGCCACTGAGCCACCGTGGCGGGGGAACTTATCAAGGTATCAAGAAATAATGAATATCGTGAATGGAATAATGCATATTTATTTATCACAGCCAGACGCCGTCTGTACAAATATCACAGTGCGCATTGTTCTCGGTCCAGGCAGACGACAGGCAACACAAGATGTTGCCCTTAATGCTGAAAATATGCCAAAAGTACAAAACACAATATCTTGCCACATAAAACTCAGAAAACAAAACAGATTGTAACAGCAAAAACATCCCCGAGCTTTGGAACAGAAAAAGCACACTTTCATTTAAATTGTAGGTTAGAGGAAAACATACCATTCGTTTATCATAGTAGCAGTAGCAACACAAGGTATCAGGTTCAAACACTTGCCAAAAAATACAATACATAAGAACACTGGTGACTAAATTGTGGTCCACAGCATGATAAATGACAGAAAGAAAAGTAATTGTACAGCCACAGGTAGGTGCATGTCCTAGGGAAACAATCAAACAAAAATCTAAGAAAAAACAAATCACAGTGCACAACATGTCTGTACACAGAGTGCACAAGGAAAGTGTACACAGCTTAGGTACCAAAACGGACTGTACAACTGCTACTGTAGGCACCGATGCAGTTCGAGTTAAAAAATAAGAAAAAAGTACAGCACTTTTAAAAGCTAACAACTTGTAAAGAGATACAAAACTGGAAACAAGGCTCATTTTACATAAGGCAGAAGTATACCAAGGAAATCAAGTCATGACATGCAATCAAATACACTCGGTGCAGTTTCACAAGAATAAATGTGAAGAGAAAGACGCGACGCTTGGAAAATTACTTTCCAAGAAAAATTCGGGCCTTTCTATTTTTCGCCTTCTGATCTTTTTCAATGCGTAAAAGATCGTTCCTTTGCTTGCACAAGTTGTTGAGCATTATATTTGCTGCACAGTTTGCAACCAATGTGATGAGGAGCTCGTAGGTGTGCCCGTTTTCACACGTATCTATGTCCTCAAGCCTTGGCAGAGAGTCCAGTGTAAGTTGCCGAACGACATTCTTTTGGTTCGGCCCATGGAGAAACTGGGTAGAGGTACTTTCCGTCATGAGCTTTCTAACTACAACCTCCGTGTACATAACTACTGCGATTACAAGAGCAGAAGAAAATTTGAGGCCACCCCGATCCAGTTGTGCGATTAAAGAATGGGTGTCCTCTCCTGTTTCGGCCGTATTTCCGGTAACGACCAACTGCCTCTGGCCGATTTCACACTTGAGAACTTTCATTGCAGCGTGTGCACAATACCCACCAACATAACCAATCACCGGCATTTGTGCTCTGAGCTCATCAAGGTCAGCATCGCTAACATGAACACTAAAAGAAGTGCCCGCATCCCTGACACTGTCCATCTCTTCGATGCCTCTGAGATCATCGTTGCTCATCCTTGGAAGGGCATTTTGAAGGCGAATCCTTCCCTCGGTTTCGCAAAGCTGGCGAACAGATATGTGATACTGCCCACCAGCCATCTGCCTGTACTGTCCAAAGCGACTCTCGAGGGGATCCGTCTGGACTTTCCCTAGCAGAATATACTTAAGTGAAGCTCACTAACGCAGTACTTCACCAATGCCAAAAGGGATTGAGCAGAGAGCCTCAAGGCACTCAATGTCTCCTGGGTAAGTACTCCGGTGTCGTGCCTATAAAATTCCCACACATCGAGCCATGTGATAAAAGCGCTTAGAAAGCTTGCCTTTGGGTCATCTGTGTGGTTTGACATGGGCTCTTCGTAAACATTACGGTGATGGAAGCCCTTACTAGGTGTCTTTACATTGACAATGCTCCACCAACGAAGAATTATTTTGATGAACTCGGCGGTTGCTGTAGCATGTTGAAAATCAGTATGACCCTTGCGAGCGGCCAGGGCTTCGGCTACGTGCGGATTAAAAACCTGCAGTACGAGTTTGACGTCCTGTCGTTCAAAGCTGCTTGGATTTAGAGCTTTTGACGTCAAGCCATACCCAGACTTCAGAAGCAGGGGTGACTCATCTTTATGCAAATCTCTCAAATGCTTAAATGAAGCAGTCATCTTGCATTCGGGATGAACTTCATTGTTCGAAAGCTCGAAGCGTGGGTAGAAAAAGCAAGTTCCAGCATTTTTCTGGTTGAGCCAGTTATTTCTTATGCATTTAAATAGATGTACAGCATCCACCACGTAAAATAACGGCCGATCTGGGTCTGCCGGATGCGGGTAAACAGGGCTAAGCTTTGGTTCTGGCAGAAACATCTTCATTGCCTTCCTGTTCAGCGAGTTATTGTCACAGACAACGGCCATGACCCTGTATCCAATTTCTTCTAAGCCCAAGATCACCTTCTTCAGCATGCAATGAAGATCTTCACCCTGTAAGGTTTTTACCGAAAGAATGTGCGCCACCTCCTTGAATGCGCTCAGCAAACTTTGTATCATAAACACGTGCACCGATGTGGCCGCTTCGTTGGAGTTAACTGCTGCACCACATATGTTCCCACCTTTGTAATCTAAACAAGGTTTATATGAATCTCGTCAAGCATCAGCGTCACAGTGTGTTCATGTGCCTGCAGATGTTTGAATCTCTGAGACACATACTGAAGGAAAGTGTCGTCAGAAGAATCAACTTGTGGGCACATTTGAATAGACGAGCACACATTTCTAATAGTGCTTGGGTGGGGCAAAGTTAGTGCACCTGTGCTTCTCAGGAACTTGTAGGCATGTGGTGATATTGTACGCAAGATGCATGAAAAGACCATCACCTGTGCGCTATACTGAATGCGCTTTGCAGAAAGGAGTAGTAGCCGCTCCTTCATAAAGTTCACCGTCTCTTTCTTGCCTTCATCAATGCTGGCTTCCAATTTGTCCAGAAGGGAATGTATTGCTTGAGCCAGGTGGCGATAAGTGCAGCGCTCCTCAGACAGCATCGACAGGTTGTTCAAAACTTCCAACAAGGAACTTACTTTTTGAACTGAGTCTGGTACAACAGCGCTACCAAGGTTCTTGATTGGTGAACCTTGATAGCAGGCAAAGACTTCAAGGTTTGCAAACACGGTCAATGACGCATTCAAACAAGGTTCACGATAGTCGATAATGTTCAAAAACATGGAGCACTCTTCTTTATGAATCACAGTCCACTTCGGAGACACTGACACCCCTTGCAGGCGAGCCCTTAGTTCTTCGAGAGACGAAAACCGGTCTCGTTCTTGCTCCGCTTCATATGACGCCAGCGACTCTTCTACAGCACGGGCGAGTTGGGAGGCTTCTTGTCGGCTCCTCTTGGCGTCAGGGGTTTCTCTCGTGCTCTGGTCTCGTACTGATAGGTAGGACGGACAGCCGGGAAATACCGTTGGGACAGATCCAGGACGCAACCGTGGTACTGGGAGTGCAACTTCAATAACTCTCCCTGTCCTTGGATCCGTGTACGATGTCGTCTTCTCGATGCATGAAGCGTCGAAATGATCCGCGCACACCTGCACAAACGTTTCAAGAACGTCTGAGACGCCACTTCTCAAAAGAAAAAAATGCGCTCCCGTTTGCATGAGCGTGTTTACAGTCCGTGTAGCTAAAACAAAGTCTACCTACGTTTCGCAAGCATCTAAATAAAAGCGCTGCGCTAAGCGGTACAAGCAACATGAAAGGGAACACGGGAGCGTGATGTCACCGCACTCCACGAAGCGCTTCCACCGAGAGCTTGCAAGAATGGACGACACCACGGCACTGTTAGTGAACAAAGCGCAGCTGACCATCCTTGCTGCGAACGTGCCTTTCTGGGCGATTCTCATCAACTGCTGGCGTCAGCGCTTCGCGAGGCCCGGCGGCCACACGCTCAAGTATTTCCCATCATAGGTGATTTCTACCCGAACAAGCAACGACAAGCTAAGAACAGGAGCATCTCAAATTCTTACCTTAGTGCACGAAGTCGGCACGAAGTCCTTCCTAGGAATGGCGCGTAGCCATTGTTTAAGAGCGTCGGCGTCTTTAGGGAAGGAAAACACTTGTATCTTCTTTCCTGTTTTGTAGTTGCCGGTGCATCCGGGTACACAACACTTATTCGGCATTGTCGCATCACCCCAGCATCACGCACGGAAACGAAATTGCCGCAAAACAACAACGGAAAGCAACAAACGTGAAACACCGTCAACACCACGCCGCCGAACCGTCACCCCCGCCGCCCGCGCTGCGCTCGCTGCCGCTGCGGCTTCCCCGAGAGTCGGCCGGCCGGAACTGACGTCAGATTGCTGGGCGCAGGCCTGAAAAGATTTTCCGGGGGTGACGCTCCAAGTCGCCCTCCCCCCTCTTTCCCACCTTGATATAATATGATATAAAAAAACTAGGGTGTGTTTTATCTGCAGAACTCTTCTGGATGTAATTCATATACCAGTCTTCGCACCATCTGCGCACAAACTGCGTATCAGTTTTCGTACCATGAATGCCTGCGCGTCATTGATGAACCAAACTCATGAACACAGTGCCTACATTGTCTTGTTCAGTTGCGTATCTATGTCCTATTAGAATGTCATTTCTCAAAGAACACTTCGTCTGAAAGTAGTGTTGGGTACATTAGGGGTCCATATGTAAGCAAGAACCGAAACATTGTCATCTCCATATGCCCGCATTATTTTATGTACATCAAACTCACCGAAAACCACCAACGCGATTTCGATAAAACTTACGTTGGGCCTAGTTGGTACATAGTACAATAAGAAGAGAGCTTCTTTGGCGCGAACACTACAGAAAAATGAAAAAAAAAATAAGGAGGTGGGAGGCAATAAATTTGTTTCTTTTATCGCCTCCTTTTTTTTAATCTTTCCGTAGGGTTTGCACCAAAAAAGTTTTCTTATTGTGCGATTTCGATTATTTTTGGGACAAACATTTGTCAAGACCAGTTAGAGAGACATCCAGGCAATAGCTATCTAGTAAATACTTGTGGTCGTTTTATTGCTACCTCTCATTTGTTTAGAGCGGATGCTCTTAGATGAATAAAAAAAAATGTTTGCTTTCACGCAACTTGGAGGGTTGTGGAAAGTGCAGAGAGGCGATTTGCCTGTCATTCAGAGACGCTGGCGTTTTACACATGCAGTCCGCTCGGCATCTGTGGCGGACGGCCATCACTTGTGACGGATAAGCATCCTCTCTCCTCCTTCTTCTCTCCAAGTCGCCCTCCCCTCTCTTTCCCACCTTGATATAATATGATATAATAGTCTAGGGTGTGTTTTATCTGCTTGATTTTTTTCCACCTTCCTCATCCTCGCTTCTCTTTCCTCTTTCTGATATGCTATTCATGGTGACATTGCGCCTTAGCCTTTTCCTCTTTTCTATCACTACCCTCACATCTCTGGCAGTGCCGTTACCGTTGAGGCGTCTGCATCTAGTGGAAGCGATAGGCTGGTGTCCTTTCATGACATAACGAATCATAGCTAGAGCGGGGGTTTTATCCGCCCCAACACAAGCGGTTGACTAAGGCGCAGGAATGCGTCTGGAGAAAACTGCAGACGTGATCTTTTCCCAACCCTTACGTGTTGAACAAAATGTACCCGGAGGAGATTAAGCCGCAATGCAAATGGTGTCAGGCTGTGGCAGCTTATGATCACATAGTTTGGGAATGTAGCATTGTGCTGCCGCCTGTAGATATTATGAGTGATCCTTCTCTTGAGCACTGGGAGGCCGTGTTGACCAGCTCAGACCCAGTCGTCCAGTTAAGGGTCGTGGAGTGGGCCACACAGGTCGCCGCCAACCTTGGGTTGATGGCCATCTAACACGGAATCATCCGCAGTTGCTTTCTGACGAAATAGAGTTTTACCATCCATCCATCCACACCGATATCCATTCGCGGAATGCAAAGATAAAAAATAAATATGGCGGCGTATCTGCGCGATTCGCAGGCAAAGTTCGTCGAAAGACGATATTCTTCTGCTTGAGAGAGAGAATAAAATGTTTATTTGACATTCTGCGCAATTAAATCGGTGAATAGACGCTGCGTCACATATGGACGCCATCCAGGAGTAATTTGAAAAAAAAAAAAACGTTTTTCTGGAACGCAGAATCACTTGTAGGGGGCAGCACCAGGTAGTTTTAACTAAAGCCCCTTGATATTGGGATCAAGGAGCTTTAGTTTTACTAGTTTTAGTGAAGCGTAAGAAACACTGGTCTTTTTCGGTCATAGCGTCACATTGCCAGCGCCGCCTAATAAGCACTGCGGTCTTTATACTCGCGTATCTATGAATTTTAGAAATAAAGTTACACACTGCCTAATGACCCTATAGTGATGTAGTGCCAAAGTACGTGTAATAATTGTTTTTGATTGACACTTTCAGTACGTATAAATGCATAAACCAGATAAAAATTGCTGGTCACTTAGGCACGGGTTAAACTTTCGCCATTCTGCCAAATCGGGTGGCAGCAGCAGAACGACAGACACACAAATAGACGGACACTTTTTTATGGAACAGGACATTTGTGTTTTAAACTTTTTGTGTACTTTGTGCTCAGTCGTTTGTGTGTGTTTATTACTGTCCTTAACGTTTGAACACTGTTTCCTATAATGTGTTCCGTCCCTCAATGGAATAAATGCTTTCTAAACACAGGCAGACAAGCGGCAGTGGTGCCAGCGGACAAATACGGTGCCTTGCGTGTCCCGTGTTCTGATCTCGTAACAGTTTTCGCCTGAAAAAATGTGGGGTTGACTTCAGGCCCGTTTCAGATTTAGATAACTAAGGTAGAGGAAAGACGGCAATCTAGAAGTGTGAGCAATGTAGAAGCAGTGAGCTACAATCCTAGCTTCTTATATTTTTTCACTCGCTACAACATCAGTGGCATCTAGCGTCGAGACGACGCGTAACGGGGACGTCGCGGTGAAGTTGTACCTTCTTATACGACTACTACAACTAAATTCAATACACTTCCGTGAGACTGGTGTGAAGAATGAGAAGAAATACGACATAAGCGATTGCGCTTGACGTGTCGATATAGAGGAACATTTCATCCGGATTCGCGCGCCTCGGGGTTAGCTGGAATCTTGGAAGAAAAAGGACGCAGCCATAAGCAGGAACGACTACCAATTCGCAAAACCTACAAACTTTGAGCTATAGCGGTACTGCAGGAACAAAAAAACAACAACAAGAAATTTAACTCGAAGGAAGGGAAACAGAAGGTGCTTTTTCCTTCGCCTGGACGTCGCCAAACGTGACGGTAATTGCGTCGGGCAGCCGCATTCAATGTTGCAGCGACTTTGCGAACAAAGGAAAACGGTAGAGCGTTGCCGTCACCCCGGCGCCCACTATACAGGGAGACAAGTTTATCGGCGTCGTAATTGCACCGGCAGGCTTTGACGACCCCCACAGGCCGCCGTCACAACTTATAATGACATTTTAGTCAGCCGCGTCCTCCTAGCGTGCCGGAAAAGAAAAGTGCGGGATACACAGTGGTGACTGTTTTTTTTCCAAGCTTTTTCATTCCCAAGTAAACTGCGTTTGTTTTTCAATCTCTTCGCGCCAGTAACTTTCTTTTCGCGGATTTCTTCTTTTTTTTTTCAAGACCAGCTGTCGAGCACCATTTAAAACACAGCGTGGCACCTAGTCGCCTCTCACGTTAAAGCAGCGCTGCAGAAGACAGAGCCAACCATGACAACAAAGGTGGCATGAGAAGAACAAATGTTTACCTCCATCTATTAACCTACGGGCTGCGGCCCGTTAAGGGTCATTCCTTGAGACTTAGTGGCTGTTTGTCGGAAGTTCAATCATCATGTAAGATATCATTTAGGTTGTCTTTGCGCAAAGGTGTTGAGTGGTGTTTAATGGAGCAAGGGCCAAGTCTGGTAAAGAAGCTCCGAAGCAGTAGCTTGACCGTTGGGCTAGTTGGTAGGCAGCATGTTTGAGTACAAAGCGAAAACCAAGGTATATCTAAACGGTTAGCGTAACTTATATAGAAACCCATGTATCCAGTAGTCGGCGGCTCGTTGTTACCGTCGTCATCTACGCATGGAAGGGGACAACAAACACCAGACATAATAACCGGAAGCGGTATAGCAGCGTCGAGCATGTTCTCTACATGGCGCGAAATCGGAAAATTTCTTAGTTGCTGACCTCCTACACGTGCTTTGATAAATACTCGATTTTACTGCGCCTTTGTGGCTTGCCATTAGCGTGCGCGAGAGAAAAAGCAGACCAACTAGAAAGATTGATGAATCAAGGTTGTCTTATTAGACAAATAGTGTACTGGCGATATGCACCGAAAAATTCGCAGATAGAGGTATTATGATCCAAATGCTCACGAGCAGAAGAGTATAACAGTTCGAAAACTCACGTTGCCCAGCCACGAAAAACCACTGCAGCGAGACAGCAGCCTTGAGAATATCGATTTCGCAACTTTAGAGTACAGCGTGTTGTTGCTTAGCGTATCGCATTCATCGTCACTAAAGGCGAGGGAACGTTGGCCGTGCACCAGCAAGCAGTCGGCAGTCACAGGAGAGGCTATGCACGCATTCTCTGCGCCAGTTACGCTCTGACATGTCACGTCAGTGAACAGCACATAAGCGAGTAAACAAACTACGGAACATACGCACGAAAACATCTTGCTCCGCTGCGGTGGTCTAGTGGCTAAGGTACTCGGCTGTTGACCCGCAGGTCGCTGTATCGAATACCGACGGCGGCGGCTGCATTTCCGATGGAAGCGGAAATGTTGTAGGCCCGTGCGCTCAGATTTGGGTGCACGTTAAAGAACCCCAGGAGTTCGAAATTTCCAGAGCCCTCCACTACGGCGTCTCTCATATTCATATGGTGGTTTTGGGATGTTAAACCCCACATATCATCATCATCACGAAACCACCTAGCAAAAAGTGAGTGAGGCCTCGTTGACCCGGCAATGCGTCGAACTAAACACAAGCCCTGATAGCAGATTGCCTGCCTACACCCCAAAGTTATGGGGTTCGACCAAAAACGGAGGCTTAGAAACGGTAAAGTGAACTTCTATCTAGTTTACATTGCCATAAATAAAATAATTAGTGTTTGAAAAATTATCTTTTGAATTTTCAGTTTTTATTTATTTTCCCCCCTCCTCAGCTAGTCGCACTTCAATCATACGGATGGCTTTGACGCCCGCGGCAACAGGTTTTCGACTACTTTTCATTCCAAGTTTGACGAGCGATATGATTTGAACATGACTAAAACGACGACGACGGGAGAGTGCGAAAGAGTACGAAGACGAACGAGTGTACATTTGTGTCTCTTCCGTACTTTTATCTCTTTGTTTCTTTCACGCTGTACCTAAAACAATAGCCATGATTATTCCTTTTAAAGGGGTGGCGATAACGTCGCTCCTAAATTGACAATGCAAAACCACCGGCAGCCGCACTCACGAGCTAGGTGACGACAGCCTAACAACGGTAGACCTGCATAAATGATAATCAAAAGGCAAAGCGTCCATGCTCAATAAACTTATCAAGGCTTTGCCTCGATAAACGTTCATATAGGTGCACTCTTCTTAGGCTGACGTCACCAAGTAAGTGGGCGTGGCTGCCGATGGTTCTGCATTGTCGTTTTAGGAGGGACATTTTCGCGACCCATTTAATCATCCACATCGTAGTTTTGCGCAAATGCCGACCTCATAATAGATGTAATACACTTCACATGTTCAAGTATAGAATATGGCCGACTCTACAGTCAGGTGTGCTGTGAATATGGGGAAAGTAAAACGATACGATGGTATGGTAACGCCTCCGCACTATACCATATACTAATATGTTATGTTTCTGTTCTGTGTAAGCCAAATAAGTGGAGCGTCCATTTTAACGAGGCCTTATTCGATACAGCTCAAGTCCCAGCGACGCAGAGCCAGTTGTCATATCCTACTTACGCGCCGTATCGAACCAACTCTTGACGAAATAGAAAGCGTAGGCAGTCCCCTCATATCTCTTATAGAATAGTAACTCGGTTTGAATTGTTGATACAGCGGCCACCCAAGATGGCGTTGGTTCCTTGTTCAAATCTCTCACTAGAATAATTCTTGCAAGCTTTCTCCCTGAAAAAATATTTATGTTGATCGAATTGCTTGTTCGTGTTCATTTGCATAACTTACCAGAGTAATCGATGTAAGGGGAAAAAAAGCGAAGTTCTTTGTGATATTGTGACAAGCTGCTGTAACGTCTGCAGGTGTTTGTATTACATGTCTTCGTATCGCTTTGTAGCTGTATTAACCACTTTTTTTAACTGTCCCCTACCATGGTCTTTGAATTGTGTCTAAAGTCCTACCTGTATAATAAAAGCCGGCGATTACATTGATAGTAGACATTACAAATTTATTGATTTATTATTTGAGTGACCGATTGATTGATCTCCCTGTAGCTTTCTGCTTCACACACTAGCTTCTTACTTTTGTTGGCCTTCCTTCTCCTCGTGAAACCCTGCTAAATTGATTTGCCAAATTAGAGAAAAGCTTTCATGGCTTTGACAATCGACTGGAATATAAAACGAAATCACGGGACTGCTTAAACACATTGTGCTCGCGCCGTGGATTGCTCTATGCTGAGTGTAGAAGTACTCCTGCGCCGGGAGATTGAAAACGGGGCAACTCAAACCCGTGCACCGGGGCAGTGCAAATCTAGAAAACGAAACTGCAGCTTCGACGGACCATCGAAGACACGCTCGATAGAATGGCTGGCCCGGTTATCTTAAAGTAGGCCGCGTGCGCAGCTGGAAGTCTGCGTAAGTAAATTACAGAGACAGTTGGCAGCGTTGTTGTATGGGACAAAGAGCGAGGTAGGGGTGCTTTAAAAAAAAAGCAGGCTTCGGAATAACAGGACGTCAGTGAAAGCAGGATTGGGCGAAGTGGAGGGGAGCTGTCACTACAACGCTACCTGGCCGGCTTTTCTAAATACAGGCCTTCGCGGCGTCCAGATTTTGTCAGCGAAGCGTTTTTTCAACGTTGTATTGCGTCTTTTTTTGGGAAACATTTCACCAATGAGACATTCGGCGCGAAGCAATTTATGGGTCTTCGTAGAGATATGATATTTTTCACAGGTAGATAGGTTTCTTTCCAGCGTCTCTTCGAGGTCCGCCTACTATGTAATTAAAAAGGAACTCAATTTAGCGTCAACGAGATCGCGATACGTGTAACAGTCATTATAGTAAAGAATAATGTCATAAAAGTTTACTGCATAGAATGTTTCAATGGATACGTCGCGTTTTTATCCGCCTTCACTGAGAAGTGCCGCTATTGCAGCTGCACTTCATTTGCGCCACAATGAGGGAGCTCTTTGTTACAAACAGTGCCTTTGACGAGGCACAGAGCACAAAAGAAAGCACTTACGCGGCAGTTTCCTTTCACCTATATTGTCGTGCTATGTGAAGTGTGATGCTTTAAGGGAGCCTTGAAACACTTCTTCGACACTGTAAAAAACATGGCCAATTGGCAGTCGAGGGCTTCTGAGTTGCACGTGAGCAAGCAGGTTAGCTCACCATGCGGCCTAGAACTTACATTTAAGTCCCGAAGTCAGCTAGAAATTGTGCCCCCTTTTCAACACTTGACGCCGTACATCAGGCTGAACACGGCCACTGGCTGATTGTGAGCGTCGCGAACTGCATAGTTAATGTGGCTCCCGATGGAGGGCGCTACGTGCCAGCGCTCGCGCTCACGATCACACTAAGAGTAAGCAAGCCGCGCGTTATGAAAAAAAAAATGTATTAAAAGCTATGGACCATCTTCCCGAAAGGAATCCTGATGGGATGCGAAGCAGCAGTGGTGAGCAAGGCGTCCACCCGGTTGAAACGGGGCGTCGACGCGGGTGTTGGAAGAACAGTTTGAAGCGAAACTCGGTGTAGCGTTTACTCGAGTAAACGTTTGTTTGAAACGCCAGGACACGGTAGGCGGGACGCGTTGAAGACGTTTACACTCGGCTTCCCTGGCTCACCTCTCGTCGGTGTTATCCGCGCGTTGTGTGTATTCTCGAACGTGATCGGTGTTCTGAAGTGGTTATAAGAGATGGACAAGAAGAGAAAAGTGAGCCCCGTAGCTGTCTGCATCAGGGTGCGACACCTCAACAGTAGCTCACAGGGGATGGGGGTGAGGAGGGATTAAAAGGGTAGAATTAAAGGTATATAATATAGAGAGAGATGCGCTGAGCCAGCGAGCGAGGACATATCAAGGGGATAGGAGAGATAGGAAAGATGGAAACACGGTCACAGGAGTCTGATGACGGGGCACCACTTGTGAGAGCTCTTGTCGGCGTCAAGAGACGGTGTAGGGCAAGTCCAGTAGGTCAGAGCTACGCTGACGTCGGAGATTGTGAGGGAACAACTGGTCGGCACGGAATCCAGCGAGCGAACTCTGATCGGTGTTCTTGACTAGCACCTCGTATGTGTCGCTGGTGTGCTACTGCCGACGCCTGCGTCCGGCTTCCCTTGCTCGCGCCTCGTCGGTGTTGACGTCGCTATCGATAGGCTTCGCTAACCCTCACAACACCGGCGGCTGCCGGGAAAGGTACGCGTACACTAGCGGGGAAAATGCTGCGACGGCGTCCCGGCCGTCAGCGTGATCGCGCGGCAAACAGCGGCGCGCTGTGCACATTAGGGCTGGTTGACGCTAGCGGCAAGTATGCCCTGACGGCGTGGTGTCGTGAAACGGCGACTGGCACCGTCCGCAGGAGAGCTGTTCTAACTGCACGGCGAGCTTTGCCGGCGAGTTATTTGAGCCTCCGGCAAACATGGCTTCCCTTCCGAATGCAGTTGTCGACCGCCTCGAATCTATCAAGCGGCCGCCTTGAGCTCTGTAGCTCAGAAGCTCCGAACTGATGCTTCCACTTGCTTTATGCTCATGTCCTTTAGCTTCGACAACACAGTACTCGAATTGACTAGGCGCCGTTTTTGAGAACCATACTCAAATAGTCGATGTTCTAGGCCTAAGCTAGCCTTTCCAAGTCTCGGAGGGCATACATTACACACTTGTATGTTTATGCTGACGCGAGATAGCTGGCGACACTTGTCCGAACGCCTGCTTTGGGGGCGTAATTTCGAATTGCTGTGCGCTTTTTAAAATACCGGACAGGCGAAAATGCTCTATTCACTGCTGGAACGTAGTCTGCATATAAAACGTACGACATATCGTGAAAACCGCGAAGCAAGAAGCAAGCCGCTCGAAGTGTCCCGCGGAAGACGCAGACAATGCGGAGAGGCGAAAGCAGACGACGCGGCTCAGCCATGTCGCTCCTCCGTCGCTGATTGGCTAAACCACTCTCCGGCAAACGGCAAACAAAAAGTATCGGGCTCATTTTTCGAACGGCGAAGAACGGAAGACGTGCGCGAAGCAAACAGCAGCGCACGGCTGCTTGAGAACGTGAAACGGCGAGGCATGGCTGCCGCTAGCGTGAACCGGCCCTTAGGGAGGTTCAGAATAACGTTCCGCAGGCATTGCGGGCGTTGCTTTAATTGCGGTCACCATATAAGATTTATTAGAATAGTGTTCGCTCCCCGTTGGGAAACGTCTGGGTACTGTCGCTCCGACCGCAAACCCAAATGCACGGAAGCTACAGAGAGCACATTGCGGGCCTCGCGGGCCGTGATCGCCGCACGCTATTTCGGAATTTCTGCGGGCGGGCCGCAAACGCGAACGGTGGCTCGAGTTATGACGCATGCGCAGTGGCAGTGACCGCAGCGCAAGGGCTTGCGTCGCGCTATTCTAAACCTCCCTATTGTCGGCTCCTCGAGGTCTTCGAGGCGCGCGCAGTGCGCGCGCCTGCCGGCTCGTGGCTTCTACTCGCCGACAGATGGCGGGAGGTGGCGTTGGTGAGATGGTGCCCACGTGAGGAGTGGGCTCGAGCATTGCGAGTGATGGAGAGGTTGAAACGAGAAAGAGCCTGGTGGAGGAGAGAGGAGGAATAAATACAGTGACTGGCTTCAAACTTTGATTCTTTTTTCTTATAATATTCTATAAGGGTGCGTGTGACTTCTTTCGGGTTTCAAGGATCAGGCAGGTTAACGGGGCGTGCACATAATTTGTTACCCGGAACTGGTCCGAAAATATTTTCCCATGTACGTCATGGTTACTCTAACTCCCCGCCGGCTCGAGGGAACGCGCTCACGCAACAAACTGCACTCAAGGCTCAGCCTGAGGGCTCCGCTACTGGCTTAGTAACTCTATGGCGAAGCCAAAGTCAGAGAAAGAGCGCTCAAATCGTTCAAAATGTATTCTGATATGCATACTCTCCGTTGGCTTCGCAATGATGATAATGATGATGATGATGATCATCATCATAATCATCATCCTTATTACGCCTAAAGTAGCGCAAAGGCATCTCGCATGTTTCTGCAATCAATCCGATCCTGTGCTTTCTGCTGCGACATTATACCTGGAAACTTGCTTAATCTCATCTGCCCACCTAATTTTCAGTCTACCCATCTCGCGTTCGCTGTCTCTTGGAATCTAGCAATCGCAACTATAAAGCCAAGTAAATCACGACTAACAATTAAGTGCGAACTGTGGACTGTAAAGCGTGCTCTGCCTTTAGCTCACCAAGTGTGGGGTGAAGCAAAACAAAAGGAGGCATCAAGCCGTGATTTGTGATATATGCTCCACTATCAGCTAAGGGCGTCTCAGTCAATGAAATAAGATGAGAAATAGTGCTCCGGAAGGAAAGAGTTTTATTTTGATGAAAAAAATAATCTCACAAAAAATAATTTAGAAAAAGTCGGCAGGCGAGATTTGGAGACACTGAAAAAAGAAAGAATAAGTACAGCGTGAAAGGAAACAAAGTCGGAGGCCTAAAAACCACACACAGAAATAAGAACATAATAAAGAGCTAAAAAACATCGGCATGCATACAGGGGGATTAGAATCACCTCTAAATGTTAGAAAAATGAATTTGCGAAATTTTTATATTGTAACCTCTGTGCCCCAACTATGCCAACGCTTACTCGACAGCAACTCGTCTGTTCCAACGTCGACACAAATGTATACTTGTTTATTAAGTAGCTATACTTTGGAAACAGTGTATTCTAATTTTAGCCACATGTTCTGTCAGAGAAGTACTGCTCTAATGACACCAGAAGTTATCTCTCTCGTGAGAAAAACTAAAAAAGCATGTTTGTCCTAAAATACGCTCCTATTAAGCGCAGTTTAATCTGTTTTTTTTTCCGCTTCTAGAAAAACAGAATGTTGTATAGAAGCGGTGGCCCGAGATGTTAAAGCAAAGTTTTTCCGGGTTGGTTAGTTAATTAAGATTGATGAAACGCAAATGCTACACGATGCGTGTAATTTTCAAATTTGGCCTGCTTTCGGCACCACGCGTGTTTTATCATGGGCCCACAACGCTCAACGTTCGCGAAAGGCCAAAGGTAGCCAACGCGTCATCTAGGGTAAACAAATCGCCAGCGGTTTACGCTCTGCGGTGGCGTTGGCTGCAAGCGATAAACTGTCGCTCGTTAAATTGGTACGGAGCTCGGAGGCGTGCAGAGACTCGCGTTAACACCCTACGCATGTAACGTACGCAGCGGAGAGGCGCACTGAAAGGGCAGTATCAGCACCGACCGCGATAGCGCAGAAATATTTGCTCACATGCATGTGGTACGGATGAATGGATAGCACGAGCGCCGCATTAGAGGCGCAAAGTTTCCTAAAATTAACTGGAGGGGTCTCTGGGGCTCCCATTGTTCAGTAATCGTGGGGATGACGGGTAGTACACCAATTTGCATAGTCTTCGTGCTTGCGGGCCTCGACCGCCCCTGTGGCTTAGTTTACAGCCGTGTTTTTGTTTTGTTTCGAGATAAACAACGGACTATTGGGAACATCGTGACCCGATTTGAATTGGTGAGCCTATAAGATTCAGGTGGGGAAGTGAAACTGTTCAACATTTGCTCATTGTCGTTTCGTGACAGAGCAGCTACAAGCTACATGAAGCCGAATGGATTACATCCACGAATATTAGACATGTTCGTGTGTTACCCATCATTCCCATGTGGGCTGAAGCGCAGTGCGTTGCTACTCCCGTAGACGTTAGCTGCAGAGTTCTTTCCGGTGTATTTATAGGTAACTCTATGCTTAAAGGGACAATGAAACAATGAATTGCTTTAGACTGATGAAGTGTTCTCTGAAAACTCGAGTATTGTAAATCTTACCATCCTAAGTTCATTATTATAAGATTAAATCATTGTAAAAGTGCCATTTTAAAATTTCGCGCCGCATTCATTGCGCTTGACGTGAGAAATTTCAAAGGGTATTTTCCGTATTTTGCTGACATTTGGTCGACTAAATTTCCCGAAATTAGTGTAATCAGTGTGTCGCCCCATAATCAGACACTGAGCCTTATTTGTACCGACTACGAGCTGCGCAGGTCAGAGTAAACATTTCAAAAGCGATGACGTCACGGCGTTTGGGGGCAGGAACTTCAAGTCTCTACCCAGGTTTTCTTTTTGCGTGTTTTCTCGTTTACCGACTGCCTTCTCGCGGTGAGCTTGGTATTTTCGGAATTGCGAAAGCCTAACCTACTATCACAATTATCGTTTTCCTCTTCAGCGTTCCTTTAATAAACGGCACCGTAATCTGTCAGATACGAATCTGCCAGGCCTTTATACGTCTTACCTAGCAGAATTATATATGACCCTTGCCAAAGAAAAAAAAAGACCCAATAAAGTGAAAGCTTAAGCTTTTGCACTTACTTCTGGGAGCACGCCCCCATGCGGAAAAATGCATACACTTAAAACATACACAAATAACTTGAGTAGAAAGGCTGTCTTTTTTGTCCCACAACAGTAATCGCCACCTCGTTTGTTTCCGTTTTCTTTCTCGTAATCTTGGCCCTTACCACATTCTTGTGGAAAATGCTATGCCACGCTGATAACTCACATGCCATTTGTGACCAGAAAATACCGGGCGTGCAGCAATAATGCAACGATAGGCACGCAAGATAAATGAAGATAATTGCCGCGAGAGAAAAAGACACTTCCTTTGCTCGTTTTTTTTTTATTAAGTCGCGCATTTCTTGACGTTATTACCGTGTCCGGCTGTGCTACTACCACGCGAATTTATTTGTGCGTAACATGCTAGAGCCGTTCATACTTTAAAGTTCTGTTACCAGCTCCAGAAACACAAATATGTGTAGACGTAGAGAGAAAGCCGGAAAGTCAACTGTAGGCAAAGCTTACGGTTATTCTCCTTGCATCAATATTAGCCTTACCGATACAGCTACTCGCAAACTTTTCTGTCCGTAAATGTACATTTTTCTAGGCTGGCCGCCGTCGAGAATGGAATGGCTGTCGTCAGAATCGGCCGACGTCTGACCTCGCGGGGAGTTCGAACAGACAATAGGGTTGGGGAAAGGCGGGATGTCAGAAAAGGGACGTGCCTGCCTGAGGGACGAAAATACTCAAGCACTGGAAGAAAAGGAAAAAAAGTATGGGGAACATCAGCGCCAAATTTCACCGCGAGACACTTTCTTTCACAGCCGTGTGGACTATATGGTCCTGAAAGAAAGGAAACGAAAAGGATGTACACTCTATCACGCGTCGGGGATTTTCACAAGAGCTCGCCTGGTTTGCGTAAACAAACACGGTAAAGGTATTGGCGACGTGGAAAGCGGCTGCTCTGCTGGCTTGTTACGACATCGTCAATCGAACCCGTGCGGGCGTCCGTCAGGTGCGTTTTTTCCCACGCGTCGATGCGAAGACGGTGTTCTTCGTGCGTGTTTCTCGTGTCGCGAAAAGTAGCGCCTCGTTGAAGATGAGTCCTTGGCTTGCTGCGTCGCGTCATATTCTTCGATGTCGGTGCTCTCACGTGCTTTACTGCTCTTATAGAACAGCCTTTGAAAACTGCCAATAGCGATGAACTTTCTATCATTCATTAATTCATTCATGCCCGCAGAGAGAGAGAGAGAGAGAGAGAGAGAGAGATAAAGCTGCAAGGAAAGGCAGGGAGGTTAACCAGACGCACACCCGGTTTGCTACCCTGCACTGGGGAAGGGATGTCCGCAGTAGTGGTGTAGTTGTTATGGGGCTCAGCTGCTGGTCTGGATTTTAGGGGTCCGACTCCGACCATGCAACTCACATTCAAGTGAAAGCAAATACGCTAGGGGCCCGTGTACTTTGCGGCATAGCGCACGTCGGCGAGCGCCAGACGGTGGAGCTTTCAAGAGCACACCATTATGACGTGTCATATATGATCATACTGCGATTTTGACGCTTTGTGGTGTCATCCAGACGGAGTCACAGGCTCTTGGGAGTCATAATTGGCTGGAACCTTTCTTAGACACCTTACGTAAGCTACACGAAAAAGTGGCTGTCTTCACTTGTTCAGGTACCTTTCTAAAAAACCTTAGGTGTGCGCCGAGTCTATGTTACAGCTGTACAAGCTATTATTTTTTATTTTTTGGTTTCCTGCGGTACAGCCTACGTGTGATATCTAACTCGTGCAAAGCAAACCTGCACACACTCCAAAACATTCAAGCCCAGGTTCTTAGGATATGCATTGGTTTACCACGCTCTGCATCGACGGATGAAACCATTGCGCAAGACTACTCTATCATGACGCACATCACCATTGAAATGATGCAAAGCGCGATACTGAAACTCTTCTCACCACTTGATGAGCCTCGCTACTTAGAGGCTTCGTATGATGTTTAGTACAATTGTCTGTCCGCATCGTGCATCGTTTACGTCAGATTATACAGCTGCGTGGTGCTTATCCTCCGTGGTGCCCGACCCTTCGACAATTATGTCTTACAATTTCAGGAACACTGAACTCAAGTTGCCTTCACCAGCAGTGAAACAACCAAGCCTGGTCCTCTTGCACAAAAATTTACGGTAACCACGTTTACGGTAACCACGGAAATTTAAGGTAACCACAGGAGGGGCACTTTGTTTCGTCACTTCTATCCCCTTCTTGTCGTTTGCGCTGTTAAGCAATCTTTAGAAAAGTTCTTGTGATATATTCGGAAAACTAGAATAAGTTCTCGGCGGAAAGACTCTGCGCAAGCCACGCCACTACAAAAAAAAAAGAACGATAGAAACAGAGACAGAAAAAATCTCTGTAACCTAATTGCAGTGTTGTCCGCTTCAGCGGAATAGTGATTAAGATGCTCGGATGCTGACCTAATCGTCGTGGGTTCGATCCAAACTGTGGCGGTCGCATTTCGATGGAGGCGAAGAAGAAAAAGAAGAAGAAGCAAAAAAAGAAGAAGAAGAGAAAGAAAAAGAAGAGGAAAAAGAAGAAAAAAAGAAGAAAAAAGAAAAAAAGAAGAAGAAAAAGAAGAAGAAAAAGAAGAAGAAAAACGAAAAGAAGAAGAAAAAGGAAAAGAAGAAGAAGAAGAAGAAGGAGAAGGAGAAGAAGAAGGAGAAGAAGAAGAGGAAGAGGAGGAAGAGGAAGAGGAAGAGGAGGAAGAGGAAAAGAAGGAAGAGGAAAAGAAGGAGGAGAAGAAGAAGATGATGATGAAGAGGAAGAAGAAGAAGGAGGAGGAGAGGTCGGCCTTGAAAGCGGGTTTCTGGCCTGCTACTCCACACGGGGGTAAGGGAAAAGGGAAAGAAAGAGGAGGGTATGATGAGGGGTGATTGTGGTATAGCAGATGGAGGCGAAATGGTAGCATCTCGTGTACTGTGCAATGTCAGTGCACGTCAAAGAAAAACAGATGGTCGATATTACTGGAGCTCTCCACTGCAGTGTCCCCCATTTAAACCCCAGATAATATTGTAATTGTAGTTGACTCGTTAACCTCATCTCGCCACGACAGCTCGGTAACATCTTTGGTGATTGCGCAAAACATCGTCTGGCATCCGTTTGCTCTCGACAATACGGAAGGCGACGATGCTAAATCAGCAGACAGGACGTAACTCGACGAACAAACGCCCACCCGCTCGCGAACACTACGTTTTGCCTCGCAGAGCACAAAGCGACTGCTGTGCAGGTCCGTACTCGGTCGCACTTGGTCGGGCGCAAAACAAGCAATATTTGTCTGGGAGAACGACGAAAAGAGAAAACGAGCATGACATACTTTGCGCAATATGTTGAGCAGTCGAGCAGTGACGACGAGGCAGGAATGAAATGCTGGATAGCGCGGGTTCTATGGAGCGCCAAGAAAAGAAATGAGCATCGAAGCTTAACACAGTTACTAAGTAAGACAAGCGAGGTGGAAGAACCGCCGTTGGAGCTGCCCGCAGGATGAGCAACAAACAAAGGAGTTGGGTCGCCGCGAGATTCGAGGACAAGACTGAGAAGGCAGTGAAAAGGGGGAAAAAATTGGGCAGCACTAAGCATGCTAATAGGGACAAAAACTCACTAGAGGAAGTGGCAACGGCTTAGCGATGGTACGTAAACTGGTCACTTGCGCTGGACAATGGAAGAAGGAAGGAAATGAAGGGGTGGCGCGGAAACAAGCTATATAGAACAAAATATGGACGAAAGAAAACTTCGGCTGCTTCCACCGCCGCCATTGAGCGTGATTACCTGGCCGCGCCGGCGGCGCGGACTGGAGCGAAGCGTGACCAACCAAGCGGCAAACTCAGGCTTGGCGCCCCAGCGCATCTCGGTAAAACGAGGTTGCCTTTGCCCCCCCCCCCCTCTCTCTCTCCTCGCATAGCTCGCCGAATGTTGTTGTGCTCGGAGTCCAAGAAGCGTCGTACTTTGGGGATGAAGGAAATAGAAGAGCAGAAGGGCTATGGAGGTTTAGGCAGAGCAACGTCTGATTGCCCATCCTTCTTCGCCGAGTGAAAATAGGAGAGGCAAGCAGGTAAGTGAGAGAGGGGAAAGTAGGAAATCTGCTTTGGGTTGTTCGGGGCTTTTAGGGGATGTTTATGGACAGCGTTGAGCCCTTGGGGACGGGGATGACGCAGGACGACGTTTATGCGGTGCGCAGGAAAGACGGGGCGGATTGTCGATGCATGGTTTGGTCGCTGACGCAGTTGCCGTGAAAAAAAGGTGGACGCTGCGCGCAGGCGCAGCACGGGCGGATGCAGCAGGCCGACGAACGCTTTGCACAGGGACTTTGACGACGTCATCATTTTTTTTCCCGGAGTGTCGCTTGTTTACGGCTCTGAATTATGTACGCGACGATGCGGCGGGAAAGCGACGTTGTCGATTAACACCTGCACGTGAGCACCAAGCGGAAAGCTTGTAGTGTGAAAGGAGCAGTGCGGAAAAATTAGTGGTGGTTGAGCTGTTCGCATTGTTGTTTGATTTTAGAAAGATAACTGTCCTAACGTCTAGTCTGGAGGGAAGAAGTCAACAATATTTTGTATTTTACATTCCAATAAGATTATCTTAAAAAGTAACAGTATAAGACGCGCTGTAGTAGGTCGCGAGGAAAACGGCTTGTCATAATCTGTAAGGAGTTCAAAGGTCCAGTGTCCTGCACTTGCTGGTCTTGCTATTTAGCAAAGATAAGTTGAGCCAGTTGGTTGGAATCATTGTGAACTTTATATATAATATATATATATATATATATATATATATATATATATATATATATATATATATATATATATATATGTGGGAGTAATAATTCAATGGGCCAGTTAGTCTTCGTGAAGGTATGGGATATGGCACAACGGGAGCGTTGTCAACAAGGATAAATATAGTTATTTCCCAACAGTTTCGGGAGGGGTCCTCCCTTCATCAGGGGATGAGTTATACTGACATGAACTTCCAAACTTCGTTGCTGCCGCGTCCCTCTCGCCTTGAAAGATGTTTGCGAGAGTGAGAGGCAACTAAAAAAAGGAAAGAAAGAAAAAAGAAAAAAAGGGGAAGAAAAAAAGACGAAAAAAAGAAAAAGAAAGAAAAGAAAGAAAGTAAAAAAGAGGAAGAACCACTGCCAACACTGAGAACGAAACCAACTGTCCGTGTACGTCCACATCCGGTTCTTATCACGTGCTGGTCAGTTCTCGTCGTGTGTCGGGCCACCCAAGATTGTCGCCGCGGTGGCGCGAGGGGTACGTGACGGCGTGCGTAAAGAAAGGGTTTCCCCTTAATGGGTCGGTCGGCTCTTTACCTTTGATCTTCGTCCGTTTCTCTTCAATGGTCATAATTAGTAGGCGAACATAAACACTTTGTAAGTGCATGTGAAAAAAAGTAAAAAGAAAAAAAAGAGAAGAAAATAAAAAAAAACAAGAAAGGACCGTGTACACGAACGAGTCACTCAGAAAAAATAAGCATGGTCTCCAGCTATCAATCTTTGTCACCAATTTCCTCCTGGCTTACTTCTCGGAGGCAAGAAAGTCCTCCGGGGTCCTCGTTGATGCCGGCTACTAATGTTCGAAATTTGAAAATAAAATATGCCTCACGCTGTTCACGCTCGCGCCTGTTTGAGAAACCGGACTGCAAAAAAGTTACGATGATATTTTCAAAACTGTGGTTTGGCAGGTGCAGATGTCTAGATAAAGGTAGCTTCGGCAGTGAAGTGGCGTGGTACCGGTGATTATTGAACCGCAGCCGAAATGGCGTGTCTGTTTGGCCGATATATTCTTGTCCGCAGATGTTGCAATGTAGCATCTATATTACGTTACTGGAGTCACAATTAAGGCTTTCAGTTATGCAGAATTTGAAATCCGAGAAGTTCGCTTTGATTTGTGTTGTGACCATCTGTGGGCATACCTTGCATCGAGTTTTTCCGCAGGGATGGCACCCTGATTGAATTTTGGGGGTGTTTGTTTTTGCTCTGACAAGAATGTCCTTCAGATTTTTATCCCTGCGGTACACCACGTGAGGTGGCTTCGCGAAAATAGAAGTTAGTCGATTGTTTTGCCTGATTATGTTGAAATGGCGGGAAAGTATGTTGTTGATTCATGGCACTGATGAGGAGTAAGTTAGTACAAGGTTCATTTGGGAAGTCGTTTTAGATACTCTGTTTGTTCCCTTAAATATATCATTCCTGTTCACCAGTCGAGCACGTAGTATGGCATCGTCAATAATGTCTTCCGGATAATTTTTCTTTCAAGAAGGAATGCTTTAGGTGTTCCGCGTGTCTGTCAAATTCCCGCATATCGGTGCATATTCTTCGGTACCGGTAGGCCTGAGAATATGGAATACCCGTTTTGCAATGCTTTGGGTGGCTGCTGTTGAAACGTAGGTACATTTGACGGTCTGTAGGCTTTTTGTAAAGGTTTGTTGACAAGCGGTCATTTTTGACCATGACAGTGACGTCCAAGTAGTTAATGCTAGTTTTGTAAATTTTGTACGTGAATTTAATTGATGGGTGGCACTTGTTAAAATACTCTATGAAGCGGAAAAAACTTCCCTCATCATGGTTCCATATCATAAATATATCGTCTAAGTATCTTCTTTAGTAGAAAGGTTTCAAGGTGCGTCCCTCAATGAATGGGATTTCAAGTGAAGCCGTAAAGGTGCTCGCGAAGTTTGGGGCCATTTTCGTGCCCATTGCAGTGCCACTGACCTGAAGGAAATGCTTGCCATTGAACTCAAAATGGTTATAATTTAGTACAAGTTCAAGAAGTGTAAACAGTACCTCGCCACTTACACTAGTTGATGAGTCAGATTTTACATATTCAGAAACCATAGCCGCTATTCCGTCATGGAGGGGTATGTTGGTGTACAGTGAGCAGACGTCCATGGTCACCAGAAAACTACGCCTGGGATGTCGAGACTTGAAGTTTCGCAGATGAAGTGGTTTGTGTCCTTTAGGTAATAGGGAAAATTTGGGGGCATGTTTTTTATTAAGAAATTTATGAATTCTGATATATTTTCTGTTGATGTGCTGTTACTGGATACTATCGGACGTCCGGGATTACCTGCCTTGTGTATTTTGGGGAGAAAATAGAATCGACATGGAACAGAATGGGCCGGTAACATTGCTTTTAACATTTTGCCGGTAATTTTCTCGTCCCGGCGGAGATTGTTCAGGGTTACTTTTATCTCCCTTTCAAATTCGGGAGTCAGGTCCGTTGGAAGTTTTTTGTAGAATTTTGTGTCTGATAGTTGTCGTTCCCCTTCCTTTAAGTAGTCCGACGTGTTTAGAATTACTATGCGGCCCCGTTTATCAGCTGGTTTGATAGTAATTTCAGTGTTTTTTCGTAGTTCATCGAGTGCCCTTCGTTCTGACTTTGATATGTTGTTTCGAAATGGCCGATTTTTTTCATACGCTCTGATTATATCTTTTTGAACTGCTGATATATACATATCGAGGTGTTTGTCCCTCTGCTCACCTGGACACCTTGATTTGTCACCACCAATCAATCTATTCTCGTCCGTACAGTCCTTGCGATCATCAAAGTATTCACGGAAGTGGAGATTACGCGCAAAGTTATCGAGGTCTTGGTACAGTTCAAATTCATTGAATCTACCGAATGATGGACAAAAGGTTAAGCCTCTCGACAAAAGTTGAAGCTGAGTGGGTGTGAGCGTTGTGTTAGACAGATTGAGGACATTTTTCTCATAAGTTTTTGGCTGCTCTTGGCTATCACGTGGCACGGGAGTGTCAGCGTCATATTCGAGAGTAAGAATGTTTTGATTGGGATGGCACTGTAGTTTCGAGTTCCCATTTTTCTCCTCAATGTTAGGTTGTGGTACGGGTGGTCCCTGGCGTTCTTGTATGGCCTCATTCCTATTTTCCTGTTGCAGAGCAGTGGAGCTTCTGCAGTCCCGCTTGAATTTTTTATCTTTTACTACTGAAATTTTGCCTCTCTTTTTTAGTTCATATCTTTCCAGTTCTCTTGCCCCTTGCTCTCCGAGATTAGATACCAATTTCTGCGTGGCCTCCGTGACACTGTATTCGGCGGCCTTACGCTCGCTATGGTCGTACCTCCATATTAAACCGATTAAAGCGATCAATGAATCGGTTTAATATGGAGGTACAACGATTCGGCAGAGAGGCCCGCCGTCTCTGCCACTACGGATTGTTGGGAGCAGGCGTCTATTACGTCGAACATGGTTTCTCAACACTCCCGCTGCGCCGCTTCCTGGCTGCTGACGGTTTACAAGCAAGCTTCGAGGGAGTCGCGCTGCTGGCACAGCACACGAGGGTGCAGCTGCGATGGACGTCGGCGGCATGGAGATCGGCGGCAATCGCTTGCACGGACCACTCCAGTGCCAAGCCCGCTCAACAACAAGGAGCCGAGCGACACACAGAGCCATCCAGGGCCCCAACAGTGACGATGTCGCCACTACCACCAGCGAGGCCAGCGAGCCAGCGAGTCCCACCAGTGAGTCAGAGATCGGCGGCAACTGCTTGCACGGCAAACTCCAGTGCCAAACCCACTCAACAACAGGGAGCCGAGGGACACAAAGAGCCATCCAGGGTCCCAGCATTGACGACGTCGCCACGCCCACCAGCGAGGCCTCACAACACCAGGCGGACGATTGCGGCGAAGACCAAGGCGGCGGCTTCCAAATGACACGGGGAAACAAAAGGTACGGGCAGTCTTAAACACGCATGGTCCCACTCATTTCTATCGATTAGAAAAATCATTGAAAAGCGGGTGCAATACAAAAAACACGCGGAACAACTAACCAAATATCTATCTCACGAAATTGCACCAAAGGGCCTCCACCTAGCCTGCAACCTTTCAATGTCTACACTAAGTGAAGCAGAAAGGGGGAAGTGGGAAAAAATATTACTAGAAGCGTCCTTGCAACTGACTCGGGTCATTGCGGACCATAGCGAGCGTAAGGCCGCCGAATACAGTGTCACGGAGGCCACGCAGAAATTGGTATCTAATCTCGGAGCGCATGAGGCAAGAGAACTGGAAAGATATGAACTAAAAAAGAGAGGCAAAATTTCAGTAGTAAACGATAGAAAATTCAAGCGGGACTGCAGAAGCTCCACTGCTCTGCAACAGGAAAATAGGAATGAGGCCGTACAAGAATGCCAGGGACCACCCGTACCACAACCTAACATTGAGGAGAAAAATGGGAACTCGAAACTACAGTGCAATCCCAATCAAAACATTCTTACTCTCGAATATGACGCTGACACTCCCGTGCCACGTGATAGCCAAGAGCAGCCAAAAACTTATGAGAAAAATGTCCTCAATCTGTCTAACACAACGCTCACACCCGCTCAGCTTCAACTTTTGTCGAGAGGCTTAACCTTTTTGTCCATCATCCGGTAGATTCAATGAATTTGAACTGTACCAAGACCTCGATAACTTTGCGCGTGATCTCCGCCTCCGTGAATACTTTCATGATCGCAAGGACTGTACGGACGAGAATAGATTGATTGGTGGTGACAAATCATGGTGTCCAGGTGAGCAGAGGGACAAACACCTCGATATGTATATATCAGCAGTTCAAAAAAGATATCATCAGAGCGTACGAAAAAAATCGGCCATTCCGAAACAACATATCAAAGTCAGAACGAAGGGCACTCGATGAACTTCGAAAAAACACTGAAATTACTATCAAACCAGCTGATAAATGGGGCTGCATAGTAATTCTAAACACGTCGGACTAATTAAAGGAAGGGGAACGACAACTATCAGACACAAAATTCTACAAAGAACTTCCAACGGAGCCGACTCCCGAATTTGAAAGGGAGATAAAAGTAACCCTAAACAATCTCTGCCGTGACGAGAAAATTACCGGCAAAATGTTAAAAGCAATGTTACAGGCCCATTCTGTTCCCGGTCGATTCTATTTGCTCCCCAAAATACTCAAGGCAGGCAATCCGGGACGTCCGATAGTATCCAGTAACAGCACATCAACAGAAAATATATCATAATTCATAAATTCTTTAATAAAAACATCCGCCCAAATTTTCCCTATTACCTAAAGGACACAAACCACTTCATCTGCGAAACTTCAAGTCTCGACATCCCAGGCTGTAGTTTTCTGGTGACCATGGACGTCTGCTCACTGTACACCAACATACCCCTCCATGACGGAATAGCGGCTATGGTTTCTGAATATGTAAAATCTGACTCATCAACTAGTGTAAGTGGCGAGGTACTGTTTACACTTCTTGAACTTGTACTAAATTATAACCATTTTGAGTTCAATGGCAAGCATTTCCTTCAGGTCAGTGGCACTGCAATGGGCACGAAAATGGCCCCAAACTTCGCGAGTACCTTTATGGCTTCACTTGAAATCCCATTCATTGAGGGACGCACCTTGAAACCTTTCTACTACAGAAGATACTTAGACGATATTTTTATGATATGGAGCCATGATGACGGGAGTCTTTTCCGCTTCATAGAGGATTTTATCAAGTGCCACCCGTCAATTACGCACAAAATTTCCAAAACTAGCATTAACTTCTTGGACGTCACTGTCATGGTCAAAAATGACCGCTTGTCAACAAACCTTTACAAAAAGCCTACAGACCGTCAAATGTACCTACATTTCCACAGCAGCCACCCAAAGCATTGCAAAACAAGGTCTCAGCATATCACCAGAAAAATGCGCGCTGGTGGCCTTCACTCGCAAAGCAATGACCCCTTATGTCATCTCAATCTGCGGGCGACCGATTTCTTGCGCCAAAACCCACCGGTTTCTGGGCATCATTATTGATAGGGACCTCTGTTGGAGTCCGCATGTGACCTATATGAAGAAGCGCGTGACCGCTATTTCCCAACTGTTCAAGTTCCTGGCAGGAAAGACGTGGGGAATGTCAGTAGACTCAATGGTGGAGCTCTACAGAGCCCTGTTTCTCGGTTTCCTCAGATATAGCTTGCCCGTGCTTAGCAATACCTGCAAGACCAATGTTCGCGTTCTACAGCCCGTACAAGCCCAAGCGCTGAGAGTGTGCCTCGGTCTGCCCAGATGTACCTCAATGGAAGCCACAATTGCGATTGCTGGTCACTATCCGATACAAACTCACATTGTTGTAGAAGTCCTGAGAACACACATCAGACACTTCGCACGTGCTCCCTGTCATCACCCCTCACTGTTGCCTTCAGAGAGGCGCCAAGCATCGTTCGCCAAAATGATTGTGAAATACAACGATAAACTTCCCTCGGGCTTCACTCCTGCATGTAAACCATCCATACCACCTTGGTGTCTTATTCGACCCACAGGGCATCTTAGTGTACCAGGGATCCGGAGGAAATCTGAGCTTTCGTCGCCCGTGCTGAAACAACTGTCTCTTCTTCTTTTGCACGAGAAATATTCAGACAGCATACATGTATACACCAATGGTTCCACGAACCGCCAGTGTTCGTCAGGGGCAGTAGCTGTCCCAGCAAGAGGTGTTACCATCAGCTTTAAGACTGACCACTCTACGGCATCTACAGCAGTGGAACTAGCTGCTTTGCGCGCTGCACTCTGGGTGGTCAATCGGGAACCACCGCAACAATGGTCAATTTTCAGTGACTCAAGGGCTGCCCTACAATCTGTGCTCTCAGCACTGCGTCGCGGGCCATACGAACAGCTTGTTTTCGAAATTCGATGCCTTTTCCACACTTCACACGAGAAAGGGCATCATGTGACGCTTCAATGGCTGCCAAGTCACTGCGGCATCATAGGGAACGAACATGCCGATACTGCCGCGCGGGCAGCCCTTGAAGGAACACGAGAAGAAGCCATACCACTTTCGCGGACCAATGCTGCGAGTAATCTTCGACGACTTGCGCGCGAAATAACGTTTTCCCTATGGTGCCCCCCAAGCATCGATACGAATCGTCAACACCACCTGTCCTCTTTGATGGCTCTCCGCATGCCCACTGGACTCGACCGAAGAGAAGCCACCCTTCTTCATCGCTTATGGCTAAGAGTGGCATTTACAAAATCTTATTCCTTTGTCATAGGAATGGCCGACAATGCTCTCTGCGATGCCTGTCATTGCGAAGAGACGCTACACCACATCCTGTGTGACTGTCCGTTGTATGAAATCCAGAGACAGTCACTGGCGTCCGCTTTTGCGCGCATCGACAACAGCCAAATGTCTGTGGACACTATTCTGTCAAGTGCCCGAGAACAGACAATGCAACAGAAGGCGACGAAAGCTCTGTTGAAATTCCTACGCCACACGGACTTGAACAAGCGACTGTAATAGCAATGTCACACACCGCGAAAGACAAGACTGGACTATATATGACTGAGTGTGCGCGCGTGTGCTGCCGAATGTGCTGTGTTTCTCTCTTCCCTCTCTGCTCACTAGCTTTCATCTTTCCCATCCCTCTCCCATGCGCAGGGTAGCAAACCGGTTGCCTATAGGCTGGTTAACCTCCCTGCCATTCTTTTCCCCCTATTTTCCTTCCAAAGCATTGCAAAACGGGTATTCCATATTCTCAGGCCTACCGGTACCGAAGAATATGCACCGATATGCGGGAATTTGACAGACACGCGGAACACCTAAAGCATTCCTTCTTGAAACAAAAATATCCGGAAGACATTATTGACGATGCCATACTACGTGCTCGCAACGTGAACAGGAATGATATATTTAAGGGACCAAAGAGAGTATCTAAAACGACTTCCCAAACGAACCTTGTACTAACTTACTCCTCATCAGCGCCACGAATCAACAACATACTTTCCCGCCATTTCAACATAATCAGGGAAAGCAAACGATTAACTTCTATTTTCGCGAAACCACCTCACGCGGTGTACCGCAGGGATAAAAATCTGAAGGACATTCTTGTCGGAGCAAAAACAATCACCCCCAAAATTCAATCAGCGTGCCATCCCTGCGGAAAAGCTCGATGCAAGGTATGCCCACAGATGGTCACAACACGTGAATCCAAAGCGAACTTCTCGGATTTCAAATTCTGCATAACTGAAAGCCTTAATTGTGACTCCAGTAACGTAATATACATGCTACATTGCAACATCTGCGGACAAGAATATATCGGCCAAACAGACACGCCATTTCGGCTGCGGTTCAATAATCACCGGTACCACGCCACTTCACTGCCGAAGCTACCTTTATCTAGACATCTGCGCCTGCCAAACCACAGTTTTAAAAATATCATCGTAACTCTTTTGCAGTCCGGTTTCTCAAACAGGCGCGAGCTCGAACAGCGTGAGGCATAATTTATTTTCAAATTTCGAACATTAGTAGCCGGCATCAACGAGGACCCCGGAGGACTTTCTTGCCTCCGAGAAGTAAGCCAGGAGGAAATTGGTGACAAAGATTGATAGCTGGAGACCATGCTTCTTTTTTCTGACTGACTCATACGTGTACACTGTCCTTTCTTGTTTTTTTTGTTTTTCTTCTTTTTTTTCCTTTTTTTCTTTTTTTCACATGCACATACAAAGTGTTTATGTTCGCCTACCACTTGATGACCATTGAAGGGAAACGGACGAAGATTAAAGGTGAAGAGCCGACCGACCCATTAAGGGGAAACCCTTTCTTTACGCACGCCGTCACGGACCCCTCCCGCCACCGCGGCGACAATCTTGGGTGGCCCGACACACGACGAGAACTGACCAGCACGTGATAAGAACCGGATGTGGACGTACACGGACAGTTGGTTTCGTTCTCAGTGTTGGCAGTGGTTCTTCCTCTTTTTTACTTTCTTTCTTTTCTTTCTTTTTCTTTTTTTCGTCTTTTTTTCTTCCCCTTTTTTTCTTTTTTCTTTCTTTCCTTTTTTTAGTTGCCTCTCACTCTCGCAAACATCTTTCAAGGCGAGAGGGACGCGGCAGCAACGAAGTTTGGAAGTTCATGTCAGTATAACTCATCCCCTGATGAAGCGAGGACTCCTCCCAACACTGTTGGGAAATAAACATATTTATCCTTGTTGATAACGCTCCCGTTGTGCCATATCATATATATATATATATATATATATATATATATATATATAGAGGCAGGCATGGTGGCTGAGTGGCCGTAGCGTTGCATATAGTCCAGTAGATCCTCCGGAGGATCTATTGGTCTATATATATATATATATATATATATATATATATATATATATATATATATATATATATATATATATATATAGAGAGAGAGAGAGAGAGAGAGATTTGGAAATGATCAAGCCGAGAAAACATTCATTGAACAATTGACTACAGGCTACGACGACAGTACTCCGCAATAAGTAACATCTCGTAGGAAGTACTTTACATAGATGGGTACAATGATTCGCGTCAAAAAAGAAGAGTACCTGTTGCCTTCTTAATTGTTAGTGAACCAGTAGTGAGTAGAGGGAGACCCAAAATCTGTGGCATATCGACATCTATAATGATCATAGTTTCCTGGTGACGATGGGCATCTTACGGCCCGCTATAGCAGCTGCGAGGCCTTGCTTGCTTTTATTTTTTTAGCGTTATTCTTCCTTTTATTTATTTCCTCTTCTCCGTTACCCTCTCTAATTTTTTCTATCTTTTTGTCAATGTTTGTTTCGTTCAGTTCAATTTCTTCCTTTGTGTCTCCACTTCTTTCTTTTTTGTTGTTTCTGCCTTTATCTCTGTGTTTCACTTGTTTTTCGTCTGCCTCTTCCTGTCCCTACATCTCTTTCTCTCTCTTTCTTTGATTCTCTCTTCCTCTTTCTGTCTTGCTTTCTGTTTTTTTATGCATTTTTGTGTGTCTATTTCTTTATAATCTTTCCTTCATATTATTTTTAGGTATTTTCATATTTCTCGTTTTCATTTCTTTCCTTCTATTTGAGCTAGTTCCCTCGTCAATCAGAGTTATTGCATCCCACGTTGAACAAATTGGCTCACGTTTCCTGGCACTGAAGCTGAGAAGATGAAGACGAGGACAATGTGAGCGCGCACCAGTTCGGAATGATGATAACTACCCGTCGACTCTGCCCTGTATAACAAAAATCTCTACAGCTCCACAGCAAAAAAAAAGAAATAAAGTCGACCAACATCGAAACAATATGCAAGCAAAGGTCCGTTTCCTGGGGCAATCGGCGCTCGTCTCTTATTTGATCATCCGACGTGTGAACGCCCTAATCTTCGGGCCCCGTTCACGTATGCGAATGGCTGAAGTCTTTTGTGTCTCGCCATAGTCTACCCAAAAAATTCCATTTTCAGGTTACGACGCACGCACGAATAGACAAAAGGGCCATTGTTTAAACGTTCAGTTTGCGCTAGCTGTGCAACTTCTCGAGGATATCCGCCTAAGACCTGTGGTGCAAGTTCTCGCGTCAACGGCGAGAAGCGTTGAGCTTGTTCCACAGGCTTTAATATTTACTGTAGTCAATCATTGGTCCCATGCGAAGAGACAATGGCGTGTCAGTTTGACTTCGCTATGAAAACAGTACATACGCAAAATTGGCTGAGGCGAATGCGAATCACGCAAAAACGGACTCGTGCACACTAAGCGTGCACAAAAAAACGCCTGCGTTAAGCAGCTCAGCTGCACACGCCTCTTCACGTTGTTCTTGTAGTAGCCTTTATCATTCAGCTAATCAGTAGCAGCCTTAATCACTATTTGCCTATGATAGTTTCTTAACAACAGAGCTCAAGGACATGTACCTGTACGCTGTTTCAATATTTGCCCCTGCCACCAAGAAAACTCGCACTGTAAGCTCTACTTTTATTTTCGGGTACTTAGGCGTGATGCAAGAAGAAGCATCAATGTTGCAAGAAGCCCTGACTTTATAAGTAGGCTTTATACTACGACAAATCATGATATTTGAGTCCTACCTAGACACCTATTCACAGCTGCTCAACTTAATAAAATACACCTGATACTTAATGATGAAATAAACCTGAGAGAGAGCTCTGGCTTC
Organism: Rhipicephalus microplus; assembly: GCF_013339725.1. Lineage (NCBI taxonomy): Eukaryota > Metazoa > Arthropoda > Arachnida > Ixodida > Ixodidae > Rhipicephalus > Rhipicephalus microplus. The sequence continues at coordinate 102,002,638 of NC_051175.1, read as the reverse complement.
CGGGAAGCTGTGCGATATTATTGAATGCCGTTCCCGGCGTCAACCCAGGTCTTACATAATTTCTTGCCGTGGCTCATAGAAAAATCTGTCTAGATCTTACAATATCGGTAAAGGCCACGCCAACGTGCACTGCTTACGTTATTACATTGGTGGCTAACATACGTGCGTTTCATTGAAAACATTGTGGCAGCTTAAACACACACTCGAAAGGATATTATGGTGGCGCACTAACTACACAATGACCCAGTAGACCCGGACCAGCGCAAAGACAGCGTCTTCTGTGTATGCAACCACTTACTACCAACCATCCTTTCCCTCGAAATATGAACCAACTCGGGCAGCAGCAAGTTTTAGATGATCATGCCTCTTAGAGCTCTTTTGTCTGGAAAACCACATGAGACTTCAATACTTGAAGAGGAATGACTTGAGCTTCCCAGAGTAGCTACTCTGTACCTTGCTTGCGAATCATCTAGACTAATTATTAACTTATCTCTCTCTCAATTCCGCTCTCTCTAAATATCCCATTCTATTGGACTTGGCAGCGTCTTCGTACTCTCTTCTTCTGCAGTGTTTCAATTATTTTGTACCTAAGTTTCTTGTATATTGTGCTGGTCAACATTTCATCTAGTTTATATCATCGTCTTTCATTTGCCTTTCTTTCCCAGTGTGTCTCAGCGCCCCGCCACGGTGGTCTAGTAGCTAAGGTACTCGGCTGCTGACCCGCAAGTCGCCAGACGGAATCCCGGCTGCGGCGGCTGCATTTTCGATGCAGGCAAATACGCTGTAGGCCCGTGTGGTCAGATTTGAGTTCACGTTAAAGAACCCCTGGTGGTCAAAATTTCCGAAGTCCTCCACTACGGCGTCTCATAATCGTATGGCGGTTTTGGGACGTTAAACCTCATATATCGATCAATTCTGTGAGTCCCAGTGGCGATGCCCTTTGGGTCACAGAAAAGCTAATCTCGAAGGCTGTGTTTGTGCTTAATATACATGCACACAAAGCTCGCTTCGCGTGAGCTTTGCTTCACGCTCACCTGTACGAGCTGGAAGAACTGTGACGCCTTGGCGATGGGGTCGGTGACGGCGTTGCATGCTGCGCCGAACAGCACCAGTTTTTTTGGCCGCTTGTCGATCATGTCGAACAGAGCCTTCATGCCCACTGCTGGGTCGCACTGCACGTACAAGAGAAATGCAAAAATACATTAACCCTTGCTCTTCGACGTTTGATAATAGTATCAGAGAAAATGTGAAAAATACCACTACGCTGAAGTACTGCTACACCTTGCTTACCTTACAAGAATACAAATAGCCGTTTAATCAAAAAAAAAAACGCACACGCGCACATAAACAAATGACAATTATGCGTTAGGGATGAAACACCCTTGAACAGTGGATATCACTGGAGCCAAGGTTTCGACAAAATGGTCGTATCCTTCAAGATACAACCACGTGGTGCTTCCTTGAAGACACCATTCCTGAAAACGTTGGCTCCAGCGATACTCACTGTTCAAGAGAGTTTTATGGCTTCAATCCTAGACTTTCTGCTGAACTTCCACCAAGTGCGCTTTGAGAATGTTTTCTCTGCGTCCAAATAAATAAAATAAGCTAGAAAGACGAAGAATTGAACCATACCAGTGATGTAGTGTTAGATACCGTGGCACCTACGTGAAAAGTTTAACTTGGTTTTAAACTAAGCTGATTTTTGATGCCATAAGTGTTGATCTCATCTGAATTCTGGTGGCACATGCGTGTAATTAGTCGGAAGGAATAATAATAAGAATATCTGGGGTTTATCGTCCTAAAACCGCGATATGTTTATGAAAGGCACCGTATTGTGGACTGCTCCGGAAATTTTGATAGCCTCGTGTTCTTTAACGTGCACCTACCGCCAAGCACACGGCCTTCAAATTTTTTTCATTTGCATAGAAAATACCACCACCGCAGCCGGGATTCTGTCCCGTGACCTTCAGGTTTGCAGTCGAGCGCCATAAGCGTCAGAGCACCGTGGCGGGGCAACACAGAAGGAAGGATTGTTGCCGTGACGACAGTAACTTACAATGCAATTTACGCGTGCGCCGTATACGTGTGTACGATGTAGCACATGCACGTGTTAATATGCCACAGTATAAATGTTAACACGCTTCTGTTCTTTTCGCCTTTCATGGCTATGGTGAATACTGGAACCCTTTCCAGTTTATTTATTTATTCATTTATTTATTTTCAACTACTGCAGCCCAATGCAGGGCTATTGCAGGAGTGGGGTACATACAGTAGGAAAGAATATGAGTAACATCAAAACAAGCTCTTCATCAGAAAAAATCACAAAAATTATCGCCACATTCTAAGCACAACCGAGTACATAAATGAAAAAAAAGGCCAACAATGTCATTTCAGTGCCTCCAAAAAATCTGACATATTCATTTCACGAACCGAACCTGGTAGTTCGTTCCAGTAGACAATAATTGGTTCCTTTGTCAATGTTTTGCGTTTCAGCTGATAGAGAGGCGCGGTGTTTGTTAGCACTTCATTGTGAAACTGCATACCCTCATTGTTTACCAAAGATATTGTCTCCAACACACCCAAATTCTTCGTTTAGACGAGATAGTGTGGACGCCAGTGGTTATTTGTATTATATCAGAAAATATTATCAGGTCATATCAATACTACGCACGTGTAAACTAACCTTTTTTTCCCAAATAAAGTACTCTTGTAGAATAATAACGAAGAAAGATGATTCTGAATATGGCAAAGACTATATCCAGTTCCTATACAGGAGTGAACTCTGAAAAATCATCCGTAAAATTTCAGCTCTGAGCTGGGTTAGTGATCGTATGCAGCAGTGTGGCGCTACTTAATTTTTTTTAATTTTGAGTAAAGTTAAAAACGTCAATGAAACTTTAAAGGCAAGTAACGCCGGCAGTTCAGGACCAGAATCCGTCAATATAACTGTAATCAGTTATTTCCGTTTTTTTGTATAAACCCATAAAAGTACTACAAAAATGAGATGTTGCCAGTCTTCTCACAAAGAAAACTGTGTAATCAGCGAAATGATGTAACGACGTGATTTGAATTCATGGAGCGATGAGGCAATTGACTTAAAAAAAGGGGGACTGGTAAGAGGCGAAAAAAAACACAAATCACGAGGTACGCATGTGGGTGGACTGGTGAAAGGTACGCACAATGACAAGTATAAAACACCAAAAATATATTTCGGAGCAAGGAAAAAATAACTTGGTAGCAAGGCCTACACGTTGTTTTGTTAACCCGAAAGTGTTTTACGCCAGGTTCACAATGACTCCGCTGACGCACTTGCATCGCGGAAGTGATGTTGGAAAATATATACTGAGAGAAAGCAAATAAAAAAAACATAAGGCAATCAATTGTCGCGCTGAATTGCACTTTCAACCTCTAGATTTTCAGCGCGTGGCGCTAACTACTACGCTACAGAGCATACGTTGTCAGACATGCTAACGACAAGCTATCTATATACCCCCTGTACCGTTGGGAAGTACTTAGAGCTTCGAAGCTTCAGCACGTTCTAGTTATCAGTGGCTAGATGGCGCGACAGGCTCACGTTGGGCGCGCTCTAATGGTCATCGTCTCCACGAAGCACCGCCTCCACGGAGCGTGGTCTCTCTTGCGCGCGCACTTATCAGGCTCAAAATTAGGGAGAGGACGAAGGTCACTTCGCACGCTGCCACGGCCGTCTTTGCATCCTTCTTTCCACCCACATCTTTCATTCCCCTCACACCTTTCCGCAGCACAGGGTAGCCAGCCGGTCTAAGAACTGGCTAACCTCCCTGTCTTTCCGCTTAAACTTTCTTCCTCTCCTCCTGTGCCACGGCCGCGTTTACGAAAGTAGCGCGCTGCAGACACACGACGCAAAAAGAATCGTGACAGTTGTTTGCACTCGTCCTGTGTATCTTGTGCGCTTGCTTCGTAGTTTTTTTTTTCTGTTTGAACAGCGCGCTTTAAGTGTTGAGTTGCCAGAGTTGGTAGTCTGCGCTCGTCCTGTGTATGCTAATTTCGTGCGTGCTTTCTGCTTTAGGTGCGCGCTGCAACTTTCGAGCTGCTTGCCGTTCCTGACCTGTCTTTTCAATTTGTTGCTGTTGCTGAAACCATGCACGAATAAACGCTCAACTACTTCTGTAAACTCGCGTTTCACTTTCGTGTCATACCGATTCCTATATGGGGCATCATACACGTCTTTTTTATTTTTTGTAACCTATGAAAAAAAAAAACGCTGAAAGCTTCACTCTCAACATTAAAAGCAATTGCATTTCTGCTCTAAAGATACACAGGAAAGTTTCTGAAGAAAAAAAAGATACAGGCAGGAAACTAAAGAAAAAAGTTATTCTTGGCCTCTATTTATGCGTCTTCATGCGTGCGCGGTCTTTGTCACTTCAATGTTGACGTCACAGCAAGGCGTCGCCTGCTTTGCATTTCAGAACACCACCTCCATCGCATCGCAAGCGAGGTGCATATAGGTCACGGTGTTAAACAAAAAAAAAAACAAACTCATCTCAGTTCGAAAAGCGAAGCCATTCTTGTTTCCAAGTTTACAGCACTCCCATGTTCATGGGAAATTCGAAGTTGTCGCACACAACGGGCGAACTTCTGGCGTAAACAGGCCCTCGCCTTCGCTCATCACTTTATAGCGAAACTATGCTTTGAATACGTCCGTTAGACTCACGAGCTTTTGTCAGACCGTTCGTAGCAGACTCGTCCTTCTCGTAGCTTCTGTTGCAGTTCATGCTTGTCATTAATATCACGCGGACAATGAAGAGATTAATTTGCTTGGTGTTCCAAGTTCATTTGCGCGCTTTAAAATGTTTATGTTTGATACAGAAGAAGAAAAGTGCTGGCGGGTCGCAGAGCACGGCTAAGCAGTTTTCAAGTAAGTGTTTGTCGCGCCGTACAGAAACGATCAAACTCGTTTCCTTCCCCTTTTAACGAGAGAGAGAGGGAAGAGACACTGAAGTGGCAACGATGGGGATCCGACTAGCGTATGTTTTGAATGCTGCGTGCTCACTATAAAAGCCCGGAAGTCGCTGACGCCGCCACAGGATAAAAAAAGGAGCTTCTTTTCCGCTGCGCCGTTAGTTCGTTTTTGAAAAGACCGTATGCAAATTCGCAATTAAACTGCTTTAGCGCCGGAAATACGACGGCGATACGCAACAAAGCAACAAGGTCGACGTGGTGGCCTTATTTAATATTTTTTTTCTACTCTTCCTGTTCAATAAACACTGCCGTCGCTTATCTTATGCGGAGTACGGGTACGCCAAGTTTTGTTTCGTAATTTTGACTGCAGCTGCAACAGTTCGCATTTGAATGCACTCATCCGCATAACGTCGTTCTTTTGTGTTGATTACTATTACCGCGTTTATATGTGTGCCTTGCTCTGGCGATGTTTTTCGTTGCCCCCGAGGCACTATAGAAAGCCGTCGGAGTCAGCCTGGGCGCAACGCTAATGACTCCGTTTGCAACACCCACTGCAGCCCCGAGTTGCCAAGAGGCGACTGGCAAATAGAAGCGAGTGCGAGGGCGTCTAAACAAGTTTGTTGTACTTTGCGTCGAGAAAAAATAACTTTTTCTTTTTCTACAGACAGATTGCGGCGTCAAATGACCGTACAGTAGCTAACCACTAAGAACTTGTTTTAGCGAGCTATTATCTGCCGTTATTGGTTTAACGTGCTTACAAGCACGAAAGAGAAAGAGTGAGAGAGAAAGAGTATAAAAAAAGTAAGGAGGCTAACTAGATTAGGCTCAGTTTGCAACCCCACACGTGGTGAGAGGGGACATTCTCTCTATTACCAGCATGAAGTAGCTGCGAAAGTTAACGCCTGCAGCAGGGCGCAAATACGCTGTTGAAAACGGCCGCCACATTTCCTACGCACTTGTGGAGTTTGCTCATTTGTTATACCGTCAGCAGGTAATACGGTGGGGGATGATCAGAGCTGAAGAGATTGATTGATATGTGGGATTTAACGTCCCAAAACCACCATATGATTATGAGAGACGCCGTAGTAGAGAGATCCGGAAATCGGGACCACCTGGGGTTCTTTAACGTGCACCCAAATCTTAGCACACGGGCCTACGACATTTCCGCCTCCATTGGAAATGCAGCCGCCGCAGCCGGGATTCGAACCCGCGACCTGAGAGCTGAATAGAGGCGGCGACGCATCAACACTAGGAATGTGGGAAATCGAGTTGGATTCCCAGCCTGGAGGAAGGAGTGTGTCCCGAAGTGGTCGGAGACACGTTACTACATCCTTTATGCCTCACAAAACGGGAAATCTGAAGCGTCGGTGGTGACCATCCTGTGGCTTTCGCTCTGAAGTAATCTCACATGAACTAGCAAGATATCTTGTCAGGTTTTTTTTGTTATCGACACATCACGCACAGAAATTCCTGCCACGTCATCGTCAGGTTGAAGCAGGTTAACCGCAACCTCTAGCGCTGTCGTCAGAGCCGCCATCGTGGAGTGCCAGTGCGTTCAGAAGCTGCATCCACGACGTCACGTGTGAAGATAGCAACGTTCCGGATTATTTTTTTTTTCACTCTCGCACTCGAGTTTAGAGCAAGCATTACATAATCTTCACCGCAGTTGTCACACGTCGGTGAGGTCAGCATAGGGGTTGCTAGATCGTTGCGTTGCAGCTGCATGGCGAGCGAGCAATGGCGGCCATCGTGAATCAGAACGGGCTTGATGCTAGCGTAGTCGTCAGTTTTACGTCATCAGCAGCAGCAGGTCCACCCCCCCCCAAAAAAAAGAAAGGCAGTCCACCATACAAATCCAACTAACCTTATAAATATTGTTCATAACAGGCTAATACGGCACTCTTAAATACAAGCTCAGTAGCATAGTACTTGTAATTTTAATTTATTCTATTACGCAGTATCTCCGTTTCATTTCTTAATTTTTTAAGCTTCTGCCATTCTTAACATTTTCAATACTTAATGTCGCATTTTTGGCCAATCTCCCAGAGCGGGTACGTGTCATATATGGTAGGAAAAACAAACAAACAAACAAACAAACAAACAAACAAACAAACAAACAAACAAACAAACAAACAAACAAACAAACAAACAAACAAACAAACAAACAAACAAACAGTTACGTGGTGGCAGGGCTAGAAACAAGCTTGTTGGCGCTGTTGCGTGTCAAAGACGTTTTTACAGTCAAAGTGCACTTGTAGAATTATAAAAAGAAATATCTGGTTGAGGTGACGCGCTAGCAAGGACTATGGACCATATAGATACAGCGAAATCTCTAGGTAAACACCTCTAGTTCTGTCTCCGAATAGTTGGAACTCTTCATGAAACGCCCCGCACGAAGAACAAGATCGTGCGAGAAGAAGAAAAAAAAAACGGAGGAGAAAGACGGCCCACCGTCCCCGAAATACGCGGTGACAGGGTTCTCAGTCGGTCGCGGGCAGCTCAGAAAACGATCGAGGCCATTAGGCGATCGGGCCACGAGTCCGTGTCTTTGCGGAGGGCGGAAGGAATACGGCGGTGGCGACGATGGCACCGGAGACACCGGCGAGGTGCGTGGTCGGGGAGGGGGCAAGCGGCCGGGAAATCGACACCGTCGCAGCGCGGTGGCGCGGTTTGCCATTCCTGGTCGATCAATGAAGAGCTTGCGCCGCTGTTACGCCGCCCCGTGCTACTGTTGCGAGTGGGACGGGGTGAGGTTGACGGAAGGAGCTAGAGAAACGTCGCGGCGCTGGAGTCGGCCAATGTTGCGCTCAATCCAGCTCATTTCTTTAGTTCTATCGTCATTATCACCACCAGCCTGTCTTATGTGTGCTACAGGACGATGGCCTCTCCCAAAGGACCCCCGACGCAGACTACATCTTAAAAAAAAAAAAAATGGAGGTGGGAACATGAACGAACAACACTTCCGCCAGAGGTCGCGTGGTCGTGTCGTTGACGAAGTCAGCAGACTGCTGAAGATCGCACTGTTTATTTGGCCGAACTTGTGGCCAGCAAACGGAAAGTCAGATTACAGCGATACACCCCAGCACTTGTAGCGGAACAGAGCGTTGATATCAATCGGCGCACCCGAGCCAATGCACGTTGGCATTTTCGCATGTGGCGTCGAACGTTCGAGCATTATCACTGGTGGTCGCGAATGTTCTAGAATCGTCTCGGCTGTCCGCGTTTGCACGCTCAAACCTAAAAAGTGATCGCAACATAATCTCTAATGCTCTCAGACATTCTGGGGCTAATTAGGCAAGGCTGTATCTACACGGGTGACAGGCCGGCAAACATGAAGCACGCGAAGAAAGGAGCATGCGTGGAAATATGCCCGATTTACTTGAAGTTTACGTACTGTAACGAAGAACTTCGTCGTGGAGCCACGTCGGCAGCGCAACGCAATAGTAGTTGCATCTAGCAACCATGCGCGTTTTTTTTTCAGTTGGTTTATTCAAGCACTAAAGTTTGATTCAGGACGATCGCTAAGAACAGACTTGTAGCCATGCGAGTCCCTGCAATTAGTATTTCTTGCAATTTCGTGAGTATTTCCTGAGTATTTCCTGCAATGTGTCCCTGCAATTTCGCGAGCTTGTGCGCCGGCAAGTCTCCGCTTTAGTAGCACAGCTGTTTGATGCATTGCACCAGTCTGTGTTTGGTTTTTGGCGAGGTTCATATTAACGGCAAATCATCAAACACGACAAGAACAGTTACAAAATCCAACCCAGAAAGAGAAAGTACACTGGCTTCCTGGTTAGCTCAATTAGTAGAGCGACCACAGCGGAAAGGGTTTGGTCCCGGGTTCGAACCGCGGACCAGGACGAGTTTTTCGGCAACTAAAAAGCGTTTCTTTCTGAGGAATCCGTACGAATTTTCTCGTGGCTTCGTGCCACAAACGAGTGGTTGTCTAATTTCCCCTTCTAAACTCTTCCACCCCCGTTCAGGTTTCCGCAGAACTCATTTGCATTACTTACAATCCAGCCTAGTTCCACGCCTGGAAAACTTTTAGTGAACAGCGTAGTAAGCGCGACGGCTTGGCAAGCGCAGATTTGTTTTTTAATCTTTCTGCTTTCATTCATCTTTCTTTGTGTCTACATCTTTTCTTTTCATCCTTTTGTCATTTCATATCTTTGAATATTACCTTTTCTTTTCCATTCCATCCTGCTTAACCCTCACATTTCTCAACCTCCCTTATCCACCTATCCGACCACTTGTTATGGTATACTCCACATGCCTACGCTCTTTTGTTACCCTCTCACCTCCTCCCATCTCTCCTCCTCACACAAACATTACTAATCCTTGACCCTATTGTTCTTTTCACACACCTTTGCTAAACTATACTATATACACACTATCACAAGCATTACCGCATGGCGATGTCCGACTTCGCTGACTGGAGAAACCTCGGCTATAACAGGCGAGCGAGTCCGGCACGTCCGCCGTGATCGAAACTATTTTAATGACTTATTTCAACGCCAGAGAGCGCAGGCTAGTGGCAGTGGCACCTGCCTGGTGCAAGAGCGAGCGTCTTGGTTTTTCCAGGCGACGCCCATACTGCTGTTACTACAGTGTTCTCCAGTCCTCCTTGCTTTCCTTCTCACCCTTGTATCACTTTTTCTTACCATACCCTCCTTTCCTAGATTTGCTATACTACACTTTCCTATACTATGCTATACATAGCTATGTTATGTCAGGAGCTTCTTGGCACACACCCACATTTTGAGCGACATAGCCATTGAGTTTTTGCGCCCGACCTCGGCCCGACCACAAGCTGTAACAGCCCGGCTGCTAAGGAAAAAACCTTGCCGAAGAGCAATATTCACCGGAGCACCCAAATGCGACAGGCACGGAGTCTTTCGCACCGGAGAAACAAAAAAGAGCTCCTCCTTCGACAGGATGGGACACGCTTCTCTACTTCGGTCCACTAACGTCCCCGACACTTCATCCGGGAAGGCGCCTTCTCACGCCTTTCTTACCGCCTCGAGACGTCCCTAGCAGAAGATGTGCGAAAAAAAACAAGAAAAAAAGCACCTCCGGAGTTTTCTTCCTCTTTGGGGAAGCAAAGGCGGGCGGCCATTACTCCTCTCCTCTTCTGCGCCGCCAAAACTCTTCTCGCATCGTTCGCGGGCGTCCGTCCTCTTCCCTTTTTCGGAACAGCGGCGTACTACACGGACAGCGGACGAGATCAGAAGATCCACGCGTCGCCGCCAGATGCACACAAACAGGCGCGAGTTCGCTCCACACTGCAGCGTTGGTCTTAGTCCTCCCCCCCACCCCCACCCCTCTTACCCCTTCTTTTTCCACCTCGTAGCATCTCTCTATAGTGAGCCGTCGCGAATGCAGGGGGCTTTTCTCCGCTCCACGTCGTCCTGTATAGTGGCGAGCGTGCTCACGCACGCACGCACTCCTAAGGAATCCCCAATCTGCGGCCGGTGCTGAATAATGCATTAGAGACTGGGTCCTTGTAAGGACTCCCTTGCCCTTCGTCCTCTTCTTTTCCCCATTCCACGTCTTTTCCCTCTATTTAGGTTATGCACCGTGCGTGCTGTCTCGTTTTGCTGTTTCCCCATTGCGGTACAGCTATCCTTCCTGGCGCTTTTCGCGGTGCACCTCGTCCGCTGTGGGTTCCGCTGATGATGTAGGCATGTGAAGCCAGGGACTGAGAAGAAGGGAGAGGGAAGAGGAGGGGACGGGGATGCGCAAGTTTCTAGCACAAGGGGAACAAACAGGTTGACGGGGCACGTAAGGCGTGTATGCTGCTCAAGATCGTTTCGCAGCACCTCTCAGCGGAAATTATAAAGTTAAGTAAAAACGACACGTCGAGGTTATGCCGAAGGGAACATCTGGAAATCGAAAGCTACCAGAACTAAGACAGAAGCAGACTCGACAATAAATGAAAAGAAACTGGGTTTACATAAACAAAAGGCAGCGATAAACGGGCGTTGCTTTACTATATTCTGCGCCCCCTTTTCGCCGACATTGACATTCAGCGTGTCGTCCAGAGATGAAGCCGGTGAAGAGACAAGAACTCCTCTCGCCATCGAATCCTTTAGGCCGTCCTCCTGAATCGATGCGCGCGTGGACGCTCCCAGGTGTATTCACAACGGGACCGTTCAGTGACGGTTCATCTCGCCTTGACGTATGTGCAGCAGGCGTGCCAACTTTTTGCGCTTTCATATTCGCCTATGGGAATCGTGCGCGAACCGTATCGGGTATTCGTTTTGGTGAGCTGATGTTGCGAAATGAAGGTCCGAAAAGCAGCGCAGCTGCGCGAGACAGGTAAGCAAAGAAACAACGTGAACGGACGTGTAAGTGAAACAGCAGTGGAAAGAAAGGCACCCCCAAGAAGGGGTCTACTGGCGTTATATATATATATATATATATATATATATATATATATATATAAATTACGTGTGTGTGTGTTTGTGTGCAGACGTGCAAGAGGTATAGCAGTCGCAGGTCCCAGCATCAGATGGACGGGGCGGAAGCGCTGTTCCCCTTTTGAGATGAAGAGGGGGAAAAGAGAGCTCATTTTCATTTTTATGAGATGGTCACTTGGGGATAAAACTGCAAGAACGACAGGAAATGGCAAGATATATGCTGAAGACAAAAAATAAGGAAAGAAAGGAAGAAAGAAAGAAAGAAAGAGAAAAGGAAAGAAGGAATGAAAGAAAGAAAGAAGGAAAGAAAGAAAGAAAGAAGGAAAGAAAGAAAGAAAGAAAGAAAAAAAGAAAGAAAGAAAGAAATAAAAAAAGAAAGAGAGATAGAGAGAACGAAAGAAAGAAAGAAAGAGTTCAGTTCAGGAACGCCAGATGCCCGCGTCATACGCGTTCACCCGCACGGACACGAGCTTGGTCACCGTCACAGCAGGATGTCCCCAGAGGAGACGGCATATCCACTGAGACCGGAAGGCGAAAAGAACCCAAAGAGTGAAAACGTTGAAGCTGTACTGCTAACGCGTTGTCGACCACCACCTCTTTCATATTTTTCTCATGTATTTTTTTAATCTTTCTTGCCAATCCGAACGCTCTCAGCGAAAGTGTTCGGGGCTCATTTCAGATTCCCGAAAGTTCTATAGGCCAGCCTGCTGAAAGCTCCGAGTGGTTTATGTGTGGTTTGGTTAGGTGGCAGCATTCATAGGTTGCTTGTTTTTTTCTGTGTCGTATCGTGAGAACTAAGAACAAGTTGACTCATTTTGAATGCGGTGGGACGCCTGAAAATACGCAGAACGTGCACGTATACTTAGATTAAAAGAATAAATCAACGTAGAACTATAATTTCGAAGCTTTTTTCAGGGTACGCAATACAAGGCTGAGAATGTGAAAGTTAACCGAATGAGTTTATACCGAGGAGAAAGAATAAATAGTGAATTAGAAGTTATCGAGAAAAAGAATGTTGCATTCATTACTATACGGTGTTTTCAATTTTTTCGAATTTTTTCTCAGGAACTCAAAACTGAAGCACTGTGTCGTCTTAACGAAGTGTAGAAAACACATTCTTTTTTTTGTTAATTACGTCACATTGTCAGCGAAGCAAAATAAACTTTGAAGTCTCTATAGAAATACTCATGCTGCATTTTTTACTAAAAAAACACATTATCTAACATTTACGTATTGATGTTGCACCTCAGATAGGCGTAATATTTGCGTTGGGATCGATAATGTTGAAAAGTATGGACGCAGCCACCAGGTAAAGTTGGCTGGGCATGAGCAAGGGCTTAAAGTTTCTCCGCGTGGCTGAATGATGCGACGGACAGCCGGCCAGCCAGACAGACAGATCGAAATGGGCAGCACCGCTCCCCCAACCGTGGCACGCCTGCCCTCATCCTGTGAAGGACTGTCGGGTTATTGCTGGTTTTCGCTCCTACCGCAGATTTTTCTCAACAAAAGTAAATAACACGTTTATTGAGAGTTCGAATTTCGCTGTTATTAACTAAACTATTACGTTTGACTGGGGCAGCGGAGGTAGATTCCCTAGTCCGATTTGCCAAGGCGTTCAAGTTTCTGAAGCAAAACCAACGGCCAAACCGTGAGTCTGTATGGGCAAGGGGTCATCTGAGAAAGATCCAAAATGTACTTCCGGTCAAAAATTAAGATCCTCTTGGATAGATGGTTTGTGTGTGAAACGGCTGGAATCAGACGTTTTCTTAAGTTGTGACTGCGTTGTAGTAGTACTACGACAAGCGGAACATGCAACACACTGTCACAAGAGAGTAATCCGAAGTGCAGCTGGACTGGTTGAATATTGATCTGTGTGTATTCTTCCCACGAATCATGAACCTTGACGCCGACGTTCGTGCAGCGTTCACTGTGGAAATTCTGGATAGATGAATACTCTGAGCGTCCCCTTTATAACGCAGTGGTGACATGTTCCACCAGTCTCGACGAAAATCAACGAAAAAAACTTCATTCCTTTATTATATGTTCTGGCCTAATGTACTGTGAACTTCGATTAAAACAGGTCTTCCTATAAAAAAAAAAAAGCTCACAGTCTTGTTCTTCGCTCCATGCGCCAGAATCTCCTTGTTCTCACCATAATTTATTTTTGTACGTGCTGCCTAGTTTTCTGCCGATACTCTAATAGTCTCTAATTTCTATCGCAGGCGTCTTCAGCTTTCCACTTTTTTGTCCTAAAACCCAAGTCTTCTTATAGGTCATGCCCGAACGTACACCTCTGTGGATATCTCAACATTCAATAGTTTTCCATATCCGCTCTACAGCATTAGTAGTGGCGTGGCCAGGGAATAGCACACCGAAGCTTTGCTCCCCCCAGCTTCCCCCCGAAATGTTTCTTCGCCATGGCATACAAAGCGAAATATGGCCATTTCAAGAAGGTGCCTCCCCCACTCCTCGAAAAAAAAAATGCTGCCTACACATCCGTACTTTTGCACTATTCTTTCTTTACTGAGTCTCACTTTATAAAAATTCGTTCTAAGGCAACCAGACCTCGATTCATACAGCAAAGATATTCCCTTTGAGAGAGAGAGAGAGAGAGAGAGAGAGAGAGAGATAAAGATGCAAGGAAAGGCAGAGAGGTTAACCAGACACGCACATCCGGTTTGCTACCCTACACTGGGGAAGGGGAAAAGGGGAGAAAAGAGGTTGCAGAAAGATGAGAAGGTACACACAATCACGAGCACACTCGAGGAGCACACACAGTCTACAGGCGGTCGCTCAGGTTTGTTGTCTTTAGGTAAAGTAGCAGTGCTTTAGTTGCTTTCTGCGCAACTGAGGCAGATGCCCAAGGTCCTAGTATCTTCTGCACACAAAATGGTCCGGGCTCAAGTTGATTCAAAGCCATGTGGAGCTGGCATCGCTGTGTGTCGTAGCAAGCGCAGCTGCACAGGACGTGTTCGATGGTCTCTTCACCTCCGCAGTAGTCGCATGTAGGAGTGTCCGCCATACCAATGCGAAAGGAGAACACCTTTGTAAATGCAACACCCAACCAAAGGCGGCATAACAGTGTCGCATCGGAGCGGAAAAGTTGTGATGGTAGCTTTAGCTTGAGCGAAGGATCCAGTTCATAAAATTGACACCTTTGGAAGCTGGTAGACGACCAGAACGTGCGTGTGAGATCTCGAGCCAGCAGGTAAGGTTGTCTTGCTGCATCATTCCTTGATAGAGGAATCGGGAATTACCACAAGATGCCTCCCTCCTCACGTTTCAACCAGGAAGTCTCACCCCTCTTGCGACCGCAAGTTGCACATTCTTCTTATTTTCGTTGTGACCTAGTAAGCCTTCATTATTTTTTCACGCGTTAGCAAAAGCCGTTCAACGTGAGGGCGTGCACCGTATTGGTGGCACCAGGTTACGCAGCCCGCCCAACTCGTCCACAGCGTTCGATATCGGCGCTGACCTGAATACAGCCTGCTCCGAATGCCCGAAATGGGTGGGTTTTACGCTAAGTGCCCCGGCACGTGGTTTGAGTGAACCCGCATGTGGGTCAGGGCAAGCCGGCTGGGGTCAAGGGTGAGTCGCGGAGCTCGCCGTTAGTCGGGGCGGGCTGTAAAGCGCGATATGTTGGCGCTCTGCGCGGTCGCCTATTGGTGACATACCGTTAGTGTCTTGTCGGAGCTATTGCACTGCGATGAGTAACTTCAATGGAGGCTGATGAACCGTGTAGATGTGGACAACCATTTACAAGCATTTTTTTGTGTGTGTTTACCTATTTTTATTCAAGTCTTTGTCATATTTCTTTCCCTTGCATTCCTAAATGCTTCCCACTTTCTCTCTACCTACCTTTCTTTTCTCTACTTCTTGCCTACTTCAGCAAATGCTGACAGGTTGTGTGCCCTGCCCCGCCACGGTGGTCTAGTGGCTAAAGGTACTCGTCTGCTGACCCGCAGGTCGCGGGATCGAATCCCGGCCGCGGTGGCTGCATTTTCGATGGAGGCGGAAATGCTGTAGGCCCATGTCCAGAAATTTGGGTGCACGTTGAAGAACCCTAGGTGGTAGAAATTTCCGGAGCCCTCTTCTACGGCGTCTCTCATAATCATATGGTGGTTTTGATACGTTAAACCCCACATATCAATCAAATCATCAGGTGTTGTGCCCTATAGGTGGTTGCTGTCAGCCTCCTCCCTCCCTATTTTTCTCGGTGTATTTGTAAACGCATGACATACTATTATTATTACAACAACAACTACTAGAACTACTACTACGACTGCTACTAGTAATAATAATATTAATAAGAGTAATAATAATATTATTGAGAAAACTAAAAAAAGAAAAATCGCAGGTTTTCCTATGCATTCTGTTTATATACAATATATATGTTATCACTTCTATCTAATTTGTTTTTTGGCCAATTTTTTAGAGTGTGTGTGAGCCATACGTATAGGCCAACATCATCATCATCATCTGTGACAGATTTCACCTAATCAAGACTCAAAGAAGGCGAAAGGCAGGTTTCTCATCTCAGACGATGTATTGATCCTGTGCGGAAACTTTCGGAAAGCTTTCCGCACCTAACGCGGTTTAGCGTGGCCTCCGGGATCGGAGGCAGGTGATGCCTCTGTGATCAGGACACCTTCGACCATGTTACGGTGCCGTGTGATGACGTCTTCGTGTAGCGTTATGTCACCTGAAGTCATAATTACGCCACCAATCCCAACCACTGCTGACGTCATCATCTAAACCTAAGCACACGGGCTTCAAGATTTTCTGCCTCTTTCGGCCGGGATTCAATCCCGCGACCTGCGAGTCAGCTGCCGAGTGTCTTAGCCACTAGACCATCGTGGCGGGTTGCATATGCACATTTATTTTACCACGTACATGTTTATTATTCCACGCATATATGGGGTAGATATCTGACAGGGTAATATTCTCTTTTGCCTTTTGTTTGTTGTACTGCAGTGACGCCTGGTCATTACTTAACTCAGTGACATATGTTGGCATGGAAACGCCAGAAATCGACGAGATGCAGTGCTTTTTCCTCTCAACTAGCGGCTGGGGGGGGGGGGGCAATACGTAAGACTGGGAGATGTACAGTAACGTCCCCACACACAATCTTTTGCTGAACGAGAAAAAAAAAAGCGGTGAGTACATGAAGATAGATGAAACTAGAACATATCAGTAAGAATGAATAGATGGGAGGAGCGTTTTAAGAAGCTTTATAGCTGTGGAAAACATTGCTCTGGTATACACTTTCTGAGTTTGTCACATTAAAAACCGACGAGACAAACAAATCGCAGTTCACGTGCAAAGGTGAAACAGTGAGTGCGATGGCAATAAATTGCATTGTTGTACCAAGTTAGGCCAACAGTCAGCTATTTTGTGTCTTCTCTCCCGTAAGTATACAAAACGCTGGTATGAAGGAATATGAATTCTCCAGGAAATGAAGCGATCGTCTTGCTGTCCATCGTTTCAAAGCGATGTGAGCGATGAGAACACAACACGTACGACAGTAGATGAGCCGCGTACTGACGTCTGTCTAGAGAAGGCTTGTGCCCATGCTCTCGTGACCAAAGTTCGCAGTTGCTGCTCCAGCGATGCAGCCCTCATTTGAAATTCGAACGACATGATTCCAAGGTCAAGTTCAGGTGGTCCATGGCATGTTCTTGACCTTCCAATGTGGCATATAATGCACTGTTATTCATACTCTGTAGACTTATTACGAAATTGTTGACTGTTTGTTGAGTTGTCATGGCTATGCTTTCCCTCACTTGGTCCAGCTGAAGCGTCCAGTTCTTTCCTGAGGCCATGGCGAAATGTTGATGGATAGGATAGGAAGTGATTTCGCACTGTAGAGAACAGCATTGGGACCATTACCGCCTCAGAGCGTATTACGTCACGTGAACTCGCTTAGTGTGATCCGGTGGTATTTGCCGTGCAGCACAGACTAGAGGCATACCAATGCCGCTCATGAGAATACAGACAAAGAGAAAGCTCGTCTATATTACTGGCTCCTTGGCTGCTGACTGCGTATAGTTGGTTTCCTTTATTGCTCGGCGCCACTGGAAACTATGTGGCGGTGATTTCGTGCTAGAGGAAAAAAATCGTAAGAGGCATAACGATAATAGATCCGGACTGCCACTCCTGAAACGGAACTGCCAGACTATTTCAGGCTGTAAGCCAGGAGGAGCAAAACAAACAAATATAATGAAACAAGGAAAAGAGCTTATAGGTGGCCAGGAGCTGGACAATTTGCGCGAAGAAAGGAGCTTCTAGAGCACCGTGAAAACGGCTCGTTGCGAAAAGAATGCGAGGCGTGCCAGGCGATAACGACGCAATAGGCCGTCGATGCGAGCCGGCCGCCACTGGGATGGTATCTGTATCGCGCTTCATTCTTATATAGCGTCCGATATGGGCCGCTACCTAGACAGCGCCCGCCAACTGTCTATCCAGCCAATACGCCGTGGTGTAGCGCATCATTGCACGGTATTGCGAAGAGCCGTATTGCGTTGCGTTGCCCTTAAAGGCACTGCGTGACATTGGTGGACCTGCATGGTATTGCCTGTGAATTAGGCCGGCCAAGTTAGTGGGACATTTGCGGAGTCAACCAACATGAAAGACGAGGCGAAAGACGCGTGCATGAGCAGGAATCGTGCAGAACTACCAACTGAGCTTTGGTCGACAAAGGTGCTTTTTTTTATGGTGTCACTATTCGGAACCTTCAAGAAGGTCTTGTTGTTACCACCGTCAGCACTGGTCATGTATATAATATCTGCGTCTTTCGTCTCGTCTTTCGGGCCGGTTAATTGGGCAAATTGTAAGTGACTGTGTGCCACTGCGCAGCACGGTTCTCGCTGTTCGTTTTGTGCATCATGACGCTGCAGTACACAGTCTTACACACGATTACGCAGTATTCCGCAACATAGAGCGTCATTGCATATTATAGCGTAGCGTCGTACTCACAACATTGAATTACGATGCCTAGCGTTGTTTAGCCCGACAAACAGCCTAGCTCAGCTTATCATAAAACATCGTTTCACATCGTAAGAGAAGAACGGTATATAATGCATACTTCACGCGTAATAACGACGTAGTTGCGTTATTATTTCCACGAAAATGTGCACGAAGATGCTTGCTGCGACTGTATTTGGGATATGATTAAGCTGATCGCTAAGTAAGGGTACGAACATGCCCTACCGAGCCTACAATGTTAATCAGGTACCGCTTAATGTGGTAGATATAGCCAGGAAACCAGACAGGTTTGTCTGGACCCTGAATATGGCCAGCGTTCAACTAGGACGTGATTGAGGGTGTATCGCACGACAACGCGAAAGACGACTCCAAAAAAAAAAAAAAGTCTACCGACCCTCGTTCTCTTTGCCTGTGTTCACGACTGCTCGATACCACCAGGGTGCTTATCAAGCAGTGATTATGACGCCGTCTGAGCTAATCTGACCGCTAGCTCGATAAAATCTGAAGCCAGTACTTTTATACTTGTGACCATAATACAAATACTTCCCAAAACAGTTATTTTTGGCAAAGTTTATCCTGTGCAGCACACATTGCACGCGAACTAAAAAATAGATGGGGGGGGGGGGTTGTTAAATTATTTCATAGCTTCATTCAGTTCACCTGCGTTGCATGATTCTGACAACCCCTGCCATAATTCTCGAGTGCCTAATCACCGTCAAACCTATCCAAAAGATCCACTAGTGCGCAATCAACAAGAGGACCACGTTACAGCTTGTAGCGGATGACACAAGTCTACCTCTACCGCTAGTAAGTGCGTCTGCACTAGCGGTAGGACAAACGGCCCTCTATGGAAACGATGTTCATTGAAACAATCAGAAGAGCAATTTTTCGAAAATTAGAGCAATCATCATAAACATAGGTATGCTTCCCGCAGGGCAAAGGCCTCTCCAATAGTTTGTTCATTCACCTGATCCTGTGCTTTCTACGGGCTGTCGTTTCCACAAAAACTCCTTAATCTACATGCTGCGCCTCCTCCCTCGTGCGTTTGCTCTCAGGCTAGAATAAAAACAGCGCCATACTGACGTTGAAAGGGCGTAGATAGAGGCATTTGTGACAATACGATAATGGAGTGTATTTAATGGTTTATGAGGCTACCTACTAAGCATTCAGATTAGACTCCTAATCCCGAACAAGTTGGTGCCCATTTTCGACGATTAGCGTCACGGCTTGGCGAGTGGAGGATAGAATGTGCAGTGACAGGTGTCGCTTAAAGCGCTTAGCGCAACGTAAAATGATGTTTGGAACGACGGTAATCACGGGGTCAACGTTTTCGAGTTCACGCTCGAAACGTGCTAAATGAACAAGCAGAAAGAACGAGGTGACTGTAAATCAGAGTTCTCGTGTTAGCCGCTTTGACAGCTCAAGCAAAATATTGCCCTCAAAAGGTACTTACGTTTTTAATTAGAGCGCAGCTTCTATTAAAACATGAGCTTCAAAGTCCGCTCTATAATAGATATATTTGTTGGGCAAGTAATTTTGAAGGCACGTTGTATCACGAGGGGAAAAAAGTTCTCGTCTCTGATGGCTTGCGTTGGAGTGAGATGGGTTGGAAGCATTTTCTGAGGGCAAGCATTTTTCAACTGACTGCAATAATTTCCCTAACTGATCGACGGCAAACACCGACATAATCTCAGAGTTGCTTACAGTACCTGGATAGGGTTTGATCGTAGCTAGAAGTTTTGTTCAATGACGGAAACACATTGGAGAAATGATTTTGTGAGATTGAGTATTCGTAGTGAAGTGTTTCACAAAGGTTTTGGTAACTGTGCTGATAGTTACTGTAACAGCAAATATACCAGCGAGTGCAAAGAGCTTCCAAACTGAGTTTGTATTATTGAGGGGCCCGCAGGATCCAATGCAGATTAATTTATGAGGCTGGCTTTAAAATTATACGTTAGCCAATGGCTCACATGCAATTAATTCTTCTTTGTTTGCACATATATTATTGTTACGCAAACGTTTTCCCAACTCTAGCGCGAGATCCCCCGTACGCTCTATTGACTAAATACCTTCATCATCTGTGTGAGATGAAGTAACTAACCATATGGAACATACGCGATAAAATGATACTCGAACTGAAAAAGAAAACTGAAATGAAGGCAACCGCTAACTACACGTTATAAGTACGATTGCGGATGCATCTTTGGCCGTCCTGTCGCTCGCAGATCGCGACAGGCGTCCTTGTCGCCTCATAAACGTTTTTCCGTCCCGCCATCGGAGCTATCCTGTCTATCGCCGAATTATGACATGCTTTAGTCGCGCAACTCGCTTTGCTGATACGCGGCTTTGTCGGCAGTTAACTAACTTCAAAAGTTAATTAAATTATACTTAAATGTCACGAATTTCACTCTGAAGGAAAACGTTGAATGCCTGTCGTTCCCCGATTACTTGGGGCACAGAGACGAGGAACATTTCGCGACGGCCTTTTGGTTAGTCGCTTAATTTTACCTGAACACTATATTTTATCGTACTTTCTGCGCTCAAAGCTCTCCTCATTTTTCGTTTTCACACTCTTGGTATTTTACGGTCTTTTTGTATTTTCAGTGGACGTATATATTACGCACCTTTGCAGCGACTGCTTTTAAGTCCCTTTTACATCCACGCTACACCCATGCAATGCTATTAACAACTTCCCCATTGCTTTAATAACGTTGTTCTTCGCGATATTTGGCCATATACGGTCCTTGCGCTAGTAAGAGCCAATAATCATCCTCACTGACGGGTCACTTTGAATTTGAAAAAATGAAAGAGAACCCGTCACCTTGCTTGCATCATTCCCTTGTACCCGCCTATACTACTGTTCAACACATTTCTTGTACTGTGTCAGAATGCATATCGGGTGGCATTCAAGACGTAAAAGGGTACTTCGAGACTTCTGACACGTAACGTTGGCCGTTTATCATCTGCTAGTTGGAGGGGGGGGGGCACTGTAGGTGGCCAGCGGCGGCGTTAGCGACCAGACGCATGTGGGTCAAGGGTCAAGGACGTCTGAAAATGTCGCCAGCTGCTGCCGTGCGGCCTCCTGCCGCCGCCGCACCTTTTTCTCTATGTGCGCGCGAAGGCCGCATTGATTGGCGGCTCCTCTCGCCTACTGGACGCCCCTTTCCCGCAACCCACCTACACCTCGCCCGTGGCGGGGCACACCGGCGTACCGGCCCAATCGATGTCTGAGGAAGGCTCGGGGCAGCCGCAGCCCGTGATGGTTCGCTGGTTCCCTGAGCGCCGTCGCCGACATCGTGGTCAGTAGACGGAGTACGGTTGCCCCCGTCTCTTCCACAACAAAGCCCGACGGGGCAAGCAGACCGAAACTGCGGCTCGATTAGCAAAAAAAAAAAAAAAAGCTGTCGCTTCGTATGTGGGTTAGTCGCCCGTACACTGTGAGCAGCAGATTGCCCAAAGGCGCACAATATTGCTAAAACGCCTCGGCATTTTAACAGCGGCAGAAGAGCGGATGTTCAACAGTGTTCCAGCGTTTATACTCCGAAATCAAATGCAGCGCTGTGGGAGAGAGCAAATTGTTTAGTGAAAGGTGGAGACGCTAGCCTGGCCATTCGTATGACATGCTGGATGCTGGGTGATGAATACATTATATACACTGATAGTCACTAAGAATGCACAACACTCACACTTAAGCACACACATAGGCTAGAAAAATTCTTGCGGGCTGATGGCCCGCAAAGATGTCAACATCGCTTTGGTGCTGCATAACGCACATATGCTACTTTGTTATTGGATCTAATGACATGGCTTGCGCAACATTCATTCGTGCAAAGACAGTTCAAGTATTTTACCACCCGTAATGTTATTCCATTCCCTTTTTTGTTTTAGACTGAGTATGAAATAAATAAATATGCTGCGCGCCTTAAAAGTAAGCCGACCTTGGTACTTATACGTTTGTCAATAGGTTCTTGTGACTCACTTAGCGTCTCATCGCTTTCGTAACGCGGCCTCTGCTTGCTGAATGTGCGGTGACTACGCGGTACACGATATCATTTTTACATTGTCGTTTGGCGAGCCTAAACTTTGCAGTTGGTCAAAGAAACATTGACAATGTTCCTCAAGATTATGACGATCGAGCAAATAACGTGTTTGGGACACTGAAATCTAAGCGCCAGACGCGCGGAGTTGGATTTTCTTGACCGAGCACAATTTCATAGCTTCCACAGCATCGAATGTAGTTTATAAAACTAAAGTACACCTTCACAACAGTGTTTTCAGAACACAAAAAATTGAATGGTATCTTCTTTATAATATCTTTTCAGAGAAGGAAAGAGTCTGGGAGACGAGTAACATTGAAATAGTTAGTGATGGTTGAACTGGGTGTTGGACAAACATTCGTCTGGACGCGTCTTAAGCTTTCAGCTGCGCGTGAGTGCCATAGAAACGGTCTTGAAAAAAAAAAGGTTTTCCAAATTGAAATGAAAGTATCTAAAAGTAAAGTGTCAGGCATGGCGGAATTCCTTAAATATGAAAGTCACGTTAGGGTTAGTTAATCAATAAACACTCATTATTTATCGTGTCAATTAGATACCCGTAAAACGCACTTGAACTGAGGATTTATAGCTAGTCAATTTAGTAGACACATCCCCTTCTAGCGTAATTGAAGGGCGACGAAGATATTGAGGTATGGGCCAATGTATCGCAGAAACTGTGGAATATGCCTCATCACAGGGTCACAACATCGTATTCCAATGGATACCCAGCCACATTGAAATAAAGGGAAATGAAGATGCTGATAGTCGCGAAGAAAGCATTGAAGGAAGGACGGGATTGCACAATACCTATATCTGGGACAGATATTTGACATTTTATGTCGCAAGGAGCTAACCATTGTTCGATGGAGAAGTGGTTTGAGAGCCCTAAATCAAAGGAAACGGTACTTTATGAAGTTGATCCACACAGAAAATTTTCCATAGCGACAGACCTCCCACGACACCTAGAGACATTGATCCACCGACTTAGATTGGAAGTAGCATACACAAACAGCTTCCTGCACAAGATACATCGATCCAACTCACCGGAATGCCATTGTGGTCATGCAGAAGAAAATGTTCGCCATATTCTTTTGGAGTGCGTTAAATACGCGAAGGAAAGAGAAAAATTAAAGAACAAATTAGCAAGTTTGGACAGACGGCCCCTCACAATAAAGAAACTACTTGGACCATGGCCTGAGATGCATCTTCAGAAAAAAGCAATAATATTCCTGACAGACTTTTTAGTGGAGACCGGACTGGACAAGCGCCTATGACTGACAGCCAGAGATGGGTATTATGTAAAATGTGGTCATGTATATACTGGCATTAGAGTAGTAAGGTGTGCGTGTAAGTAGTTTATGACTGCGTGAACTGCGTGAAGAAAACTGTATTGGCATGTTATTTGAACTGGTTTCAGTGTGCTATTATGTGTTTTTTTTCCTCTTCCGTATTGTTAATTTTTGGGTACCGTTCTGTATTAGTATTTTATTTTTCGCTTCAGAACTTTGTGATATGGAGTAGCCGAGGCAATAGGCTCCTCAACCTCTCCACAGCAAAACAGTTAAAACAGAACAGAACAGAACAGGTATGTGCCATCAAACTTGCGGCGGGGGGGAATACCAAGGATCCTTTCACCTTTCTAAGAGAGATAATGCGTCTCGGCGCGTTAAGACGCATAGTTCACTGAAAACCGGTGAATCTAGTATAGCCCATTTTGGAACTCTTGAAACTTGCGTCATTATGAAAATTCGTTCGAACAGGAGGCAACATGTGAATCGACCGGGCGCGATTTTCACACACACGATGTGAAATGCACCGAGTGTGGTTTGATGGATAAGAATTCTGTGAATGAATATGAGTTCCAGTTCGCGCTTGCTTGTGTCCCCTTTCTGTGGCCCGTTAGTTTGCTCTGCCGATATTTTATTATAGATATCCCAAGTGGAACGCGTGACGTGAGGTAATTGATTGGAAAATAATTCGTAAGTTTAGTTATACGACTACTAACTTAGCTTTCGTCAGGTACGCCAGACCCGGAAGCTGACATCTGACTAAGTGTGAATACTTCCGTGGAAATCTTATTTTTTGAGTGCCAGATTTCCACCAATCCAATAAGCAATACCTGTAAATGCTCGCTTCCTGTTCTGAAGGCCATAACACGTAATTACGCCACGCCAACCGAACTCCCGTAATTAGTGTTAGTATCTCGCCCCTTACGTTTAGCACCGTGCAACGTTACCAATAGGTGAAATGGCCTTTACGGCAACAGTGACAGGCCTCGTAATTTCTTAACGACTTCCTAATGACCACGCGATCGCAGTGCCAGACGTGATTCGAATCTTACGCCAACTTGGAAAACAAACAGACAACCCATTTCTGTAACAATCGTCCTTAAACATGCGGTAACGAGACAATTATTGATTTCATATGAGTTTGGGTAGTTTGTAGCTCTAGCTACAACTAGAAAGTCATAAAAGGGGTGTTTCGGCGTATCTTAAAGTGTTCAATACTAAATAAAGTAATTATAAGCCCAGTGCCTTCATAATTACTCTTTATGCAGTGGAAGACATCCTAAGTGCACAAGAGGTGTCAATTACGAAAGTAATTATAGCAATCAGTATGTTAGATTTTCTATTAGCAGGAACGGGCAGTCGAGTTAAATGGAAGATTGGTTCAATGGGTACCATGAAAGAACACTTTCTCAAGAATAACTCATTACCGCTTCGAAATTCGGTAAGATTAGCCTCAAGGAATATTGTAAGGGTCACGATATTCCTACAGCTTCGCCTGCCCATATGAAACCGAAGTGGCGATAAGCATAACTACCAGGCAGCCAGAACGACATAGGTGTTTCCTGTTACAAATTGCAGTTGTCTTTGTTATTCGACATTTGCCAACCGACGCGCCCCATATCTGGTGTACTGAGAAGCGCAGCCCACGAAATCCCGATTCCATGCTTAATACAACGATCGCTAATATAACAATGAATATTATAATTATGTATAATTCGATCAATGGTTAATATAACGACGCACGCTAATTTCGAAAGTCTCGCAAAGGTATGGCACTTGCGGTCTTCGCCATTTCGATCCTCGTTTTTGCCAGTTAAGCTGGTTGGATTGGATCACTTCGCAAATATTATTAGCGGCTTTCTCATAGGCCTCTGCAAGTGGCAGTGAACTCTTGGTAGGAACGGCTTCGATTACCACACTCTCCTCTGGTTAAACAGCCAGGTAACCTAAAATTTCTAGTCATTTCCGTAACTCATATCTCCTGTCGTCTTTAGGTGTCAGTCGGGCTAAATGGAAGATTGGTTCAATTGATGATGAGTAATTATGACGGTAGCGAGGAAGCACCAGATTTCTGTTGTCCTGAAATTTTTCGAATGCAATTTATGAAACGCCCTGTACATAGGGGACAACAAACGTTCCATCTGACTGCAGTATTGAACACAGAAACAATCATTAAAAGTTACACACACACACACACACACACACACACACACACACACACACACACACACACACACACACACACACACACACACACACACACACACACACACACACACACACACACACACACACACACACACACACACACACACACACACACACACAAGCACGCACATAATTTACATGTGTGTGTGTGTCTCTTCTTTACGCACTTGACAAATTTTTCTTGCACCGTGCCAAAATCAACCGACGGTCTTCAGGCTTTTGCTTTGCCGCATAGCACCCACTCTAACAGCGGAGCACGCTCTACAGGCAGAGACTTGCGCACAACTACTTTCGCTAAAGTCGTTGCCTGTAGAGCGTGCTCTGCTGTTAGCTAGGTCGCTGTGTGGTGAAACCAGAGCTTAGAGACCGTGGGTCGATTTTGACAGTGCAAAAAGAAATTTGACAAGTGCGTAAGGAAAAAAAAATGCGCGGGTAGAGTGGAGTTGGAAAACCCATTAAAAAATATTCAGGAGAAACGCAAGGATATATTGAAGCGCTCAAGATATCTTTGTACGAAATAACCGAGCTGTACATGACAAGCATAACGCTACAGCTGGAAAAGATATCGAGGATTGAAATACATTACACGATATTTAAGAAAATGGTTGACACGACGAACAAGAAGAACAATTTTTCAGTATCGACAGGATGTCATTGCCGCAAGCGATATTGAAAAAGTGTTAATATAAAACGTTACGAAAGCTAGGATAATGCAAACGAGAAAATACAACCGAAACCAAAAGCAAATAACTTGTTTCTGATACTGAAGTTTCTGATAAGCTTAGAAGCTCTTTGAATTACAACAGTCAACTTGTTTGCAGATGTTTATTGCAACCGAGACGCGCAATTCCATGGCGCTACTGTTTTCATATCTTTAAATAAAACAACGTACGTTCAATGTATACATCATCCTAGTACTCTTGCATGTTCACTATGTAGCAAGGTATGAATTCTCACCAAAAATATTTTGGCAAGTCCCGCTGGAAGTGCTATAATAGAACATCTTAATACATTCTTTTATTTCAATCCCCGTATATACTTGCGCGTTACCAGTATTATTTGCACTGGCTATGTCGACCATTGTCGCCTATAAGTGACAACTGTCCCCACGTGCTGGTTCTGCTCGGCTAAACATGGCTAAGTCATTACTTATGTATAGCTATGTCATTTGCTTTATAACACTACCACTGTGATCATTGACTCTAATGTCAGTGATTAAATTGTCCACCAACTCCTTGGAGTACTGTTTGCTCCATAACGTACCTGAAGCAATTACTTGAAATAAATGGGAGTGCTTCTTTATGACGCATTCTATTTACTAATTAACTAACACAATTTCAGGAGAGCCTTTGTTGCAACCGAAAGTTCATTAGAGTGAATGGTAGTCAGATCAAAGTTTTGTATCACTGCATTCAATTTTTTTAATCAGCCTCTGCGCCATTAACCTCATCACTCTGTCGAAACCACATCAGAACGCTCTCGCGCGCAGAAAAAAAAACAACACCGAAGGACTGTGCGCCACAGGAAGAAATTAAGTGGAAAAACAAGCAAGCAAGCGTCAGAAACGAGTGCCGACCTCTGTTAGCAAGAAAGTCCTCTGAGAGTTGAACCTCCAGCTGAAGGGGAGAGAAGGGACGAATGGGTCAAGGAAAGAAAGGGTTGGGTGTACTAGAGCGGGTATTTTGGTGTAAGGAGAGGGGGGGGGGGAGGGAGGTACACATTTAACTCGGCTGTTTTCGGGGTCGCAAACAGCTCGATGGCAAAGCGCATACGTGTGTCCCCCTGGGAAACGCGCCCCTCCCGGCTGCAGCCGGAAACCCGATCGGCCCGCCTTGGGAACTCCCGAAAAACGGTGGCATGTACCGTTATAAGCGAGGAAGGTAGAGAGCACGAATGGTTGCGGAAAGAGAGGAGTGAGAGGGAAAGAAGGGACACTGGACACCGCACTTATTGATTGGGCCAAGCTCCACAAACGATCAGGAGCGGGCGGTGGTGCGCGCACTGCCTGTATCTGCTACCGGTCTTTTTGGGGCTGTCCTAGAAACACCGAGCGGCCGTCTCTCACTCTTTCGTAGGCTCGTATCGCCCATATTTTGACTCGTATTTTTTTTGTTACTCGCACGTGTACTAAAGGACGATGTGTGGTTAGCGGTGGCAGATAAGGAAAGTGGGGGGGGGGGGGGGGGTCCTGTATCTATAGGCACATGCACGCGAAACCGGAGAGACTGTGGTAACGAGAGACGAAGTGTGCACGCGTTTGCGTTCGACGAGACAAGAACAACAACAAAAAAAAAAACTAGCAATAAACAGACTGAGAAACGGAGGCAACACGGCTATTTGAAACGTTCTGGAAACTCAAGACATGCAACAGCACGCGCCCGACGTGCGAACGAAACAGGGGCTGATGGGATTGCTTGCAAGTATTGGAGCAAGCGATGCCGCTTCATATACCGCTTTCGCTGCTTGTTTTTTCGGTGTTCCGCAGGAAAAAAAAAATAGGACATCCAATCTTGGGAAGCAAAACTTAGTTATTTTCTTCTCCTTGTTTCACGTATCATCCTCTCCTTCTTGTTTTTGTGGCTGTGTATATTTGGAAAGAGCCACTGTTTTCCTTTCGCAGTGTTACCGGTGCATATTACACTGGCGACCGTTCCCGTTTCTCGTTCGGCGCGCTTGCAGTCGCGAACGCTATCAGTTTACCCGCCGAAAAATGCAACGGAAGCGGTGGTGTTGCTTCCAAGTGATTCTACGCCGTCTCTACTCTGGGTAAATGGCGGCTGCGAAGATGAGAACTGCTGCAACATGCGTTGTTGTCGGTGTGTTACGGCAGTGAAGAGAAAGAACTGCGCTGGCAATATTGCTCTCTTGCGCGTCGTAATCTGATTGTTTTGTCCGGAATGACATCCTGAATGTTGTTTTTTTCGTGGCCTATTTACAGTATGCAGTGCTATCTAATGCAATGAATACGTGATAGAGAATAGCTTTACAGGATTCCTTGCCGAAAAAATTATTCAGGAAGTCTCCCCTTCGGCGTGCCTTGTTATTTTATTTCTGATTGCCGCTATACTTGCGACGAATACTTTCCCGGAATACAATCCCTATGATTTTTTATGACATTGTTGGCGAGTGTGATGAAAAAAAAAGAATTCACGGGAATCGAAAAGTAGGCTTGAGGCAACCAATTGCACGCAATGCGTGTATGTAATGTTCAATGTGGTGCCTGTCAATTTATAAATTTAATAAAACAAAAAGTAACCAAAATAAACTAAAATAAATAAAAATTAACACATTGTAGGTTTTCAACGTTAAAAGGTCATCTTGTAGGCTAAAACAGAGTTGACTAGCATGCATATTACACACTCTGCTACAGACGTAGGAGGAAGCCTGATTGCTGCACACTTGGTAATGCATTAAGGTGTCGAGTCATGAAGCAGGTTTTTTTGCAAGAGGTAATTAGTTGCTGATTGAGAGATACGCGTTAAATTACGTTGTACTTTCTCTGTATACTGCATTGTTCCTCCCTTCTCCGAAGCCTTCTGCCCCTAAAGTGGTGTTGCACCATGGCCTCCAGCATTGGCTACCCATCACCAATGGGTGTTGCGTTGTGATTACGTTATCACCCGACGTTGATCACGTGGGTTATCACACCGCTTCATTCTTCTGCCGCGTTTTACCCAACCGGCGGCTTTCACCTTAAAAACATCGCCAGGTTTGATAGCTATCGCCAGCTGAGTCATAGTACTGAGTAATTCATGATGCGGAAAGCACACGCAGCTCACAGCTCAGTGCTAAGCGCCTTGCACTGGCTGGGTACGCACACGCAGCGCGCACCTCAGTGCAAAGTACCTTGCACTGGCTGGGTAGGCAGTGAAATAATTCCATTCCGTCACGAAATGACGGATTACAGTATCGCTGTTTCAACGAGTACACACTGATCTAACGAAGGCTAGTGTTTGCTCGCGTGATGTTTGGCTCGACAGGGTAAACAATGCTCGCACACACCAGCCAGTGCGGGTCACAGTGGGCATGTACCTGCAGTCGGAGGCTATCGGCTGCCGTCAGCATGGCTGTGCAAACACAGTAGGTGTTCTCAAGCGGGGACACCATGGGGGTGACACCGAGCGGGTGACAAACGAGGACCGTGGTCGTGGGCAAACACGAGGAAAACAGGCGACGATGCGCCGAAGAAAGCTGTGGGTGTTGCCCACTCCACAGTTGATATTCCGCGACGATTGTTTGACGTTCACTCTAGGAGCGAAATATTGCTCTGAATTTTTTTTCGCAAGCCTTTCCACTGAACAGTGATTAAGTACCGACAAGCTCAGCTCTGTTATGCTAACCTACCGCTGGCCTGGCTTTTGTGAATGCGACAAAGTCTGCTTTGTCTTGACTAACACGTCGTTATTATCTCAGACGGGCGAAAGGAAACAAATAAATAAAATAAAAAGAAGAAAGAACAAGCCTGTCCATGTGAAATTCCTTAATGTCCACAAGTGCGAAACCGCAGCTTTTGCGAGGACAAGTGGTTCATTTACATTTCGGTAGTTCGAAGTTACAGTGGCGGCGGATACAACGTGATTTACAATTATGACGCCTGCATTCAAATTTAGTACCGTTATTTATTTATTTATTTATTTATTTATTTATTTATTTATTTATTTATTTAGAGATGCTGTGATCTTTCTTCAAGATTATGGCAGTGTGGTACATGGCAGGTGAACTCAACAGAAAAATAACGATGGGAGACGAACACATGAATATCTTTCTGCACGCGCTTTTGAAAAAGAAAAAGAAAAAAAGAGAAAGAAAAGTCAAGCTACGTTATCCTAACGAATTTCAAATCGAGGAGGAAACTCGTTTAGCACAAGTAAAAAAGAGAAAAAAAGCGCATGACACATCTCAGCTAAATAAAGCGAAGTTGTCGCTAATGACTCAAACGACATGATGTTGGTTGGTGTTGTTGTTTTCAGTTAATTTACATGGACTTCCAAAGTTTGGTTACGTAGAGTTTCAAGGCAAGAGGAAGCTAAGATAGATAGATAGATAGATAGATAGATAGATAGATAGATAGATAGATAGATAGATAGATAGATAGATAGATAGATAGATAGATGATAAAAATGATGAAGAGTGAGAGTAACGAGAAAACTTTGTCGGTGAAACAAAACGAAGACGAAGGTTGAGCGAAAGAAAAAAAAATGGCAGCATATCCACGGAGTGAATGACGATGAGTAGGGCAAAGCGTCCATCCGTCCATCCGTGCGAACGTGTGTCTGTCTGCCTTTACGTCCGTCCGCGCGTCTTTCTGTCCATCCATCTGTGCGTGCACGCATCCGAGCGTCCGTCCGTGCGTCTGTCTGTCTGTACGTCTATCCGTCCGCCTGTCTGTCTGTCTGTATGTCTATCTGTCTGTTCGTCCCTCGGTCCATCTGTCAACAATACGAACTTGTCAACTATACAAAGACCACATACACCATCCAGTGATATTATTTCCAAGGACATTACACACAAAGCCATCTACTGAGCAATTCTTAAACTAGAGGTGGCTACATACTACTACTACTGCTACTAATACTACTAGAACAACTACTACTAATAATAACACTACCACTACTGCTACTATTACTACTATTACTACTGCTACTACTACTACTACACAGGACGGAATGACCCAAAGCGTGAGGAGCTTCGCCCCTTAAAAAAGTGCTTCCACCATTTCTGTGTTCTTTCTGAGAGCCCGCAACTTGATTACTCGTGGTGGCAAAAGCGAGACACAGCGGAGTGTGGGTTCTTCTTTCACCTTCTGTCACAGGCTTGCGCTGCACTGCTTTCGACGAGAGCAAATATTAGTCGCCACACGGCACGCGGGCCTTGCTTACACACATGCCCAAACAATGAGGGGCAGGCATGCTTCTGAAAGAAAGCGCTAGAAGTACGCACAGTAGGCACGATATATTATAAAAGAAAAAGAAAATGACAAAGAACGAGATAGAAAAATGGAACAAGAAAAATACGCGCCGTGAAGGCAACGTGCACCGTCTCTGATTTCTCTCTTCTCTGTTACGTTGCCTTTGCTGCGAAGCAGCTCTGTCCTGGCAAACATGTGTGTGTGTGTGTGTGTGTGTGTGTGTGTGTGTTTGTGTGTGTGTGTGTTTTAGTGTGCGTGCTTGCGTGTCCAGAGAGCAGCTCGTCCAGATGGCGCGTATTCTTCCACTTTGCAGCCATGCTTGGCGCCCGCGAAATGGGACACAGCCGCACTTACAATTGGAACCCGCAACAGGTCGTTAGGTCGAGCTGGTGTTTGTCATCTTTCTTCATCTGCTTTTGTTGAAGTCTGTCGTCGTGCCTTAATTCTCGTTTTTGTGGGGGCGGACGACGGTACTAGAAAGCCGATAGGGATGCGACTGAATCAAAAACGCAACACATGGACAGTAAAGCTTGCGAGTTCAACTCCGACGCCTGCGAAGCTTATGTGCTAGCGGTATTAGTAATGTAACAAAACCATCACATTCAATAAACCACGAGTTGTCATTTCACGCAACCAAATCTTAAATGTAACCTTTTGTTTTTAGAATAAGAAACGAACAAGATGATAAAAACGTCCCCATCCTTTCTATCATTGCTGCTCTGTTTGTCATTACCAAACTATGGTGATGGCGTGACTATGAAAGTAGCCGCGGTTTTTTTTTTGTGTGTTGACGGTGAGTATGAAGTGAGAGTAATAAAATGCTCACGCTGATCTGTAGTTGTTCTATGGTATCTAAGATAGTGAGCTGCGCCTAAATAACCAGGACACAGCGTCAGTGATGTACACTTGTCTTGCTATTGATTTTATTTTTTTGTCATTTCGCTGAATAACGCTTTGCATGAAGAATACAATGCAAAAATTGTATCTCAGCAATGACGCACAATGGTAAGCTAGCAGCGTAACCGTTCGTGATAAAAGCATGCAGATCATTTCACGATTACGTTTTGTATGTGCGCCGGTTGCAATATGGCTGGCTAATCACGTTCATTTTTCGACGTCGTTATTCTATTCATGAAACCGTCCCCAAACTCTCTTCACATCCATTTACGGCTTTCGCAACGCTTAGTGAGCTGGTTTATGTTGCGATTCAACTCGGACATCCAGCTTTTGTTATAATTGGTTAGGTTAAATTGTTATTATCTCTATCTACCGCAAGAAATCTCCCTTCATTTTTCGCAAGACTGCCAAAAAATGTACGATTATAAGGCGTAATATAATGACACAGTGTGCATGGATATATATTGACAGACTGTACGCTGATGTGAAGCAGTGGTTTTGGGATACCGGAAAGATCGAGCTTTATGCCAAAAAGCGACAAAGGCCCTCCTGAAGTTTCTGCGATCGACCCACCTCGTGGAACGTTTGTGACGTTTTAGTGTGTTTGTGTGTTTTCGCTTCCGCCCCGCTCTATTTCTCTCATTCCCTTTTCCTTACTTTTCTGTCTCCAATTTCCCCTTCCCCAGTGCAGGATATACAACCGGACACTTGCTTTCTAGTTAACTTTCTTGTCTTTCCTCATACCATCTCTCTGTCTCTCCCTCTATGGTGCTGCTTGGCTGCTGATCCGAAGGTCGTTGGTTTGATCCTCGCCACATCAGTGCCGTTTCGTTTGGGGCTAAACAACAGAGGCCCGTATACTGAGTGAGCTAAAACACCAATTCGTTGAAATTTCCGCAGCCCTTTATGACGGCGTGTCTCGTAATCATTTCGTGCTTTTAGAACGTAAAACTCTTCGTATAGTTATTAATATACCGAGGCTGTCAAAAGGCGTGCCAGCAACAGCTCTGTCGGATCGCGCTCTGCGCTCACGTTTTTTTTTTTTTACTTTCGCGGGCAAAACCACGACATGAGGAGCACGTCGAAGGGGGTGCGACGTAATGAGCGCCGACAACGGCGGGCGGCCGCAAAACGCCGTAAAGTTCCACTCTTCGACGAACGAGCGAGGGATGTAAAGAAGTGGTGAGCATTCGAAAAAAAAAAAAAAGCCTCGCAATCTGGTTAATAGTGAACCCTTACGCCACGCTCGAAAAACGACCGCGTAGGAGTTGCCGAGTACTAAGACGAGAAGCTCCCTGACAGAAAAACTAAAAAAAAAAACAACAACGAGAAAGTGTACAAAATGGGCGACTAGTACGGGGAATGAATGAATTGGTTGGGGAGCACAGCTTGGATGCGCCGACCTTCCGCGAACTTCTGTATAGCGGAGAGCAAAAAGAGACCAAGTGGTAGAGGAGGGTAGAGAGTGGGAAGGTACCGAACTTCCAGAAGATATTTAGGGGAGGGAACAGGAGGGGAAGGACGTCATTAGGAAGTGAACTGCATCTCTACTCTTTGATAGCGCCGTGCTCCTAGCCCGCGCTCTCTCTCGAGAGACCCATAGCGCGCTGCTTCTCGCATAAGTGCCGATGTTAGAGAGGCGGCAGACGTGGTGCACGGTCTACTCGACTATCCGAACACGTCCTCGAGTTACGACCGCAGCCGGCGACCAACTCGAGCAACTCGAGCTGCCGCGGAGTGATCGGATATGGGCTGCTCCACTGTTCGGTATAGACGAGCGTAAACCAATAACATTCACCACCGCTAAACTGCCGGCGGTGGCGCGGATTTAAAAGCGTACCCTTCCACCGGTGGTAAAAACCAAGCCATCCACGGTGGCTCCTTTCGGGGGCTCTAGAAAACATCAACAACAAAAAAAATATTGAGCCCGGTCACTAGCTTATATTGCCGAAATACTCCGGTAATAACGCCGACTAGCGCTTGGGACGGAACGTCGTTTCGCCTGACGATAGGGCAACCACAGAAACGCGGTCGGGCTGCATTTTTTGGCTGTGGAAAAAGCCACGAACAGCTGACTGACTGTTCGGGGATAATGTTAGCGCACCTGATGACGCCGCTTTACGTGCTGACGCTGTTTCTGCGGATGCGTTATTTGAGAGGAAGTTGGCGGTAAGTTAGTATACGAGTGTTGAGATTCTAGCGGCATCACTGGACGAGGAGTTATATTAAGTATTTAGTACGGCACGGAATACCCCAAGCGAGTAGCCGGGACAGTGTATTCAAGTCGGAGTTTGAAGACCGAGATGCCTAAAGTGTGTGAGAAGAACGCGTGATATTATGCCACACATTTTCTATCTATCTATCTATCTATTTATCTATCTATCTATCTATCTATCTATCTATCTATCTATCTATCTATCTATCTATCTATCTATCTATCTATCTATCTATCTATCTATCTATCTATCTATCTATCTATCTATCTATCTATCTATCTATCTATCTATCTATCTATCTATCTATCTATCTATCTATCTATCTATCTATCTATCTATCTATCTATCTATCTATCTATCTATCTATCTATCTATCTATCTATCTATCTATCTATCTATCTATCTATCTATCTATCTATCTATCTATCTATCTATCTATCTATCTATCTATCTATCTAACTATCTATCTATCTATCTATCTATCTATCTATCTATCTATCTATCTATCTATCTATCTATCTATCTATCTATCTATCTATCTATCTATCTATCTATCTATCTATCTATCTATCTATCTATCTATCTATCTATCTATCTATCTATCTATCTATCTATCTATCTATCTATCTATCTATCTATCTATCTATCTTACCTCTTTTTCTTTTTTCTTTCTTTCTTTCCTCCTTTTTCCTTCCCTTCTTTTCTCCTTTCTTTCTTTGTCTTTTTCTTTCTTTCTCTCTCCTGCTTACACATTTTTCTTTGCAAGATAGTAGACACAGAAGACGTAGAAAATAAAAAATTTACGGTGGAAACTGTCCATGCATGTTTGTCGTGGCCAGTGCGTACAATATAGTCGTTGTTAAACAGATACGATGGCGGCTTAACGACACTATGTCAGTGTTGTGAAAACGGGCCAAGCGTCTCAACATGAGCCGTCGCTTGCATCGTGTGAAGTCACCCGTGCTTTGTAAAACGCACACAGGATTTGAGCGCACCCGCGTCTGTATTCCTTCTGGCAAACTATGCGCCGGTGAGGCTGTCGCTAAAGTTTCGTAGGTCTTCAATGAGATGCTAAAGCTTTGTGCTTTGTTATTACGTATCGCTATCACAACACGCTATACAATAAAGTAAATTAGTTCGTGCTTTCTGTTTATGGCAACACGAAAGTTGCTATTCGAAGTGGTTTAGAAGCTTACAATTGGTGGGTCCAGATGACTAAAGCCGGTTCTCAGTGGGGAGTAGAGCAGTGGAGGAGGGTATCGAGTGTCTATCGTACATCCTTTTGGCGCAATTGTTATAGTGTCAACGCCCGCAGAGTAAGTCCATTTATAGCCTCGCTAGCTCGAACTGTAGCCCTCTCATATGCGACGCGGGAGTGATTAACTTCGCTTTGTTTCGCTAAATCTGAAACGAAGGTACCGATGGGTGATATACAAAATGGTTAACATCAACGGAGCTATTAAATAAGAAAAGATGAAGAAAGCGGGGTGGATCAGTTGGCTGTCAGTTGATTTTATGCTTCCATACGCTGTCCCTATAGGAGCGGCGAGACAGAATAATCTGTGAGGATACGATAAAGCCGGGTAATCTCACTGATCTCGACAAATATCTACTTCTCGGCCGAGTGGAAACTGGGCCGGCGGCAAATAGTGAGCGCTCCTCGTCGCACAAGCCAATCACCATTGGCTAGCGGAGCAGATCGAGAGCGCTGCGGATTTAGAGCCTCCCCTCATCCACGGATGTACGTCGATATATAAGCGTGGCAAGCATTAAGACTCACGAAGCTGAAGCATCGTTGAGCCCACACAACGAAGCAAACGAAAAGACGGCAAGATTGAGCTATCGGTTAGAAAAAGATTATGCGAACGCGAGGCTACTTTCTCGCTGAACGGTAGAGTTGAACTGTTTTTCTTTGTTCCTATGTTGACGTTGTTTGTCCATATTTTAACGTTTAGTTTAACGTTCGCTCGCGGTCAGGAAGGGCGTATAAGCAGATTTTCGGAGATCGGTGCACGATTCACTGTGTTTTCATTGATGGAGAGGGATTAAAAAAAGATAAACAGATTGAGAGAGGCTTTATAGAGACTTCTCGGGATAGTAATTGCATAAGGCCAAGTACCGGCGTTGTTGCGTAACGCAACCTCCGGCAAAGATATCCATCGATTTTTGCGAGCTCAAAAATCAACGAAAAAGAAGACATGAAAGGCGGAGAAACGACTATATAGGAATATTTTCAACAAGCTCGTATATTCTTATTTTTTTTGCCTTCGTGAGTTTTTTTTATTTCCGTGCAAAATGAAGGGGACTGCTGGACGATGTGGATTAGATAAACAATTCTATAAATATACAAAAATACGTCTTATATGAACCAGGCAAAGTGAGTGAAGCCTTTTTTACAGTGTTACTCAAAGGATGCAGTGAATTATTTAGACTAATGCTCTAAAATTTAATATCGCTAATTTCACCAGTATAGGTTCAGGTTCAATTGCACCAGTATAGGTACAAAAGTAAATCAATAGTAGAAGCTTTGTTTTTCCATTTTCCACCGAAGTCTCGGTGAATATGTCACTCAATTCAAAGTGAGTGACGTCTTCATTGAAAAGACGTCACTCACTTTGAAATAAAACTTGTGTGTGTGTGTGTGTGTGTGTGTGTGTGTGTGTGTGTGTGTGTGTGTGTGTGTGTGTGTGTGTGTGTGTTCGTTCCGCCAATGCTGGCTGAACGAAATTTTTAGTAACCGGTATGTTGCTTCCTTCTCTTGTTTCCTCATTAGGCAATACACTCTATGTTTGCCAATGAGTAGGTACAGATATTGTTGAAATCTGTGACGTAACGGTGAGACTGCTACAGGCATTTAAATATGGCGTCGCTACACCCCATCCCGTCTTTTTTTTCTGTGCGTTTTTTTTTCGCTTACAAAACGTCTTCTTGCTGGAAGCATGGTGATTTCGGTGGTGTGAGATAGTAATTTACTAATACGAGAAAAATTGATTTTCTCTTTCGCATCCCTCCTTGTGCACCGCAATAAGATATTACAACGAGTGATCAAGTATGAGGGAGCAAGAGTACTTTCTGACGCTTGCTGCAAAGCCATTTATTTGACTACCGCTTTTTTTGTTCATCCGGAAGCAGTAACGCCATCATGTGTTGCCACATAAGCCCGAGTAAATGAGCGGAATAACGGATGTCGTTGCGGACGCATGCGAGAACGAAGCGCGAATGATCTGAAGGGAGCATTAAAAGGGGGCACCTAGCAACAAATTTTGACCACCAAGGGCAAGAATTCCTCGTAAGAAGCGGGACATAAGATCCAGCAAGTCCAGCAATGAGCCGTTTCCCGATACCGTCTTTGTTATGGAGTAGCTAGCGCTCGTGAGGAAGCTGAAAAGAAGTAGAACGATTCCAGAGGCGCTAGCAATAAGACACAAGATCTGTGTTGTCGCATGTCATCGCCGTTTATAGACGTACGTATATCAAACAACTAGCCAGACGTACCCCTCCCCCCCCCCTCCCCTTCGCTCTCTTTCTTAGAGTGTCTCGGACGGGCCATATAGAGGTGTCGTCACGGAAATCGTACAAACGACGGGCCGTAAGGTTGTGATGGTCACGGCGATAAGGTGACCGATATCAGAATAACTTACCTCCCCTCCCCTACCAGATCTGTATTAGTGCTCCTAAATCCGTCGTTTTCGTTCCCGCTTCCCGTAATGACACAAGGACTTGGCGCGGCTGCACTCGGGGAACGGGCGAATAAAAGACGTATGGTCTCAGAGAGAGTGAGTAGAGCAGCGGGCAGATAGGAGGCCAGGATATCCAACGACGTCACCCGAAAGTTTCCTCTCGGCGCCCAACGTCGTCGGCGCTGAGTGACAAACGAGGAAAAGGCGCGATAACGAGATAGAGCAACGTCCAAAGGGCCGGCGCGCGGCGTCGGAGGGTCCGGGGCCAATAATAGGCGCGAGCAGCGGCACGGTTCGCAGCGCCGTATCGGCAGGAACCAAGACCGAGCGAAACTTGCTGGCGAAACAAGAACACAACGGGCGTGGCGGTGGATGAGATCGAAGGCAAAGTGGAAGGTGCTGGACGGGCCGCCGCTGGAAGCTCAAGATGCCGGTCGAGAGATCGAAGAGAAAGGGGGGGGGGGGGTTGCCGCGGGCGTGGACATGTTTTATCGACACGAGCTCGCAGAGTCGTAAAAGAACGGGCCGACCCGGCCCGGGCTTGCTGGCCGAAGCGCTTTTTTTTTTGCCTCTCCGGAGGAGTGGAAGCAAAAGAAAGATTGGGGCTCGGCCGTCAGGCCGCTTCGAGTCTGGCCTTCGGTCCGATGGTGGCGTCAGCGATGTCGGGCGATGGCTCCGAATTCCAGAACAGGCCTCCCGGCCGTCGGCCAGCTTCGTTTACGACCAACGAGAGCCACCCTTCCCCCTGGCTACGGTTGAGCTGCGCTTCAGTGAGTCGCCGCTGCTTCGGCTGCCGGCTGAGCATTTTGTACCCGTAAATGCGTGCAGGCTTTTTGGATTCGATGGACGTCGCATGATGTGAACCAGGGACGGAAGTCGCGCGATTCTCGCTGCGTGTGAACTGCCTCTAATTTGCCAGCCTTGGCTCGACTCATCACAGTGGGTGCGATTTTCTGACGTTCGTAATCGTAAGTGGTTGTAGTAGCAAAATAGAGTTCTCACAGATCATTTGTTCCCACTCTCCGTCATTCCATAGAGTTTAAGCTCGACAATAAGTAAGTAAAGATTCAGTGTGATTTCGCCAAGTGAAGTAATGCAAGAAAAAGCAATTTCAATTTCAGATAAATAAATAGCAATAAGCCTTCAGATGTCATGGCAGGCACAATACGCGTTGATGTTTGGGACCCCGGAATAACGTTTAAGCTTAAAATTTGCTCCATTGTAATCATTGTCTTCCACCTTGATTAGCATTATTATCACGTAGACCGTCATTAAGTGTCACAAATGCTCTTACTCTGTGCCTTTTTTTTTGTACTTTTCCTCCGGAGACGTCTCGGCGTTTGCAAGAATGTGTTACAAAAAAGAAAACGAACTCTCCACAGACACCACTTTCACGATCTTGGGAAACATGATAGCTCTGTTTTTTGATTCTTCAATATAACGTATATTTCACTCTAGTTGTACACGCCTTCAAATACGAGCCTATACCCGAAGTTCTTGCACGCTCTTATGCAACCTTTCTCGAAAAACCTGTGGAATACAAATAAATTGGGAGCAACCTCCATCCGGAGAATTCATTTAGGTAGCATGCCTTTTAAAATTCACCGCACATAAAGCTGCAGGTTTCTCATATTGTTAGGAGTGCGGTGTGCGGTAGGCTTGCATAATGCGTAGCGTTTATTGCCACAAGGCGCGATCGTTAGCCTTTCGGAACACTGCACGCTATTAAACGTGCGTGCTCGACTGCCCCGAATCCAAGGATCATCTGCACTCGAAGCGTGCTATAAAGCACCGAGTACGAAACGACCGGAGGCGAAAGGATTCCGAGACACGGAGGCGCAAGTAAAAAATATACATGCTTAAGGCTTTAGACATAGATTGAAACAAAGCGAGCAAAAAAAAAAAAAAACAAAGAGAGTGGAAAAAGCTGCCGAAGTCGGTGGTTGGTTCCGCCGGCGAGGCGACGGTCACTTGATGTCTCGCACGGGAAGGAAGCAGAGGGCGGAGCTGTAAGCTGAAGAGACGGACGTCGAAAGAACTTCCGGCCAGATACCGGACGTTGTCAAGGGTCTTTCCCTAGG
Organism: Rhipicephalus microplus; assembly: GCF_013339725.1. Classification (NCBI taxonomy): domain Eukaryota; kingdom Metazoa; phylum Arthropoda; class Arachnida; order Ixodida; family Ixodidae; genus Rhipicephalus; species Rhipicephalus microplus. The sequence continues at coordinate 101,961,984 of NC_051175.1, read as the reverse complement.
TGCGTGTGCAGGAGAGAAGTGGTTGCCGCTTTTGGAACGGGAGCTTCGGGCGACCACTTCAGACAGGTACAGTTAAAGAGAAGTCGTGAAAGCGAGGCAGGAGCTTTAACAGGCTGCATCCGATTCGCTACCCTCCGTTTGGGAAGAGGAAAGGAAGTTCATAATTGAGGGGAGGATGAGGAGGAGGAGGAGGAGGAGGAAAGAAGTTTGTAGTTTGCGCACATAGAATCGCTTCTACTGATTTCTGCACATGAAGCCAGTTTCATTGGAGTTATCATTGAGGGCTTCCGTGATTATCATGAAGCCCGGAAGCTGCGCCGTATTCGAGGCACACCTTTTGCGGTCTAAATTGCTCGAATGGAAAATGTAGCGTGATGAGAGTGCAGAGAATAGCTTTGTAGCAGTCGTAGCCATGCAGATCCCATAATGGAGATCCGGGCACTGTACGGGCGGTGCGAGTGGATTCCTTGATATATCCATCTATTAGACGCAACGGTGTTCAAAGTTCGCAAACCTTGCGAAATTTGGTGCAGTAGTTTTGCCAATACATTATGGTAATTTGTACATGAAATCGCAGTTTGTTTAACCTAAATTTAGGGCTGCCAACATCAGGAGTCAAGTTCGCACCAATTTTGTTCTTAGCAGACTCGTTTTGCAATTGGCCTGTGGGCTTTGTCAGAACATACTTAGCTTCAGGGTTGATTGGATTGTTCTCTTTCCAACAAATGTATTTTGAGTCTCTATTTTTTAAATGTCAATTTAGGTCCAAGTGTATATTAAGGAAGGCGGAGTAGTAAGGTTATCAACAAAGAATACAACAAAAACGTGTAAGCACAAAAGAAAAATAAAGAAAATCCTGCTAATAGGTGGCATTTGCTCCCCCCCCCCCTTCATGCGTCAGCACACTGAAAGGATTTCACAATGCCGAAAAAAAAAATGACATTTTCTTTTTGTATTCTCTTCTCCCGCTTAGTTAGACCTCAAACACTGATGTTCTTTAAGGGCTGAACCAGTAAATTCAGAGGAAAGGTAATTCAAATCAGCGTTTTTTTTTCTCTGATAATATTGTACAGCGACAGCATTTTCCCGTCTATGCCCAGCCGTAGCTTTTACGCTTGCGATTCGTGGGGAAAGACGTTGTAGAGCTTTTATAGGCGTCCTTCTCATCTTTAAGGAAGTTTGCGTAATGAAAAAAGTAATGAAGCTGAGTGCTTGAAACAATTCTGTGATTCTTTTTTAACGATTGATTTTTTCATGTGCATTACTTCTGACAGAGTGCGCAAGCGCAAGAGACTTGTGTGAAGGGGTGTTTAGTTTGACCAAGAAAAGTGATGAAAGGAGGAGGGAGGGAGATGGACTGGAAATGGATAAAACGGTGTGTATCGGGATCGGATTAAGAGGACTAATGGAATCGACTGAATGGATTGAAATCAGTGGAATGAATGGGGATGAGATAGAATGAAATGAAATTAATCTAATCAATGGAAAAAAATGAAATGTGATGGAGCGTATGAAGCGTGTGCGAACGAAAAGGGACCAATGAAATGAGCTGAATGGAGTTTAGCTGAGTAAATGGAGTAGAATGGGATGAAACAAAATAAGTGAAATGAACATTTATGACACGGAGTATGATGTCAAGAAATAGTACAGAGCGAGCTTAAGTGAACGGGATGAATGACATAGAAGGAATCTAATGAATTGAATAGAATTGAATGAAACGAAAGGAGTGTATTGAAATGAAAAGAAAATGAGGGGCGTTATAGATTGATACGCGGACGTGAATGCGTTTCACTCATTGGGGTGAAACGAACCCCTTAAACGGAATAAACCGTGGCAAAGATGGTCTTACGACAATTGTAAATTTGAAAATTTTAGCTTAATACAGCCATTTTTTTTCAGGCGCTCTTACATTTCAGCGCATTCTATCATTTGCGAGAAAAATAATCTAGTGCACAGTTTACGCCTGTTGCGTCGCTCGCAAAAGGAGCCAATAAAGAAGACTGACGGCTTTCAAGCGGGTCAAGCTTACACGGGCAGTCTGACGTCGAGCCCCGCCCCGGTAATCCAGTGGCTAAGGTACTCAGCTGCTGATCCGCCGGTCGCGGGATCGAACCCCGGCTGTGGCGGCTGCATTTTCGATGGAGGCGAAAATGCTGTATAGGCCCGAGTGCACAGATTTGGGCGCTCGTTACAGAACCCCGGGTGGTCGAAATTTTTGGAGCCCTCCACTGCGGAGCCTTTCATGATCATACGGTGATTTTGGGACGTTAAACCCCGCATGTCAATCAATCAGTTTGACGTCATAAAACCTCCACCAATCTTACGTTCAAACATGGGGCGAGCTGCGCCATCGTTTCTGCGCCTATGTATCGGCTGCTGACCCGCAGGTCGCGGGTTCGAATTCCGGCTGTGGCGGCTGCATTTCCGATGGAGGCGGAAATGTTGTAGGCCCGTGTACTCAGCTTTGGGTGCACGTTAAGGAACCCCCGGTGGTCGAAACTTCCGGAGCCATCCACTACGGCGTCCTCTCATAATCATATGGTGGTTTTGGGACGTTAAACCCCACAAATCAATCAATCATCAATCAATAAATCAGCGCCTATGCAATAAAATGTGACGCGAACAGCGTGTTTCTTGCAACGTTCCCATCAAGACAACGTGCTTCACGTTGATATAGGAAGTAAGAAAAAAGTAACTGAAAAGGAAGAAAAAAAACAATTAAAAAACTCTTTTAATACTGTCAAGATGGAAGCCAGTGACGCTGTTACTATGGTGGGTCTAATCCATAGTTAGTATCGCAATAACTAATATACATAGTATCATTATTCACTTTGTTAAGCGAATACAGAGACATACATTCAGAGATCCTGGTGTGTTTCTTGCGCATGACGCACATTATCGAGAGTTGTCAATGACAGCAACAATATGAAATACTGTACGGAATGGATATACTTAGGAAATATCGTTGTTGCGAAAATAGAAAAAAAAAGGCACTGCGTTCGCTTGTTATGTAAGTGGTCCTGTTCTTTGAAGCATAATTGTTCGTGGCATTCTGCCGTGTTAGGAAAATCGTTCATCTTTTGTGCTTACGTTTACGCCATCTGCGTTTTTATTTTTGCCGACTGTATTAGTAGAGTTGATCGTTTAGCCGGCAAGTAACATTTTTACGCGTCTTTTGTCCATGAACGTGATCCTACAGAACCTGATGTATTGCTGTACAAAAACACACAAAAAAAAAACGGAAAGAAAGGTGGGGGAAAATCTTGGTGCGTACAGGGGCACTCCAACTCGAACAACGGAGTGCGGTGATTGCCCTTGAGGCTCTCCTGTTCAAACAAAAGCTTGTGATAATTGCCCTTCGAGTGGCGATGGCAGACCTCGCGCCGTTGACATATGAGCTTGTGAGCCGCTGTTTAATGGCAGCGCGCGTCAATTCACAGTGCATGGCGACCGCACCCAAGCGAAGTCATGGCACCCATTTAAAGAGCAAGATAAATAAAAGAAATAATAATGAAAGACAAGTCAATGCGTAACAAAAGTCAGCGTAAAGACTGAAGTGCCACGTTAGGCAACTGTGGTCCGTTGTTTATCTTTCCCTCAATTTCGCTCTTACCGAGGTGCTCTGACTTCATTTTAAAACAACTCTCACCTGATTTACACGGTCGAAAAAAAAAAGCGTGCGCGCAAAATAAAAGACACAACACTCAGCAGCGCTGCAGGGAAGGAAAGAGTTCGATCGATACACGGGACCAGAAATTTGCATAATGATGGCTAGGATGGCATTTGCGAAAGATAGTCCGCTCTCTTTATTCTCCTTTCAAGAGATCGTCCTCTTTGGTACGAAGATAGAGGCGGAGAAGAGACGGGAAGGGAGTTTGTTGCAAATTCAATCCGAGCGGCTACACAATGACCTGTTCATCGTTGTCCTCGAAGGAGGCGCGCGTGGAATGGTGTCGGCTGTGTGAAGCTGAGTCGACGGCGTGCCGTGTTCGTGAGACGACGAAAGCGGTCCACGTGAGTAAGCTGAATTTACCACAGGAAGATTGAAAGTGAACTTTAAAATTACGCACGGTGTGAGGAGGTTGCCACATTCTCTGAAGAGATCCTCAAGCGGAGGAAGAAGGGAATGAAACAGAGATGAGTCAAAAGTGAAGAGCGAGAGAGGAAGTGGCTCCTTACTGAACGTACGCGTTTCTAGGAAGTGGAATTAGTTGGCCCGCCGCCGTGGTCTAGTGATTGTGGTGCTTGAATGCTGACCTCAAAGTTCGCGCGAGATCGAGTCCCGACCGAGGTTGGCCACATTTTGATGAAAGTCAAATGCTAGAGTCGTGTTTGCTTTGATTTGGCTCCACGTTAAAGAATTTGAGGTGGTCAGGATTTTCAGAGCCATCCACAGCGTTTCTCACATTCATAATTATACAAAGAGAATCTTACTGACTAGTAAAGACTGCATAGCTACAATCTGCAGCCGTTATTTCATATTCTAGCTCTTCGTCTTTTCCATTAAACGGCGGCGTTCCTTGCCACCGTTACAACATTGCGGTTTTGAGGCGTGACACCCCAAGTACTTTTACTGTTAAATTAAGTGTATATAATCTTAGCTTAGCTACTCGGAGTCGTAGCAACAAAAAATAATAATAATAAGGATGCTTCCAGCGCTATAGTGGGATTCGAACCTGCGTCGTCCCACGACATGGGTACAGGTACTGCCAGGTGGTGCAAGTTGTGTTGTGTTCACATTAGTTCTTCCTCAGTATAGTATACATTTAAACAGTAAATAATGTGTTCTTTAGTTTGTGGATTTAATAAATTCCAAATTGAGCATGCCCTGCGCACGTTCATCTGTAGGAATCGAACTTCATATTAATGGCTCAGCATCAGAAAACATATAAGAAAGTACTTATGTGCTATTCAGACGTAAAAAAGTACAGAGAATGCCTTACCCATAAAATTTTTGAATTATATATATATATATATATATATATATATATATATATATATATATATATATATATATATATATATATATATATATATATATATATATATATATATAAAGTGAGAAGAAGGCCCGACACCAAGGTAAATAAAAAAAATTAAACATAAACCTAAGCCATATGCTTTCTGTGTTTTTTTTTGCTACCATGCTCTTTCCCAGTGCAGGGTAGCAAACCGGATGTGCGTCTGGTTAACCTCCCTGCCTTTCCTTGCATCTTTATCTCTCTCTCTCTCTCTCTCTCTCTTTTTGTGTGTGTGAGCTGGAAATTTTATTGTAACATAGCATTGGCGAAAAGTCGAAGTTACCTTTCGGTCTCGTCCATGTATATCGCATCAAATTAAGGGCGACGGCGCGAGTTCGTTTTCTATGCAAATTGGTCTCCGACGCTAATGCGACGGACTTGTCGAGAGAATGTTCCAGGATGAGAATGTTCCGGCATCGAAATTATTCCTTTGCTGCCTCCGGGCTTCTTTGACGGCGGACGGCTCGACGCGATGAGACAGAAAAAGCATTCCGACCTTTTTTTGATGTACTGGCGTACAGCGCTATACGAAGTCACGGCTCGTGCCATTAAGAAGACGCTGCTTGCGTGCTTCTCTTGTTTCACCGTATTAGAAAGTCGTTTGATGTGCACATCCTTCTCTTTTACGTCGTTACCTTTGTTCCGACACTTTTCGTACCTACTACGTGAAGTCACTTAGCAGCGTATGACAGTGCCAAAAATGGGGATGTCCTCGAGCATAACTCTCTGTCCGTGCATACATTCGCGTTTGTCTTTATGAACCGCCGAAATGGGGGGGAGGGGTGTATAGTGGTTGTAGTGCTCGAGTGCTGATCAGCAGGACGCGGGATCGAATCCCGCTCGTAGTGGCCGCATATAGATTGGGTTGAAATGCCAGAAGCACATGCACCTATACTTAGGCGAACGCCAAACAACCTCAGGCAATCGAACCTGACGGAGCGTCGCAACTACGGCGTTCCTCTATATCATGTAGTTATTTTCGCGCGAAAAACTTCAGGAAGTATTTGTCCGTATACAGTCTAAATTGTTGGGTTCGGTTCGAGAAAGTACTGCTTTGGGCCGTTGATTGTGGCGTAAAACTGCGAATTCACAATTGTCCGCCGCGTGAGTATGGTATGGTTATTGTCAAGGCCGCTAACCCTAAATAAGATTACGTGTTCGAACCCGGCCATGGCAGCCGGATTTCGACAGAGCCGAAATTCTACTGCCCCGTGGACCGTGTCATATAAGTTCGCCTTAAGCAACGCCAGGTGGTCGAAAATTCCGGAGCCCTTCACTATAGGGGCCGCCTCATAATTATAGTGCGGCTTCCGTACGTAGAACGGTGTGTATTTTTGTTTTACAAACTTATGTCCTAGAGATCGAGAAAGGTTTATTTGCAGAAAGGTCAGCCTGAGCAATAGTATGAACTAGCCTTCTATTTTACACAAGGAAAGGAAAAAAAGAGGAGGAAAATACAGTGATGGATGGCGATGTTAAGTTAGAGAGGTGAAGTATATACAGTCCCCTAAAATTTGCGCAGTCATGCATTCAGTCCAGTGGCTTTTGAGAAGGCCATGACCACTCTTACGATCGAAGTTGCACTGTTGGCGACTGGTCAAAATCTTGACAGATTCTTGCAAGTCATATACCCGTTATGAAATCGTTCATCAATGAAACCCACTTCTTGGTGTTCACGTGGGTGAGCTTGGTACGTGAAAAAATAAGTTGCAACTGTTTCTGGCACATCGCAGTTAACATAACTTAAACCTCTGTCAGTACAAACGGGAATATCTACCTCAAGTTTAAGTGTTTTGTACTCCAATCGCGACATAAAGAAGTCGTGGTGCTTAGCGGGAGTCTCCGGATTCATTTCGACAATGGGACCGTTTAGCGTGCACCTAAATCTTGGTACAATGGCTTGCTCTTGCACGTCGTTCACAACAAAAAGCGAGCACTGTGGCCGGAAAAATTGAACTCGCTGCCTGGAGCTGAGCTGTGCAACACGTAAGCCGCCGAGCTGCCACGACCTGAGGCGGTTTCCCCTCTTTGACTTTTAGCAATCGGTGGCTCACAAACTCAGCATTGCTCATTTGTTCCCCTAGGCTTTCTACCCCTGGAAGGGCATAGAGGCGTTCCTGTGCAATCATACTGAACCAGACACTGCAATATTTGACACAATAGGTCTAACAGTAGTGCATTACGCCATTCAGAACCTTGGATAACGAATAATACGCTTATTTGTGCAATGTGCCCAAAATCAGTCGAGTCTTCACTAATGAGCTAGAAGTGGTTGAAATTGCGCCGGACAAGCAGCGTTCCGATATGAATATAAGAATCTACAAGAATAGATAATAAATACACATGGAACATCGCAGCGACGGCACAATCGCACCTGGGGTGTCCATACAATTGCTATCGCAGTGAGAAAGACAGGTAAATACCTGGAGCCAAAAACTTCACGCCTGACTACTTTTGTGTTTATCACACGGAGGAGTCATGTTCTTTGAGTACCAAATTACGCAGCGCTTTTATTTTTCCGACGGTTCTTTATCGCGCAAGTATCAATTATATGCGTCCAGTGAAGCGGAATAACTAAGTATCAAACAAGGCTGATCGTCTCTCTTTTATGCTTGTGAACGTGTCCTCTGTCCATCAGAAATCAGCGAACGAAAAAAAAGGGGACGTACTTATGTCCGCCACAGCGATGCATTGCGCGAATCCCGAATCGCGATTCCTCACTCCAGAGCACAGACATGCAGTTAAAGAGACAGAAAGTTGCGGGGTTTTCTTTCCACAGGCAGTTCGGAACGCTGGACTCTGTATAAAACTTCCTTTTGGTGGTGGCGTCGATCGCACCCGCGCCGCGCAGTTGTAGTAATGAAACCCTGATTTGATCAGTCTCTCCAATCGGTGTTGGTCGTAGCACGTCTCTATAGTGTCCGCCTTAACAGATGTGTGTGTGTGTGTGTATGTGTGTGTGCGTGTGTGTATGCGCGCGTTCGTGTGTGTTCGTGAATTATGATATCGCATCTCTCTTGTATTGGTCAAGATTTGTCATCGTGCCCTGCACATCACAAAAGATGCTTGCGCCTCGTTGTATTATTGCTAAGTGAACGCAATACTTGTCAAGTAGTGCTAGTTAATGCTAAGTTGTGAGCGACTCCTTATTTGCACTTCTATAGTTAGTACAAATGCGTAGTAATACTAAGAGTGTAACTTTTCGGTAAGCGTTACATATAGCACTCATGTAGCAGAACTTATCAAAGTCGTGCTTATAGTAAGATCATATATTAGGACTTACAATACCTACTATAGGTGCTCCTGTTCAGCTTGTCAGGCGGAAGTCCTTGCTAAGTACTTAGTAATTAACTATGTTCTTACACTCAACGTTTTTTTTTTGGTTAACGTGAACTCTCTAATGGACTGTTGGCGTTAACGAAAAAAATAACAGCATATCCACGAGTGAATGATGATTGGTGGGGTTAAGCGTCCAGTCAGTCCAGTCCGTGCTTTCATCCGCCCCTTCCTTCTTGTTTCAGCCCGTCAATGCGTCCATCCGTGCGTCCTTCCATGTGTCCGTCCATCTGTGTGACCGTCGGTGCATCCGTTCTTCCGTGCGTCTCTCCATGCGTCCGCCCGTACGTCCGTTCTTCCGTCTGTCCGTCCGTGTGCCTGTTTGTGCGGTCACCCCTCTGTCTGCCTCTACGTCCATCCGTGCGTCCACCCCTCTCTCTTTCTGTGCGTCCATGAATCTGTCCGTCTATCTAGTGAACACTCCAAGTATAGCCATCTCACATCTTTGCATCTTGTATTCATCATATACAAGTCCCGCCACCCAGCAGAGATTTCAAAGACCGCTCTTTCCGTTACGTGCCACCGGTGGCTACATACACCATCGGAGGAGAGACAGACCCAAACTCTAAGGAGCTTGGCCTCTGAAAGAATTCACGCATATCCAAGAAGTGGATGCTGATGATGGAGCGAGGCTAGGTCTTAAGATCAGTAGAGTCTACATAGAAGTCGGCGACTAGTATAAAGGACGAACAGATGGATGGACGGACGCATGAATGCACGGACAGAAGGATGGACAGGATGAACAGATGGTATAATTTCAAACACCATGCATGCTCTGTAGACAGATTTTGTACACAGATGTTCTGCATCTGCGCTTCAATTGTGCGCGACGTGCGAATGAATTGAGGCCCGATGGACGCCTTGAGATATCAAGAAGCTTCGCTCCAAAAAAAAAAAAAAAGAAGAAATGACTATGAGCAGAGACGGGTCCCGTTTTGTGTGAAAAGATCGCTCGCATCAAGATCAAAACTAATTCATGCATACACGCAGGTATCTAACGTCCCAAATAACACAAACTAAAAAGAAAAAAAATGACGCCATCTCCACGACGTGAATGATGATGAAGGAGCTTGCTGCGGAGGTTAAATCTGGTAAACCGTGAATCATTCGTACGTTCACTCGACTATTTAATAAGCGCGTGCCCTATCAGGCGCAGCGAAGGTGTTAGGACGTTAAACCGCAGCAGTTATTATTATTATTATTATTATTATTATTATTATTATTATTATTATTATTATTATTATTATTATTATTATTATTATTATTATTATTATTATTATTATTATTATAACCAAGGTTCGTTGGCAGTGCCTTCACCCTACCTACTCCGCAAAAATTGGCAGATTCAACCGGAAGTCGCAAAAGCGTCCCGTGCCTTGGAACGGTGCCAACTATGGGCGTGCCAACGGACGCCGGTCGCGTCGGTTGCGTCGCGCGTCAGAGCTTCCGTTTTGCACGGGTATCGCTTGCCCAGCATGCCCTCTCATGCATAGTTTCCTAAATATACACTAGAGGGAACTCTGGCGCTAGTGTCCATGGGAGCTGCAACGCACGGCGCTTCAGCGACCATGGGAATGACGGGAAATACACACATTTGTCTAATCTTCGTACTTCTGGCCTGCTTTTGGCTCCGTGCGGGTTCGTGTGAATTGGAGCTGTTTTCTCACGAAACAAAAAGCAGCAAATGTTCAGCGGTTGCGCTTCACCACCTTATTCTTTTAGACTTACCTTTCCAAATCGGGTCACAAAGTTCAAAAGGGTTGAATCTTCCTGTCAAATCTAAACCGAAACACAACAATAAACGAAGCCTCTAATACGACTCACCGCCCGCAAGTACGAAACTAGGCAAATGTGTGTACTACCCATCATTCCCATGGTCGCTTAACGATCGCAGTGACAGAGTCTTCTCTAGCTAATTTTAGGAAGCTGTATGCTCTCATGCAAGAAGAGAGACACTCTGTTCCCGTCAATTCTTCCAGAGGGAGCATGGCTGCTACGGTTGGATGGACGGACAAGGCTGGGCCTTAAGGAGCAAGCTTCAAACGAAATACAGCGAGCGAAAGCCGGCCAGAAATATTCATCGCATGGGCAGAGGCTGATCGAAGCGTGGCTTATCTGTCACTGTAGCATAAACAGACATGTAGCATAAACTGACACGTTGTGGAGGGGCAAATCGAACAGACCGACGTGGCGATCGAAGCCGGGACTGGAAGGAGGGCGTCCGGAAAAAGCCGCCCGTCGTTCTCGACAGGTGCTTGGCTACAGTTCTTTGTCAAGTCCCCGAGAAAAGCTCACCCCAACCTCCCTCCCCATACACACGCTTTGCTTCTTTCCTTCCTGCTTCGCCACCTTCCCCGTCAATGCTTTCGGATATTATTTCTGTGTCCTGCTTTCTTCCACAGAGGCGCTCTTTACCTGTCGCAAGAACTTGGGACGCGTTTCTCCCCAGAAGGAAAACAAAAATAGAGTTGTCTCAGATTTGAAGTTCGCTCCATTTGATTTGTTGCCGTCTCACGCACCACCGGTGCGACTTCAATCAGTGGGCTCCACGCGCAATTTCTCTCTTTCAAGTCAAACTGAGAAAAAAAAAATAACGAGAAAGAAAAATGTGAAGTAAAAGGATGTGAGGCGGTTCCGATAATTGAAATCCAGAGGTCGACCGCGATCAAACTTTCGTTCGTGTACTTTCCATCCACCATCTGCGCACTCCGCGCCTAATTCAAAGGTTGCGTCTGTGATTCGAAAGAGTCGGATAGCAGGAAGGTTTGATAAACGGTAGGAAAGTGTCTCTCTCTCTCTCTCTCTCTCTCTGTGTGTGTGTGTGTGTGTGTGTGTGTGTGTGTGTGTGTGTGTGTGTGTGTGTGGTGTGTGTGTGTGCGTGCGTGCGCTTGAATTGAAAGGAGGGGAGAATTCGAGCGGCAGGGAGAGTTCCTCGGTGCTCGTTAAAAATACTACGGCGCTTGCTCCTCGCGAATACATTCGCTACCGCTCCCTCTCCTACCTCCACCTGCCATGTTTAACGGGACGCATTGATGACGCTTTGTCGATTCCGTCGACTCCCTTCTTATCCTTTCTCTTCCTACATTGAGTTTTCTTACGCTGACTTGTTGAGTTACTGTTGGGGATGACGAGTGGTGAACGCAACGTTGTGTTGAAGTTTTTTTCATTTCTTTTCATCTCGTCTGTTCTTTCGGTGTATACGCTTCTCTCTCTCTCTCTCCTCTCTCTCTCTCTCTCTCTCTCTCTCTCTCTCTCTCTCAAATGTTTCTCCAACGAGACGCTAGCGTTTGTGGAAATGACAGGCTGCTGACGATTGCAGCTGACGTCTCCACCAACGCAAGGAATTCAAGAGTTAAGCAGGTGCTGTCGTAATCAATAAAGATGGACAGAGATGTCTGCGTTTCGATATTTACACATTGGCGATTTGCAGAAGCTCCGTTGTATCTGCTATTCAGAAATTTTCATTCAATCTTCGGTAGCTCGCTGCATGAAGCTCACTTGTAATTTGAGCAGTGTCGAAATCGTCAGTTTTGCTGGCGAATAACCGCTTTTGTTCGTTTCTTCGAAAACGCGCGATTTTTGTTCGCCTGCTGCCTATTGTGCACTGCGTCATTCGTAAACACATTGATTGGAATGTTGCGCACCTTCAGGTTGATGCTGAACATGAATACTTACAGGTTGTCCTAGCCATCTGTAGCCAGAGTTGAAAAATATGCCTCCACACTCCAACTCGACGAGACCAAATGGCGGTTACTAACCACTGCATGGAATATGTCACACTTATTTTTGTTTTTCTTCCTAATCGCCTAATACATCTGTTTCAATTACCTAAGTTTTGAAGCAATAAATATGGGCGAAAACTTCTGGCGAGAAAGTTGTAGATGAGTTTGTAAAACGTCTGATTGAAAAGTTCCTAATTCTTTTATCTAACTGAGTATAGGTTTTTTCGCTTACTACATATGCCTGTACGTGGGTTGATCCCAGGCCTCCTTAACGTCCTGCGCAAAAATGGCGCACTTCCATCGCGACGGTTTATGACAGAGATGAGCAGACGCAGCGGTTATCGCTGGTTCTACCGCTAGCAAAATGTGCATCATCACACAGCCATCGCCGCTCTCCTGCCGAGGCAGCAAACTCGACAAAGGGATATGGTCAATTTGCACTTGGAATATTACAGAGCATTGATAACGGCGCGCATAGGCGCGACTCAACGGTGGCTGTTAGGGCATTCCAAAAAGGCCGGGTAGCCTGGCAGGTAGTAAAAAAACCTTATTGATTGATGTGTGTGGTTTAATGCTCCCAAAACCATTATACGATTATGAGAGACGCCGTTGTGGTGAGTTCCGGAGTTTTCGACCACCTGCGGTTCCTTAACGTGCACCCAAATCTGCGCACATGGGCTTACAGCATTTTCGGTCTCCATCGAAAGTGCAGCCTGGCGCAGCCGGGATTCGATCCCGTGACCTGCGTGTCAGCAGCCGAGTACCTTAGTGCAGTTAGTTCAGCCGAGTACCTTAGGCAGTGCAGTTAAATTCTGAAAGGTGCCCAAAAACAGTGGCAGCTCCACCACTCTATATTTTGGTCTCCTACCAACGTCGGGACAATCGAGGGGTTCCTCTTAACCTCAACGAGTTGTTCCACGAGGCTGCGCGTGGCGTTACCGACCGCGCTACCCTCGGACCAGACGACTTTCACCCGGACACAGGGACGCACCTAGCACTCACAATGAAACTGTTATATTCTTTTGTTTAGAGAGAAGAGTCTTCCCGTCGTCTCATTTCAAGCTAAGCAGGCCGCAGGTGGTCACGCCCTGACTTTGGCAAGCTTACCTATAACGAAATCCGGTGACCCCCAATAGTTTATATCCGCATATTTACCCAAATAGCTCTACTGCAGCCTGCAAGGCTGCTATTTTGTCTCATAGGCTCTGCGAGTGCAGGCCCCAATAGTTTATATCCGCATATTTACCCAAATAGCTCTACTGCAGCCTGCAAGGCTGCTATTTTGTCTCATAGGCTCTGCGAGTGCAGGCCGTTAGGCCCGCGGTTTCCCAAGGAAGAGTCAGACTTAAACCCTCGCCGTCCAGCGTGCCCGTGATCACGCCGTCAGGCTAGACCTGCTAGACCCGTCGTGGGATTAGCCAGCTAGGTGCGCGTTTTATCGCGTTATGCTGCCCCCATTAAAAGTTTACTCACTCACTCACTGACTCACTCACGTGGTATTTTGCCCATTTCGTGGGCGTGTAGTAAGAAGAAATACACTTAACATTAATTAGATATAAATTTAGTAACTGTTTATTTAAACATCTCAACAAACTAGTTTACGACTCTCTCATCATAACTTCTCGCCAAGATTTATTGCTTCGAATGGTTAGGTAGTTGAATACGCCTACTGACGCAGCTAAAAGAAAACAAAACAAAATAATAGTGCGAGTCACTCCATGCAGTAGTCAGCAAACGCAATCGATCGTGTCGGGAACGATGGCAAGTTTCAAACATCTGGCTTGACGTACCTGGGGCACCCCTGTATGTTCGCATTGTAAGCGGGTGCTTGCGACTGAATAACGGAAATTGCGCTCCTACGATTCAGCTTTTCGAAGGAAATTTCCTGCGCACGTGCGAGGTACACTTCCTCATCGATTGACTTGCAGGCGTTCGTCAACACCGCCGCTCCAGTGACTTTCGGTAGGCTGTGTGAAACTGTTTAGTGGGAATAGTCCTGGCGTAATCACATTGATTTGCACGTACACTTTGCTTGAATTGGCCGTTCAGTGTTCTTCCAAAAACGAGGTATCACAGTTTACTACTGCCAAAATCACCAGGACGACGACGACGGTGACAGAAATGATGATGATGATAATGATGATGATGCTATACCTTCAGGAGACATCAAGGTATGATGCAGAGAAACCCGGGATCTAGGGTCAGAATGATACCTTATTCAGCAACAAAATGTAGAGCGTAAACAAATATACTGATGTGAAACAAATATACAGAAACTATAAAGCAATCTGTTGTTTGTCCGTGAAACAAAAATATATTGCTGCGGCAATCAGCCTTCGTTTAATGGCTCGCAACAGTATACTTATGGACGTAAAAAAAAAAAAAAGACAAGTCCAGTACAAAAAATGAGGTAAGCAAAAATACCATATAATACTAGGTAGAGCGCTTGCAGAATCGGAAATACGTGAGGAAACCTTGGCTTTGAATTCCGGGATCGTGAAAAAAAAACAGAAAGATGAATCAATGTGGAATGTTCTACAGATCTTTTTTTTTGAGTACTGCACGAAACTTCAGTAAGTTTTCTTACTGTCTTCATACTTATTCTTTCAAATCAGAGTATGTACTCAACAAAACTTTGCGCTTCTCTTCGCGATTGCTCGTGTCACCTTTTTGATACTGTAGTCGTACCTGTCTACACACTTGCGATATCACAAACAGGCGTACAGTCCTCGGTGATTGAAACTGGACATCCGTTAGTAACTTCGCGGGGTCAATTACGGGACATCTATTAGTATTGTCAAAGGAAAGTGACAGTATAGTGACTGCCATCAAGAGAGAGAGAGAGAGAGAGATAAATAGAGAGGAAAGGCAGGGAGGTTAACCAAGCTTGGCTCGGTTGGCTACCCTACACTTGGGGTGGGGGAAAAGGGGAATAATAGAACGGAAAGAGACAGAAAAGAAAAGGAGTAAGAAAAAGAAGCATAGCTGACTGCCATCAAGCACGTCACTGAGATTACCGCGTCATGTCGCTACGAATATGGCCTCTATAGTTAATGTGTTCTCTGGTGTAAGTGTTCACGTGAGAAAATACAATGGTACTACATCAAATAATGACGCTTGAAACGAAGTTATTACGTTCGTTGCTTAGCCATTAGGTATCGCGGTTGAATTCTTGAGCGCTGAACGTGTCTAAGGAGCCGTAACTTCAGGAAATTTCGATTCGCGATTTTGTTTGTATAACCCGATAAGGATCATCCTTTCTGCAACGCTGCTCATGTTAATCAATAAAGAACACCCACATTGCCCTTAAATAAATTGATGCGCCTTAAAGTCGGCATTCGTTCTACGCTTGCTTGGAAAACAGCGTTTTAACAAACACGAGTGTTTGCCCTCATGTGCTGAACGTAAAAAGAGAAAATAGAAACGATGATTGTCCTCTCGAAGTCATCCGAGGCAGATTCATCGTCGTCGCCTGGAAGTGGAGCGTAAAATGAACAGTGCTCGCCGGCGTGCGCTCGTGCGGAAACTTGCTTGGATATGCATTTTCCATTCCAACTACACAGAGACCTGCACGTTCCGAAGGCTTGCACAGAAAGAACAGAACGCTCGGGACCATTTCATTTACTTATTTTTTGTTTCGTTTGGTTTTAAGCCGCATGCGGCAAATGAAAATTTTATGTCACGCGCGCAAGAACGCCAGTGGGACGGGATTTACGACGCATGCAGAGTCGTGGGCGCATTTTTTTATTTTTGAGAAGGCAACAACCTATGTGACTGCTTGTCAATAACGCAACGATGAATAACTCGATGTGTGTGTGTGTGTGTGTGTGTGTGTGTGTGTGTGTGTGTGTGTGTGTGTGTGTGTGTGTGTGTGTGCGCGCGCGCACGCGCTCACGCGCAATAACTTCAACCCTCTTCTCTTCCGTCCTCAGTCTTTCTCACTGCAGAACAGCCAACAGGCCTCACCTATAGTTAACATTCCTGCATTTCCCATTATGGCATATCTCTATTTCTGTTCCTTCTCCTTTCTTATTTCGGCATTCGCTTTATAGCAGTGTCACGTGACGAGACCAGGCTAACAGTCTCGGTGAATACCAATAATTTATGTATCTATGCATCGAGGTCGGCGCACATGATACCTCTGTCATAATATTGCGCATATATTCGCGTCTTCCTGTGCTTTAGTCTATCGCGATAGGGCTAAAGAGCCAATTTCGCAAGAGTTTTGGTTTTGGCGTTAGTGTCGTTAGTTCTCAACGATAAGTAAGGGTTCTCTGCTCGCGAAAAATCGATGAAGACGCACACAAAGTAAAAAAATAAAAATATTTGGTTTAACTTAGAATTAAACCCATGTATTCTGCATAGCAAGCAGGTTGTCTGTAACAAAACCACGCAATAGATCGAGAATGGTTCGAAAAAAAAAGAAAACAATATATCAATGTCATGTATTGGAAGGGGTCTCCTTAACGCGTGTTATATTGCGTGGCTGAAGCGTATAATCGCGCCTGATGTCAAAATATGTGTATTGCGCACTCAGTGAGTGTTGTGAAAGCCCATCCCATAGAAAGCATTTCACTTAGTGAGTCATCATCATCGGCCTGCAGAAATACCACCAACAATGTGGCCGACTGTGTCAATTCGCGTGTTGCGTCACCGATGCGTAGCGGGCTGTTCGCTGATTCGCAGAAAGAACAATTGATTTGAACAGCAATAGCACACTTCGCAACAGCACTTGCTGTACGCATTCTAGTATAGTGTGAAACACCCATCGTAGGCGCACGGACGTTCGTTTCCTGGCGGTACAGTTGAAACATGAGCATAGAACCAAAGCAAGGCTAGAAATTGAGAAGGCGATGAAGATGAGGCACGATTACCCTATCGCCTTCTCCTATTGAAGCCAGAGCTCACATTTTGATCAAATTTTTTCTTTTGTATTTATATTGACTCTCACAGATAAAGATCATGTGATCGACACGATCGGGTGTATACGTGTCACATTTCTCGCTCAGCAAACAGTTATTACTGTGGTGCGCGGATTCAGCTGTTTCTTATGCATAATGTCAACATTGCCAGCCAAAAATGGCGGAGACTAACCGCATTCGTAAGATAGTCGATAAAGGCACTGGTTGTGTTCACTTCGAGACATCCGAGTCAACGACACATGGCTACTGTCCATACAGTACGGTTTGCGTGTATTAGTCCGGTGAGGCACATTGCCACAACTACATTGCAGTGCAGGGCCTTCACAAGATCTACGTCACTTCCATTATCAATTTATTTCATACCTCCTCTCTTATTCTAGGGTCGTAAAAAGAGATATGTTCTCGTTGACTTCTTGGTTTTTTTTTCCACCATCTTTCTTTATACATCTCTCTCTTACGTCAACCTAACACTGGTTACAAATACCGAAAAGCAAATCGCACACACAAATGTTTTCACGGCACTCGAACGGGACAAAAAAAATAAAAAAAGAGAAGGGTCCTCCTGTTTCTTTTTTCCGCGACCGGTAAACACACACCTGTTTGTGCAAGCGCTCTCTCAGGTGTTTCGGCCGCGACCCTATCAGGCAGCTGTCACAAGACGTACGAGCCGCGACACGACGCCATTCGGACCCTGCACTGTGGGCTTATTTTTCTTGCCCCTGCGCGTGCGATTCGGACGCCACGGGGACAGTTCGGGCGTGGCCCCACTTCCTTAAACGGAGCACCGCAGGATGCGCTCATTTTTCACAGACTCGGCTGCCTCGACCTCCATGAGTGCGACTGTTTCTATGCACCGAGCGTTGCATCTGTTTACCTGACACAGTCCTTCTGGCTGCGATTTTCATAGCATTCTCTTCTCTCTCTTTCTGCACTCCAAGCCAATGGCATTTCTCTTTCCATCCTTTCTTTTTTACTTTGTTCTAAAGGGCAAAATGCTTAGAGAGCAGCTTTCTTTCCTTTTCTTTATCCGTGTTTTCTGAAGGATCGTGACATAGGTCGTAAGTGTAATTTTCCTGAAAAAAAAAAACGACTATTCTAGGAAAAGACTAACTACCTGCCACGGTGGTCTAGAGTTTATCTTGCTTGACGGCTGTCACGCAGGTCGTGAAATAAAGTGCCGGCCACATTTCGTTTTGTAGGTGAAATTCCCCAGGACCGTGGGTTTAGACTCAGACACACATTAAAGAACTCCGAGTGGTCTAAACTTCCGGAGTCCTCTGTGGTGTCTCTCATAATCGTATCGCGTATTTAAAACATAAAACTTCAACAACTAGTACTATTGTTATTGTATTATTACCAAACGAGTATTGTGTGTTCGAAGCAATTAATGACGTGTTAAAGCATCAGCTGCCTGTGGCGTATACTTGAAACTCTAGCTATCAGTAGCAAGCAGTAGTTAACCCTTGTGAAGGTCAAGCAATGATTAGTCACCATTGGCCGTTTTTGTGTTAGACGCTCTGTTGTCTGTAACGTCCTGCTCAGTTTGTGGACAGTTCCTAAGAGAGTTTTCTTCCGGTTTTTTTCTTGTGTTTTAATTTTACGGTCACGTAGGGTTTTAAATGAGAGCTTATAGAACTTGCTTTAGTTCAGTCATGTTGCCCTCTCTTTCTCTTTGTACTTTAGCCTTGAAAAAGATATATTTTGGGTAATCTCGCAATGATTCTTCTCGAACAATCGTTTACTTTCCAGATAATGCTTGAACACTACTCCGCCTATAACTCGAGTGTGATTGTTTGTCCACAGTTTTTTTCACAGACACACACACACAGAAAAAACGCCGTTTGTACTGGTCGATTTTCACGCAAAGAAAATTTGTGTAGCTAATCGTCGAACGTTTTTTTTATGCGGTCTGTTGGCGCCTGCCAGATTGCGCAGTCTTCTTTCCCCAAGGTTATGTCTTGCAGGTCTAGTAAATACTATACTGCGTAAATACACAGTCGCGGCATGGCCACCGCTACGAGAATAGACGCATCAAGCGAGTCGTCACCGTACTATACGCGCGCACGCACGCACGCCCAAACACACAGACACAAACAGAGACACACACACAGACACACACACAAACACAGACACAGAAACACACACACACACGCACGCGCGCGAGCGCACATGTAGGCACACAGCTAATCACCGTTCGTCACTCTATGTACTCTCCAATGTCACGAGAATTCGCTATTCGATTGCGTTGTGTTTTTTTTTCATGTGAAATGTACATATATACATCAAGAAATCTATATATCCATCAATAAGTATACGTATATGCATTAACAAGGTCGATATCCCTAGGTACACTTGCAGCAGTGCTCCTACAGTATAGGTATATCCAAAATTTAAATATCCACGCTGAATCGATTTCTTAGACGGGCGCTAGTGCTTTGTAAGTGCTGCTGTCTGGGTTTTTTTTTTCGCCTACTGGGACAGCGCAAAAAACTTTTGAACATCGAGATTCCTTGCTGTTATTGTACGTTTTAAGCTTAACGTGTGTATCTGAGGCGTAGTTCGCACGATCGGCGATGTCCGGTCACATCTTTACATTTAGCGAAACAACATGACTCCGCAACATTTTTTCAAGTAGTCATACAATGGCTTCATTAACGTAACTTTTTGCTCCACGAATCGACAGCCGCAAGGATTACATTTGCTGAGCCGAAAATGATTACTTTACTTTTCGAATCGGCTTAGCGGAAGTCATAAAAGAATATTTCGGTTCCGAATGCTAGGGTCGACTCGCACAGCCATATAAATGACGAATAAACTGGCTCTTGCAACCCTTGGCCTAGAAATTAACCCGTGAAATAGCTGAGGCGTATTATAATAGAAACCATGGTGACGGATGCGTGAGCCAACCTTCGGTGGCCTTGGATGACAAAGAGTTTGCGCTTTTAGATAAGGATTAGCCATTTTATCATTGTACCTTATTTTTATCAGACCCTTCCCCAGAATATGTCACGTTGCTCACGTTTGCTGTGAAAAGGTTGCCTGTTGTATATATTATCACGTGTGCTGCAAAAAATAAAATTCAGTTGGTAGTCAGCGCTCATGTTGTCCTCGTTGCTTTCTTTGCGTCGCCTTTCGTTTCACGTTTCTTCTAGCACCTTCGTGCTCGCGCTGCAGCCCTTATTACTATAAATTCCAACCAACTAGCCCAAATAGCCGTTCTTCTTCCTTGGCCTTACATTCAGGAATTTTACTCAAAATAACTATCCCCTCATATCTCTGTAGCATTTCCCGTTGTTCGTAGTCAGACTTCACAAGACAAGGAGTTACAAAAAAAGACACAATTATTTTACTGCCAATACACACCTTCTGCATTCCTGATCCGCTTCATACTTTCAGATAACTGCGCGAAGCGTCGCGCTCGCTTCAACGACTAACCTCTGCCGTGCCCGAGAAAGATTGAAAACGTGCTCACCCGACCGACGATTACGTAAGCGCCGTTAAAAGTGCGCCCAAGTGCGTCAAGACGTTACACTGGTCGGAGTGGCAAGGCGGAGAAAAATGGTGGGCGACGAGAGACAGTATAACGCGTCAGAGGCGATACCGAGAAGAGCTCGCTCGTCTTCGTTTCTTTTTTTTTCTTTGTAGGAGTTCCTTCTCCCAGAAGATGCACTTTTCTTCACTCGGAGATGCACGGGAAGCATAATAAGATAAAAATATAAAAAATACACAAAAGATGGAAACGTCCGCGGGAAATCGCGAGCTCGCGCGCGCATATTCAGCGGGCGGAGACGAAGGAGAAGGCCACGATGACGTTCAACGGTCTTCGCAGGCAATGGGGAGAGCTACGGTCTCTGTCCATAAATCCCGCTTAACGGACGACGCGCCCCAGAGACTCCCCAACGTGCGCCGGGTCGGGACGGATGTGGAGAAACGGATAAACAAAGGAATGGGAGGAGGCGCGCAGTGGTCACGAGGCGCAGGCGCTTGAATTTATCATGGAACCGAGCGATCCGGCCTCGGGCCTCAAGGAGGAGGGCGTAGTGGCGGAACCTGAGGGACGAGTGATGGCCCGTGCTCGTCGTACCTCCGAGGTGCCCTGTTGCTCCTCTTCTTAATCTTTTATTTAGTCGCTCCTCGAACGACGTTGTGCTCTTCGCTTGTCGTACTTGCCTTGATACTTATCAGTTCTCGCTGTTTAGCTTGATTGATCGCTTTGATTTGAACGCTATGATTCCCAGTCAACCTGTCATAATCTTACTGATAACTATCGCTAATGAGCGTCTTAATCTTTACTTTTTTTCTCGCTCACCGTTTGCCGCATGTCATCACTTTTCGCTTTTCTCACAATATTCGTATTCTCGGTGCTTGTCCTCTTATCTATGCCAGCGGTAATCAGTTGTGGAATCTTTTTTGAGGACTTTCTGACCCCTATTCCTACATCTCCCTGGTCTTATCTTCACTTTTGTCGACTATTGCGCTTACTCACAAAGACAAGCCACAGACACAAGGAACCGTGCTAGAACAAGGGTACGAGTATCAAGATAGGTGGGTTTTACTGAAGTGAACAAGCCAAGCTTTACCAGCATGCAATACGAACTAGCCCGTCATTCTGTATAAACTAGAGTACTTGTCCTGTTCCCTCAGCATCTCCGAATGCCTCAAAGGTACCCTCCTGAACAGAACTCTAGGAGTTGCATTTCTCACAGTGTCCCATTCCGCCTGTGATATTTCGCGCATTCGTTTTGTATATCTCACTCGCTATTCGATCTCGCGATGCCGCCTGATCTGTTCCGTGCACCTAATTAATTTCTTTTTGTTTAGAAGTCTTCCCGCGTATGGCGTCGTTTTGGGGGAACGGCCGAATGCAGCCAACTCTAGACGCCAGTTCCCACTGCGGAAGCAAGGCTGTACGGGAGCTCGGGTCGGGTAAGCTCTCCGTCAATATGACTGTCGAACCGAGGTCGTGTTCGATTATTCTGTGCAGCACCGACGAAACCTATAGACTCCGCTTCGTCGCACACCTGGGTAAACGGACGTCGCGCAGGTGCCAAGTCGGTTACTCAACTTCGGTCCTACTGCACTTATGTTCTGGGCCTGAATTGTGTTGCGCGGGTGAACTGTGGCCCCGTGAAGCTGTGGTTAGGGCCGCGAAAAACGCAATTCATTACGTGTAACTGCCCGGACGATTGGCTAGCGTGAATAAATTAGATTAGGCTGGCTCGGAGATTGCGTGTTCGAGCTCTCGAGTTACCGAGTGGTTGTCTACCCTAACTGAGTGCATAATGCAAAAGAGCTCGCCTAAATTATCGTAGGTTGGTTGTGGGTGAGGTGAATGTATGACGTTGTAACGAATATTTACAAGGACAGGCACCTGGGTTTAGCGTTTTGGGCAATACATGCATGCGTGGATCGAAACTATGACGCGAACAATTTTCATGTTTGTGTTATCGTCTTGAAACTCGCTGTTTTACCAGATTACGACTTCACGACTTTACGGCTTCTTGCAATAATAAAATGGATGGACCACAAGCCACATGATATATCGATTCAGGCGCAATAGGTAACGTCAGGAGACCTTATAAACACGTCCGTTATATTAGTCGTGGTGACGTAACGCCGTCTGCCGGCAAAGACTGCTGGCAACGGTAGGATGGTATTCTTTATGAAAATAATACTCTGTGATAATATCTCGCCGCTTGATTTGTCATAGCTTGGTAGAAAACAGGCTACGTTTGTATACTCCTGATAACATCATCAAGGTTCAGTTTGGTTGAGCTGTTATGCGAGCGGCTGTGGTAGGAACAAGGTTCAGATCATCGTCTTAATTTTATTGGAGTGAAAATCACGCGTGAGTCTGTTTGAAGGTTTACAAGAAACTGACATAGCGGTTTTTTATTCATATTCAGCATCCTAAATATGAAACAAGGAACGTTGGTGTAGGCAATAAGTTGATTGATTGATATGTGGGGTTTAAAGTCCCAAAACCACCATATGATTATGAGAGACGCCGTAGTGAAGGGCTATGGAAGTTTTGACCACCTGGGGTTCTTTAACGTGCGCCCAAACCTGAGCACATGGGCCTACACCATTTCCGTCTCCATTGGAAATGCTGCCGCCACAGCCGGGATTCGATCCCGCGACCTGCGGGTCAGCAACCGAGTACCTTAGCCACTGGACCACCGCGGCGGGGCGTATGCAGTAAGTTTGTCCAAGAAACAGATTATATGAAACAAAAAAAAGTTTGAAAGAAACGAAAGTACGTTTAGTAGCTAACTATACCAAATCAGGGCCGCGTACCAGCATCCTCGAAAACTGAGAAAATAGTTAATCAACCGTAAATATGACTCATTCGGTCCAGCAATGGCCTACTGCTGCAGAGACGTGCAAGAATTACAGTAACAAACTTGATAACTATGGTTAACGCAATGAGCTAGGGAACAGCACATGATAGCCGTAACTATAACGAAACGTAGAAGGCTGGCAAAATAAATACGCAACAATTCGAAGTTGACGTTATCAGTTCAATATACATAAAAATGAGTGCATCAGTAAAATGCATGCTGTGTACAATTGGTTGATGTACTAGAGTTGCAGAACGGGGTTTCTACAGGCACCCGTTTCGTTAGTTGAACGCACCGATGGACGGTGCAGGGCTTGGTGGTGTGTTGTGACTACAAAAATAGTTAGTGTGGAATGTAGTATAGGCTGGCAGCAAACTTATTGGGGAGGCTCCCATTCTGGCCTGGGCATGAATGTACGTGGTAGTTAGTGATCATTTAAAAAACTCATACTGCGGCTAGTTGCTGACCTTGATTTAGGGCTGATCTAAACGGTGAACGAACACCAATAATAGTAATCATTAAATCATACTGCCCGAATCACCTTACGAATACAGACTGAAAAACCAAGTCTCATGCTAGTCTCTTCTTCCGATTCGCCGTTGGGGCAGTGCCATTTCATTATATGTAACCTATTCACCCGACTTTCCATCTTGACTACGTGATAATAAGGTTTGGCGTAGTGTGATGCAGTATCTGTAAGATTAACGTGTCGCGCAAAATTACGGTAAAGTGAAGAGAGAGAAAGTGAAAATTTTATTGAAAGACTTGAAGTTCAACCGGGAGAAAAATTACGGTTTGCTACCCTTCAATGGGGATAGGATAAAACTGTTGTATGTGACACCAAAGAGCTGCTTATGATTGGTTGGCGTTGAAACATGAGAAAGTGTTACTTCCGAGGAAATGACTTGAGCCACTTGGCAGCTAAAAGTCTTAAGCAGACACAATTTCTTTCTCTTTGCGAGAAATGTAGCAGCAGTTTCATATTTCACGTCATCAGGCGAGACTTTGAATCTGGCAGAAAAAAAAAAACGAAACAAAATACACTCACGTGCTT
This sequence comes from Rhipicephalus microplus, assembly GCF_013339725.1. Lineage (NCBI taxonomy): Eukaryota > Metazoa > Arthropoda > Arachnida > Ixodida > Ixodidae > Rhipicephalus > Rhipicephalus microplus. Next base: position 101,937,588 of record NC_051175.1, on the reverse strand, counting down.
ATCCCGATGTTGTTGTTCTGTACACGGCTGCAGTAACATTAAAAATATAAATCCCCAAAGGTTCAGTTTTCTCAAAGTTAACTTCAACAAAATTTACTTGAACTCGCATTTCTCTGATGCAGAAAACTCCGGGTGTGTCAGGATTCAAAGCCGATTTTCTTTGTTGTCAGAGTAACGTTGCATCCGGACTTGCTCGTGCCTTTACAATTAGAAAAAAAAACAAGTCTCTTGGAGATAATGAGCTTTTGGACGATGTCTCTCATATCGTCATTACGTCGAGCGTAGGAATAACAAAATATAAACACGATACATAAACGCATCTTCTCGAAGTGATTTCGCCTCGACACCCAAGTAGAGGAAAGAAGGAAGAACTATGCGAATACTAAGCTTATGATAATACGCCGGAAGTGTATTTTAACGCCCGCGAAAGGCTCCCCGACTCGAGTTCGAAGTTGAAATTTTAGCATCCGTAATTTATTATGCATTGGGTATTAACTTCATTGCACTGAATTTCCTCCTAACTAGCGCATGAGAAACATGCTCGCTTTCTTTAGCAAGCTGCACAGCTCTCTTTGCAATCTTGTACTTAGGTTTATTGTTACGTTTACCTTGGGCGTGCCAAGTTACATTAAGTTCTTATTAACTATGAAGGGTGCTCGATGTTCAAAAGAAAGCACCTCGGTTTGCACGAAAAAAAAAAAACGCGGGAAAAGCACGGTATTTTTATTACTATGAGTTGCTCAGAAGTGCGCCTTGATTTAGCGCCCGCTATTTATTTTTGCAGACAGGAAACAAAAAAAATTGCAGCAACTAAAAAAAGAAAAGAGGGCATATGCAAAGTTTACGTAAGTCCTTTTACGTAGTGACATGCAGAAGTACACGGCCTATACAGTCAGATCACACAAAATTGTAAGCAATGTTAAATGTACTCTGTTTGTTTACATAAAGTTGTCAATAAACAGCGTATGCGCTAGAAATAATGCACGGTGTACCGTGACTTGACGACACTAAAATCGGAAAAGTAGGGTGGCAGGGACACAGCAAGAAATTGCATGTGAAGCGACACATAAATTCGACTGGCTCAGCTCAAAATACATGAGAAAAATCAACCTAAAATGTTTTGCCGAAAACTTTCGTGTACACCTGTCACTTCTAAAAACTTGTTTACTGCTAATAGTGCCCCATTTTGTGCAAGTCATATGTTGAACATGACACTAGCATTTTGCAGTCTCTCGATAGCCTGCTACCCAATGTCACTAAATCTCGTGGTGCCCACGTTTATTAGAGTCACTGCGCGTTTTAGGGGCAAAGCTCTTTAAGGCGTGGGTCTGTTCATTCTTTGTATGTATGTATGTATGTATGTATGTATGTATGTATGTATGTATGTATGTATGTATGTATGTATGTATGTATGTATGTATGTATGTATGTATGTATGTATGTATGTATGTATGTATGTATGTATGTATGTATGTATGTATGTATGTATGTATGTATGTATGTATGTAGCCATCGGTGGCACATACCCGCTCTAGTACGGGTACGTGCCACAGGTGATGTGTGATGGGAGATGGCGGTACTTGGAGTGTTCACTAGATGTACTCACGGACGTATGAACACAGACTAGCAGACGGACGGACGAATGGATAGACGCGCAGAAGTACGGCGGTTGGACGCACTAACAGACATACAGATGGATGGACGGGCTCACGGACGAACGCACGGACAAATGGACGGATGCATGGATGGACGCACAGATGGTCGCGCGAACGGACGGAAGCAAGAACAAATGGACGGATGAAAGCAGGGACAGGCTGATAGACGCTTCGCCGCACTCATCATCATTCACTCCATAGATATGCTGTGATTTTTTTTTCTTAGCGCTGTCTACACTGACGCAAGAAGAGGTGACTAAAGAATCGGGAGGGCCCGGAATGACCAAAACTGGAGGAGGACGGTTGTTGTGAGGCCAGTGGCTGCGAGAAAAAAAGCACCAGCAACCACTTTCAGCAAACGCGACCCGCGACGAAGCTCCTGAGGCACGTAGAAGAAAAAAACAATAAACATCAATGAGGATAGTCACGTGGAAACAATGAGCTGGAAGTGTCGGCGGCACGTGCTGAAGGACGAAAGAGTGGGTCTGCCCGGCTTGGTTGGCCCTCAGAGTCACGGGCGTAACAAATGCGTTTTCTCCGCGTAGCGAATCGACCGGAAAGAAGACATGGAAATGCGATTAAGCAGTCGCTCGTCTCGAAGGCAACGGTGGATGGGACCCAGCCTTTGAGAACCTCGGACGACGACGATGGGTACGACAGCGCTTCGATGGAAGACGAATGCAGGGGCGCGGGCCGAGAAAGAAGAGAAGACGATCGTGCACCCATTTTCAGACACATTGGTTTCGTTGGACTCACCCCCTCCCCCCTCTTGCTCCCCGCTGACCGCCCTTTCGGTGTTGTTTTCTTCCCAAAGCACCCAGCCCAGAGATCACAACTTTCTTTCTTTACAGCCGAGCACTTTGCATCTCGAGAGCCTCCCCTGTGGGGCCAGGCGCCTTCGGTGCTCTGTCTTCGGTTTACGGTGTCTCGAGCGGCTTTTTACAGCTCGTGCATGTGCTTGCGAAGTCTTCTCCCCCTCTACAGCCCCTTCGAATGATCCCACTTACTTTTTTTTTATTCGGATCTAGCTTATTCAAAAACGGCGTTGCTTTGGAAGCGTGAGCACACGGGCGTAAAAGCGTAGCGTAGTGAATTTTTCTTCGCTGAATCCACGCTCTCGGGTCACCCGAGAGACATAAGAGTCGTGCCGTCGTGGTATAGACCCATTCCATGTTTGTAAACAGCAGCAGGTGCCATCGACATGCTGAGGCACCTGCAGTGACACCGCCGTGCGTGGGCTCCTTCCAGCCCAGAACTCTCCACCACCTTCTATGATGACGTGACAACTAGCACAGCGCGTCGGGGAGCCTCCCGTGTGGTGGGCTGCGCTCGGAGGCAGCTTTGCAGTTGCTGACAAATTGTAGTGCGTACATGTTATTAGGACTTTGTACGAATAAGCAGGCTTTACGCTATGCCTCTATATTTCAACGTTTGGTTTCTCCACTAGACCACTCTTTTGCAGAAAAATCACGTTCTACAGGTACAACGGCGTGATGTATTCTATCGATATTTTCATTTCAATGTTATTATTGTTGGTGATTACAACGTTCGGCTTTTCCACTGCAACCCTCTTTTGCAGGGTGAGCACGCTCTACAGGCACAACGGCCTGATGTATTATATCGATGTAATCGTCAATGTTATTATTGGTTGGTGAGTTCAACCTTCCGCTTTTCCACTAAAGGACTGTTTCGCAGTCGGAGAACACTCTACAGGCACAACGGCTTGATGTCTTCTATCGATATTTTCATTTGAATGTTAATAACGGTTGGTGATTACAACGTTAAGCTTTTCCATTAGAACACCCTTTTGCAGGTGAAGCACGCTCTACAGGCACAACGGTGTGATGGATTCTATTGATATTTTTATTTGAATGTTAACAATGGCTGGTGATTACAACGTTTGGATTTTACACTAGAACTCCCTTTTGCAGGCGAAGCACGCTATACAGGCACAACGGCATGATATATTTTGCCGATATTTTCATTTGAATATCAGTAATGGTTGGCGAGTACAACGTTCGGCTTTTCCACTAGAACTACCTTTTGCAGGCGAAGCACGCTATACAGACGCAAAAGACTGATGTGTATGTATTCTATTGATATTTTAGTTTGAATGTTATTAATGTTCGGTGTTTACTGCCGAAAAACCACCCTTTTATTATAAGAGATGCCGTGGTGTAGGGCCCCGGAAAGTTCGACCAGATGGTGTTTTTTTAGCCTGCACCTATGTCTGAGCACATGGCCCTCAAACATTTTCGTTCATTTGAGTGTTAAGGCTCGTGTTGTGTTCAGTCTCACTGAGCCTTCTTTACTTCTCGTGTTACTTGTAATGCTTCCTGATAACGGCCATGAGTTAGTACCAACTTTCGCTATATATATATATATATATATATATATATATATATATATATATATATATATATATATATACAAAAAAGAAAAAAGAGGGATGGCTGCTCGTTTTCTGGCACCACGCCCAAATCGCGAACAGCACCGTTCGCCGAGTCGCGTTTGTTTCCGCGGGTAAATGCGTTCCCTTATTGCCTTATATACCTCGTGAGGGCGGGTAGCTTGTGCAACAACTGAGATACTAAGGAAGAGTAAACGAGAACAGGAAAGAGGGAGGGAGTTTCAGAGAGAACGATGTTTCTCTTTCCGTTGCTCCGCTAGCGAGCTGCCCTCCGGGTGACCCACGCTCTGTAGGTCAGCGCTACACTCCGGCTGTGGCGTTTGCCGATAAAAGCGCGATCAATGTACAGGCGCACGACCGCGTTGTCTTCTTCGTTAACGGGGAGCCGTTCGCTGGCATCGTTTAGCGACCCCCGGGTTTTCTGCAGCGCTTGCAGCACAGATGGCAGTGAATCATTGCCGGCCTTCTTGCGATGGGCCCGGAGACAGAGTCCTCGGAAATCTCTGAAGACATTGATGTACGCGTCCGAACTTGCGTCAGGACGCGTCGTTTGTTGCACGCTTTTGTTTATGCCGTTTAGAACGCTGTCGTGTTAGATGTACCCCGCTATGGTTTGCTATTGCGGTGATTTACAAAACATGCGATGCTGCTGTTTGTTGAACTTAAAAAAAAGTTGTACTTTAATCTCCTTCCACGCTTTTTGTAGAAGAGATACATGAATGATTCGGCTCGTTTCAAATTTCCATACATAAGTATGTTGACGTCAACACTTGCTGAAATACATGTTCTTCGCTGCATGATGTATTGTGACAATATATTGTCATCACTGTTTCGCAGCGGAAGCTGTTATGAGTACACAACAAGGGTCGCGCGGGCCGTAGTTGTGCGCCGTGGTCCGTGGTGTACGTAACCCCTGTTGCGCTAATTAGGCAAAAAACAAGTTAGTAAATAAGAGAAGAAAAATAGGAACATTTCACGTAGTTTGGGAATTGACGTTATGCGAAGCATACGTGGGGAAGGTGGCCGGGTTGATTTTTTTTTATAATGAGCGACACATCATGCCATGACACTAAACATATGTATAAATGTTTCATGCACAGACATATTTTAAAGAATTGTGGATGTTATAACCAGTTCTTTGCACTTGCGCCACCGGAATAGGAATATTAGCAATACCAGAAGCGGTCAGCTGTTGTTAAGCGCTGGTGCTCGCGAACATGGTACCCATCGACACTGCTACATAGATGAATTTCAGCGCATGGCACCTAACTACGATTGACGCTATCCCGACGTGAGGGCTGTATCACAGGGGTACATATGTAACGTTTATAAAGCTGGATACCAAGGACTGACATCACAATTGACGTTTCACGAACATTAGGCTCGATTTGAAAAGTGGTTTCGAGACCTGGCGTGACTGTGTGGTAGAATGCTTGATTGCCACGCAGAATTCTGGGATTAAATTGATGCTGGCATCCTGACATTTATTCTTTGCATTCGTCGGGTCAATGCCACCGCCGATGTCCAGTTTTTAACATGATATCGTTAGAGAGCTCGTGTCGCAGAAATTCCGCCGTCAGCGCCGGATTCATTGGTTGTGAGCGAAAAGTCGTCCGTGAGGTAAAAGTCAAGAAAGAAGCAAATGAAATAAAGAATAAAGTTTTCGGTCCCATTCAGGATAGCACCCCGTGTGTTCGTGTGGCATGCAGGTGTCCTACCACAAAGCCACGATGTTACCTGCAGCTGCTGAGGGGAAAAACACTACATAAATGCCATGTAGTGGAAGGAGTCTCCTTGACGAGTTTTTCGAACGGGTGTCACGAAGAAAACGCACTCATTCGGCGATTTGTGGACGCACTCGGGAGGCCATCAAACTACGTCAAAAAAAAAAAAAAAGACAAGACAGTGCAGGCATCGCCGCTAAAGACACACAGGAACTTTCAAACAGCTCTACAAATGGACAACTATGTCCATCTAGCGGAAAACATATCATGCCTTTCGAGAGATCAAGCAAACAGCAAACGCCAGATAATGGGCTGTCATCTGTGAGGCATTTTGAGACTCTTTATCGCCATCCCAGAAGGCAAGCGCGCGGATTGTATCTTGGAGGCCATGCGACTCTTGCTTTAGATCAAAAACTTGTATGTACTATACGCGCGCGCGTGTGTGTGTATGTGTGTCGGTGCGCCATCCATGAGTCATTGTGAAAAACGTATCTATGCTACAGCAGAGCGCCATTCTAGCGGAGGTAAATGGCCACACTGCACAGTCACTGCATCACTATAGGTACGTCTCACTTGCGGGCGCGCGCGTTTGTGTACATGTGTGTGTGTGTGTGTGTGTGTGTGTGTGTTGTGTTTGCGTGCGTGCGTGCGTGCTTGTAACAAAACATATTATTAAGTATGCACTTAGTGGTAGAAGGGCGCACCAGGGGCCGGATTTCACTACCGCGTTAAACTCTTGTAGGCGAAGCTTAAGGGTCCCCCAATTTTTGTTAACGCTCACGCGTTGAAATCAACCATGTGCGTTCTCGTCGTTTCTGGGTAGATACTAACTGTCAATCGCCCGTTGCACGTTCATGCTTACCGGTGGCACATACTCGCCCGCGGGTATGTGCCACTGTTTGGCGGGAAGTGTTTGAGGACGTACGTGACGGTATTGTGACATTATTCATGTGTCACGTCCTACCATGTCTACGTAGTGACAACCACAAACGTGCTACAGATGCGAGGAGGCACACGTGGGCCGTGAAATAAAACAGTGGTCTTTTGTCATTCAATGTAGCAGTATCATTCTTCCTCTACCCCTCCGCTACAGTAATGACTCCTGACTATGGAATGACATGCCAGGAGATTCCACCGGACACATCATTCGAGCCAACCTATACCCTGATCCATCTATTGCCATAGCGCGATGACCAGATACGATGGTCATGGCGCCCTGCATCCTTTTACCGCCGAAATGGCCCGAATATTGGCCAGAAAGCCAAGCTGTCTGGCTCCTCATGATGCAGGCTGGTTGTTTTTTTCCTGATCAGCATCGTCTTCGTTCGAGAAGATCTACTACTATAGCCTACAGTGAAAGATTTGCCCGTACCATAAGCTGCTTGTAGTGTTGAGTAGTCTGCTGACCTGTTGTTTATTTTATATCCTGCTTTGGGAAGGCACGTGCGTACACAAAAATTTACTTTCTAGTCTCACTGAAATGGTTTACTGTTTCGATACATAAATAATATAAAAATGCACAACAAAAAAAGATATGGCAGAACCTTCCCATTGCAGGCGACTTTCATCAACTGCTACTAGTGAAAACCCAACGTAGCTTGAAGATTTGTATAACGGGCGATATTTAAAGTGGCCCACAATGTTGAACAACTATTGATGCCGGAAACGTTATATTTTGAGGTTCTTTTACGCTCTGTGGTGAACCGCATATCGCGTACACTTGAAACGGGAGCCGAGTTGCGGCTGAGCCAACACACAAATCGAAACTATGAGCACACACCCACAAAAAAAAAAACAGAAAAAAAGGCTTTCCCGCAAAACAAAAAAAAAAAAAGCGCCGCTACCGCCTCGCAGCAACCCTTCGAATTTAATCGAGCGTCGCTATTCCATCCTTCATAGTGTATACAGTCGGCTCACGATGCCGCTAGCTCGACCGCTTCAACAAACAGTCGTTCGTTCTTTGGTTTTCTTTTTCTGTCGGAGGGTGCGGCTCATATTTCGTCGAACACAGAAGGGAACTACTCGGTCGACCACAAAAGGCACGAAAGAGAAAGAGAGCGAATTAGAGACAGCAACACTGGTCTGTGAGAACGACCACCGTACCAGAAATAAGTATTTCTAGAAATAGGAAGGCTAACATCAGCGGGGTTAGAATTTGGGAAATAGAAAGGAAAAAGTCAGCTAGAAGGCGTCGGGCCGAGTGCCGAGTGATTGGGTCCTCTCCAGGAAAACCGAAACCTCTCATTCCGATTTCTTTTTTTTTTCTCTCGTAGCTGTAACTTCTACCGTTTGGCTCCCGCCGACAAAAAGCAAATGCATTGTGCACTCGCTCCGCATAGTAAGAAAGAATCGACGTCGAAGAAATGGTAGCGGTGGCTCGGAGCAGGCGCCGTAATCCGGCCAAATTTCGCAATGACGATTTGACTAAGCCTGGGGAGAGAGCAGGTGACGAGCAACGGGTGAAAGGGGTGGCGGCAAGTTTGGCAAGCTTACGATCCGGCGTAAGTAAGCACAAAGCTTCAGGTTAGGAGAAGCTTTCAATAAGTCCGCGTAAATTTTAGCGTCATGCAAGCCTGCTTCAGGTACATCGGAACGAAATACTGGCAGGCCAAGTCACTTGTTGTACTGAGATCAAATAATGAGAGTGGCTGTGGCTCAGTTGTGCACGGCACCGTAGACAGTCTATACCTTGACAAATTACAATACAGCATCAAAACCGAGTCGCCAGTTGAATGGAACGCGCCTTCGTAACGTCTGCGTGTCGTAACGCCATCTCGCGACGGTATGAGAAAGCTGAGAGTTTCCCGTAAGGTCGCTGTGCTTTTAGGTTATTTCTTGTTAAAACCTGTATAACGAGAGAGAGAGAGAGAGAGAGAGAGAGAGAGAGAGAGAGAGAGAGAAAAGAGAAGCTTGACGTATCTCAACTTAAGAGGCTCTCAAAGCCCGGATATGTCTCAGTTTTTTTTTTTTAGCTGGCAACATGGTCTGAGAGTTTCTCACTTTCTGTTTGAACGCCATCTTGTTTGCCCAGCCAAGTGGACAGCAAAGTATTGAACATTTTTGTTTTCGTTGCAGTCCCCGTCAAGCTGTGTATTTTGGTGGTCATGTGAACGTTGGAGTCGGAATGAAGTTGGCCACTGTCCACTTTGCTGTCTATTTAGCCTTCTACAGTAAGTTATGAGAAGCACCTTGTGTTGATGCCACAGTGGTGGAATGCCAACACACCTGTACCTTAACCAACATCTACTGCCATTTAGCCGACACCACCAATCAATAGCCATAACAGGTGATAATATAGCCGCGGTTGATATATACCAGCAGGCAACACTAGCCAACGTTGAAGTTCAATGAATAGTCAGTATAGGGTACCTTTAGCCCGAGCTAAAAATAGCTGCAGACAAGTGGTAGCATTTACTCCTCTAGGTAAGGGCGGGTGGGGGGAGGGGGGTTACACAAGTTTTGACCAAGCCGCGTGCGCTGAAGACTGGCGTAATGAAGCGGACGTCCGGTGATACCGTCTTCGGAGTACCATGTCGAGTGCGTGAGTTAGACTTATTTGTTTGTTTAGACGAAGAAGCAATTGGTTGCCGCGGTCTGGTCATCTCGGTGGAGGGTCTACACACTAGTGTCCGGTTATAGTGCTGGTATGTGTAGAGTCGAATACAGCCAGGCTCGCTCATTCGGTTGGCACAAGGAGGTTTAAAAAAAACTTCTGGAGTGGAAGCGCCTGCCCTCTGGTGACGCCGACGGCCGCCATGTTGCTCCAGGCAAAAAACGTGCCGTCGGTCGTTTGGGCCCCCGCCGTTCGCGCCACTGAACAACAGTTGTCGCGTTTGTCCCTCGTTCTTTTGTTCTGTGCGGATTTTGTGCAGTTCTAAAGGAAGTTGACACGATTCCGGACGTTATGGTGAGCTCGTGTGTCGCCTTCGGCTGCACTAATCGTGCGAAGCAGAAGCCAGGAATCACTTTTCACGTGTAAGTACGCGGGAAAAAGCGCTTTCAATCGCTTGTCTCCTTCGGCGCGCTATTTCATTCGATAAGCGCGGTTTCAGCTGAAAACTTACTTTCATTAGCGTTTTTCAGCTGGCGAGTAGAAGTTGAATAACCTATTTTGTGCGTGTGGTACCGCAGGTTTCCGAAAGACAAGACGCTGCGTGACGCATGGCAGCGTGCTGTTCGGAGGGATGGCTGGGAGCCTAAGAATGCGGACGTTCTCTGCTCGGAGCACTTTGAAGCCAACTGCTTTGACAGGACGGGCCAAACGACCAGACTGCGACCAGGGAGCATTCCTACCATTTTTCCTGCGTTCCCTGCGCATCTCCAGAAACCAGTGAGTACCATCACGAATGTACATTTTCGTTACGGTAAATAGGCTATAGATTTCCGAATGTGTAGGCACAGTTTCTCGTTTCCTACGTGCTGTTCAAAATCACACCACTCTCTGACAAAGCGCACGTCACGTACACTTACTTGTCCAACTTTTTTTTTTCACTGTGCGTGCATAAATACGGGCACGCTAAACTTCCGCACCGAAACTATAAAAAGATCCCCGAGGTAGTATTCCCGTTTCTAGTCAGTCTAAGCAGAGGGTGGGACCATTATACCCGGCTTCTGAACTTTGGAGCATAACTGATTTTTTTTTCTTGCAGGCGAAAAGAAAGCGAGAGGCCCCTAAGTGTCGGACTGCGCTGTCACCTGTCGTCAGTGCTGAGGCAGCGGTTGAAATGCCATCTGAGCCTTCTTCGCCGGCGAAGGATTCGTACCGTTCCAAGGCAGAGGAGTCTGCACAAGAGGTTCTCCAACTAAAGAAGAAAGTTAAGACACTGCAGCAATCCAAAAGAAGGCTAAGCAAGCGGTGTGATGCGTCAGAAAATTTGATCAAGGAGCTAAAAGAGAGGAAACTTTTGTCAGAAAAAGGCCTTGAGGTCTTTGAAGCAACTTTCTCGCCTGAAATTCAACAGCTTCTTGTCCGAGCCCATGAAAAAACAAACAAGATGTACCCCCCAGAGCTACGTGCATTCGCACTCACTCTGCACTACTACTCTGCGGCAGCGTATGAGTATGTGCGGTCGAAATTTAACAACGCTTTGCCTTCGCAACGTAGGTTGCGTGAGTGGTACAAATCTGTAAATGGCGATCCGGGTTTTACCTATGAGGCTTTTGATTTTATTAAAAATTTAGCCAAAAGCCAGGACAAGCCCCTGATCGCAGCACTCATGATGGATGACATGGCCATCAAAAAACATGTTCAGCTTGTTGGGAAGAAAGTGGTAGGCTACATCGATCTTGGAACAGGTATCTCCGATGATAGCCTGCCCGAAGCGACAAATGTCTGCGTTTTTATGCTGGTCGGCATGAATATGCGACTAAAACTACCTCTGGGGTATTTCTTCATCGAGTCTCTTTCTGGATCTGAAAGAGCTGCACTAACACAAGAATGTCTGTCGAGACTCTCGTCAATAGATGTTGAAGTAGCATCATTAACATTTGATGGTGCCGCCTCGAACTTCACTATGGCTCGGTGCCTAGGGGCTGATCTCAAGTACAGCTCCCCTAAATTTGACACAAGCTTTAACAGTTCAACAGAACAAACAGATTCTCCAAACAAGGTGTCTGTAATTCTAGATGCATGTCACATGCTAAAGCTTATCCGAAACTGCCTAGGGTCTGTAGACCACCTTGTTGACCTGAATGGATCAGAAGTCAGGTGGTCCTCTATTGAAGAACTCGAGAAGTTGCAACGGGATGAGGGACTACACTTAGGGAACAGGCTGACAAGAGCTCATATTGAGTGGGCAAAACAAAAGATGAAAGTTCGCCTTGCCGTGCAAACGCTCAGTTCATCTGTGGCAGACGCACTCGACTTTTGCGAGTCCACGTTAAAGCTTCCGCAATTCAAAGGCGCACATGCTACGGCTGAATTCATACGAATGTTTGACCGTCTTTTTGATGTCCTCAACTCAAGAAACCCGTTTGGCAGGTCGTACAAGGCAGCTCTGCGAAAGGCAAATGAGGCGTCCATGAGGACCTTTTTTGAGAAGGCTGAATTGTACATAACAAAACTCAAGGACGCAAAAGAAAACCAGTGATCGAGAGCCTCAAGAAAACCGGATTTGTGGGACTCCTGATCTGTATGCGCAGTGTCACAGCACTCTTCGATAGGCTTGTGGCAACAGGGAAGCTGCAGTACTTGCTCACCCACAAAATGTCTTGCTCACCCACAAAGTGTGTTGTTATAGAGTTGCCTGATATAACCTGCGTTTTGGGAATCAGGCCGTTTTCGTGTGAATTGTTTCTGTTTTATTGTATGTGCCTTTGGAAATTGTATAAAGCCTTGAATGAATAAAAACTCATATACCCCTGTGTTGCTTCCACCGTGAGCCTCATTTCGAGAATTGCAAGCGTATCCGCACTTACAGCAGCTAACCGTTGTAATGCATATTCGCTAATACGTAATCGCGTACGGCTCACGTGTAATATCGTAACTGACGGCTTTGTACAGATCTTGTTTATCTAACACGAAGAAAAAAATGCGAGTGAAATTAATTACACTAAGTGCCCCGTTTCATTCGAAAAAGCCGCCACGGAAGCGCGCTGGATACGTTGTCTGCGCTCTCTCTTGCCTGGAGCAAGATGGCCGCCAACCGGTTTCCCCGGCTTCACCCGCTTGCGTAGGCGTGAATAGGGGACCTCCACTCCAGAAGTTTTTTTTAAACCTCCTTGGGTTGGCAACTTCTTGCTACCGTCATACATCTCATCACGTCTTGATCATGAGCACAAAGTTTTCACTCCTCTCTGTCGCACTAAGGTTTTTTTACGACTCCTTTCTGCCAAAAACCAATGCCGAGTGGAACTGTCTTCCCTCCTCCATCTCCTGCATTGAAGACGCATCATTATTCAAAGCTGCACTGACAGATTATGTTAAGTGCCTTAAATAACCTTTTGTTGTCAAAACATGAATTCTCACTGACTTGTAGTTTTATGTTCTATTTTACTGCATTTTTGTAGTATTACCCCCCCCCCCCCCCTCTGTAACGCCTTCGCACAGGTGCTTTTACAAAAAAAAGTGTTTAACGATTTAGATTACTTGGTACTCCGCTATGGGAAAGCGGAAAGCTGACCCTCTTCATTCATGCGTCTATTTGGAATATAACCTTTAACTGCTATTGTGTGTACTGCTTATACGCTAGCCAAGGAAAAGTACCTACGATTGCAGCCGAAATCAGTACATGAAAAGCAGACTGGCCGAAAAATAATAATAATAATAATAATAATAATAATAATAATAATAATAATAATAATAATAATAATAATAATAATAATAATAATAATAATAATAATAATAATAATAATAATAATAATAATAATAATAATAATAATAATAATAATGATAATAATAATAATAATAATAATAATAATAATAATAATAATAATAATAATAATAATAATATAATAATAATAATAATAATAATAATGCACACGCCATTGCATGTATCTCCAGCCTAATGCCTGGAACGGCTGCGCACGAGCCTCCTCACCCTGCACGGGTTCTGACCCTACGGCTCCGGCGTAGCAGCGCGCTGCACGCCATCCGACAATCCGTTCCACTCGGCAGCGCATGCAATCATGGGGGATTAGCCGCGGCCGTTATTTTTGGGGAAAACGGCGAACACCGTCATTCGTTTGATGCTTGCGAGCCTTCGCGGGGACATCCCTTTTGTTCTCAAGAAACTTCGCGTATCGTCTTGCTCGTTTGGCAGTGCTCCCGGTCGTTTGAAATGACGCAAGTAGCTTGCTTTTCATTTTTTTATTTTTTGTGTATATTTTTTGAGGGGCAATTGGAGTAGCACTACGGGCTTCTTACCCCCTTTTTTTTCTTCGTGGTCGTAATTACTTGTTTTATTAGTTCTAAGGTACACGTTCAGCACGAGTGAGCATCGAATCTTCGCGGAAACTAGTGTAGTTTATAATGCTCACCGATGCGTCCGTTGAACGGGTCGCTTTCATTATTTCCGGAATGCGGAGATAATGTACCGACCGACGGAAACCATGTGCGGAACATTGCCTATTTTGGCGCTTTTTATCTTCGACGGCTCCCTGGGCTTTTCTCGTCACTTTGTGCGCGTGTGTGCGTGCGTGTGAACGCACGTGTGTGCTACTTGAACGAGAGGGAAAGGGTGACTGAGTGAGTGTACGAGAAAGAGCCAATCGTTATTAACTTTTATTTTTTTTACTTCAACAAGCCCCTAAAGGCTTTTCCTGGGAATGTATTACATGGAAGAGTGGGTTAAAAAATTTCATTTTTATGGATATACAGCAAGCAAAATAAATTGCAAAACTTTAAGCACAATGAGAAAGGCAACAAAATAATGCTACGTCTGTTGGAAATAAATAAAAAATATTTGAAAACGCAATGAATAATAACAACATTACGCAATGATAGAGCAAAAAAAAGTGGAATGAGTTACTGAGAACAGAACACTAAACTTAGTTATCATTTTTTAAAGTTCGTTAAATTTTGAAATGTTCCCTTCTATTGCGATAATTTGAGGCAGGCGGTTTCATTCAAAGATGGTTTTTTGCAACGAACGAATTAGCGAGAGATGAGGTATGGCCTGAGGTCTACGGTCTTGTATTTTCTTTGTGTTTTTTGCATTACTATCGGCGTCAAATGAAAGGTGAACTACAGCAAGCATTAGAAATGATATAGTGCGCCGCGTCCAGTCATCACTGTGAACATGTTTAATGCTGCTAAACCAGAGTGCTGCACGATGGTTACTGATGATGGCTGGACCTGAACGGCACGCACTACAGTCTAATAAAAAAAATGTCACAGATTGCCACACATATAGAACACCCTCTCCCTCCCCCTTTCTCTCTCTCTCTCTTTCTCTCTCTCTCTCTCTCTCTCTCTCTCTCTCTCTCTATATATATATATATATATATATATATATATATATATATATATATATATATATATATATATATATATATATATATTATCACATAACGATGCTTTTTTTTACACCACTCGATCGTGCTGACGCCGACGCCACCGACATGGGACGTCGTCAGTCAATTATGGCGTTTCATGACGCGTCCAAGTCTTTCGCTTCAAAAGAAAATCTGACGATACGGCGATATTGCTTAGAATTCAGCACGTACTTTTTTGTAAAAAAAAAAAAAATGGGGAAGAAATTAACCTACTTCTTGAAAACGGCGGGCTTGGTTTTCTCCCTCGCTATCTTGTTATTCGTTCGTACGAAAAACAGAGGAAAATATCCTAGAATCTCAAAAAGGAGGAGCTGATATGAAAATTTATAGCTATTCCGCGGCAGCGAAAGGAGTATCATTGTATGACTGCAATGACAGTTCATTTATTTCGGGCCACAAGAGACGGGACAGTGTCGCGGGGGCTTTAATAGCAACAGCTGCTGCAGACGTCATTAAAGAGAGAAGAAAAGAAAGCGATGCTGCCTTGTCTGCGTGAGAAATATTCGTGAAATCGGTATCGTTTTTGCGTTCTTCGTTGAAGCTAGACCTTGTATGAATATCGAGTTAGGCGCATGCTATGATGACAGCCGCGTATATTTTCGAGCCCTATGGCAGGCATAGCACGATCCGCCGAGGGGAACCGGCAAGTTTATTATACGGTTGTCTGGACACTCGCAGAGAGGGCGACACTTTGTGACATACTGTCGTATGTATGGTACTCACAGATCGAAAAGCGAAAATAAAGGCTAAGTAATGCACGTTTGCTTTCGTTTTCAGCATTATAGGAGTTGGTGTCATATCGACGTAATTTTCACTGGAACGATCGGGAATTCGTGTTTTGAAACGGTTTGTTGAACGCTACCAAGTGAGCACAATAGACATTTATGGGCTCAAAAAGCGTAGGGTACCCTAACTGCTATCTCATAACTGTAGGGCGTCATACGAAGATTGTAGGTTCAAATGCCACCGACTGAAAAAAGTGCGTTTTTGTCGGCTTTAAATCATTTCAGTTTAAGTCATAGTTTCAGCACTTCAGGTAAACGCCAAAATATTTGTCCCTTGTGATTTCTTTGTTTTAACTGTCGGTTGTATTGGTTTTGGTCGAGCAGGTTTCAAACGCGTAAATCAGGGTCAAAATTTCTGTTAGCAGTCATATTTGTAGTGACATGACGTGGTTATCAAGAGCGATTGCCCGTAGCAGTCATTTTAAGAAGAACAACAACAGTAAAAAAATGACACTACGTTTCAAAGCGTAACTGCTCTATATATAAATATTTTTACTTCGCAAATGGGAGCAGTTAACATTGAAAACTGTTAGTTCCATCCGTAAACACACCAAGATACCACCAAGAGGCTGTGCATTCTTTTTTGCACAGCCGTAAACAGCCTCGTTCTAGCTGCTGGAGCTGCGGCCCCATGCGCTTCAATCTAGGCCCCTGTCCAGCATGGCTACCTCATTTTCACTCCTATTGCGTTTTGACTTTCGTTTTTCCCGCAGTGTGGCATGTGGCTAACACGGCTGGGATGAGATGACCAAGCACACTGTATGCCATTTCCAACCCATGGACCAGACCCACCGACATGTTCTCGAAAGCAAACTCTATCGTATTGATCGTCGAACATTGGTCCACAGTTTCGTGCATGAAGCAAGTCACGAAAGCCTTTGAAGACAACGAGGCTTCAGGTGTGTTTATGAAACACCAGCGCGAGTTCTTTTGTGTGTTCCCAACCTGCTCATTCATATGGTGCTTTTGGGACGTTAAGTCACACATACCATTCAATCAATCAATCAATCAATCAATCAATCAATCAATCAATCAATCAATCAATCAATCAATCAATCAATCAATCAATCAATCAATCAATCAATTAATCAATCAATCAATCATCAACGAACTGCTCATTTCTTCTTGCTCCCGTTCCTCTTCCAAATCTTGTATATTACTGCCCCTGCCTTTTTCCACAACCACCGCGTGCATATAGGGTGCCCAACCGAGTCAAAGCCAGCTTCACCTCTCCGTCTTTACCTTTTGTTTATCTATCCCTCTTTTTTTCCCTACCACGCAGCCTTGTTCGTTCGCTTTGATGAAATAAGAGCACCGCACACACGCTTCCTTGTCATCGGCTCATGACCCGAGTCGCGGCGCTCGAACGAGCTGTCGTGAAGTGCGGGTTGCCCACGCCATCGTCGCACTTGGTAGCGCCTCAGGCCACCAATTGCTATCCGCGAGGCAACTGTCCTTCCAAGCTTTCTGCGTTTTCACCTGTCGCGGATGTTCGGTGGCAGCTCCACTCGCATCACTGCGCGCCCTCTGAAAAGTGAAACGGGAAACACGTGCACCGGGGTCGCATTGAACGCCCTTAAAACCACATGTTCCTTTTTTCTTTCTTTTTGGTAGCTCTACCGGAATTGCTGACTGCGCGTTATGGCTACATGGCCAAAGGTCGCCAATAAAAGGGGCCCCTTGTACAAGTCTCATCTTACAAGCCTTTCTGCTACTTTCCTTTGTCATCAAGCAAACAGCAAAACGACTGACGTCAGCAAAGCTTTCGTGCGTTGTCGGCAAAGTCGACCACTTCCGTCCATGCCGCACACTCGGGAAGAAGCACTCGGTGTCAACTATCTATGCTCTCGTAGATAGATGCAAGGCTAAGCGACCGTATGCCCGCGTATCTCTCACCTGTGGCAAGAGACCGCTTTTCGCTTGCGAAGCAAGCGCAAACTCAGCCGGTCACTCCCTATTCCTGCTCGCCGCGCTTATAGCCTGCGAAGTGCTCGCCTATGCCGGAGACGTGAGGCTCGCCTGCTTGCGAGATACGCTGACCGTAGCAGCGCCGGTGCCACAGGCGGATAGGGATTGCGTTTTCTTGTCCGATCTCCGATGCCAGGCACGACCTATAGACTTCCATCCTGTTTTTCTTTTTCCACCTTCCCTTGGCGGGCTCGCGAGAAACTGGGGATTCGGGGATTCCCGGGAGCCGCCGGCGCAGAGGCTTATCTTTCAGGGCCTACGTGAGCCGAGTACGAATAGACGCTTAGGGACGCCGGCGATTCGAATGTATCAACGCCAAATAGGGCGAGCACGAATGCGACCGCGCCGCTGCGTCGCACCCGTCCGGAGGCCGGCGGTCATACGGTGGTCGCGTTACAGCCCAGATATCTTTGCGTTTCGCTTCTCTTCTTCTTCTTGCTAAGTTTTTGTGTGCTGTGTGTGTCGTCATTTGTTGACAGTGTGTGGCCCCAGTTGTCCGTTAGAGTGCGCTGCCGAGATCTGTTTGCCGAACGTAGTAAACGTTCTTGTCATCGTGTAGTTGTCTCTGTCTCTTCAATCTTCTCGTTCGCGCACGATCGAGTGCTTGCCCGAGCGTTAGCATCTGTGCTTGTAGTTGTCGCTCCCAAGTGGTCATGGCGATCTTGGGGATTCGTGTGCTATTAATCTAGTTGATCAATTGCTCTTTTTTTCACTTCTAGAGTTCTTGCTCCTGTATTTTGTCGCGCTCGATTAGCCCATGCTTAGATATTCGCCACCTATTTTGTTTCTTTTTTCATGTATGTACATCTTGATGCGGCGCTAAAGCTCGAGGGAAAAAGAGAATATTGCTAATGGTCAGCACGAAATACTGGGCTCCCTTTTATAGTGTGGTAACAGGAATGCTGAGAGAGAGAGAGAGAGAGAGAGAGAGATAAAGATGCAAGGAAAGGCAGGGAGGTTAACCAGACGCACATACGGTTTGCTACCCTGCACTGGGAAACAAATAAAGGGGAGAATGCTGAACGGTGTACTTAAATAAAGCGAAATGGGGTGCGGTTGCAAGTGTAGCTTTTGCGTTTAGCCGTTTTGACATCGTTAGTCACCAACTCACAAATGTACGCTTTTGTAGCATATTTGATCATCTGCATTATCACGGGCACGTGTGTACATGGCTACCACTGCGCATGTCTGAACTCAAGAACAGCTTCATAATTACCTGAGCAGCTTACAATAAAGCGGCATTATGGTTCCCACCTGCCGTGTACTACAGCTTTCTGCTGATATCTGACTGAACCATGTATAGTGGTTGGGTGTATTCTGAGTATTCCTTTATCGACTCATTAAGAGTATGAATGCGGTTGATCGTTGTGTAGTCTGTTTGAAGTCCTGATTATTTTTTTTGCTTTATTGAGTTCTATTGTCCAAATTATGTTAACAACTACCTTTGTAAATAGCTTGTATACGAGGGAGAGCAAGCTGATCGACCTGTAATTATTCAAGTTCTTGTATTCCCCTTTCTTTTAGATTAAGATAATCTGAATCAGGTTCACTCATAATCAATTTTCATCAAGTCCCACCTAAAAGGTCAGACACAACCAGGAAAACTGAGATTTTCGTTTGGTTCCTGGATATAGCCCGCATTTAACCAGGACCAGACTAAGAGTGTACTTCAGATACTAAATTCAGTGTAAGAATCTTTATGCCCAAGGATGAGATGATAAAGGAGCATCGTACACTAGACAAAGGCAAACTAAGACAATGATAGTGCATGCACATTATGTTGCAAGCATTTTTTTTTCACCCGCATTCGATCCAAGGGTACAAGTTGTGGTCCTATGTAAATGGGGGTGAAGACGGGAGGAAGAGGTGGAAAAACTCTACTGTTTTCATAATTAGGTACACGTCAAAAAACCTTGCTACGGCTGAATTTTATTAGCAGTCTTCCAACTCTGCGCGCCTCATAAGGATATCCTTGTTTTGGCGCCTGTAAACGCCAGTATTTAGCAAACTTATTTTGCTAATTGAGTTGGGAGATACGTTCCGCAGCTGCCACTGACAAACATACTTTTCTTGCCTGCTTGACTGATCGTTTCGTCAAGTATTGCGTTATAGCCCACAATAAAGTAGGGCGCGAAAATAATTTAAATGAAGGCGGCTAATCGTGCGAAACTAGCAGTATATGGTACAGAGTAAGTATACAATTAGCGGAGAGCGACGTTCGTGAAGAAATCGCGCTATCCGTTTTCGGTGTTTGATAGGCTCGGACGGGAGCGTGCAAAACCACTCGCTCGGCAGAGATTTAACGCTTGCAAAAAAAAAAAGCCACTGTGAGCAAAATTACTGGCAGCTGCCGAAATTAATCCCCACCTTGTAATTACTTCGCGTCTGCCAGGCCACGTTATATCGCGAAACTAAAAGAACGTAGTGGCAGAACGAATGAAATAGTGGGAAGGGGGCCATTAAAAAGAAAGAAAGAAAAACAAAGTGCCGCAGTCTTGGTTTAATATTTGGCGGTAACTTGAAAGGGAAGAAAGGATGCGCCCGCTGTAAGCTTGCCTCACCTTATCAAAACTTCCGCGCCGGATTTTGTTGAAAAAAAAAGGAAAAAGATAAACGTGGATGTCTAAAAGCGAGAAAAGATGAGAAAATTCGAGTATAAAAGCCGCCGAGACAATTTTTAAGAGAAAGAAAAAGTGAAAGAAGGGCGGCTGACTTCATGAGCAGCCGAGTGTAGAGAAGATAAAGCGGTTAGCTAGCGTGGCGAGCTGCAAATGAGCAGAGAGCCATTCCGTGTCTTGGGCCCAACGCGCGGTGGTGTCCTCGGTGTGGCGAGATCGGATACTTTCATTTAATTAAAGCCTCTCGAATTTGCTTCGAGAGGGGGGGGGGGGGGGAAGAACTGAAGAGCTACTTAAAAGAAAAAAAAAAAGGTTTAAACAGGAATCAACCAGCACGAAGGAAGCAAGGATGACAGGAATCAACGTTGCTACGAAAGAACAGCATGATGTTTTAACTACCGGTCTTGCTGGTTACCTTCGTCTACACGTGTGTTTAGGAGTCGAATTTTCTTTTCGAGCCGCGAGACGTGAAGAAGAGGAAGTTCAAGAGTCCGAGATTCAAGCACCACTGTAACGGCATCAGTGATAATGTGCGGTGTACTTGTCAAAAATTGGTCGCAAAAAAAATTAGGTAACAGTACTTGAAGCCTCGAAGGCAGAGAAAGTGACCAGGCTGATGTGCAAACATGAAATTAGATATCAGTATCGCTCGCATGTCGAAATAATAAAGTAAGAAAGTGAACCTGAGAAACTCACTCGAAGAGGGTCGTAAGTTTTCAAGATAACAACAACAAAAAAAAGTCACCAAGTCTTGCAGAGACATGAGGAGTACGGAACCTCGAGTGGCCCGAGAAGTGGAAAATCAGACGACGAGCTACTGAGCCAAATAAAATAAAGTAAAATAAAAATAAAAAGTCAGGTGGTGAGGAGCATGGTCAATTTAGTTTGAGCCAGCGCCTTTGCTGGCCATGTAAGGTACCTAATGTACCAACCATTCCTCGAGTGTACGTATTTCTATTTCTCTTATATTCCACTCAGGCTGAGACTCTCGAACGTTTGATTTTGGTCTCCCTACTGTCCACTCTGCATTGCTCATGTGAAGACGGAAAAGAAACATTTCGAACAGGTATTGAAGAATAAGTGAAAGGCTTACGTTCTATTTGTTACTGTCGTCCTAATTATTTTACGTACTCCACTGCTCTCAGAAGCTGTGCGGGTTGCGGTCGCTTTGTGGTGCTTTCACGTTCTTTCGTTTTTTTATTTCTTTCTCTGCAGTTACACCACTGGAACTACGAACCCCTCTGCGTTTTTACGAGGCGCGTCGTTAAGGGAAACACCGGCCATATTTGTCCATTCGCGTTGTGTAATACTCTCCGCCTCTGGTGTTCTTTAGTAGCAACCTTGTCAAAGCTGTGTGGCGTCTGGACTAACTGATAGAATTGTTTAATTCCTAAAAATGAATAGCAGCGCTATATATATATATATATAGAGAGAGAGAGAGAGAGAGAGGAGAGGAGAGAGAGGAGAGCATGTGTGTTCATGTAAAAACTACTCTACATACTGTCGTCGCACGTCGTCAATAGAAAATAAAATAAAATAAAACTGAAAAGACGAAAACTTCAGCTGGCGTACGGACGAGCACACATGCCCCATACATTAGTTCTTTTGTTTTTACGTTTATTACCAGTCGTGTTTAGTGCGTGAAATAAAAATGAAAAGAAATGAAGTTGCACACATCAACATCTTACCGATATCATCTAAGTACCACGTCAAATCGGCCAATTCTTTATCGCGCTAATGTTCTCGGCATCTCGTCACGTTCCTCAATACTGATTATGAACTCCAGCCGTCCACGTAACACTTCCACGTCGAAACCAATCGGCGAAAGCTCGCGCTCCATCGCGTACTTCGCGCCATATACGGTCAGGGGGACATCGCGGGGACGAGTGCGTGTGGTCTCGCTCGAAGGCAGACACAGACAGCTAGAGAGAGCTGTGAAAGTGCGATGGGCGGGAGGGTGGCAATACCACGGCATCATTGTCCGGCGAGCCGTGACGTCTGGCGGTGACAAGAAGAGTACGCGAAAGAAGCACTGTCCTGTCAGCGAAGATGCCTATAGTAGGGGCTATAGACTCCTTTGTTCCCTTTCCTGTCCGTCATACATTATGGTTGCGCGCTTACCACCGGCTCCCCGTTTCCCCTTCGTGTCAGTGGTTCGAACATCTCTCAACACGTTTCCTCCGTGCCAGCCCCCATCTTGGCTTTCACCAAGAACCCCCCGGCCCTTTCTTTCTGTGTGGTCGACGCACAATGCGGAGGTGGCCATCGCTGATCATCGTGATAGAACCGGCTCACTCCTTCGCTCCCGTAAACCATCTCGCTTCTAGGCCGCCACCGTAGCTGGCGTAGCGTATAGGAGTAAGCGGAGCGCGGCGCGCTTACAAGCAGTGAGCACAGGGCAAATAAGCCCAGCGCCACCCCCCCTTCAGCCCCAGGAGAGTCGAGCCACCTCGGGGGCCCAAGCGCGTCTCGCGTGTTTGCGCTCTGGCTTATTGGACTCGGACCGGTGACGAGGAACGACACGCGAACCCGAGCGCCTCCCGCGGGGATTTCCTTGTATTCCTCGCGTCACACACACACACATACAAGACGCGAGCAAACGCACACACTCGCACAGGCATCGAGAGGCTTCATGATGGTATCTGCCCTCCCGTCGGCGATGCGTGATAGCGAACTGGACCGGCGTGGTTTTGCCGGTCTGGTCCAACGCCGAGACAGGCTTTCGATATCACCAACGAAGGACGGGGTGCGGGTTTGCGTGGTCCCGGGCGAACTGCTTACACGCATGTCGCGGCGGTGGCTTAGTGAAGCGGCTGATAGAATGGGGAGGAAAGGAGGTGTTGAACCGAAGCGTGTTTCTGCGTTCATCCTTGGGATCCGCGTTGTACCGACGGATAGGGTGAATGGCTTGACGAGTACGGTGGCACCGAGGTTACGACGGCGGAAGTTCGGGATTCGTGCTCCCAAGACGAAGTGTTCTCTACCGATGAAATGATGAGGCGCGCCTCGTTCGTCGTTACGCAGATCGTTGCGAGTCGCCATGGCTGCGTGGTTGTCATATTACTGGAGGTGTCATGAAGGCCGCCTGCTGGCATTTTGCAATTACTCGCAAATCCCAACCGACCCTAGCGTAACAGGAAGGGATGGGAGGGAGAAAGGGTGTTGGGTGTTTTAACTATGCTTCCCCACCTTACTTCAAGTTTTCCTTGTGTACATATACACGCGATTATACGAACATCCGTAAGAACATGCATAAATGACACTTGAATACTCCCTTCCCGAACGAACCTTTCTGCTACGCCTGTGCCAATATAGCCTTCGAGGTTCTCACTGGTAGTGTGTGCTTCGA
Source organism: Rhipicephalus microplus (assembly GCF_013339725.1). Lineage (NCBI taxonomy): Eukaryota > Metazoa > Arthropoda > Arachnida > Ixodida > Ixodidae > Rhipicephalus > Rhipicephalus microplus. The sequence continues at coordinate 101,914,085 of NC_051175.1, read as the reverse complement.
TGCATTGATTGGAGATATATGCGCAATATAGCAGTTGATGGAGACGCCAATTCATTAGATTTTTTTTTTAGTTTAGCTCCCCCGCCCCCTCCCCTCAGCTTGCGGGATTCGTCGGAGCGTTAAGTACAAGCGTATGTTCTCGGTTTGCAGATTTGATGCTGTAGCTTTGTATTCGTTAGGCGTTCGAATATCGTGGAACATCTGATGAAGCGAGTTACCGATGGTCGCTATATCGTGGGATCGAATCCCGACTGCGGCAACTGCATTTTCGATGCAAGCGAAAATGCTGTAGGCCCGTGTGCTCACATTTGTATGCACGTTAAGAACCACAGGTGGTCGAAATTTTCGGAGCCCTCCACTGCGGTGTCCCTCATAATCATATGATGGTTTTGAGACGTTAAACCCCACATATCAAAGTTCATGCGTGCACATTGAAAAGGAAACGTGCTTAGGGATTATTAGGGAATCTATCTTTCTCTCTTCTCAGCTGCAGTAGAGCGCTTCCCTTCAATGATCGCTCCCGGTAGCAAACCGACACGTGTTATCGAAAAATGACATGCATGCGTACAGTCTCATGTTATCTGTACATATCCCAAATGGAACAGTTAATCGCTCACCATTAACTTAAGCCGGGACTGTCCAGATTTGCGAGTTCAAGCCAAAAAGGAAACCGATCGAAAACTCGATTTGGTAAATCACAACATGGCGGGTACGTACGGCGAGACAGTTTCCGCGGAAAACAGCGGATAAGCGTAAAGCTACGCGTATCAGAAATTAAATGGCCATGGCCGGTCTACATTCACGGGAAGCTTACGGGTCATTATGCGAGTACACGAGAATGATACTGAACAGCGAACTCGGTCAAATGGACGATCTATGTATGGCAGTAATAACACGGAGCTTCGCATGTGTAGGTAAGATACGCAATCGTAAAAATGGCGAGCTTTTATCTTTGGAGTTCGAGGGAAAAAGAAACGACGCAGCTTGATGCACCAGCTTGTTCCTATACACAGATATCTCCTGTTCCTTGTATAACGATACCTCATGTTCCCTATGCACACATACCTCCTGTTTTCCATACATAACATACCTCACAAACGAAAATGCCGACTCTGTATTCCGGTATGGCACGCACCTACTCCTCTCAGATAACGGGAGAGGCAGCTCAAGGAGGAAAATGAGCTCGGATCCCTTTGTACGCTCTCGCCGCTAACGATCTCTCTAGGGGACCGTTACGATTCCACGTGCGCATCGCAGATCGGCCGGGTCACGCAGGCTTCCATGTTTTTTTTTTCGACAAAGAAGGTTCCGGAGAGAAGTGGTAGGTGGGCCTTGGTTGCACCTTGTATAATGATGCCCAGTGCCCTCTCCTTTCTTTCAGGGTGGCCTTTTCTTATTTCAATGCGGGCACCTGGATTTGCCTCGCTACTTTGCGCGGCTGAAAAGTAAACGTTGCACGTTTTTTTTTGTTTTGTTTTTTGCGTTAGGCATGCGCGACGGCGAATCGAATACATCGACAAGAAATTTGGAAACGAACGATTGAGCAAGGTGATGCGATTGTCGGTGCTCGTCGATGCTTTAACTGGGAAAGTGAAAGTCCCTGCAAAAAAAAACAGAAAAAATAAAAAAATACTTGGCAGTTTGCGTAGAACATAGTTGTTGCACATAAAACGGGACGAGTGAGAGTTTGCAACCGGGTACTCGCTCATTCCTAAGAGCTGCACAGCCGCTGTTTGACGAAGCTTTGCTTGGAGAGGGAAAAAATTAGAAAGGATGTAGGGCATGGTGAAAGGGGTGCAGTTCGGATCACTTCATCATGACGAATAAGACAATGCTTATTTGGACAGTTGATATGCAGAGTCGTTTCAGACCACTCCTATTTGCATAGGAATACTTGGCAATATGACTACGTGAAGTACACTTTACGGACGACCGTGGTATATAGCGGGGTGCACAGTATTTTAGAAGAGCTTTGGTTGAGAGAGGAGACGGGGGAGGCGCAGGAGAGGAGGGATTGAACAGGCAAATACGGGAAAGGTATTGTTATATTGTTGTGTTGGTCACTGTGATGTTTCTCCTAAATGGGTCAGTAGAGAGGCCTGCAATATAAATAAATGCGTAAAGAAAGTTGACTTTGAACGGTTCTAAACAGATATGATTGATTTTTCTATGATATTTGTAGATAGGTTTGTGGAAAAAACGGTCCCCAAACATCAATACGCACACTTTAATCTATATATTTTGTATTGCCATGTGCAAGCAAACAATTTATATGTACACTCGCTCGCATATGGTCACCAGCCCCAAAGATGAACGTTCGGTGCATTTCACGTCTAGATTTTTCTGGTTGTGTTAGTCACTCACGTTCCGTGTTTAACTACTCTAATGTGGAAAATTTTCGTGTGATGCGCTTACGATTGATGGACAAACATTTCATTTGTAAAAAAAAATGCAGTTTGTATCTCTTTCTTCAGTAAGACTGAGACGAAAAAAAAACTTTTTAAACTGACTTATTAAGCAGTCACCTATATTTATTCGCTTGTTTTGGGGATGCACACAAATTCTCATATATGCATTCATCTTCGATGTTCCTCAGTGCTGCCTCTCCCCCCCCCCTCCTCCTGCAATTGTATAAGCTGTGCTCAATAAAGTTTCGCACGTAATCAAAGTGCTCGCTAAGGCTCATCACAGAGCCTAAGTCAGCGCCATCGAGTAAAGTACCTTACCGCGTAAAGAATGGACTGAATGCGAGACAACCCGGCTCCGTCGGGATATAAATGTAGCGGTGCTTTCAACTAGGAGTCGAGCGCGTGTTGCATTTTAATGAACCTACCCTTGGCAGACTTTGTATGGTCACTGTAAGCAGGACACCGACGTGTTTGAGAAATCAGAAAAAGGAAGGAAATTCCAGACGTGCAGGCTAATATGTCTTGACTAAATATAAGTGGACTTGACGAATGAACTAATGAACATTTGTTACTCCTTTGAAAACATTCCCATGATGCCACTCTTTTGTCAAACGGGCTCTTTTCAAAGGCAATCAAGTCAATGGCCTTCGAAACGCCGTAACTCTATCAACTCCATGGAGTTGTTTCTCTGCCACACGGCGTTTTTGAGCGACCATTGAGTAGTTAGATCACGCGTTTCTTGCAAAAACTGCGTGGCACTGCGGATCCTTATTCTCTGGTTTGTGTCGCCTAAAATAAATACTCTAGGCTCACTTAAAAGCACAATATGTATGTTGGTGGTATTTAAACATTTAAAGAAAGTGCCTATTTCTAGTTATGAATGTAATGATTGATAGGTAGGGTTTAACGTCCGAAAACCACCATATGATTATGAGAGACGCCGTTGTGAAGAGCTCCGGAAATTTAGACCACCTGGGGTTCTTTAACGTGCTCTAAAATCTGAGCACACGAGCCTACAGCATCGTCGCCTCCATCGAAAATGCAGCCGCCGCAGGATCTAGCGACCCGTGGGTCAGCAGTTGAGTATACCATGGCCACTAGACCACCTTGGTGGGGCCCCGTGTATCACTGACATGGTGTGTAGCTCTTCTCAATTACCTTAGCCGCTCTTCATTTTCTGACACACGGCTTCTCGTGGCTGCCAAAGTTACACGATCAACGTAATGACGTCCGGCAATCTCTTCGCGAAATCCGGTGATTTCTTCTCCGTAAACAGCAGGCTGTGTGCATGTGCATCTGTGTGTACGTGCGCGTGTGCGTGTACGTATGTGTTTGTCCCCGTGTGTTTGAACGTGCGCTGAGAGAGAGGGAAAGATATCTAACTGTGGCCCGAAATGGACAGGCACGGCGATATTCCTGACGGAGGGGTTTGGGCACTCCCAGGCCGCTGCATTAAGCGCGCCCGGCCGCCGAGACTCACTCGAATCGTCGTCCCCCGTCCTGCCCCCGCAGTTCAGTTAGCGGTGAAGGAAGCTGCCCTAGGAAGCCGTCGCAGATGCGGAGGAGAACCTCACGATCTGTAGTCCCCCCCCTCCGCTCATCGATTTCCCATCGGCGCAATCTGCGCCACGCGGAGGCGCACCCCTTTTGCCGGAGTCTCTCGCTCGCTCGCCGCAGCTCGCACTGGCAGGACCAGCTGCGGCTGGCCCCGATGGTTGTGTCCCGCATCGCTTGCCTGTCATACGAGCAGATGGAGAGGTGCCAGGGAATGTGTGGGCGCGGCCCCAGTGGTGCATGGCGGCTCGAGCTTGCTGAGAAGCGGTGCCGACCGTCTTCCATCAGATCGCGGAATATATTACACCTTGCAACCAGGGGCGTAAGCGGGTATTTTTTTTTTGGAGGGGGGGAGAGATAGGAGTAGGGGGTACCTTTTTGATTCTGACCAGTGGTCAAGCAGGCAGATGTGGTCGGGTGCCATTTCGTGGCCTATATGTCATGGCCAAAAAAAAAAAAAAACATTAGAGGAGGGGGACGGGGTGCACCAACCCAGTGTACCACCCTCTGACTAAATACCCCTGCTTGCAAGGTAAGCGCAGTCCCTAAGTTCTGTAGACCTACCCGCCTCGGTCTGCTAGTGGCTATGAAAGCAGACTACAGAGCTTGAATGCCGGTTCGAAGATCGTGTGGTAGATTCACAGCGGCAGCGGCCGCACTTGGATGGAGGCGACGGATTCAAAATCTGTTTGCTTAGGTATGAGTATACGTTAAAGAACCCTAAGTGATCGCCATATCCGATGTGTGCCAATACGGCGTCCATCAGAATCATATTGTGGATTTAGGACGTAAAACTCCAACACTCATAAAGCGTTGAGAACACACTGTGAATTTTCCCGCAGCAGTTCGACGGTACGGGTCTCATTCCGAGCCACGGCGGCAGAATTTCAATCACTGCACTGTATATGTGGAAAAGCCAGCGTAGTCTCAGATGCCTCGACTGGCGTCGACTGAAGGGAACTGCTCGGGGACGGAAGCCGGTAGATCGATTTATCGTAGGTAGAACTGCCGCTTGATGTCAAGATACTTTAGATGGTAAACATGACTTAAATAAATGTTACTATGTGAAAACGTTGGAAGGAGCTATAAACTTGTGGAGACAGGATACTACCGCGATAACTTATTGAGCGCGGCAAAGTTTATTAGAAATGATCGCGCTGGAATATGTTCGGTTTCTGCGAGGTTATATGTTTGCCTGTAGAGAAAGACACCTAGACCAACCAAGATTGCTAAACGAACACGAGGATCAGGGAAAGAAATGAATTATGAGTAGCGTCTGCAAACATGCTCTGTATCAGGGCTTTAGAAAGTGACTACATGCGTGGGAAGAAATGACCCGGCTACACGACTTCTTCTCAGGGGAATTCGCCGTTCCCCCAGGTTATGGCCTCTCGGCTCGCAGCTGCCAGTGATCGCAATGAGTACGAAGTACGCACCATATGGCAATGACATCTTCACTCCGTACATTTCTATATAAATGATTACGCAGACCTCCGATCCAAGAGGTGGCTATATATAGACTCAAGAGCCGAAGGATAAAACGAGTTCTGTGGGATATCGGACTAAAGTTTCCGCAAGCGAGTGCGATTCGCTTCGTGTGAAAATGACCTCATCGGTAGGACGTCAGGCATTTGGCTCGCTAAGAAGGTTACCCTCTCTGTCCGTCGTAAGATTTAAGAAAGCTCATAACTTGGAGTGGTATTGTATTTGCTGCAGCAGCCAGAACCTCTTTAAAGGCTAGCGCAGGGATGCCAAGTTTGTTTGCGCTTGTGCATTGTTCATTTTGAAGGCCCATGAATCCTGATCGAACAAAAAGTTGACTTTTTATTGAATCACGATTCATAACTTTTTATAACAGAAAATTTACCAGCACCAACAAGTTTGGTTATTATTATTATTATTATTATTATTATTATTATTATTATTATTATTATTATTATTATTATTATTATTATTATTATTATTATTATTATTATTATTATTATTATTATTATTATTATTATTACCTGATAAACACAGGTATACCTGTCTGTCTTTTCTTTTTTTTTCTGGTAACCGGATCTGACTGGACGAACCAGTCAGACATATTACCGCTGGGAACAAGTAGTGAACCTTGATGTACGAAAATCAACCACCAAACTCAATGAATGTAGAAAGTGCCGTGACAGTTCAAAGAGAAGATTTCAAGTCGTACTAGACTGTTCACAAGCACACATTTCTGCTTGTGCAGGTGTTATACCCCCAGTTATCGAATTAATATGCCCCTTTATCCACGAATGGCTGCTCGTCACAAACGTTTGTCTAGTTCAGCGTCCTCAAAGACATCTTTTGAGCGTGCCATAGATGCTTTGGAGGCCACTGTCCACTTGACATATTTAATTTAAATGACACGTGTTCAAAATGCCTGGACTCATGGCGAGGCTCCTTAGGCTCAATTTGAATACCTGCGTTCTACAAAAGCAGGTTCAATCGCAACTTTTTTTCCCCTGTTCAGTCAAGAACAGTCGCTCTGGCGTCGTCTGTACAGTATTCCGTTATTGTCCGCTCGTATTGAAGCTATCTCGTGTAGCACGGTCTCCATTGCGATTGGGTTGTCAGAAACACGCTTGAAAGAGCGTAATCTGTTTGTTTTTCTCTTTCACTTTTTTTGTGGTAGGCGGGGGCGGAAGTGGGGGGGGGTGGCACGAAAATTCGAATCATGCAGCGAGGACATTCAGCGGGGCGCTCAGTGCAGTTTGTTTAACGTTATGGACAATGTACCCAATGGCCGTGAGGGAAAAAGTTAAAGAAACCGTAGTATTAATATATTGTGAAACTCTTCGTCGCCGAATTCGTTTCGGTACGGCCTTCAGCGCTTTCTTATCCCATCTAATCCCTCCGTCTATTTTTTTTTCTTTTTCGTTTTCACTCAGACACGTAAAAAGCGGTAGAAAGTCCGCGAAATTCGAGGAAATGAAAGGAAGATTGAATCGAATCGGGTGCCTATACGAAACACGTAAACGAAACGAACCGGTATGCCTGAAGACGGCCCGAGCCGGCAGTTTCACCAAGTAAAACTTTATTTTGTATTTCTAGTTCCAATATAGTTTCGACAGAGCACGCAATCTATCTCCTCACTTTTCTTATATATATATTTTTTCACATCCGTCCTTCGCTGCGAAGCGTGCCGCTCCTTTTATTATCAAATGTTTTATATACGGGGAACATTTTATTTTCTCTAAGATTTTTGCATCGGTGATTCTCGTTGGCATGGCCATTCATGTACGTACATGCATGTACGCCTAAACGTACATGCATGTACGTTTAGGCGAAGCCGTAGCTGCAGTGCAGATCGAATGAAACGTTAGACGAGCGGTAAGGAAATAGTGTATGGTCAGGTTACCTGAGAACTTCACTGGCATCGCGAATAGGGTTACGTTAGTGTCAGCTGATACGTGTTCACAGCTAAAGGCGGTGCATTCGCGGCGATTTGGATAGGTTGCGCTTGCGAAATCCCTCGCGTGATTTCGGACGGCACGCGTGTAACGTTTCGTACTTCCCGTGTAGCTCTATGCAACACCTGCTTCACTTTATTCGTGGCCGTTCTGCATACCGAAGACTCCCGAGCCGGTATTTCAAAAGAAGCTCTTATGCCGGAGAAGTTCGTAATTGAAACACGCCCTTGAGGATGAATGTACCGTCAGCGAATGGATCCATTCAGTGGCAAACATAGCGTACAGTCTAAAAAAAGAAAGAAGAAAATTGAATATGTGCTACTCTTTTCTCTAAATCCAGACTCGCCACTATATGATTCTTTTGAAGGAGTACTCTAACTTCCTTCAGGGTCCTAGGACTCTCCAGACAGAAGTAAAAGGCGTCATTACGTCGCAAGTCAAGGCTAGCGAAAAAGTTAACAAATGAACTCCCTCACCCCACCCCCCTTTTAGGTACCGACAAAATGCTTTGCGATGTTCGGATGCCCTTTTTATTGTAGACTTTGACTTGGCGCACATTTCACGAACACATTGGCTCACCCCGTCCTATCGGTCGAAGATGATTACTGTGAGTGTCGAGCACAAGAAATCAACCGATGTTGTCTTGTCGAATCATTGTTCCTTCTAGAAAACAAACAAAAAGATAAGCGTTCGCATCAAAGCTGGGCTGCTTGAAATACAGAAAACTGTTATTTTACCCGAGTGACCAGAATTAAGTGTAACACAATGTCTTCCTTTGTGTGTATTTCTGTGTATGCTCTCTGCGTGTCTCTTACTATTATTATTATTTGATTTGCATACACAGATACACAAGGACACAGAGGAAAGAGGGAGAGAGCAAGCTGGCAACTGCCACCTGGAGGAGCACAACGCCTGCTCACTCTTTCGGGGGGAGGAAAGAAACAGAGGAAACAAAGATTAGAGGGGAGAAATAGGAAAGAAGATGAGGAAGGGAAAAATGACGAAAAATTTGACGAGTATGAGTAAAAAAAAGAAAAAAATAATAAAAAAGGCAAAAGAAAAAAAAGAAAAAAAGAGAGACCGTCTATAAACGGGTGGCCAGGTCCGTTTGCTTTATAAACGTAAGGAGAGCTCGGTGGGCCTGGTCGCGTCGGGAAGCACAACCACTCGGAAAAAGGTAGTCGTCTAGGGTCGCGCACTTGAGTCCTAGGAATTTATATTCCTTAATTAGCAAAGACCACTGCGTAGAAAATGTGGGAAAGTGCACTACGAGATGCTCAAGTGTTTCGCAGGAGCCACAAGCTGCGCACAAGGGGCTGTCCACACGCCCTTGACGGTGTAATCGTCCATGCACCAGCACAGAGCCAACTCTTAGTTTGTACAACAGCGCTCGGGAACTACGAGGCAAGCTGTCTTCACATGACTTTCATTCACACCTTTCTGTGACCCCTTAGTCTTTTTTTTTAACTGTCGTGGTGTGAAAGTAAGTCGCCAACCTATTAGCAGCTCTTCTCTTCCCACATAATGCATCTATCGTCTTTCCCGTAGAAACAAAACGCGCGCTCCAGCTGGCCTGTTGTTTGGTCCCTGCTCACGCAAAACCGGAAAGCTATATGGCCGTGGACTCGTTGCGTGAGAACTCCACGATTGACTGTACACCATGTGATGACGTGGCTTCAAAAGCTTGGGACGAAAAGCGTGACGCATGTCATGACGTAGACGAGTGGTTTACTTTCAAACGCCTTAAACGGGGAATATCGATCGGCAAATCGTTGCTCGCGCAATTTAAGCAGTGTGTACGGGTGGGTCTTGTGAACTTTGTTCGGCAGAACTTTGGCATTTCGACGCGTGTATATGCCCCGGTAATTCTGGATAGATATAATGCACAAGTTTCAAAAAATAAAGAGCGTCAGCTCATCGAGAAGTATTATTAAATGGTGTACCCGGAGATATACTGGTTACCGTGAATGCATTTACTGACTGTCCTTGCTGGCTAAGCCACTGAGCTGTCGCACTTGTAAGCTCGAAGGCGCGGGTTCGACTCCCGGCCACGGCGGTCGAGTTTCGGGGATGGGCGAAGTGCGAAGAACACTTGTGTGCTTAGAAATGCACGCACGTTAAAAATCCCGAAATTGTCGAATTTGATCCGCAGTCCAGCAAAACGGCGTGCCTCATAATCACACCATGGTTCGGGTGCGTCCAACCCTAGTAATTGTTAATTACATTTACTCAAGGCTTGCCTAATGCTGTGTTGTATGTTTAATATTACCTAAAAGCAGGCCAGCCCACATTCTTGATATGTTAATCGCATACATATTCCAATGATATCTCGGAGTCAATAATTTTTTAACTACCTCATATCATCGAGCGTAATTAATTGCACCTGACGTTATATATCACAGTGCCTCTTGGGTCACTTCGGCAATTCTCGCTCTCTAAAAGGCATTATTTGCGCTTGAACAGTACCGTGAAGATTTTCCCGAACGCTCATAAAAAAGTGGGTGATATGCAGGTTATTTGATGTACTTACCTACGATATATGTCAGCTTCATTTAGAGGAAAACAAAACGAATCACTCGATCCTGAAATATTGCTCAGTTTTAACGCTTTTCTGGCTTTAGTGTTGCGACATGCAACACTAACGAACCAAAATTTACAGATACTTCTACCGCTCACAACAATGTAGTGTTGTTGTTTTTTGTGATTTTTGCGACACTTCCTAAGTTCTACATCCCAATTTTTCCGCAGCAGCCTACACTTAATTGAACTATAAACATAACACTAGTGAGCAAGAGCTAGCTTAGTTTAGTGACGCCTATGTAGATAAGCCAGTAAGGCACTCGGCTGCTGACCGCAGGTCACGGGATCTAATCACCGGATGCGGCGGCTGCATTTTCAATGTAGGCGAAAATGCTGTAGGCCCATGTGTAGAGATTTGGGTGCACGTTAAAGAGCCCCAGGTGGTCGAAATTTCGGTAGGTCCTTTACTACGGCGTCCTATCATGTGGTGGTTTTGGGACGTTAAACCCCACATATCAATTAAATAAGCCAGTAGGCTAAGCAATAAGAAACCTATAAAACCTATAGAAAGTAGAAAGAACAAGCTGACATACGCAACAAACTGTACAAGTTCTACTGGTCTGGTGCCATCGCCATAAGAGCGTCATGATTTTTCTATATAACACTGGACGAACAGATGCTCGGTATCCAGAAACAAGAAAGGTGACAAGAAAATAAAAAAAGGGGGGGGGGGGCACAGGTGTTTCAACAGCAGGCTCTTTATACTGCACTTACCCTGTTTATCGTCGACCAAGTGAGGTAATCCTTTAAAGCCTAATTTAGTGAAGATTATATAAAGCCGACGTAAGTTATGATTAAAGCCACCTTAAGCTATGGTTAATGTGGCGGAACCTAAACAGCTGGGATTTGTCTTTACCGCACTTGACGACCTCGATCGGGCCTACATCTCAGGTTCACCGTGTGATACGAAGAGCACCCGCTGCGCAATAGCCGGTGTCACGGCGTCACTTGCGGACGCCTCGGCGTTGGTGTACAGAAAGAGGCTCGCTATACTCGCACTGCAGCCGGGCTTGTAAGAGCGTAGGTCATCTGTATCGATCCGCAGAGGTAGGTTGAAGCGAAGCGCGCCCGCGTACGCGGATCGTTAAAGGGACACTAAAGAGGAACAATTACTTCTTTTAGATTTACAAACGGCACTCTCAGATTCGTAATGCCATAAGTTTTACTATCATAAGTTCATAATTAGAGGAGCAAATCAAGGTTAAAGATTAATTTTTCAATTTCGCGCCATAGAAGCTTCGCGCGTGGAAAGAAACTTCGAAATGTACTTTCGGTGTTTTCGTGGCAGTGGCTCGATTTAATTTCTGAAACTTGGTATGCTAAATCTATGGCACCCACAGATTACAGTGTAGTTCATTTGTGTAGATCGGAAGCTACGTAGCACCCAGTAGACGCCTTCAAAATTTCTTACGTCATGGTTTTTGGGGCGGGAATCTCAAGGTGACGTCATCACCCGCACTTTTTTTTTTTGCGCGTTTTCTCGCTCAGTAAGCGTCGTGTCTTGGTAAGAGCGCTGGTTTAGAAGTTGTGAAGTTGTACTTTACAGATACCCGAATAATCATTTTGCTTTTTAATGTTCCTTTAAAGAAGGGGGATTTTCAAACGCCAACCACGATTTTAAGAGGGTGGGGCGCGGGATCAATACCGCAGTGCACCAGTACGTACAGACCGTCTCGGTTGCACGATGCATGCTGTTTGTGGCGTTACTGTGAACTTACCTAAGGTGCGAAGCGATTACGGTATATTTCTTTGCGATATTCTTCAAAGGTACCGACAACCGTTCATAACTTTGTGACAAGGATCCTTGGCGGAAACGAATAGGCCGTGAATGATAGTGACAGATTCAAGCGTACTTTCTGCGATTTGAGAATAATTATCCCCTTAAACTGCGTTTAGAAGCCACTCCCCCCCCCCAATAAAAAAAAGTAAGAAACGACAATGCCATACAGCCTAGCGACAGAGCCGGGATGAACTGTGGAATCGTTCCCTTTGCTGTACACAGTCTGATGTCTTTATGCACACCCTGATTGATGTTCACCATAATTACTGCACCTTTAGTATAGTATCTATATTAATAAGTCTGATGTCTTTATGCACACCCTGATTGATGTTCACCATAATTACTGCACCTTTAGTATAGTATCTATATTAATATCCGTGTTCACTCCTATCTGCGCTTTTTTGCTAGATAGAAGGAGCTGGCGCATAGAAGGGGTGTTGCTTTCGTAACAACTATATGGTGGTACATGTCGAGCCACGGCGCATGCACGCGGAGTTAGCGCACGCGCAGTGAACCGAAGCGCATGCACACACACATAGAACGCTCTCCCACTCAGCCACCTCTAGTTCTAATACTTGCTGCGCGCGTACGACTTCATAGTTGACGCAAACTCAAACAATTTTGGTTCTGTTTCTCGGTGGTTTCTGTTTTACCACTCCGTGGTTACACACTGTGAACGGTAAGCTTTCCGTTACACGAGAGAAAACGGGCACCACAAAAGCTGCACGTTGGTCTCTCCTTGAGGTACGCTCTTTTAGATGAAAGATTGGACGTGTAAACGTGAATGTATGTGGAGTACTGATGGCGAGAGGTCCCACCGCAGTGGACAACCCCCTCCCTCTTCTATGTCTTTGATTAATGGTTGGTGCTGTCATGTCCATGCACGCGAAGATAAGCTCTACGTCTACCGTTTTTGATGGTCTCAGAATAAACTTGCTCTCGAACTGGATGACGTCAGCGTCATCCAAATCTTTGGCCATGTCGTGCCTATTACTAATTCATAGTGAAAAAAAAATTGATGTTAGCGAAAACTGATGGGTACATTATTTGACATGCGTACAGAAACACACACTAGAAAAAAAAAAGAAACGGGCAAAAAGCAGGTTCAGGACTTTCCAGAAAAGCGCAATGCCTGCCTTCTCATTCGAGAAGAGATAAGCGATAGAGCAAAGGAAGATACCAGGAGATAAGTATAGATAGATGGATACGTGGGGTTTAACGTCCCAAAACCACCACATGATTATGAGAGACGCTGTAGTGGAGGGCTCCGGAAATTTCAACCCCCTGGAGTTCTTTAACGTGCACCCAAATCTGAGCACACGGGCCTACAACATTTCCGCCTCTATCGGATATATAGCCAATACAGCCGGGATTCGAGCCCGTGACCTGCGGGTGAGCAGCCGAGTACCTTAGCCACTAGACCACCGCGGCGGGGCTACCAGGAGAGAAGTAGGAAAGGCAGGAAAGATGTTTAGGTGTCTCGCAGGAGCCCCAATATATATACTATCAACAGCAAGTACTGGCGAACGTGAAATGTTCGACAAAGCTGAATTCCAGCTTTGCCTGGGAATGTGATTACCAAAGATATGTTCTGTACTGCGCTTGGCATTTCGACATACAGTCACCAGCTTGATTACAAGCGTTAAGCTCTCATACAGCAGAAATTCACATTGGTTGTGGATCCACTGTTACGCAAACTTTTGCTGTTGTTAGTGCACAATAATATTACATTGCGCCATAAGCCGTGGGCATGTTTTTTTTTTTTTTAGAACCGTGCTTCTTAACCGTGACAGCCTAGCAAGCGACTGTGCGATTAGATATAACAATTTACGTTTACGCATTAAATTTGCCTCGTGGTCAAGTCTATCTCGATGGTGCCCGTGTGCTCAGATTGGGTGCACGTTAAAGAACCCTAGGTGGTCGAAATTTCCGGAACCCTCTACTACGGCGTCTCTCAGTAATCATATGGTGGCTTTGGGACGTTAAACTCCACATATCAATCAATCAATCACCGGTGGCGCATAAAAAATAAAGTGCTAGTGATTGGCTATTTGTTGAGCTAATAAAGCGGAGGAGTACCAAAATGAAAGTGAATAGCTGCAGAGCTACTTATATTCATAAATATTGCTTGCTTCCGTAGTAATGCAATGTTAATAAACATACATCACAGTCATTTTATCTGTCAGTGCATAAAAAACTTTGTACGAACTCCACCCGCGATAATCTATGTGATTACATTGCTTGTATATAGTACCCTGCCTCTAGGCTCTGCCCTTTCTTTGTACGCCAGATATTATTTAGTAGTAGTAGTAGTAGTACTTTATTTACAGTAAGCCGCATACAGAGCTCACTGCAGGGGCAAAGGGCTAAAGGCGATCAGCCTGACAAAGGCTCTTGTCCTTCCGCAGTCCGTGACAGTGCAAAGCTTAAACATCAGCACTAGCAAACAATATATATATATTCAATACATTGGTTTCAAGCAACCTGCAAGTGTACACACAAAATTCAAACATAAATAGCATAAGAAGTTTACATAACATATTTCAAGAATTAGAGGTCACTCTCGTAAAAATGCACAACTAAACGATATCAATAAAACAACTCAAAAACAGACACAAAATGCATGCGGATACAGTGAATTGCGCTGTATACACTCGTATAATGACATAGAAATTTATGAACAATTTAAGCATTTGCCGAGGCATGAGACTCCATTACGTAATTTCGATAGTGTATACCGGTGGTTATGAATAAGTTCTTTATTTGTTTCTTGAAAGTCGCACTACTAGCTCTAAAGTTCAATTGATCTGCAAGGGTATTTAAAACCTGAGGTACCTGGTAAGCAACACTTTGTTTTCCATATTGAGTTCTTGTTCTAGGAGCTCGTTTCTTTTGTTCTCGCAGACTGTAGTGTGGTCTTTCGGTGCAACTTTCTTCATATAGCTTAGTCTTTTGTATTAACTGAAGCAATTTAAAATGATATAATTGATCAATTCTGAGTAGGGAATGTTTAATGAATAGTGGAGCAGTGCGCAAGTCTTGTAGATTCCCCCTGTATTTTTCAAAGCAGCGCAATATTTTCTTTTGTATAGTTATTAACTTATGGTAATTCCCTTGTGATGTCGTTCCCCAGACTAACATCCCATAAGTTACTTTAGAATGGAAGAGTGCATAGTACATACTTATTTTTAACCTCAATGGGATTAAGTGCATTGTTCTAAAAAAACAACCAACTATTCGCGCTAATGCGGTGATCAGATGATTTTAATGTGTGTTCCAGTTTAATTCCTCCTAAAACCATACATATGCCCACAGTGCTTATGATTATTCATTATTTTCACATTTTCTTTATTCCCTCTAGATTTTCTTGCTTTTGTGTGTTTCTCCATTACTAATATCATGTTGATTGGATAGCTGGCTCTAACCAAACCAACTTTACCAAGTTTCTTCACATATATGTAAAAGAAAGAATCGCTACTTTAGTTTCCTAAGGTCGATAAACAAGGCGTATATAAGATAGGATAAACTGTCAAAAAGACAGAACATCGCCATAGACTCTCGCAGGACCGCCAAACAACTGTTGGCGCCAATACAGCTCTGGCGCCAGGCTCAAGCGGAGCCTTTTATGACGTCCCGCACTGAAAAAGTGCCGTGCTGCAGCGGTGTCTAAAAAAGTCGAAATACAAAAAAAATCTTTCACGGCATTGAGAAAGAAGTACTTTCATACAGAATTCGAAAAAAAAAGGCATTTGTCAAAGTTAGGTGCAGTAGTGTCGACAAGGAACGACCAGTGTTCAAACTGATAATATATTGAAACAGGGAAGACGTCCTCTGGACGTGCTTAGTATGTACTGTTCGGCTGGTTGCTCACATTTGTCAAAAGGAAGTCTTTCATAGAAAGTCCTCTGCACAAATGTAAGCGACAATCAATCGGCTGTCCCGAAACTAGGACAGCGGTTCTCGCGTTTGCTCTCCCTAACGATGAGTCGTCCAACTAAAGCTAATGTTATCGGGCTCTAAAGTGCTGTGGAGAGCCGCTTGGCGGGGACATAAACTTGTCGCTCGTTTGTCACACGCGGCAGTGACTTTGTATCCGCGCTGGCGATGTGCATAGTGTACACTTTCTGTTATGTGAATGCTAGCAGTAATGGAAACTGTGGGTTATTTCAAATGGTGACCGCGTGAAAAATCAGCCACACTAAAGCTATTGGTGTGTTGGCGTGCGTTTGCTGAAGAGTACTTCGCTCCGGCTGGTATCGACAGTAAATGCGCTTCTGCTCCCTAAATAACAAATAACAAGGTTAAGACCAAGTGTAACTTATAAGTGATAAGATATTCAGCTATAGCTCGTACGGTATCACCGCCTATAGTTTCTCCACTTTGGAAACAGGACGGGCTTCAAACATTTCGCACTCGTTAACAGAGAGTGGCACGGCTGAAACTAAAGAGATGGGATACGCTGTAAACCGGCGGAAGTTCAATGGTATTGAGTTTAGCGAGCTTGAGGCTCATTTGCCGAGGGGATGCGATGGTGGTTAATGCGCAGTAGTTTAAACAAAAAAAAATCACTGAAACGACAAATTTATTACTATCTAACAGTAATGATGACTACGTTAAGTATGATTCCCCAAGACTATTGACAAAATAAGTGTCAGGAAAGCCGTTCGCAGAGTGTCCTACACTTTCTCGAAGCGTTGATGTCGGTGACAAATGCGTCTCTGTTCGTTAAATCGAGAAGAGAAGGGAGCCTACAACAAGGCACCTCTGAGTCACTCACTATACGAACGCGACAGAGCCGCATTAAGGACGCTCTCAATCACTCGAAATCATTGTTTATTTTTTCGTTTTTCGCTCGAGAAAGTTGTCCAAGTGTGCGCACGCCACAACAGCTTACACCCCTCTCGCATTTTTAACAACATACTATAGATCGTCGGCACGTCTCTTAAAGCCTCGACGTTTAGGGGACGGGGAGCGCGACAAGTCGTTCGGAGACGACCGAAATCGTCTCGGAGAAGGCAGGACGTAATCGCGAAGCGCTCTTTTTTGGAAGTGGCACCGATGCGGCTTGGCTCGCTCGCTCTCTTCAAGTCCATTACGATCGGAGAACAATGATGGCGCCAGAGGCGACCATAGAGACGGGAACGGCGTCGACGGGGTCTTCCAAAATCGCAGTTCCCGTCGTCGTCACGGCTTTGTGGTCCGCAGAGGCATTCGTGCGCGCCGAGTTTCTCCCTCGCCCTATTTGTATATTCTTTTCATCGCCGAGATATGGAGCGACGCGAAGAACTTCTCTCCGCATGACTTCATTGTGTCTGCGTTTTACTTTACTTTTTCTTTCGTACAGTTCTGTTGTTCTCTTATCTTGTAAACCGTCGGCGCGGCACCGTATATCATACAGCGCCTTCCTCGCGTTGAGCACCCCCTTTTTTTATTCTTCTTATCTTATTTTGGGGGTGCGTGTTTATCAGGCGCTATGTGCCATGCAGGGACACCATTTGAAATTCGCTCGTATATCAGCTGTTTTGCGGGCTGAATTAGAAGCTGGAAGGTTGGAAGCACGAGGTACTGGAGGGTATCAGTGCATAACATATAAGCTGGGTATATTCGCTCTCTCCTAATAGTAGCTGACGAACTCTGCACCAATGCGCTGCGTAGTCAGCGTGAAAGGGGTAGAGTTGGTTCCGTCAACTCAACAGAAATAAGAATAGAACGCGTTTAGATGCCTAGATTTGAAGTTTTTAACATATTGAAGGAATAATAAAAATGTTATTTTGGCGTGTTTTTTATTCCAGCGCACTTTAGCGCCGCAATGTTATGATGAAGTTTTATCCTCTTCAACACTGTACTGTGTTCGCTTTCTGGCGTGGTGGCACCAGTGGTGGCACTTGTAGCAAGTTTATCCACTGGCACGTGATCGTAATGCAAACAGCAACAACAACAACAACAACAACAACAACAACAACAACAACAACAACAACAACAACAACAACAACAACAACAACAACAACAACAACAACAACAACAACGCGAGTCTTATTGCAATCGTCGTCTTCATCACCTGGATGGAGCATTCCTTCTTCTTCGTCACGGCTTGTAACAATATCATCCAGCATTTTCTGGAAGTTAGCAGACTGGAACAATTCTGAGCTTGAAGTTGGAGTCGATAGTCGCACGTTAAATTCAACACAGAGTAGTGTGCTGATAGTCATTCAAAGAAAAAAAAAAGCTTGGTTTTATAAGTGAGTACTTTTTTTTCTAAAATTTCGTTTTTCATGTCTCTTTTGTATGAGAGGACAACAATTCGCGAATTCATTTTATGATATTTCGAATCTCTGTTTTGTATTTGAACTATCCTCCATTTTAGAGCAGCGGTACTGAGAATCCGTTTTTTTTTTACTTCCCCCCCCCCCCCGTCTTCCACTTAGCTTTGTTCATACATCGGAACAAGTCTCTAAGAAAAAGGCAATACAACACGAAAACGCAAGCCTCGCATTCTGGAATTATCACCGACGCACTCGCCACTCACCCTCTCTCGCGCTGTTCTAGACGCGAAGGCGCTCTCTAGGCTGTGACTAATAGTCTTGAGCAGTGGGCTGCGTATGGCCATACCATAAGTCACGTACCGCTGACAATGGTATTGCTTACGAGCAACCTGAAAGTGACAAGCTGTTCTGCAGGGAGAACCCGAGTTCCAAACGACGGGTTAAATGCGTCCGGGCTGTGCGTTCCACGTAGATGACAGGGTCAAGCGGTCGTGTTGTCATTAGTATACCTGAGTTTTCCATAAAACGGTCATTCCAAACTAACCAGAAGGAGATTAAAAAACACATATCTTTCTTTTTTTTTTACAGCGAAAGAAGTTATGAGATCGCCAAAAATGTCGCGCGTGCCATAGCTGTCCGCTGCTGCCGCCGCTGGTGTCCGTAGGCAGTATCGCACGAATTCAGAAAAATGAAGTAAATAATAACAAAAATGAGACAGCGGGACTTGAACTCCGGTTCAATGTGTGCCAGCCCAGTATGCTACCACTGAGCCAGGCCGGTAATTCAAGCTTCACTGCAAAGTGACCCTACGTAAGAAAGTTTCTCGCCAGGAAAATAATCTCATTAATATGTATAATAAAGCGTTTTAGGACAGCAAAGGAATAAGCGGACGTCACACAATGCGAATTTCGGAACTAGTGGGTTGTCGAATGCTCTAACCTTTTACAAAAGCCCGTGCCATAACTCTTCATCGTCGTAAGACACAGCATCGGGAAAATTGCTGAAGACTTCTTGCATATGTGTAGCGAGCACCACGCTTATACAAACGATGAAGAAGAATGGCTTGGTCAATGCCGGCCTAATACACAAAAATTATTATTTATGGCGTAGTAGGTACCCTGTAAGTGTTCTTGTAACAGTTACTCAAAGAATGTTTTAAAAAAGACTTATATAGAAGGGCCGTTTATCTGGTTTTTGCTGTGACATTGCGGCGAATTCCAGGAATGCCTGGTGTTTTTTGTATTATTCTAAGAAGCCACAACATCCCAAGGCAATGTACTGGACTCCATGCCCGTTGTAAAATAGGAATTTCACGAGGCTTCTATGCGTTCCCTTGAAACCACTCGAAGAGGAAGGCCATCTTCTTCGTCGTCCCACTCAATGCATCTAGAGTTAGTGTATATGCTACCTTTAAGCTTCAATGGGGAACATATGTAGTAGCTCTAGATGCACCTATTCGTCAGTTTCATCACCTATAGGGGGCGCAAAGGGTTGTTCAATATGGCGCCCACAGAGAGTATCGGTTAGTATTGGAGTCGCTGAGCACATATGTGGCCTGCACTGCGTTTTTTTTTTTTTTGCTTTGCGATGGCTCTATCGTTTTGCAGTCACATATTATGCGTTCACTTAGACGCTTCACAAACTGAAGTGAAGTGAAGTGAAGTTTATTTTCCTTTCACACAAAGGGGGTAGCCGGGGCTAAAGGCTGGAGTGCCTGACAGAGGCCTCGGCTCCCTTGTACAGTCTGACATAAATAAACGAAAACACATAATTGCAGTGTTAGCTGCATTTGCCAGTGTAACACAATGCTGCCAAGCATGCAGCGTAGACAAAATACAAAGCATTATAAATATACAGAATATAAACTTAATACAAGCTTATACAAAGCACAAATCAGATTCGAGTAAATATTTCTTTGTTTGTTTTTTGAATAATTTCAATGCAACATCAAAATCAACATCCGTCAACATTTTATTAATAACCACAGTGACCTGATAATTTAATTTTTGTTTGCCATAGTTTGTGCGCGTTTTAGGGACCCGGTGGATTTGTTTTCGAAAGTGATATGCATCGTTAGACAAAGTAAAGTCTTGAGTGTGCAGTTGATTGCTCTTAATATATTGCAACAGTCGAAAGAGGTAGACTTGGTTCGCTTTAAGCAGATCGTAAGTACGGAACAATGGCAACGTGGAAAAGTCTTTGGGTCTGCCACGGTACCCATGAATGCACCGCAAGGCTCTCTTTTGGAGTACTAGTAGTTTTTGATAGTTAGTAGGCGTAGTTGTTCCCCATACGAGAATACAATAGGTTAACTTAGAATACACAAGCGCATAATACATCTGCAGTCTCAACCACACGGGTACCAGACAAGCTACTTTGTAGAGACAGCCAACACTTTTACTTATTTCAGATGCTAATTTTGACACATGTGTGTTCCATGAAAGGTTCTGGTGGAACCAGACACCAAGAAATTTAATGCAGTCGACCTCATGTATTCTTACCCGACCAAATTGAATATTGGCCTTATATGAATCAGCAGTATTAATTGGCCTAAAAATAATGTAGCTAGTTTTGGATAAATTTAAGGAAAACATGTTGCGTTGTAGCCATGACTGCAAGTTTCCTAAGTACCAGTTTACCGTAGCTTCCGCTTGTACAAGAGATTTGGCTGTAAAAAATATGTTCGTATCATCCGCATACATAATCATGTCATGAGAGCCTGGTAGTTTAGTAATATCATTAATATATATTAAAAACAATAGAGGTCCTAATATAGAGCCCTGAGGGACTCCACAAGTGACAGTTAGTCGGTTAGATGCAACATCATTCACCCGTACGTACTGCATCCTATGACGTAAATAATCCTGCACTAAGTTATGTGTGACACCACGTACACCATAGTAATTCAACTTTTCTAAAAGGATATTGTGCTGTACGCAGTCAAACGCCTTTCGAAAATCTAAAAAGAGACCAAGAGTGTAGTGTTTGTGTTCTATATTTTCAAGTATTTTGTCTTTAATAACGAGTAGCGCCTGCTCTGCGGATTTTTTCTTCAGAAAACCGTACTGGCAAGCAGATATCAGGTTGTGTTTAGTGAAAAAACATTCGAGCCTGCAATTGATAACTCCTTCAAATAATTTAGAAAATACTGGTAACACAGAAATTGGTCGGTAGTTTGACATTTCCATTCGATTGCCACTTTTGTATATCGGACAAACCTTGGCGATTTTTAGGTCATCAGGAAACACACCAGTAGTAAACATTAGGTTTACAAGATAAGACAATACGTCAGATATCAAAGGCGCAACGCGCTTAATGGGGACAGATTTTATATCGTCATGACCTGCAGATACATCATTTTTTAACTTGTTGATTAAAATCACTATTTCTTGAGAGGAACTGGGTGAAAAAAACACAGACTTCGATAAAGAAGTAATATTGTTAATCAATACATTATCAGGTTCAGGTGTATCACCGAGCGGTTTACCAACATTGACAAAGTACTTATTAAAAGCACAAGCTAAATCAAAACCACACAAATTTCCGTCCGGCGTACTTATCTCGTTCAACGCATTATTATCTTTCCCTTTCGTTAGATTAGCTACTTCTCTCCATACTTTACCACTGTCGTTTTGGATTCTCGTAAAACGCTCGATAAAATAATTTGTTTTTGCTGTCTTTAATTCTTTACTCAGTTGATTTCGATACTTTTTATACTCTTTTAGAATGTTGGGATCCCGATTCTGAATAAAGGAGTGGTACATTTTGTTCTTAGTGCAGATTTTTTCATGCAAATGTTTGGTTATCCACGGCTTTCTGAACTTCTTCCTATTTACTCTTCTTCTAATTAGAGGAAAAGCGTCATTATAGGCATTTAAAAACTTCTTAATAAATTCTGAGTACGCCCTGTTTACGTCATCAATACTGTATATGTTATGCCAGTTTATATTCCGAATGAGGCATTGAAACTTGTTTAAATTCTTATCATTTATTTGCCGCGTCATATATCTATCAACTGTAACCTTGCGTTCGCGCACTCTGTTGATAAAACAAAAAATTGGAATATGGTCGCTAATGTCCGAACTCAGTAATCCAGATTCAATATTACGCGGTTCAATGTTTGTAACACAAACATCTAAAAGGGTGGCTGTGTCAAGAGTAATTCTAGTAGGCAAAGTAATGTGATTGTAACATGCGAAAGATGAAATAACACCGTTGAAATCGGCAGTGCACGGGTCGTCATGCAATAGATTTATATTAATGTCGCCCATGAGTACAAATGGAAGAGTGCTAGAATTCAAATTTTCAAGCATTTTTTCAAGGAAATCTAGAAACTCTCGCTTATTTCCAGTCGGTGGCCTATAAATTGCTACGACAATTACATTGGGCAGTGATACCGCTAAACATTCAACACTGGGGCTCATTATTGAGTAGTCCTCAAGAACAGAGTGCGGGTAGCAGCATTTAGCATATATAGCAAGGCCTCCACCTCTTCCATTGGGACGTAGGAGACCGTTATAAGCGTAGTTATTGAAATGAAGGCGGTCATCATGTGTGAGCAACCATGTCTCAGAAAATACTAATACATCAAATTCTGTTGTTAGTAAGGTAAAAAGGTGATCGAGGCGGTCGCCTTTGTTTTTGAGGCTTCTTATGTTAAAGTGAATAACAGACAGTTCCTGGCGTCGGTTATGGAACTTAGCGTTGAAAGATTCAGAGTTGTATAAAGAACAAGTCGGTATTTGGAACATAGCCATGATTCCTCAAGCGAGAAATAATACAGCTATTGTGATATTTTGCACAAATCGCTCTCACCGGCAATCCTGACGGCATTGGAAGATGCCGTCAGGATTGGATACGATTCCTCGAAGTCGTCTGACGGCATTGGAAGATTCATTCCGTCTGGCGAAAATCTTGCCCCCGCTTGTCCAAACGAATTTCCAAGACATTTCTTTCTTGCGGGCAATTGTGGCTCCCAGTAGTTGCTTATTAGCACGGGTTAAATGTTCGTTAACGTACACCCTATCGGATCCAGGAAGCCCTAGCATTTGATTTGTGATCTGTCGTTTCCTAGCTTTCGCAAGAACGGCCTGTCGCTTGTCTCGGCGCACGAAGCGAACGATAATGTTGCTCTCGCCCGTTACTCGTGTTGCTATCTTGTGACATGTGTCAATGTCAGCAGCAAAAACTGGTTCGTCAATAACTTCGCCGAGTTTTCGTATGACATCATTAGCATTGTCTGCTGCCTTCACGCCCTTAAGCTCTAGATTATTCAAACGGCTATATTGTTCGAGCTCATCAACTCGTTGCGCTAGCTGCTTGTTTTCTTTCTTGAGATCTTCGTTACTTTTGAGCAGGACGCTCAGTTCCTGCCTCAAAGCTTTCAGTTCGGAGTTAATCGCCTTGGTTTCATCGCAAGTGTCGCTACAAAACTTCACACTTTCTTTAACAGAGCGCATTTCAAGTCTCATTTCACGCTTGAAATCATCGAGAGCTTTCACAAAATCCTTCGTCATTGCTATGAACAGAACAATGCAGGCCTGGCAGCAGTGCTAAGAAACTTATAACGTGAATACACGAATGTCCCAAAAACACGAATAACACAAAAAGCAGCAGCAGCAGCGGTGGTGGTTGCGGTATAAGACAAAACGTAATACCAAAGCTTGAGGAAAACCAACTGACCTGTAGAACGTAGGAACAGCAATTAGTCAAGTGCTCGCATCCGCAACCACCACTGCTTTGGTGCGGGCGGGCCACCGGCCACTGCTTTTGATGCGTAGACCAGAGATCCGCGCAGGCGCAGGTCCACGACAAGAATGCGGTGCTGCAGTCACTATCGGAATGTATCCTAGTCCGTCAAGGAAGGGCACCGCTTCCCGATGCGTAGACCGGAGATCCGCGCAGGCGCAGGTCTATGTCAAGAATGCGGTGCTGCAGTCACTATCGGAATGTATCCTAGTCCGTCGAGGAAGGGCACCTGTAGAACGTAGGAACAGCAATTAGTCAAGTGCTCGCATCCGCAACCACCACTGCTTTGGTGCGGGCGGGCCACCGGCCACTGCTTTTGATGCGTAGACCAGAGATCCGCGCAGGCGCAGGTCCACGACAAGAATGCGGTGCTGCAGTCACTATCGGAATGTATCCTAGTCCGTCAAGGAAGGGCACCGCTTCCCGATGCGTAGACTGGAGATCCGCGCAGGCGCAGGTCTATGTCAAGAATGCGGTGCTGCAGTCACTATCGGAATGTATCCTAGTCCGTCGAGGAAGGGCACCTGTAGAACGTAGGAACAGCAATTAGTCAAGTGCTCGCATCCGCAACCACCACTGCTTTGGTGCGGGCGGGCCACCGGCCACTGCTTTTGATGCGTAGACCAGAGATCCGCGCAGGCGCAGGTCCACGACAAGAATGCGGTGCTGCAGTCACTATCGGAATGTATCCTAGTCCGTCAAGGAAGGGCACCGCTTCCCGATGCGTAGACCGGAGATCCGCGCAGGCGCAGGTCTATGTCAAGAATGCGGTGCTGCAGTCACTATCGGAATGTATCCTAGTCCGTCGAGGAAGGGCACCTGTAGAACGTAGGAACAGCAATTAGTCAAGTGCTCGCATCCGCAACCACCACTGCTTTCAGATGCCGTCAGACTAGGATACGATTCCTCGAAGTCGTCCTGAATTCCAAACTCATCACTTGTTGTGGCGTGAAAGTCTGTAGCTGATATTTTTTACGCATTTTTGAAAAAAAAAAAATGTCACAGCTTTGCTGCAAAGGCGAAGCAATGAACGCGATAGCAACCAATCGGGAGGTCACACGCCGAATGACAAGTAGATCAAAATGTGCCCCGCGTTTCTCAGGCACAAATGAGGCACAAAACGTACTCATATGTACAAATCAACGCGAATAAGCGTCTCAGTTGTTACTTCGCTGTGTCTCAAATTCGCGTCCTTTTCGCAAACAGAGACTGTGCAATGACCGCAGTGACCTTTGTGCGCCCGGTAACTACAACAGAAATGTTCTAGTGAAGTCCCAACGCCAGCCAAGACGTACATGCACATGCTATGAACGCCACTGCCCCACCGCTACTCCGATACTCTTTGAAAAAATTACGCTGGCGGCTGCGGGGCGGCGTGACAGTCTATAAAACTTGCGAATCCTCCCACACCCCATTTCGAAGGCTTCCCTGCACCTAGCGCGCAGTTGAACGGCCTCCAAGATCCGAGAGATCGGCAAGCTTTCTGTACCTCATATAGTTTCCTATAAATACACTTGAAGGAACTCTTGCGCTAGTGTCTATGCGAGCTGCAACGCACAGCACTTCCGCGAGCATGGGAATGATGGGTAGTACACGGATTCACCTAGTTTTCGTTCTTTACGCTCTTTTTGGCTTCGCGTGTCTTGAAGCTGCTTTGTCACGAAACAAAAATCAGCAAATGTTCAGCAGAGGCGCTTCACCACCTTGATCTTTTAGGTTTACCTATTCAAATATGGTCACCAAGTTCAAGAGGGTTCTTTCCTCTCTACCAAAACGAAACCAAAACGCAGCAATAAACGAAGCCACAAGTATGATTCGAAGCCCGCAAGAACGAAATCTAGACGGATCACTATACTACTCACAATTCCCATGGTCGATGAACGATCGCAGCGCCATAGTCCGCTCTAGATAATTTTAGAAAACTCTGTGCTGTACCTGATCTGCATTTGCACTGCCTCTGGGATTCGCCCACCTTTCGCCATCCTATATACTTATGTGTGACGTCACAATCCCATCAAGATGACGTCACAAACTTTGGCAATTCGTCACGTCATAACGAAGCCGTATCGTGCGTTCATACGGTGATGACGTTTATCCTCACCAATTGTGTTTAGGCCACAGACGCCTGCGGTCGATTTCCATGTTTGGTGAGGCATCTGACGCTTTCGCCTTAAATCGATGCACACAACTTTCCTCTCACTTAACCGGAATTCGACCCTTTTTCGTCGCCATTGCCGTGCAGTATGAGCGACGAAACCCTCTCTGGTTTTGCGTGATTCGATGCTAACCGAGTCCCTCAAGGACGATGAATCCAAGGGAGGGGGAGCGCCAGTGGAAAGGAAATCAATGCAAAGAAAAATGCAGATACTTGTATGCAAGTAGTAATCGAGGAACGGCTGTAAAAAAAGGGGGGGGGGGGACCTCATTAAAGCCTATTTTACATAGAGAGCTGCCGCAATTTAGCCTAACGAAATGGTTCTCGTACAATGCCTCGGAGACTAGACTCTATTGCCTTATGTCGTGCAAGCGGCCATATGCTGTAGTTCTTTCCAGTAGTGCCGTTATTCGGTCGGTCATTTTGCCTCTTTCTTTTATATTCCTTTCATCTTTTTTTTTCATCTTCATTTTCCTTTCTCCCCGTAAGCGTATGCCGCTGCCCGCTTTGCACCAATGGCTTTATGGCCTGAGTATTCAGAAAAACGGAAAGAGGCGCACAAAACATGGGAACTCGATAAAAGCAAGCTATTCCTTTGCTTGCCTATAGTGGTCTTGCTATTTAAGGAATTGGGATGCTTTCTTTTGGCGTCGTAAAACTTCGAGTTACCCGCCAACCCTCGTTCCCATTCCACTCTAATTTACCCCGATGTAACTATTTCCTCTTTTCGACGAGCCCGGGGAATCTGTCCCTCAGATTCTTGGCTCTACAGTGTGACCGAAAACATATAAACAGAAAGAAATCAGATGGACATGATATACGCTAACCAACACAGCGTACAACTTCGTGCCTTTCGAAACCGCCACCCTAAGCACGCTCTCTGTTCGTCGCACGTTAAACACAAACACACAACGTCGGTGCCACGTGTGCGTTGTTTTTGCAGCGGCAGCACCGGGCGATGGACGTGACAGCACGTTTTACGGCCTAGGTTTTGCTGCGGTACACACGACTCAACGCAGCAGCGGCGAAATGCTGTTCGCGAAGTGCGGCGTTGCATTTGCTGTTTTCTCTTGTCGCTTTTGTACTCCTCTTCAGCGTACCTCCATTTTTATCGTTTCACTAAAACGTCCTCCGCACCTCTGAGCCTCAAGGAAAACCTTGCGTCCATACGAGGTTGTTTATGTCGTCGACAATGCCGTCCTCCTTCGGGTGTCGCCCTCTTACTTGAGGCGTCGCTGTCGCCGTGATGGAGCGGAGATTGTGTACGTGCGTGACGCATTTTAATTAAATTGAGTGGCGACCACATAAGTGGAGGCGACACGCGTGGCAAGGCTTTCTGTTTTGTGAGGCGACGCCCCTTATTTGTCTAAGTTTTTTTTTTGTTCCTGTTGTTGCACGTATAGCGAGCGAGACGAAGGATTGGGCGTAAACCACGTTTCTGGGCGGCTTTGTTTAGTGTCCCTCACCCGCCGTGTTGCGGGGTTGTTGTTGTTCGTGGTCGCTGCGACATCTCCTATGCTGTTCTTAATAGGGCGAGAAGTTTAGATGACTCATCGAAAGCGAGTAGTGAGAGTGGATTCGGATTTGGGCTAGAAATAGTCATGACAACTGGAATGTCGTCTCAGATTGCGAAAATTGCGGCGTCATTACAACGCAATCGTGACGTCACGTGATGGAGTTTCATTTTCAATTTCGATTTCTATTTATTTCCCATAGGAAAGGCCCGAAGTAAAAGAGATAATTCCCACTTTACGAAAATCCGGGCTTCCTTCATAAATAATACAGCAAGGAGAGATAAGTTTACATGTATGTACATATAGTGCATTGAATTATCACAGAAAGTACACCAAATTGCCATGCCGAAGAAAACAATAGTAATATAATCGCTACATAAATCAAGAAAAAAATTCGGCAGATCCCACTGCACCTAGGAATCTACGCTAATGCGAAGCATGCGGAGGGAAGGTGACCATGTTGCAATTTCTTATTGAGTGATACGTCATGAAATGATGATACATATATGCACAAATGTTGCATGCACAGACGTATATTGAAGAGTTGCAGATGTTAATATAACCAGTTGTTTGAACTTGCGCAACAATGTCAACTGGAACATGCGTGTTAGAAACATCAGAAGCTGATATGAGCGCTGATGCTCGCGAGGATGCTGGCCCTGGACACTGCTACATAAATCAATTTCACCGCATGGCACCCTAACCACACTTGGCGTTAACCCGACGTGACGGCTGTATCAAAGGAGTACATATGTAATGTTTATAAAATTGGGTAGGCAGCACTGCAACCACTATTAACGTTTCACGAAGATTAACGTGTATTTGAAAAGTAGTTCCGAGACCTGGCGTTGCTCTGTGGTAGAATGCTTGACTGCCACGCAGAATGCTTGGGTTAGATTCCTGCTGGGACCCTGAAATTTATTATTTGCATTCGTCGGGTGGTCAGTGCTGCCTATGTCAAGTTTTCTTAACACTGACATTTTTTCTATACTTTCGTTGGGTCGACGCTATCGATGTCGATATTGCTTAACGCTCACGCGTTAAAATTGCCCATGTGTGTTTTCATCGTTCTTAGTAAGACATTATTCACCTGTGGCAGATACCCGCATACCAGTGGCACATACCCACAGTGGGTATGTGCCACTGTCTGGCGGGAAGTGTTTGAAAACGCTGGCGACGGGATTGTGGCATTATTCATATCTTGACCAGCGCGTCATGTTCGTCAAACCATCTTACCCTCCCATGCTAATTTTGGTTCACGCCAAGTTAAGGCGGTGACCATGAGAGCACCCAAACGTAATCGGCTAGATAGATAGATAGATAGCTAGATAGATAGATAGATAGATAGCTAGATAGATAGTAGATAGATAGATAGATAGATAGATAGATAGATCAGACAGACAGACAGACAGATAGATAGATAGATATATAGATAGATAGATAGATAGATAGATAGAGATAGATAGATAGAAGATAGATAGATAGACAGACAGACAGACAGACAGACAGACAGACACAGACAGACAGACAGACAGACAGACAGACAGACAGATAGATAGATAGATGATAGATAGATAGATAGATAGATAGATAGATAGATAGATAGATAGATAGATAGATAGATAGATAGATAGATAGATAGATAGATAGATAGACAGACAGACAGACAGACAGACAGACAGACAGACAGACAGACAGACAGACAGATAGATAGATAGATGATAGATAGATAGATAGATAGATAGATATATAGATAGATAGATAGATAGATAGATAGAGATAGATAGATAGAAGATAGATAGATAGACAGACAGACAGACAGACAGACAGACAGACACAGACAGACAGACAGACAGACAGACAGACAGACAGATAGATAGATAGATGATAGATTAGATAGATAGATAGATAGATAGATAGATAGATATAGATAGATAGATAGATACGCTGAAAGTCGCTGAAGATCGCCAAGAAATGCTTCGCATTCAAAAAAACTTTGGCATACTGCTGCTTTGTTCACGAAATTTACTACCATACAAATTGAACATTTGTACACGTATAGGTTTTGTCGCATGTATAGACTAGGCAGAATTAAGAATGATGACTCTTCATTACAACTATCATCCTGACAGCAACCTAATTGCTTTTATAAATTTCCTCATATATAACCTTGGATTATCACAAAACAGAATTTCATACAGTGACAAAATTTTACAGTTTTGTTTACCGACTATTTTAAATCAGTTACACAAAGAGAATGGTCTCTGTGTATCTACTCTGTTGCTAAAAAGCCTACGTGACATATTCTTATGATTGCCTGTTCTTCACCCGTGTTTTTCTTTTTGTTTTTTGCTGTCTTCATCGTTACGGGTATTTTTTTATTCCTCCGTTTTTCAAATCTTTACACAATACGCTTCTTCGTTATTTCATGTTTGCTTACCTGTTTCTGCTGTTCTGTTCATGCATCAGGTATAGAGCATGCCTTGAACTGCTGTAACCGCTAAGTGTGTGAGGTGGCCAGGATGTCCTCAAGCTGCTCAGAGCAGTTTTTCCGCCAGGTCTCCTCGCAACCTTGTTGCGCATTAAACTTAATTCGAAATTCAAATTCTTGAACACTGTATCTTGTACACGGGGCCTACGAGTAAAAGTTTGGCATGGAGACAAAATTGAACCTAATGAATAGTTTTTTTGTGCCACTGTACTGTACACTAGCTATTTGTTGGATAGACTTTTTTTAGTGTATGCAGGTGATTTAAATTGGATGAAGCAGTTTTCTTCCAGACTAAAAAGCAGTAGTTGAAGTAGCAGCACATAACATCGTCGCTCAGGCAAAGATGGGCGGATCCTATCTTTAAACAAATGTGAGTGAGCGAAACAACTTTATTAGCTACAGGTGTGTTGCGAAAATGAGCAAAGGGGTAAAAAAAAGTTATATTGTTCAAGTAACTTGTACATACAGCCCCGCCGCGGTAGTCTAGTGGCTAACGTACTCTGCTGCTGACCCGCAGGTCGCAGGATCGAATCGTGGCTGCGGCCACTGCATTTTCGATGATGGGACGTTAAACCCCACATATAAATCAAACTTGTACATACACAAACGATATACCGAGAACCAGTTAAGCCTAGTTCACACTGAAACATCCACTTTCTACAGCGACCGAAATTCCCCTGCCGACGAAACGCAGCGTCGTTCGCACTGGACGCGCCCTGCGTCGCCGAATATGCCATCTACTACGGGGCGAACACGGGATGGATGCGCGGTCACCCGGTTGTTGTCGCGGCTCGCAAACGCTACTACGCTATCCGGTGGTGTATACTTCGACGAGTCTCGTGCGCAAAAAACAAGAAAAGACAGTACTGCTTACTTTGCTGGCAAGTGGCTGTTTTGTAATGCAGGAAGAGCAGAAAAACCACCGACGCCAACGGCATTAGTGGGTTAGTTTTGCTCTGAAAGACCGCAACAAGCTCGGTCACCTCTTCCACGAAATACGGACGCGAAGTAGGCACAGAGTAGGTTGAATTCCCGTTGGTTTCAACATTCAGTTACGTGCACTGCGGCATAACAAGTGAGTAGGGCATGGCCGCCATTTTTCAAAATTCCTCGACGAGCGCTCCTATTGGTCCGCGGTGACGGATTCGGCGGCAGACGCCGCAAAAATCGGTCCGAGAGCGATCGGCGCGAAGAGGGCCCTTTCGGCGGATCTCGCCGCCGCCGAACTGGATTCGGAGCACTTTCGGCGGCCGGAATGCTCAGTGTGAACGCGGCGTAAAGACAGTCTATAAATCTTATAAATGAGCACCGAAATTCAATTTATTTCAGTGCATATGAATTTTAATGGCTCTGACGTGCACTTCACAGTGGAATTAGTAATCAAGCTTTCAGCAGTAGTTGCCCGCTGCCCTGTACCGGAAAGTCCACAGATAATTCGCAAGTATTGTGCCGGGCGGCATACAGGTTTTCTGACACTCAGAACTTACATAACGCAGTTGCCATTTATAAATGTACACTATCGATATACTGACGCCTGCCTTTTACTTGTGAACTGACCTGTTGTTCTAATCGGTGCTATCAGTCCAACGAGTAAGGTGGTTTGTTTTGAGAATGATTTCTTCGGGATGCCGTGGAATGTCGCTGTAAAACATTGGCCCCAAACGCTGGCGAGCAGCTGTTGCGGCGGTGAGACATTTTTCACTGCTGCCAAGTCTGAGCGGCTCTTCTGCATATCCCCTTCTCTTCTTGTCAGGTGATAACGCCACGAGGAGATTTCGCTTTATGTGACTTCGCCTCTCGTGATGACGTCATATGGTGACGTCATCACGAGACAATTTCTGGCGTCACTCTTGTTGACGCGGAAAGCCGGCGAATTTCCGCGTTTTATGAGGCATCGAATGTTTTTGCCCTAAGAAGAAAAGGAACAGCAAGGAGAGGAAAGACAGGGATGTTAACCTTAGTATATATGAAAAACCTAGGTCGAGCTATGCGTTTAACGTGTCTTTCGTTTGAGACTATAGATTGTCTCTTCATACTGTTTCGTCATTATACGCCCCGCCGCGGTGGTCCAGCGGCTAATGTACTCGGCTGCTGACGCGCGGGTCGCAGGATCGAATCCCGGCTGCGGCTGCTGCAATTCCGATGCAGGCGGAAACGTTGTAGGCCCGCGTGCTCAGATTTGGGAGCACGTTAAGGAACCCCAGGTGGTCGAAATTTCCGGACCCCTCTACTACGGCGTCTCTCATAATCGTATGGTGGTTGTGGGACGTTACACCCCCCACATATCAATCGTGTTTCGTCAAGAGTATGTGTGGTTGCACGTCCTGAAGCTGAGATATGATTGTGAGGGACGCCGTTTTTGTGGAGGACTCTGCAAATTTGGACCAACTGGTGTTCAACGTGCGCTAGCATCGCGCTGTACTCAAGCCTCTTTCATTTTGCCTCCATCAAAATGTGACCGTCGTGGTCGACGGGATCGAAACCATGACCTTCGGTTAGCATTCGGGCACCCTAGCCACTTTTCCACAGAGGCAGACTTCACAGCGTTGATTGATTGATTTGTGGGGTTTAACGTCCCGAAACCACCATACGATTATGAGAGACGCCGTATTGGAGGGGCTCCGGTAATTTCGACCATCTGGGGTTCTTCAACGTGCGCCCAAATCTGAGCACGCAGGCCTACAACGATTCCGCCTCCATTGGAAACGTAGCCGCCGCAGCCGGTATTCGATCCCGCGACCTGCGGGTCAGCAGCCGAGTTCCTCAGGCACTAGACCACCGCGGCGGGGCAGACTTTACGGCGTGATAATGAACAGTTCTTGCAGCTCTCCGCCAAAGAGCGCTGGAATATGCTTCCAATCGAACGGTCGACAAACCGTTCGATTGGGACGTTAAACCCCGCAAATCAATCAATCAAACCCAATAAATGATATTGCGCTAGCGACAAGCGGGGAATTAAATATCGTTGGGGTTGCAATTGCGACATCATAACGCCTCTGATCTCTCTCGGCGGTTCACTATACAGACTTCGCGCATCTGTTTTTTGTCCAATCACTTCTGCAGAATCGCGTCGAAGTGGGAAGGGAAGTATCGTGCGATTGAACTGGCATACGCTCGTTACGTTGCGCAGTTAGAGAAAAAAAATCCCAGAAGTAATTAGCTTATTAGTGGGCCGAAGTTCGTCTTCATTTTCTTTTGCAAGGAAACCGTATGAATAACTTCGTAGCTTAGCGCTGTCAAAGACATGTATGCGAACTTGTTTTTCTCTTTTCTCTGATTTATCGCAGCTCGTCGCTTTACTTCAATTAGTGATCTGGACTGTAGTCGATGCGCTGCTGTAGAAATTCGAAGTGCTTACGTTGTACGCGCTTATGCGATGACGAATGACGTCGAAAAATGTGGGAACTGAGTGAACGACACGGAAATAAGTTGAAATTATCTTTTTTTCCCTCAAGAGTACGGCGTCCTCTGACACGTGGTTTTCTGTAAGCACAGTGGCGCGTGCGCAAATGAACTCGCCAGCTTCACGGAAAGTGTACTTGTCTGTGCTTGTATTCATTAAAAGTCTCAACGTGCGCCACACTATACAACGCTTCCATTATATGACGCACCGAGTCCGCATTACCGCGAATTGAAAACGTGAGAGTAACGAATTAAGAGGTCATCCCAAATCGATCCCATCCCCCCCCCCCCCTCCTGCACCGGCGAACATTGCGTCGAATCGGAGAGCGCAATCAACCAACCACCCGGGCAGGAGCTCCATGACTCGAACGCTCTGGCGCGCCCGGCCTATACGCCGAGTGCGCTTCTTCGATCTCAATCACGGCTCGGGGTAAAAGGGCCCGCGAAAGGAAGAAGGCGGGCCGCATTTCGATGCCGACGAAGTTGGGGGGAGGGAGGCAGCGGAGGGATATAGGCAAATGCCCCTGACCTGTGTTATTTCGGTGAACGCTAATGCACTGGGCCGGGGACTTTCCTGCAGCGCAGATACCTTGCAGCCCCCTCCTTCACCGACCTGCTGTCCGCTTTCAGCGATGAGATGGACGCAATCAATTTCTGCCCCCCTGACGAAAAACCTCTACGCCGCGTGGCGTATAGGCTTGTATACAGGAAAGCGCTGTTCGCGAAGCACGTCATTCGACGAACGGCCAGACCCCTCGAAGATCAAAGGTGCGCAGACGTGTAAATTTTGGAGTTGTCTCTGTTCTGCTTTTCCCGTTGCGACAGTAGTTAGAGGCGCGTTATTAGGCAGGTGGCGTAACATGCATGAACGGCTATCTATGTATGAATGTAGGTTATATGTTAGGCAGGCGACGTAACATGCATAAACGGCTATCTATGTATGAATGTAGGTTATATGTTAGGCAGGCGACATACATGGCTATCTATGTATGAATGTAGGTTACATAATAAGCTCTTTATGAGTTTTTCTTGATTTTTCTTTTTAAAGATGCGGACGGAATTAGTCAGCGTGCGTTTTGGCCTCACTGCAGACTGCACAACGCGTGTGATGGTAACGGCAGTGCTTGCTTCTAACGTGACTTGTCACACGATACGTCGATTCCTCAGTGACCGACACATTTCGGCTTTCACGAGGAAAGATTCGAGCACGCGAGCCTTTCAATACTCTGCAATACTCTGAGGAACAACCAACCAACTTTCGAGACGCAGTCGCTGTATAGATGCATTACTGCCGTACACTGTTTTACACTGTGCAAGCTCAATATATATTACAAGAAATTTTATGAATTGGTTCAATTATTTCATTTTTATGATCCACACTCACGACCACCCTATGTAGTTGGTAGATAGTTGGTCTATACTGGCATGTGGGCCATAGACGAAGCGAGAAATTAAATGTAAATTTCAGTATGTTCGCGGCATTATCACACGTTCCACTGTAGTTTAGTTTGTTATTTCCAATTGTCAACTCATATAATAATAATAATAATAATAATAATAATAATAATAATAATAATAATAATAATAATAATAATAATAATAATAATAATAATAATAATAATAATAATAATAATAATAATAATAATAATAATAATAATAATAATAATAATAATAATAATAATAATAATAATAATAATAAAATATTAATAATAATAATAATAATAAAATATTATTAATAATATTAATCATAATAATAAGAAGAAGAATATTTGTAGTGATTCTTTATTTGTATTCACACAAGCTGCTCGGCACACTTGACGTTACAGGTAGAACTGCCCACGTTAAGGTGGCCTGCGTAAAACAAATGGCATAAAAAACTGAGTCTGTTGATTCAAGGATTTGTAGCTGCATAGTAAACGCAAACAGCGCTCGAGGTGTTTATATTGATACACGCACCGAGTAATACAGTTTACCTGAATTTCTCGTTGTGCTAAGGCCCAGAAAATTGCTATTTTGTAATTTGGAACGCATCTGTGTACTAGAGAAAGCGAGGGGGAATGGAAGCGGATGTAGTGTGGTAAAACCTGAAAACGGTTTATGAGCCGCCGGGCATTCGTTCTGGCGATATATTTCGCATGCCACTAAGCAAAGCAAAGGCACACCTTTGTGGTCTGTCGCTGAATGTCTAGAGTTTCCTAAATATACACTACAGGGAACTGGCGCTAGTGTCTATGGGAGCTACAACGCACGGTGCTTCAGGGAGCATGGCAACGATGGGTAGTAGAAGGATTTGTCTAATTTTCATACTTCTGGCTCCCTGTGTGTTCTTGTGGCTTAGAGCTGTTTTTGTTTTTTCATGTAACAAAAAAAAACAGCAAATGTTCAGCGGTTGCGCTTCACCACCTTATTCTTTTAAGCTTACCTTTTCAAATCGGCTGACAAAGTTTAATAACAACATGGTTTCTTCTTTTCTTTTAAACAAAACCGAAACACAGCAATAAACGAAGCCACGAGTACGATTCGCCGCCCACAAGTACGAAGTGTAGGCAAATACGTGTACTATATACTCATCTTTCCCATGGGCGCTTAACGAGCGCAGCGTCAGAGTACCCTCCATACAGTGAATTTTAGGGAACTTTATGGCTGAACGTATTACACTAATAACATTTATATTGTCAATATTCAAAAAGCAACTTATGTATATACGTACACAGGATGTCTGCCCAATGGGAATGCAAAGCATGTCAGCGAAAAAAACGCCAGGCCTGCGCGGTATAGGCGTAGCACAGTCAGGGCGAAAGCTAGCAGAGGGGCCTTTCAGAGCCTTCTCAAAACACTCATTTGGTAACTACTGCAAGCACACTTGCTTGGTTCCCACTAGAGTATTTATAATAATTTTTTTTAGGTAGTAGGCCAGCATTCTCTATGCCATTTTCGGTTATTCTTCTGAGAAGCGTGGTATCCGCTGAACACTTGCAAGGAATTTTGTGCCAATTCTTCATACAGTGGCTGACAACGATGAAGAATTATGGCTGAAGTGGGTATGCGGCACAGTTAATAGGGGAACAAGAACAAACTTTTGTAATGGGTTGGAGCATTGGACGGCCTTGCGCTATTCGCATTGTGCGACGACTGGTTGTTCTTCCACTGTTGTAAAACACTTTATAAGTCGTATTAACGCGATTGCTTTCCCGATATCAAGCCTGCCTAAGGCAAGTTTGACAGCAAGTCACAAGCACCGGTGTAGCTCAGTGGTAGAATACTGGGCTGGCACCCGGCGGAACCCGTGTTCGAGCCCCACTGTGCCATTGGTGCTAAGTCATGCCTGCCTAAGGCAAGTTTGACGCCAAGTTGGCTGTCCCGCAGTGGACCTAGATTGAAGCACCACTGTCGCATTGGTGCAAGGTTTTCCTTTTTCTATTCTTGCGTCATGTGGTTACAGAGAACGGTGGCGGCGGCGGTGGACAACAACAACTGCGCCTGACCCGAAAAGTGATCTCATAATAGCTATTGCTGCAATAAGGTAAACCAACGATGAGTGTCACACCACTTCTACGGCGCTGGTTTTTGAAACAATGATTGATGTGCGCGGTTTAACGTGCCAAAACCACCATATGATTATGAGAGACGCCGAAGTGGAGGG
The DNA here is from genome assembly GCF_013339725.1 of Rhipicephalus microplus. NCBI lineage: Eukaryota > Metazoa > Arthropoda > Arachnida > Ixodida > Ixodidae > Rhipicephalus > Rhipicephalus microplus. Next base: position 101,877,113 of record NC_051175.1, on the reverse strand, counting down.
CTCCGGAAATTTCGACCACCTGGGGTTCTTTAACGTGCACACAAATCTGAGCACATGGACCTACAACATTTTCGCCTCCATCCGTAATGCAGCCGCCGCAGCCGGGACTCGATCCCGCGACCTGCGGATCAGCAGCCGAGTACCTTAGCCACTAGACCACCACGGCGGGGCTGTTTTTGAAACAAGCATTTGGAACGAATCTTAGACGTTTTCGCATCAGTTGAGGCTCTTACAAACGTTAATCGCGGCCCATATGCAGGGTTTGTAAAATTTATTGCAACGAGTAATACAATATTGAGAGCTCAATAAACGATTCGTATTACATCAATGATAGAAAGCAGCAATATTATATCCCCGCAAGTGAAGCGTCTTTTCTCTATGCAGTATTCCCTGTCTAATAATTTGAAAGTAGTGCCATGTTTCTCGCTTCCTTTTTTTAGTCAATGGTGCTTTCTTTGCTACACGTGTTGTCGTCCGGGAAAAAAAAAAAAAAACATGTGGAGTACCGTGCGTGAAGTGTTATTGCGAAGCCGCGAGAAAATCGATCGCCGTTTCCTCAGTGCCGCTTTATTTCCCGCCACGGTAATTTTTCGATAGTGCTGTCTGGCATGATTCAGCGAAAACACAATGTAAGAAAACAAAACAAACGATCGAAAAACTCAGGCTGAACCAAACCAGCTGTTGGCGACATATAGTCGAGAGAAATGTGAAATGGTACACTGAAATTGTCTCTTGAAGGTCACAGCGTTTTAACTCGGCAAGCTGAAAAGTATACATAAAACATTAAGGACTCGAGCGAAGATATATCTTTTAAACCAGTATAATACAATCAATTGTTGATTAAACGCTGATCAGGGTGATCTCCCTTGGATTACTGTACAAACTAATATTTGGGCTTCTACGTCCGAAAATCACAATATGATCATGAGAGGTGCCGTAGTGGAGGGCTCCTGGAATTTCGATCCGCTGGTGTCCTTCAACGTGCGCTGACAATGCACAGCACATGGGCCTCTATACTATTTCGCTTCCATCGAAATTGTGACCTTGAGAGCTTGGATCGAACTCGCGTTACCTTCGGATCAGCGGTCGAGCCCCTTAACCTCTGCTCTACAGTTGCGGAGAACTATACAAACCGTAGACAGCATATCGATTATTAGATGCTGAGCGAATACTGTGTTTCTGTCGTAGCAGGGGACAGCCAACAGTGAGCATCGCATTGACGAGATGCTTGTACTTTTTTCATGTGCGCTAACGGGATGAGAGGGGGAGGTTGAGAGGCAATGGATGAACAGGCAAAACACTAAGTTACATTGCACGGTTTCAAAAACTGAACGTAACGATGGAAGTAGAACAGAAATGTACAAGAACAAGAGTTTAGGGCGAGGAACAGAAGCCAATGGTAGCGGTTAGGTCATGATCAACATTGTTGTAATCATCAGCCTCACTACGCTTAGCGCAAGGCAAATACCTCTTTCGTGTTTCGTCAAAAAAAGCCGTGGATGTGTTTTGCCGCTGCGGCAGCTGCTGCGGTTGCATAAGCAATTATGACGAACACTCGTGAACACTTCTGATATTAGCTCTACTCTACCCAACCTTATCGAAAGAACAGGCCTTGGGCGTGTTGGTTTGGTCATCTCTAAAGCAGAACACGTGACGCTGAGACGAGCGCAGTACGTCCCGTCGTTTTCCTGTCACGTGTTCGTTTCCGTCCTGCTCGAGCACCTTTGTAGGCGTAACACCATGCTATAGCGTTATACAGGCAAACTCGTCCTTCTCATGTCCGATCTTTAACTCCGTATTTTGCGCGGACAGATTTATTTAAGTTTTCCTTTTTCTCCGAGAACTGTAACAGAATGGAATAACTTGCCTTCTGATTTCCTCCAAACCTTCGATCTTGATGAACCCAATGTTTAATTCTGTGAATCTTGACCCCCCCCCCCCTCTCTCAATATCGCTTGATTTTTTTGTTTTGATGTTTCTCTTCTACTCGCTCTCCTCTTACACAAATGTATTTTAGTGAAGCTGTGTCACTCATGTACTGATCTTGTGGTTCTGTTTGTGCCCCTCCTGCTTGGGCCTTTTTGGCCTGCAGTATTCCGCAAATAAATACAATAAATAACCGGCGCTTTCAGTATGCGAGTAAAAACGGTAGGTCAGGAGTATCCCCGTTCATCGCTTGTTCACCGTTCACAAATCGTCCGGGTTTGACTCAGTGATACACGCGGTCACATATAAATTGGAGAGTTGACCGGCGGCTGCCGCCGTCGCAAACACACAGTGTGGACGGGTCGAGGAGAGCGAACCGTCGCGCCGGTTGGTATAGGGCTTGAGCCCGCGATCGAATCCTGGGCCCGCGGCGTGCGCCCTGAGAGCGGGTCGATGGTCGGCCGGGACAGGCCGACCTTGTGCAGCGCTCGTCGTCAACGCCCGCCGCCGCCGCCGCCGCCACCAAGGCTTGCTTTTTGGGACGCCGCCGTAGGTGCGTGGATCCCGGTGAAGAGCGGGAGGGTGTCCGATACACGCCCAAGAACGCACACATGGCGTTCGTCGCGAGTACGTAAACAGGTCACCGAGTGTGTATGAACGTATACATAGCTCAGTGGCAGTGAGCGCAAGCACAGTTTATGTACGACTCCCTACCCCTGTGCAGCGTGTGTGTTTAGAAAACCCGGGTAATGATTTAGAGTACTAGTTACTCTAATATGAGAGAGCTTAAAGCCGTCCCGTGGCTACGCTAAGAAGAGCAGGGTGTTGTGCATGTGCTGGATGGCATCCGCTTACTATATAGTGTTACTTTGACGTCCCTGTCTTCTATCTCTATTTACGCTGTTCCTATTGTCCAGTCACCACTTTAAACCAGGCGGCCCGAGCACTGTTGGATGCTTTTTGCATATATTAGAGGGATGCCCAGTGTTTTAGCACGCCATCTTTGAACAATTGTCGCGAAAATTGCATTTTTAGGCAAGTATTGATAACTTAAGGTCGTTCGTCATTTTATTACGCTGATTTCCGATGTGATTCAAGCATGTGCTTGAAGTTGACTGGTATGCCTTAGTCTTTCCAATACATGAATCGTCACTTCACACTAGTCCTGTCTTTTCTTGTCCTCGTTCTGTTGTGCTTCCATATTTTTGGATGCAAAGCAGCTCTGTGACTCACGTGTGTAACGCCGTACGTACGTGCGTCCGTACTAACGCGTTCCCCTCACCGCTGGTGTTGGAGCGGTACCAAGTAGGTCACGCCGCAGCTGCATGTTGATGTCACGCTCCCCTCACACGCTTCCCTTCAGGTGCGCGCTAACGTCACTCTCTCCTTCACCGCAGCAGCACGCAGCTACCATCTCCTCCACCCGCTCGCAACACACTTCCCTCTCACTTCACCCTCTACACCGTTCGCAACGCTCGAGCGCACACCGAGTGGTAATACTCTTTCGGCTCGTTTATCTGCGATGGAGAGAATACCGTAAGACCATGCTCCTTCGCCCGCCAAAAAATCCGCGGATATGAGTAGGCCTAGCCCGGCCAATGCTTCAAATGAATCGTCCAGTGCTCACTGGAGCACCCGCTTTAGCATCGTTCAACCAGTGACGCCACCTGTGCGCAACGCTACTGCTTCGCATACCATCAGGGTTCTCTTCGGGAAGATGGAGCGATTTTTTATCGTCACTTGATGTTGCTGCTTGAGTGAGTGAGTGAGTGAGTGTACGAAAGAGTGAGTGAGTGTAGGGAATATAATCAAGTAGAGGCAGAGAGAGAAAGAGATGGAAGGTGAAAGAAAGCCAAGAAATTTAGCCACTTAACTATCGCGAGAGAAAGAGTACGGTCAAACAGCGGACGTTCATTTTACTACTTCATCAGGAGAAAGAAAAACAAAGATGCGAAAAGAGGAGGAAGAAGAGGAGGAATAGCCCTACTTGTGTCAGCACTTGGAAGTGCACGCAAGTTGCATAAGGAAAAATGTTTGCACACGATCGCAACACTGCACTGGCACATCTGCTCATTGTCTCTTCACTCGTTTATGTCTTGGGTAGACTGTTTTGTTGAGAGGGAATTTAATTACGCTGGCAACATAGTAGCTACAAGCACACGACTTACATTTTATGTTCCGGTGGTAAGCATCACAATTTTTCACGGTTGTTCGCCTAATAAAAATGGCCCTGCTGGCTACTGCAATGTAGTAAAAGAAAGTTAAAGAGAATCACAGTATTTATTACAAAGATTCAAGTGTAAGAGTAGTTTCAATGAGGTGTTGATCCAGTTAGAAGCTTTTATAAACGCAATAAACACGCAAGGTGTAATGGAGCACAGGACAAACATTTAAACTAGGTAAGTATGGTGACGAGTGGTTCCCATCAGTCCCGGAAACAAATAAAAAGTAGGTAACTTATTCTTGCTTAAGACGTTCTGGAGGGTTTGTTTGTTTGTGATAGCTTATGGCAGCGCTCATTGAAAACATGCAAGAAACAAACACGCAGTTATATAAAAACACACTAGAGTTATATGTCGACGTAATTGCTGCGGTATGTCGAGAGGGGCGCAACGACACTGAGATCCTTTGACTTCGCGACAACCACTGTAGTATAGCATCGTTAGACGACCTGGTGCCTCGCTTGGACCCGTAGATCATTTTCCCGTTCTAGCAGCTGAAGACGAGAAAACTTGAGCCCTGCTCGTGTAATTCGCTGTTCTTACCCGGAATGAGACGCCGGAAACCTAACGGAAACCCTGAGAGCAAATGACACAGAAATAAACCGTGAAAAGAGGGACGCATCTAGCCGGCTTGCCGTACGAATTGAGTGGCGCGGTACCACGCTCCGTGAAAAAAGATAAGGTTTTCGGAGGAGCGGTACACGTTCCACCAATGTTCAGGGGACATGTTCTTGACCGTCACTCCCTCATCCTGATATCCTTTCTCGGACTCGTTTCAACCCCTTGGGAGAAACGCGTTGTTGCATCTACTCAAACATTTATGGGAAGTACGGTTCCCCCGCGCGAGACAGGGCAAGCCAGGGGCGTTTTGAATAGGTAAAGAACACGGTCTCGCTTCACGGTCTCCGTCTTAGAGTTGAAAAAAAAAAAACGAGCATAGCGCGAAAGAACACGAACGAGGGAGGTGCGGTTGCGAGGAAACGTTGGTACGTCGGGAAGAAAACGTTTCGAGATGGCGCGCTGCCGAGAGACTGCAGAAGCAGCCGCGGAGACGACGCCGCGATATGAAAGCCGTGGTGGCGTAAGGTTTACGTACGCCAACGACCAGCATCGTTACGGAACGCTGGGAAAGATTTCTTTTTTTTTTTTTGCTCGGAGATAGAAGCAGAGTGCTTGCTCTTGGCTTCGAGCACGTGCCATTTCCTTGGCTTGTGTGGGCCTTGCCGAGAACATGAGTAATGCAGAGCGCGGACGAAAGCCTGACTTCGGAATAGCGCGGCACGATAGAGAAGGATAATAAAGTTTCGAAAAAGGGAAACGAGGCCTTTGGCGGGAGCCCTAAAGGTTGAACGGAGACGTAGGTTTCCTTTTTTTCCGAATCGTTGGAGCGAAACTCAAAAGTTTGCAGTTCACGACGTTGGGGATGTCACGACGTTTGCTGTATGTTGAGCTTTGATGCGAGTGATGCTAAAGCTTAGGTATCAGCTGCAATTGAGCCGCTGGGAACGAATAGAAACTTGGAGATATCGGAGACTTGGTTTACAAAAGAAAAGCTGTCTAGAGAATGAGTATAGGTACAATATGTGTGTGCAACTTGTCACCTCTTTTATGATGCTGAAATAAACGAATTCTGTGTGAAATAATAACAAGAGTTTTTTTTTTTTTTTTTAGCTACAAGCGACTCTGGCGCTGCTATCGCTCAGCGACCATGGAAATAATGGGTAGTACACGGATTTGCCTAGTCTTCGTGCTTGCGGGCTTCGAACGCTATTTGTGGCTTTGTTTAGTGCAGTGTTTTGGTTCTCTTTCGAATAAAGGAACAAACCGTCTTGAACTTCGTGACCCGATTCGGAATCGCTGAGCCTAAAAGATTAAGGTGGCGAAGAGCAACTCCTGAACTTTTGCTGGTTGTCGTTTCGTGACTAAGTAGCTCCAAGCCACACGAACTTACACGGAGCCGAAAGTGCGAAGCTTAGGCAAATGGATTTACTAACCATCATTCCGAGGCTTGCTGAAGAGCGCTGGCATTGAAGCTCCCATTGACACTAGCGCCAGAGTTCCGTATAGTGTATATAAAGGAAACTGTATGGTAATAACTACTCACAGAACGAATAAAGGTTTTGTGCTGTAAGGCTGACAAATTCTTCTTAATAAGGAGCCATTTGCTTTTTCACTATAGTGCATATGACGTTTGCACATGACTCAGTATTAGAGGTGTAAGCAAAAGGTTAGACCTACGGGAAAGGAAGAGATAGAGCAAAGAGAGACATCTTTTTTTTCTTTCCGCTGTAAGTTACCTTTTACATCTCGCAGCTTTAATCGTATTGTATTTTTTGTTTCATCACGCCTGCTTCGCACCATTGATGTAGTATAGCAAAGCCTGAAGTGGTTAGCATTCGCTCCTTTCATTCGTACGAACTACATTCATACATACATACATACATACATACATACATACATACATACATACATACATACATACATACATACATACATACATACATACATACATACATACATACATACATACATACATACATACATACATACATACATACATACATACATACATACATACATACATACATACATACACCATACACCTACATACATACATACACACATACCTACATACATACACTTATTCGCTTACTCTGTGAGCACTAAGAGACCCCATGATTTTAATGTAAGTATCCATCGAAGTAAGTGAAAATAGGCACGCAGTCTAAATTACGCGAATCAAGTTAACTGAGCCCACTGCAAGGACTATTCAGTGCGTCACACCAGCTACACTACGCTGCGCAAGACGCAGTCTTTCTCTACTGTTGTAAAGAAACTGACAAGGTCTGGCGTAGAGCCGCACGTTACGCCAATGCAGAGTCATTAGGATGCCACGTGTTCCTCTAAGAAGATCGCTCTTTGGCGTAGATTCCGTGAGCTCGTCGTCTCGCCTTATTATTCGCCTTACAGCGCTCGTTCCGTGCCTCAATTAGAACGCCGGTTCCCGCTCTGTGCAAAGGCAGCCTGCACGAGGTTGGTGTTCAAGCAGATAAGGCGATGTACGCAAGGCAACCGCTAGTCCCGACTTTGCTTCAGAGAGATAACGCGTGCGTCCTTAGAAAGTCGAGAAAGGACGGTGTCCTATTTCTTTCACTTATTGAATTAAGCGAGTCGCTCCAAGTCGACTATCATGGGGCGCTTTAAGATCCACCTGAGTAGAGTTGTGAAATGCTTATGCATACTCCGCTACTCGTATAGGTTTTCGGGCGATTGCACGGGTTATACTTAATCACAGAGTGCTGATCTTACGGGTTGGAACTACACTGTGGTCCAACTGCACTGCGTTCCTGGAATTAGCTGATAAAAAGACTGCACTGCATTCCTGGACTTTGCTCATGAAAAGGATGAGTGCCTCATAGACCACCAAAGACAGTCGAGATGGGAGGTGCCGGGACGCCGCAAGGCTCCGTGCTCTCCCCAATGCTGTTCAACCTCATTATGATTGGCCTTCTGGAGCGGCTCAACGCGATCAAAGGCATCAACCATACAATCTACGCGGATGCCATTACGGTATGGGCCACAGAGAGGATGAGTTCTGGGGGTATGCAAGATAGGCTGCAGCGAGCAATGAGGGAAGTTGAGAAGCACTTCGAAGGCACGGGGCTCGTCTGCGCTCCAAACAAGTCAGAGATCCTGCTCTAGAGACCTCTGAAACCAGGACGTCCCCCGAGCGACGTGGGTGAGGTCCGTCAGACGGGCGTGTGTGTCACGACAAAAGATGGAGTCCGAATACTCATGGTGTCCAAGACACGAGTCCTCGGCCTCTGGCTCAAAGAAAACGGTGCCAATTCCGAGCTGGTCACCCGGCTGCAGAAGAAAGTGGCAGCCGCCATGAACCTGATACGAAGAATCACGAACAAGAAGAAAGGAATGAAAGAGCACAATGAAGTGAGACTAATACAGGCGTATGCTTTAAGCCACATCACGTACGTTGCTGCTTACGTCAATTGGAGTACAAGCGAAAGCAACAAGCTGGACACGATCATCTGCAGGGCTTACAAAACTGCATTAGGCGTACCTCACTACACAGCCAACTGCAGGCTCTTTGAGCTGGGCGTGAACAACACGCTCGCCAAAATCATCGATGCTCAGACGATTGCGCAGCTCGAAAGACTGTCGGGCACCAAGGCCGGAAGAGCCGTCCTCGACTCCCTCGAGATTCGTTGCCACGGCTTGCGAGGACTAAGGGACGCGCTATTGCCAGCGGTCAAGAATGCTATACTCACAGAGAATATGCCCAGAAATATGCATCCAGTGCACCATGCCGAAAGGCGCAGGCGCAGAGCGGAGGTGATTCTCAAAGAGCAAGGCCGCCGAGAGGGTGCCCTTTTTGTCGACGCTGCCCCCGGCCCCACCAAAGACAACAGCAGAACGAACGAGAGCAACAACGCCAATCGACACCTGCATTCTCCATGGCGGTGGTCGACAAGAGGGAATGAACTCTGGCGACGGGATGTACGAGGCTCCCTCCCATCGTCTGAGGCGGCAAGATAAATGGCCATAGCCCTCACAATAATTCATAGTGGAAACGAGGACACTCTTATCGTGAGTGAAGCCAAGACGGCAGTCCGAAACTTTACGAAGGGGTGTGTATCTGTAGAGGCGGCGCACATGCTAAACGCCAGAGCCGAAGATTTCAAGTCTGGTGCGATTGCTGCCAAGTCTCTCAAGTGGTTCCCCGTTTACGTGGGAGAGCTTGGCAGCGACCAATGATCTGACCTCCCGTCGAACCACAATGAGCGCGCCCGCTTCGTCGCGAGACTGCTAACCTGCCGCTACGCAGACAAACGGGCCGCTGATGTGCGACACATAGACGATGGCGAGGCACCCGAGGTCGGAGGACGTAATAGCTCTACGACGACAATAACAGGCCACGAGGCCTTACAGGACTACAAGGACATTATGGTTACTTTCCACGAGATCATAAACCATTATAGAAAAACGCGACGACGTTACCCTCCACCCCACATGCAGCCAGAAAGGTCTCAGGCGTCTGATCTGAGGCGTCTGCAGACCGACACATTTGAGGATCCCCGACACCTGCATAGACTGTGTCCTTCGCTCCACCCGTTATCCGGCCGTCCGTGGTGCGGGCACGAAACAGCCGACATGGTGCATATACTTTGGGAGTGTCAGTGCGGTGTTCGCCGCCACTACTCGGACGAGCGTTAGTGTACCCCAGGCCAACTGGCTGAGCGGTGGCGAGCCGCCCTTCTTAGCCCATGTGCAGTGGACCAAATATGGGCTGTCCAGCGAGCCAGGGTTATCGCCGAAGACATCGCACGATGCTACGAGGACGACAGCTGTTGGAGGCCTAGCCCGGGCCAGTAAATTCTCGTTGGATCCTTAATAAAGTTTATTACCTACCTACATACCTTATAGACCTTTTCGGTAGGTGTCTACATAGCAATACCAGCAGCACGTGTTGCTTCCAAAGATATTTTCGGTTACTTGAATGATCACTCTCTAACGCTGAAGCAGAAAACATGTTTTTTTTTTTGCAGTTGTGCCATAGTAAAGTAAAACTCTTTTTTCCGCTTTCTGATAAAAGTAAGGCGCTCTAAGTTAATGACTAAGTCCTCTAATGTTGTGTGTAGCTAAGACAAAATGTATTTGAAATATTTGGCGAGGCAAAGGCGAGAAAAGTGTTGAAAAAGAGCGGGCTACTCAATAAAGCATTAGTTCTTCACCAATTCTTCTAGCCTACACTTGCGCACAAAACCGGAAGCCATCCAGCAACTCTGCTTGTGTACATTGCAATGTAAACGACACCATACAACAACATTTCTGCGTCACGCGCAATGTGTTAATGAACTGCACTAAGGTGCTCGTTTGGGCCTGTTGGTATATGATCAGCGAAGCGAAAAAAGCAGCGACAGATACGTGACAGTAAAAGAGACGCACAAAGTGCTGTCCCGTGTATCGCGCTGTTTTTTTATTTTTTGCATCGTTGAGCTATATACTACTTGATGTTGTTGATACATTAACTGATGAACAGTGTTCCTAATCTACGACGAAGACCTGCTTTTCTTAACGCGGATGCATATTGATGCTTCTTCTACATTCTATCTTCAATGTTATCCTGTAGAGCGCAACACAAGTGCCAAGAGCGAAGCGACGAAGACCCAATCCTTGTCACGTGTTGTGCACCAGATGTCGATATTGAACACCTACGAGCCCAAACCTACGTGCGACTTCAAGGTATTCATGTCCTTCTGCGAGCCTGCAAGTTCTTATTACTAAGCATTATGTTTCAGTCCCGTACGTTTACTCGTGTTTATGCTAAAAACGTTTGCATTTGCTAGATGATTTTTTTAAATAACGGGCTCTGATGTGTAATCTAGATTTCTGTTAGTACCTAGTTAACAGCAGCAAGTTCAATACTACTGCATCGCTAACGTTCTATACTACATCAACACTTATTTTGGAGAGTTGGAGATGTTTCTCATCCGTTCGTTCTAAATTTTACTCATCGGTCGAAGATTGTGTATGCACTACTGCAGTTTAATCACAACTGCAGAGTAACACAAGTGTAAAAAATCCACTCTACCCGAAAGGAGATCGCCACCGTCTTTCGCTTTCAAAAGAAACCAAGCTCATTCAAAGTGCAGAATACCATCCGCTGCGAACGTCCACCACGAAAGAACGTGCCCAGCCAATGCAACTCGAAGCAACTACTGCCGACATTAGACTATAGGAAGTTTTAGAATAGTGAGTTTTAGAATACGGTTTGCAAGCGCTGCGGGCGTTTCGGGCGTTGCGGGCGCCATATGAGCTTTAGAATAGCGTTTGCCCTGCTGATCCGCAACGCACGATCGCACCGACACCGTAGCCTCGAAACCAGCGTTTGCGGGCCACATGCGGGCCGCGTCACCGCACGCGATTTCGGATTTCCTGCGCGCGGGCCGCAAACGCGAATGCCGACTCGCGTTACGACGCATGCGCAGTGGCAGCGGCCGCATTGCAAGGGCTCGCGGTGCACTGTTCTAAAACTCCCTACTTTTGGTTGGGCTTACGTAACGAGCCCACGTACGCAGCACTGTCACGGGAAAGAACTGCACATGTGCAGTGCGTATACGTATCGATTCCAGAGATGCGCGCGTACGCCCTAAAAAGACGCTGCGTTCGTAACGCAACGCTTATTGCGTTACGTTCTCGCGAGACCTCGAGTGAACCACAACGAGAGTACATGGTGGCAGCAGTGGCGTTCGACGCAGACAGCAACAGCGGACTTGATGCAAGCTACGTGTACTTCACAAGGAAGGGCAATGTTTCCATGCCAGTCAAGGTGAATTCAAGCGGCGCGTTCCGGCATCCTGATGATTAAGGAGAAATTGTCTGGCGTCTCACGAAAATCCTCAAGAATCGTCTTCGATAGGTTGTGTGCGGGAGCGCGCCTCTTTCTACCAGGCCTCTCGACGAATTGACGCGTAAATGAAACGGCAGCTTGGTGCGTACTTCTATTCATGGTGAAAAATAACACGCCTTGCACGTTGTGCGAGCTTTCACTCCTTTAATGTGCCGGTAGTACATCGTAATGTCATGAATACCTGGAACGCGACCTCTTGTTGCAGGGTACGCTAAGCCTGATCCTCAACAGCGCTGAATAGAACGCTGGGTTCGATTCAGTCAAGGCGTTGATTCAGTGCGACCATGCCCGTTCAGACGCCGTTCTTACAGTGCGCACCCAAGTTCAAAACAGCAAAGGTGAACGTGCGCATTCAGTGCACCCAGGAACGATGCCAAAAATCTACACATCGAACGCCACGGCCTGACTTGTACGCTGGTGGCCCCTACCCTGGCAGTCGGGATGTTTTTCGTGCAGATCACAGAGGACACGTTTTTACTGGAACCTATCATACTTCCAACGTTGGGGGCGCTTATGAGCATGCGAAAACCCTTGCATCTCGAATACAACTTATCTAGTTGAGTGAAACGCATCAAGGTACGTTAAACTAAAGGTGTCGTTGCACGCATCACTTGCAGCGTACGCAACCTTATTTTCACGGCGTCTACGCAACTTCCCCGAACACCCAACTAAAAGTGTCTACTATAGGGAAACTAAACTGAACGCGAGGTGCAAACCAAAAGTAAGCGCGCATGCATAAAAAGAAAGAAATGGTTCTGACCATCAAACAAGCAGGTAACAACAGGTTTACAATATTCAACAGGTTGGAGTCGAAGAGAAGTGAAACCGCACAAGTTGTAATGCCACCATCGTAGAGGCCACGAAAGGCGGACGTCTCAGCGGAACGTCGTAAAAGTAACCGAGTTGTAATAATGCTGAAGCAGGGCAGCAACAGACGGCCCGGAGAGAAACCAGGGAGGGCTTTTTTGACCGAACGCCGCAACGAAATGGCCAGCGCACGAAGAAGATAATGTGTAAGCGCTCAGAACCACGGAGAGGACGAGGATGAGCAGGAGATGGAGGATCGAGTCTCTCTCTCTCTCTCCATAAGCTGTATTACATGGAGAGAGAGCCAAGCCTGTGGCGACCAAGATATCCAGGCGCGTGTGTTAGGTCGGGTACTCGCGCATCCATTATGCACAACGGCAAGCACTCGCTGCAACAAGAGCGAACCTTCACCTTGAAGCGGGCGCCGGGTGAGTGCAGTCGATAACGGCGGCCGCCGACGTCTGCAGTCTGACAACCTCGAAATTCCGAAAGCAGCGTTTCCCTCCACCCCCCTTTCACTTGATATGCGGTTATTACTATTTCTTTGTGGTGGCATGCATTGCAGATGAATTCAACATCCTTTTCATCTCCTTAATCAGCACAACCTCCGTGGTGGTCTTACGGCCCACACAGGGGCTGTACTGGTTGCACGAAAGGCCGTCAGTGGATTAGTATCTGACGAATAAGAAGAAGGGTTCGCGGTGCAGAGCTGGAATGCACGTGCTAGATACTCGAATATGGCGGCCACGTTTCCAAAAGAACGCTAAAAAAATCCACGCATGTCCACGAAGTCAATCATGACGAGTCGGTGAAGCTCTGGATATTGTATGAGGGAGTAACCGTACGTTAACCGAGCGTCGCCGCATATAGTGCAAGTTTAGGGATATAATAGTTACAAGAAGAGCCGACGACACAGATAGGTCCAAAGATCCCTAGTGCCTGCATTGAAGTCGCTGACTAATATATAGCGTTTGCGCTTATTTTATATAGATAGTTATATTAGTCAATCGTAAACCTGCTTCTGTGTCTCACATATCGTACCTTACTCGAGCGTTGCTCTATATAGTGTAGCTGTGACAACGGCTAATGGAAGAGCCTCGCCTTTAAGGTTATTCGCTCCTAAAAAGCGAAAACAATTATTGTACTTACATTCACGACCACGTTAAGATGTCCTGACCGGTGAAAATGAATCGACGGATAGGATAAGATATTGACGCAAGATCGAGACTACTGAAGGGCCAATGAACTATCAAGATGAGTACTGAAAATTATTCAAATGAGTTCATTCATAGAGCATATGCTTTTCACGTAAAAGAGCGGGAGAGAGAGAGTCAAAATGTTGTAATGAAAAGACGGGGACGTTAGCCTGGTTATTCGTATCACATATATTCCAGGTGATTCGGGATGATTACGATATATATGCAGATAATCACATAACACCGGCAGTCACACGCGGGTAGACTGCACTAATAACAAGCTTTCGTTCAGGCTTGTGGTCCATGTCCGCCTCGGTGGAGCGGTGGCTAGGGTGCTCAGCTACCGACCCAAAGGTCGCGGGTTCGACACCGGTCGTGGCGGTCGCATTTTGATGGAGGCTACACGGTAGAGACCAGTGTATACTGTGCGATCTGAGTGCACGTTGAAGAACACCAGATGTTCACAGTGTCCGGACCCCTACACTACGGCGTCTCTCATAATCACGTCGTTGTTTTGAGACTTGAAACCCCATGTATCATTATTAGGCTTGTGACCCCCAAGAAAGTGAACAACGCTTTCGTGGCACATAACGCACCGGTGCTGTTTTGTTATGGGTTTAAAACATGTCGCACTTATAAGCACGAGTTCTGGTGGAAGGCATAAGGCCGCCCTCAGAGACTGTCTATTTGATGCCCATCTCCCGCATTCGCCCAGAAGATGTTTCACATCTTCTGGAACATTACATGCAACGCACGAGGTGAAGCAGGTGGGATCGTTGCGGCACCTGGTGGAGCAGATCTCAACCAAGCGAATCTTTCTGCATGTACTGCGATATCCCTTACGACAGTGTTTTGGAGCACGAAGTTGACCCAAGGAATACGCCAAGGAACCAGACCGCAAAAACACCTAAGCTAATTAGGGTTGCTACTAATATTATTTTTTTTGCGTTAGCGTAGCAACACTTTTCTGCTCGCGCAACGTCGTTTCTATCCAGAGAAAATAAAACCAATATTGGATGGTCGTAAACGCTGACGAAACTCATCACTGACGCCCGAGACGGCTTCCATATCGTCGTCCAGCGCAACGCTATCGCAGATACGTGAGCAACACACCACTGCGCGTGTGGCGGCAGAGCACGCACACGTGAAAATGTCTGCAGTGCTCCCGTACGTCGACGTTGCCTCGTGCCGCGCATGCCTAATGCGAATGCCCGTTTTCCTCCAACCCAGGACTTCGAGACCTGAACGAAACGAGGGCTCTGCCTGCGAAACGAAGCCGGTCGTAAAAAAGTTCCCCGGGAAGCTCCCTTCGGCTATATCGCATCCTTGTTCGCGTCCCCAGGACGGTGGGCCTTGCTGCGAGACACGTGTTATGAGGAGAAGCGCTGCTATGAACGGTTAAGGGGTTATTTCGAGTCCCATGCATGATGGTCACGACTGTGCCAGTCATTGCGATACTTAAAGTGGTTGCTCGTAGGTTGCACCAGTACTCTATGAAAATTCAATTAGTGTTTGTTGGTAGCTATGAACGAGCGTTTGTTGAATGAGTGTTTGAAATAGCGTTATTTGGTAGTTTAAGCGATTTTTCCTAATAGTAGCTGTAGGTACCCCGCGCGGCGCCTGCTATTTATCCTTAACCACTGTCACGTAGTGCACTGCTGCTCGCTATTAAGCTCGAAGAAAATCGAATGTTCTAACCATGATTGCCTGTCTTTTATAGCTTGCATTGAGTAGCCAATCACGATCAAGAAATTTGATCCGGGATCGGCGCGATTGTATGACAACTGTATTGTAGTTCGGCTCGTAATAGTGATGATAAGGGCAACGGAAAATTGAGTATGAGCAAAAAAGGTCGACTAAATGATAGTGGCAACGGAAAAGAGAGTATGGGCAAAAAAAGGTAGACTACAGACTTTTCTTATTTGCTACCCTTAATTGAGGGTTAGCAAATACTGACACGAAAACATTATTAAAGGGTGACTGACTATATTGATTAACCTATCATTAACGGCGCTGGTGACTGTGAGTGGCGGACTTTGTCGCATTCTACGCCCGAGGACCTTACATAGCTCCACCATCTCGACTCTTCGCGTCTGTTACCAATCTTGGTCGTAATGCCTATTTGTTCAGAGTCAACGACAACAGCTTCTAATTGTGTTCGCTCCAACAGAAACATACTACTGTCTCTAGAACGTTTTTTATTATTAGCATGCCTGTATTTATAGCATGTATGTATGTATGTATGTGTGTATGTATGTATGTATGTATGTATGTATGTATGTATGTATGTATGTATGTATGTATGTATGTATGTATGTATGTATGTATGTATGTATGTATGTATGTATGTATGTATGTATGTATGTATGTATGTATGTATGCATGCTATGTATGTATGTATGTATGTATGTATGTATGTATGTATGTATGTACGTACGTACGTACGTACGTACGTACGTATGTATGTATGTATGTATGTACGTACGTACGTATGTATGTATGTATGTATGTATGTATGTATGTATGTATGTATGTATGTATGTATGTATGTACGTATGCATGTATGTATGCACGCATGTATGTATGTATGTATGTATGTATGTATGTATGTATGTATGTATGTATGTATGTATGTATGTATGTATGTATGTATGTATGTATGTATGTATGTGTATGTGAGTGCGTATGCATGTGTGCGTGTGTGCACGGACTCACTCACACACACAGACACATACTGATCTGGTCAGTGACATTCGTTCTTCCTGAAGGTAAATACAGTATGTGCATTATCAAAAAAATAAAGCAAGACAACATACGCAAAGTGACTGGAAACTTCAGAAGCAGCGTTTTTTAAAAACACTTTCGTCAGGTCTTAAGAGAGAGAGAGAGTAGGTTAGAGGGTTTGTTATGACACAAAGGCTGAGAGCTCGCCCTCCATCAATTTTCTGACGCACTACTCAGTATTAGAAAAACGGAATCTGCGTAAAAGAAAGAAACAAATTAAGGCGCCAATGATAATGGTGTTATATCATTGAGTGTCCAAAAAATATCTGCAGTCTCCGCTACTTACAGGGCTAGACAGCCGGCGAAAAGGCCTGCTGGTGAAGTAACGTAGGGCATAAGAACTACTATATGGTAATGGTTAATGCAAAGTATTAACAAGTTCATTGCATAATAAAAAAATTGGGCGCACGCTAAAGAAACCCAGGTGGTCGAAATTTACGAAGCCGTCCACAACGGCGTCTCTCATAATCATATTGTGATTTTGAGACGTTGAATTCAACATATCAATTTACAGGCTGCAATGAGGTATTACTGCATGCATTAGGACGATGTTACAAACCTTGACTGAGGAATTGAATGCAAGAGATAACCCGCTCTTGCAAAAGACGTAAGCCGCGCTATCTCACCTTTTCTGACGAGAACAGCTGCGGTGAAATCTAATGCAGGCACCATTCATCGCGATTACATCGCGCTAAGGGTATCAATTAACCACGTTGTGCTTTTCATGTCGGTCCGTGACGTCAATCGTAGGGTCATTTAGGTTTATCGATAAATAAATAAAAAAAATGAAACGAGGCATAGATCTGAGAACGTACACGCCGAAGGCGATATCTCGCGAGCCCTTCGCGATGCCGAAGCTGAACAAACAAAGGAGCTCACGCTTATCGTAATAAAGGAAGCGCGGTTCCTCATTAACCGTGCTGGCGCTGATTGGTAGGGTGCAATGGAGCGCGTTTTTCCTAATTGGAAACCGGTTCCTGGAATAACACGGCGGGGATAAAGATATGTCGGGGACAAGAAAGAAAGAAATCCCCCGCCCCGCACCTCGCAGACGCTCCAGAATTTAACGCGAATTTAGTGCTGCGTCGGTTTTCATCTACTCAGCGGTGGCTGTCGCCTTTTTGTCAAGATCTGAAGTGCTTATAGAGAAGAACCAACAAAAAATGTCTCACTAACTTTTCCTGAGGTGACACGGATTCTGGCACCCGTTGCGGAATGAGTCTCCGCAGTAAGAAACAGTGACCCGTTCGAAGCTCGCTTTGTTTGATGGACCCTATGAAACGAATCTGTTCTGTGTGGGCGTGTTATCTTGAATCTCGATTTGCGTGGAAATCGCATTGTAGAGAGTGCACTTAAGATATACGTGGGGAGTGATGTGTTACCAAGTATCCTGGGTGGGAGACGGTGGGAACGAAGACGTCGTGTTTCACCCCGCAATGAAGGGTGGGAGGTATCATTCTTAGTATGCCTGACAGAGAATGGTTAGGAGGACTCGTTTCTCTGTTCCACACAAAACCCAAACTGGTGCGATAGAGTTTGATACCTCAGAAGGATGATCTACGCGCCGAAAACAATGCGAATCATGGAGCAGAGTTTACATCGTGCCAGAGCCGAGTGTAAACTGCTGATAGCCCAGTAACCCATGGGAGTCTACCGATGTGCGAGTATATTCTTACACACTGCCAGAAATAGAGCTTATAAACTTGTTGAAACTTCACTCAATGTAAAATGCTCATTTGAATATCGTGACGTTAAACGTATTGTCTCTACCTCGCTTGGGTGCGTTCCCTCGCTCTATTTATTTTCATCTATTTTTCGTCTATTTGATCGTATGGTGCATTCTTGCTTCACTTTGTTCCGGGAAATTTACTCTCTACTATGCCTAGAGGCGGCTGATGAAATTAGGGGGATCGTTGTAGATGTCTTCAGAACAGTTTTGACTTGTTGACGTTCCTATAGGTTCACCTAAATGTTAGCACATCGGCGTTATCTTTCTTCGAGCCCATCGAAAAGAATAGCTGCAGTGGCCAAGGGTAGAACCTGTGACACTATAAGTTCCGCCGCGTAATACCATCACCACTTAGGTACCATGCCTTCGTTTATTAATCAATCAATCAATCAATCAATCAATCAATCAATCAATCAGTGTTGCTTTTTTCATCTAGTAGTAATGAAACGAAACGACTATTTTGGTACCCACCAGCAAACTTCCAGAGAATGTATAATGCATATAGAATATTCGGGGCATTTGATGAGACCAAATCTTGGCCACGCTTCAAAGAAAACGGCTGATTTACTCGGTGTGGTAAGAAATGAAACCTACCGGGGGCATTGTGGTCGCGGTTCACAAATACTGCCAATCTATATAGGTAAATAAAAGGGTTTAAACATAAATTATATACACTCGAAAGTTGCACGAAAAAAGGCCGCTACTTCAAATGAGGTCGTTTACATGCACACCACGTTCCGCTGACGGATATTCGTACGCTCGAGGCGGCTAACGGAAGGACGAAAGAGTTCGGCACGTGGCCCACTCCATCAACTAAAAAACTTTCTAAGGTACTACTTCCTCTACCCTAATCCGCCTCCTTTTTTTTATTCTTTGCTGTAGCCTTCATTTTCTGATCAATTTGTCTGCGATGGCAACTCACATAGTGAACTACCATTGGAACATGTTTCTTCCATACATACAATGAAACGTCGTCGGCCGCATGCGCTGACGACATCGTTTTCATTGTAGTCGTTCCTGCCTTCTTAAGGAAGAGTTTCAACTGGCTCTGATACTTTTCGTACTTCTTTTAAGGTCTTTGAAGTCTCGGTTCTAAGACTAACGATGTTATTCTGCTTCTGACAGTACGCGAGAAGTTAGTATGCAGATAGCGGTCGGAGTAGACTTTGTCTCACATCACGTGTGCTCGCCATTGCGTTTTCTTGTGCTCTTGATGAAGGCTTGAAAACTTCATCACCAGCCTCGTGCTGACGAGGTCCAAATTTAGTCTCCGACCCTGGGACTTGCTCCTTTATATTAAGGTGAAAGCCTTAAATGTCGCAGACTCGTGGCATCCGACCGTTCATGCCCTGGCATGGTTCCAGCTGTGGCCTCCACCCTTACACTTTCTCATCAATCACGTGATTGCTGAGTGTGTGTAGAACAAAATGGATAAAAATAACAAAAACGAAAACAGAAAAAAAAACAAAAGAAGGACATTGCACAGTCAATCGAATAGCCACAGGTTTCCGCCAAATATACTTTGGAATTTACACTGTATCCGTCAATTTTTTTATCTGAACCAGCCTGACTTTATGTAGTAAACTTTATTCTTGAAAATAAAATGTGGACCATGAACCCGAAGGGAACCCTGATGGGATGTGAAGCAGTGGTGGCGCGCACGCAGTTTACCCTGTTGAAACGGGGGTCGACGCGGATGCTTCAAGAACGGTTTGAAGCGAAACTCGGTGTAGCGTTCACTCAAGTAAACGTTTGTGTGAAACGCTAAGGCACAGGAGGCGGGTTGAATGTTGTACAAGTTTTATCGCAGATGAACGAGCCGAAAGAGTGTTTCCACTCGACGTGCGATCGAGCGTTGCGGGCGGTGGGGAGAGTGAAGCGAGAGAGGAGTGTGTTGTGAGCGGGCGGAGGAGCCGGCAGCTGCGGGTGCTGCGGCGAGCGTGCTGCGGTTGAGGGAGAGATTGACGTCAGCGCACACCTGCAAGGGGAGCGTGACGCAACGCGCAGATGTGTAGTGACCTACTTCGCAACACCCCAATACCTGCATCGAAGGGAGCGCGTTAAGGTGTGTTCGTATGGACGCACGTACGTACGGCTTTTACACACGTGAGTCAAAGAGCTACTTTGCATTTAAAACATTAAGTTAGTGCACACTACTGTTTCTTCTCCGCTGTTGTAAACCTGCCATCTTATGATGGAGGCGATGAGTCACCGCGCATTTAACCGGCTGAATTAGGCTTCGGTAGAAATGAAGACGGCAAGCGCAATTTGCGTTTGCTGACAGTGCAGCACACGGAAGGCACGAAGACGCAGAATAAATAGGAGGAAACGCCTCGATGCGGTAGTGGCGCTCGAGCCGACAGCGGCAAAGCTTCGTCCACAGGTGCAAAAAAAAAAAAAAATGAGCAACCGGCCAAGACACTCGGCGCGAGAGCCTTGCCTAAGCTGCTGCCAAATCCGAAGCCAATGCCAGGCTTCCATCGGCTCGTCGCGATCCCACACGCAAAGCCGTGGGCGCAGCGTATGGTCTTCGGTATAGCACAGACAGAGAGAGAAAGCAGGTTCGTTTCCATAACAAGGGGGCCTGTCGGTTGGGCTCGGTATTGCGAATGTCACGACAGCCGTGCCCTTTCTCAGCTCTTCTCCCTTTTCATTCTCCCCAACGTGTGCCGGCGCACCCTCTTCCGCGGGAGCGCCGACACACCGATCCCTAGTCCGGCCTCACGCTCGACAAAAGGCTAGGGAAAAAAGGGAAGCTCATCCGTTCTCTTTCCCTCTCTCTATCTCTCTTTTACTTGTATCTCGGAGGCACGCATATGATCAAATTGTTATCTCGTACCCTACGTAGTCTGTATATTTCGTCTAGATGTTTCGTCGACGCTTTTTATAAGGAAAACCGGGAGAAGAAAGTAAAAGTGAAAGTATTCTCCCATTGACGCTGCTTCTTATTTTTCCGCTTGCGTTGGCGCTAAAGCCGCGATTCGAATTATACTTGCATAGGGGCCGAACGCCTCCAGTATCGCGGCCTATTCTCGACGGCTGTCCCGTCCTCGTGGGAGGCGTCAAGAAGCGCTAATCAGAAATTCAGTGCCCCAGAAGAAAGAGTCCTTCACGACGGCAGAGTAGTGCATTTGGAGCGCCTCAATAGGTTTTTTTTTTTCATTCATTTCAGCATAGAGACTGTGACTTCTCTGCCTTCCCCCGCCCATTGGATCAGGACAATTTGATTTGCGCCGATTCTTTACTTTTTTTAGTATACTTTAAATTTCTCATCTGTCCTTGTCCAAGAGCACTATTACTTCACCACGTTTTTTGGTCTAGTGAGAAGACGTTCATTAGCGATTTCACCGAAAGTAAAATGAAAAAAAAAATTATATTTGCGGACTCTCTCGACGCCATTTGACGAGGATTTTGACTGAATGTCTTTGCTCAGAACACGAGAAGCCAAGATAGTTTTTGTGCGTTACTTTCAGTGGACAGTTTTTCCCGAAATAAGGCCCTCTTCCTACTGCAATTTTGAATCATCGGCTGCACTTCGGACGTCTGACGCAATCGACATTGCAGTAGTTTTTCAATGAAGTTCTTCGACTGACTAGGCCTGCTCGGCAAGTCAGATAAGAGACCGTTTTTAGACTCGTTGGAAACGTTTTCATAGTAATTACATTTCATGTGGCCGTTGTTGTTATACAAAAATTAGCCGAGTGCCCTGCAACACCGGAGGCACTGGTGGAGGAGAAACACCGGGCCCGTGACCCCCCTGAAATTTTTTTAACCATGCACAAAGAGTACAAAGTGACACTCGACTACATCTGCCTGCCCGGCCCCCACTTAAGAATTAAGTGTGGCCCTCTCTCTCCTTACCGAAAAACATTTCCGTCTGCGCCCTTCACCGGAGTTAGCGCATATTCCCTATTGTGATAAACGTAGGCCGTCTGATGGCGGTTAGCTGTGCATCGTTGCTCAACATCGCCAATTTTCCGTGTCATTTGTAATACCAGTACAGGATCAGTGCTATTTTTGTCGTGCACAGCGCTATGTAGACATCCAGTTTGCGAATACAATGTTCAGTACAAGGCAATGGCATCCGGTTCGGCGTTTTCTTTTGGTCTTGCTATACTTGGAGCGTATTTGACACGCTGGAACCCTTTGCTTGGCAAATGATCCTATTAGGAACTGTAGTTCATTGGAAAGTTTGCTTCTTGGTGCCTATGATAGGCGTTGAAATTTTGACATCGCCTATGACGTTGTACAGTCGGCAAAAACTTTAGCTATTGTACGCAGCAGCCACCTATTTTTTGTCAGCGCTATATTACCGAACGGAGTTACAAAAATTGCTTCGTGGACATGTGCCTTGTGGGCATTCACTTGTTCTTTATTCAACTGAAATTAATTTAGTAGTATGGCAAAGATACGCAGAAAAAAATGACACTCATGTACAATAGCTAAATATTTGGTCGATTGTACGTCTGTATCACGCTAGCGTCAACATATAAGCTGTGCCACTTACGCGATGAAGAAAAAGAAACAAAATACCCTCATGTAGCAAACGGCTGCGTAGGTTTTCATCGCAGTACTTAAGACTAAATGGACACTAAAGGCTCGATTTTGCATTACTTACTGCACCTATGGGAGTATGGCTAATGAAAAAAAAAACGATGGAAAGGTCAGCTGTTGTGATTCATTGAATTCTAGAAACAATGACTGACTAAGCATGTTAGGTCACGGAACAACGAACGTCGCTGGAGCCAAGTATTATTGCGACAAATGGGCTTGATACATATTCCCCTCATGATCTATTCGAACGTGATTGCAGCATGACTCTACTACTACTAATACCAATAGTCATTACTCGCGAGGCCATATATGGGTGGGTATCTACAGTGCAACGTGGCACTACCGAAATCCTGCCTACAGTAGTGTCAAGTTGTCGCTATACGAACGTGCATGGAACGAAGCAGGGCCCTCCAACTTCATGCGTAATTAAATGGCGGAGCTGTCTAAGCTGGTCGTAATCTGTCCAACGTCAACAAAAGCTCCGCGCCGCGATAACATCACCGCGCTTTGCCTAGCAACCGCTTGCCCAACTGTGCTCCTGCCTCCCTAGATCATGCACAGCTCCGCCACCAGTCCACCTGCCTGGACACAGCGCGCCACCGCATGGTCGTGCCAGACGTCATGCCACCGCCAACTGCGCATGCGCCCCTCCGTTCTTCAGAAGCCGGCGCGTCGCGCCAGAAGCAAACTTGGAGAGACCGAAGATGGTTCGCAGTGCCAATAAAGAAGCCGCTTACCGGCAACTGCGCCGCGCTGCTAGACGAGACTGCTAGCTCGACTCTTTTGATTGATTGATTTGTGGAGTTTAACGTCCCAAAACCACCATATGATTATGAGAGACGCCGTAGTGGAGGACTCCGGAAATTTCGACCACCTGGGGTTCTTTAACGTGCACCCAAATCTGAGCACACGGGCCTACGACATTTCCACTTCCATCGGAAATGCAGTCACCGCAGCCGGGATTTGAACCCGCGACCTGCGGGTCAGCAGCCGAGTACCTTAGCCACTAGACCACCGCGGCGGGGCGCTCGACTCTTTTGAAGCAGTGCGTTACTTAGTATAGCTGACACGGCGAGAGGTGACTATGTTGTACTCGATTGGAACTTGACATCACTTGGCATTACTTGGTGAAACTTAACACCATATGGCCTCACTTCATATAACTTGGCATCACTTGGTTTGGTCAGGACTAGCTAGGAACCTACGAGCTGTACTTGGCGCTGATCTATGCGCCACTAAAGCTAACTACGCCCGTTTTTTTTCCCCTTCTGTGCTCACTTTTTCTATCTTTCTATCTTTTGGTCTCTTCATCCCATTCTCCAATGCTAAGGATAGTAAGCCAGACGAGCGTGTGGTACCCGTTATTACCTTGCCTTCTTTTCTTTCCTCCTCTTATCTATGACGTCATCTTTGGGCGTGTTAGCCAGCGCCGCTGGCGGCCTAAGCTGTGGCTGGACCATTTAGTGTGTTGCAAAAAAAGCATCCCATACTTGCACCACCCTCAATTTATTTTCTTTCCTTTTATGTTCGTTTTGCTGGAGTCTCTCATATTTATATGGTGGTCCTCGAACGTTAAACCCTACATATGAATAAATTATTTTTGTTTTGCTCGCGTAATGGTGGTCCCGAATTTCAACGAGGCACCAATAAATCGAAACGACTATGTCCAATGAGATGACTCGTAAAACCTAAACGAATCGAGTCGCCCTGGCTTGAACCTGTAGGCAACGGGTGGAACAGTGATAAGGCGAGCCGGTGCGCGAACTCCAGCCGTAAACGAGACATCAAACGAAAAAAGGGGTTTCCACTTCGATCCTAAAGTTCTCAATCGGCGTGGGAGGCCTCATGTCGTCGTGGTTGAGTGAAACTGTGAATTTTCGGAGCGGCCAGATTGCGGCAGAAATCTTTTAAAACGCTGGCTTGTTTTATAGATGGCTGTATAGCCATGTGTGACAACACCACAGGCCTTGTACTGTAGTAATTTTTCCTAGGCTGCTTAGTAATACGAGAATGCCTACATGTGACATCTGAAAGTTTTTATTCACAAATTGCTGCTGAAATCTTTTAAAACACTGGCTAGTTTTAAAGATGGCTGTATAGCCATGTGTGACATCGCTGCAGGCCTCGTACTGTTGTAATTTTTCCTAGGCTGCTTAGTAATACAAGAAATGCCTACCTGTGACATCTGAAAGTTTTTATTCACAGACTCTATAAGTAAGATATGACACTGAGATTCTCTTTGATGCATTAGGGTCACATATATTACCACAGAGGTGCATGGAGTCGTTTAGCGTGGTGTAGTTTAGTGCAGTGAAGTGTGATCTGGTACAGGGTGCGTAGGTACGGCTGTTTGATCCGCTTGCGCTGGCTTCGGCATATAGGTTGCCGGTAGCTAATGATAGAAATGCAAGAAGAATTAATATCTTTGTAGAAATAAAGCATTCTTCAAAATTCTTCGAATGACCATGGTTTAGTATGCATACTCTCCATTTCTGGAAGCGGTGTCTTGAAAAAAAGAAAGAGAAAGGAATGGCGTTACGATGTATAGCTTATGTTTAATCTTAATGCCGTCGCTGGTTAGAACTGACGAAAAAATGTCAGCAAAGGTTTCATACAATACGTAAGCCTGATCGGAAGTTGTGGTTTACAGGTCACCAAACATATAGAAGAAATCATGTGGCGGCACATCATAGATGAACAGTGATTTGAACGCGAGCACCTTTAACTAGGCGCACAGGGCACATTTTGACTTGCCAAATTATTAGACGCATGGTCATTAAAAGCCCGTCGTACATCAATGAAAGTATTTCAACTCTTCTGCGAAGACATTGGCGTTCGTGATGAGTATTGAGAGGACAGCGTCACTTTTGAGCACGCCGAATGCAAAAGTTCGTGATGCATTTACGGATTTTCTTTTTATACTTATGACCATGTGACCAGCTAACGGCGACCACTCCTCCACTTATTTTTTACCTATGTAACAAGAACAAGAAAAACATCCTGTTCTAAACAAAATAATATTCCGCGTCATATTTCATTCTCCTGCAGATCGCCCCCAATACTAACTACTTTCGAGAAGAGGAAGGGGAGAGCCGATTTCCCAGCAATTGATTTTACCTCTTCGGCCGTGCTAACACGCAATCGCGTGGTAATTGTTTACTAATATTTCGAGAAAAAAAAAGAAAAATAAAAAAATTACTGAAGTGCATTGCAAAAAAGTGTGTGTGTTTGTGATTAATTGATTCATTGATTGATTGATTGACTGATTGATTGATTTGTGGGGTTTAAAGTCCCGAATCACCATATGATTTAAAGTCCCAAATCACCATATTCTGGGGTTCTATAACTTGCACCCAAATCTGAGCACACGGGCCTACAGCATTTTCGCTTCCACCGAAAATGCAGCTGCCGCTGTGCGTGTATGTGCGTGCGCGCGTGCGTGTGTGTGGTGTGTGTGTGTGTGTGTGTGTGTCTGCACGCATGCGTGCGTGTGCTTGCGCCTGTGCTTGCTTGTATGCATGTTTTCTATTGAAAAAAAAAAGTTTGAGCTCCTGTTAGATACCCGTGCACGGTGAAAACCATTACGCGCATGATGTGATTTCGCGTCGGACACCCGATAACTCTGCAATTCGCGAGAGAAAAAAAAAGTGGGCGGTATATAGGGAGATGCACTGAAGTACAAGATGAAGAAACGGGAGACAAAAATGAACGTCTGAAGGAGTGGCGCGCAGATCCCATCAACGAAGGCTCGTCGCCGTCGTTATGACACGACGGGCGCTCACGATTGCAGAGACCGAGCAAACACCGGAACTCGGAGTGGGTTGGGCATGATAATGAAGGAGACAACGAAAACAACGAGGAACTTGCTTCGTCATTAGCCGGTGGCGCTGATGCAAGGGCGTACGGAGAACAACGAGGCGTTTGTTCCTAATTGGAAATCACTTTCTTCTTCCAAAGGATGGACGAAGGACTAAGAAGAGAGGATGAAGGAATGACACCCTGCGGCACTCCGTGATAAGTTCCAGAAGTGAAACCTTGTATTTCTTTTTCGTTCTTGTCTTAGCGCTTCTGTGGTCTCAAGTCCAGGTTTGTTGAAGAAACAAGCAGGAAAGTGAAAAAATAAAAGCGCCACTTGGATTTTTCTCTCTCTAGCTCCCCCACTTTAAGAAGCTCCGAGACAAGTTAGGAACGATGGCGCGGTGCTTTCTTCTTCTTCGAAGCCTGAGGCTAACAGAGGCCCGAGATACTCGGCCTTGTTTCTATTGCGTCACGCTTTAAGGTAAAAGTGAGAGACGCATCTTTTTGAGGAGGCTGGATATAAAAATGGAACTAGGAACTGCAATATTGTGTATATCCAATAACACTTGAGCGAACAACCAATCGTATTATCCGGTGTCGCGCTTGGTATGTAAAAACAGCGCAAAAAAATTAAAGACAAGGACGGAGGAAGAGACGACACCTGTCCTCCGTTTTTGTCTATATTTTTTTTCGCTGTTTTTACATCCCAAGCATGAACCACCAACTAACCAAACTTTCGCTGTTATCCGGTGTCACTCCTGTAGCAACAGTTGAGCAACGGCTGGTGAACTGAGCAGGAGGCATCCGTTTTGTCGAAACATTGGCTACAGTGAAATACCGTACACAACAATTTTTTTGTCACATAGCACTTCATTTTTGCACTGAAGTTATACGTCTTGTTCGAATTTCGCGAAAGGAGGGCATCCAATTCAACGCACTAATTTTCGATCCAATGTACACAACAGCCACAACGACTATAGAGCCACTGAAAAAAAAACGTGTTTTGCTAGTCATTCTGTAATTTCATCGTCTTCTGGGAAATTTGGCATGCGTGCTTCAGCTTTACTCATTTTAGTCATCCTCAGAATATTAGCAAGGTGTCACAAAGACTAAAATCAGTAAACCTTCTTTCTGGCTATGAAAGCAGGTCCTATTTGAAATAAAACCGAAAATTGTAGTGATATCCGTCTTCATTTTCCGTCGCATGTCTTCAGTGTATTCAATCAATTAATTTTTGTTCAACTCCTTGTGTGAGTAACGCCCTCAATATCTTCGCAAAACGCAGCTCATTCACTCCCCCTCCACTCCCTCCTGCTAAAAAAGAGAGATCATCTTCCCTTGGAGTTAAATGTGGATATGCATCTTGCTTTCAAAAGATAAGCGATGAATACGTCACGAAAATCAGGTACTAATGGCGCCCTGACTCCAAGAAGCCGCGCACATTTTTTCACCCTTTCCTTGGTGTTTCCCAGAATGGCGTGGCATACAAATCGGAAAGTCAAAGCTCCGAGAAGAGCGGCGGAAAAGCTCTGCTCGACACGGCAGCGCGCACCGTCGAAGACGGTGCCACCGAGCACGAACGGATGACTCCTGTGGGTTTCCAGGAACACGGCTAGGAACGCATGGAGGTCTTGGGAGGGCGGGTGGTATCTGGGGAGGCGGCTCGTTTCCATAACAAGGGCCTCTCCGATGGGGCCCTGAATTACGGATGTCACGACAGCGGATCCTTCAATGCCACCGAGCAGCGGCCGGACCCTGGGGCCTAATCCGGCTTCATGCTCGACGAGCTCTGAAGGGAAGCAGCGCGCTGCGGTCTTCTCTTCCAGTCTTCCTCTTTTCCACTGCTTTCGTCCTTTGTTGCGCACTGACCTATGCGTGTGGGATAGATAGATAGATAGATAGATAGATAGATAGATAGATAGATAGATAGATAGATAGATAGATAGATAGATAGATAGATAGATAGATAGATAGATAGATAGATAGATAGATAGATAGATTAAACAACTTTCAGAACGCCACTCTATATGGTATTTAAGTTTAAACAATTGCGAAGAACGCATAAGTGGTAATGTGTAGTCAAGATGTTTTTCACTCTCTTAATCTTTTTCTCACAATATATAATCATCAGAGTGATTCTTTCGATTTAGAACCGACGTCACGACTTGGGATCAACCCAGAGCTGAGCCGGTCGTGGTTACGTAACGTGAATAACATCGTTTACGTAAGACTCTAATGAAATGGGGCCAGATCTTAGCGCTCCCCGTGGGATTTGGGCTTAGGATCGGCAGGATCATAACATACCATTACATCTCTTTACAGCTGCCGAGCGATCAGGTTGCGGGGTCATCGCTTTAATTTCTTCTCCAGCGGCAGACGAGGCTGTAATCTTCGTGGCGACACGTTCCACTGGGATCTCCCTAGAGTAGTTCCCCAGCTGAGCGCTATTAAAAATATTACAGAGAGAAAGATGTAAAAAAAAGTGATGGCAGAATTAAATTCACCAAGTTTCTTTTTTTTTTCGTAACTACTCTTGGGCGTAGGATGGCATGCCTCCGCTGATAACGTGCCCTGAGTCAGAGCCTGTTGGAATTGTTCTTTTGTGGGAAGCCTGGAGTCCTGAGCGACAGAGAATCCCTGTGTAAAAGGTAGATGCGTAGGCTAACCGGTTTGCTTGCCTGCGCTGAACAAGTGGATCGTAATATAAGCTTGAAGAGGAACTTTCAAACTTTTCCGGAATTCAAAAAGTTGTTGTTTTTTTTTTTTTTTGTTTAACCCTAGAACCTGTGAATATTTATAAGCCAGATGTTCTCTTCACCAGGGAGGCGAGCATTTTGGTGAATAATTTACTTTCCCGGAATGTGCAGCTCAGATCCGTTGCCATCCACTGCTTTCCGGGGGAGAGAGAGAGGAGTGTACTTGTTGAAGGCCTTGAGAAATCCCTACGTTTTTTTTTTTATTCTCGACAAGACCTCATCCGAATTAAGAGGGGGGAGGGGCTAGAGACATAAAGGAACGAAAAATACTCCAACGTGGTGTTCATCAAAACCGCATGTTCTTGGATTTTCTCGTCACCCCTTTGCAAAAGTTGTACTCTTGGCCACGGAGGTACACTGCCGTCTCTTCCTAGCAATTCTCTGTCCTCGCGGGCCAACCGCGACACCTGAGTTCCCGTTGTCAACTTTTTAGCCTCTTGCCTTCCCGCCATCCCCATTGCTTCTACGGGAGGCCCTCAAGTGCGATCGATGGATGCTCGGCTCTGAAAAAGGGGAGGAAGCGTGAAATAGTGCGCGAGAAACGATGGTAGAGGGGGGTTCGCAGCGTATAATTTGGTAGCGGAGGGGGTGCTGCCGACAGTGGCTGATGTCGCAGCAGTCACGCGTACTCTCGCCCTCTTCCTCGCCCTTCCTTCATTCGTCCGTTCACGTGAAAGAAAAGAGGAGATAGGACGGTGACGATGCGCGCACCCGGTAGCTCGACCACGCTGCTGTCATTAATTCGCGTAATTAATGAAACGCTCCCCCTCCCCACCACAAGCGTGCCGCTCGGTCTTAGCTGTTCCAGCCGCCGCTGCCACCCTTCCGTTTTATCTGTCGCGGGATTCCGACGGAAGAAACCCCGAGCTGCTTTGCCACCGTCCACTCTTCTTCCATCCCTCCGTCTCGCTACCTCCTCTCACCCGTCCCTGTTTCTGTACAGGTTGCAGCAAGCGAATTAGGAAGACACCATGACGTCTTGTGCGCTTTTTTTTTTCTCCGTCTTTTCACAAGCTGACCTCCGGAGAAGAGCAACCTCTGTGGGGGCTCTGTGGGTGCGCGTGTCCAGGAGAAGAACTGAAGCAGCGTTCTGTGGCATTACTGAAGATTCGTGGCAGAAAAGTGGCTTCTCACCGTTTTAGTGTCGCTCCTCTCCCCGTACATTTCTTACTCTCTTTGTGTTTTCTAAACGTGTTTTCTAAACTCTGCCGTCGTGCCTTACTCCTAATTTTAGTATTTCTTTTACTCACTATACCACTTGCTGTTACACAGAACTTTTCTTGCCTTGTTGTTATGAACTTTTAACCATTCTTTGTTTAATTCGTACAAAGTGTTTTTCACTGCTTGCTGCATAGTTATCGCACTTGACTTATTCTCTAACGGAGGTCCCCCCGACAGTTTTCTAACTTCGGGACCTCCTCTGTACTGTAGAATTTTATTCATGTAAATGTATGCATTCCTGAAATAAAGTTTGATTGAAGATTGAAGATTGAGGCCGATGTGACGGGGCCTATACACATGTGCTGACCGAGACAAAGGATGCCGTGACGTGTGCCCTGTGTGAAGCTCGCATAGCGTCCATTCTCCAGCCCCACGTGCTTCGTTGAGTGAGTGCAGATACGAAGCTTTGCGATAGGACACTTTGTTCCAGAGGAAGTAGCCTTTTTTTGTTTCTTTCGCCCAGAGTCGGTATCGATATTTGGTTGGACATGGATACTGCTATGCGCCCATGAATATGGTGCTCACGTGATTTAATGGCTTTACAGTACTGCACTTGAGAGAACAAGGGCACATGAAGAAGCGAGAAACGTGCTTATTGGAGTAAATACTCCTTCTCTCACAAATTAGTAATAACTGTTGCTTTTGCGTCCCAAAGCCACGTTATGATTATGACGCTGTATCAGGCCTCCGTAAATCTGACCATCTGGTGTACTTTAACGTGCGTTGACGTCACGCAGTACACGAGCCTCTGCCATTGCGCCTTTATCGAAGTGCGACTGCCAGGGCGGGGACCGAACCCGCGTCCTTAGGGTCGGCAGCCGTGCACTGTAAGAGCTACACCATTGAGGCGGACTCATTCTGTCACGTATGACGGGATAATTTCTTTCCCGCCTTCAACAGTGCCACGCTTTCGCACGGACAAGCAATGGAACACAGGACAAACACCGTGTGCGCATAGAAGACAGCAGCATATGTGCTCCCACCTCTCTATACCAAGTCACCCTGTACCAACTTGCGCCTGCGCACACAGAGGTGCAAGTTAACTGTAATTAGCGCAGTAACAGACCGATACGACGGAAGGCGTAGGTACTTCGTTCTGCGAGAGAGATTACTCGGGCAACCAACGTGTGACAGTGTGCGACCGAACGACAGGCGAAAGACAAACGTGTTAGGCGGTTATTCGTTTTCAAAAAGAATTGTGAAAAGAGAAGGAAGGAGCTGAAGTAAAATTGGTGGCATTTCGGCAAGCACAAAATAGTGAACGAATGGGCAGATGCTCAACACGTTTCTCCAGGAGAAGAGGACAAGGATGAGTAGGCTGATAAAACGTTGCCGAACTCAACAAAGCCATTCCTTTCCTGCAGCGGTTCTGCAAGCGCCAACCAGACTGGCACGTTCGTGCGAAAGCAACATAGTATGGAATTTCTCTCGGGCATGCCATCTGCGCCTCACCCACGGAGATTAGCATTCGGGAGAAAGAACCGCGAGTTGGAGCGCAAGAGCTGGCTGGGCACCTGCTAACCGGAACGTCTTAGGGATGTAGAAAAATGGGCTGGTGTGCGTTGCGCGTTTGTTTATTTGTTTGTTTGTTTTTTTATTTTCTTACACGCTACCTCACTCTGTAACGCTGCCTCGTAGAAAGATTTCATCGATGTGTGCGTATAGACGGAAAAGTACGCCGCGCGCGCACAGGATCTCGGAGCGGGTTAGGATTTCGGGAAGGAATCATTTCTTGTCCTGGTTGGACGGAAGATGTTGGAGCACTTGTGCAAGTGCGGAGCACTTCCGCTATCACACTAAATTGCGAAGAGAGTAACCAGACTTTAGTGAAGAGTATAGTTCTGAAAAGTTCTTATAGATTAAGCGAACAGAAATGATGACCCACATGTTGTTACAAATCTGAGGCTATCACTCGTTCTTAGCCCGATAGTCGCCACTCTGACCACATTGCTTATTAACGCTGTTACATGTTAAGGATAAGCTTGACAGTTTGGTGCAAACATAATCAAACCCAGCCTCTGTCAACTCCTACGTTTCTGTATTGTATACGTTGACCCATTCATAGTAACTCATTAAATTTTGTTCACTTCAAGAACACCAAACGTTGAAAAAATTTCATAGTCCAGACCCTTACGGCGTTCCTCACAGTCGTAGTTTTGGCACATAGAACCCTAGATATTATTCTATCATGAAAGTAACAGCCTTAAATTCCTCACCAATGCAAGAATTAACTGGTGTCCTGCGTTGGCGGCGTCAACACTAGTGACGCAAAAAAATTGTTCTCTCC
This sequence comes from Rhipicephalus microplus, assembly GCF_013339725.1. NCBI lineage: Eukaryota > Metazoa > Arthropoda > Arachnida > Ixodida > Ixodidae > Rhipicephalus > Rhipicephalus microplus. The sequence goes on along the minus strand of NC_051175.1, from coordinate 101,844,404 downwards.
GCGGTGACGTCAGCATATGACGTCATCACTACGTCATGTAACATGATGGCGCATGCTGATGTCAATATTTGAAATCATTTCTTTATTAAAGGTGATTGATTGATTGATATGTGTGGTTTAACGTCCCAAAACCACCATATGATTATGAGAGACGCCGTAGTGGAGGGCTCCGGAAATTTCGACCACCTGGGGTTCTTTAACGTGCACCCAAATCTGAGCACACGGGCCTACAACATTTCCGCCTCTATCGGAAATGCAGCCACCGCAGCCGCGATTCGAACCCGCGCCCTGCGGGATTTTATTAAAGGTGAGCCGATCCCTAAGGCCGTAAAGTTTCCTGTAAGTACAATAGAGGGGACTCTAGCACTGTGATCGTCCAGCGACAATGGGAAGGATGGTTAGTGTACGTATTTGCCTATTCGTCGTACTTGCGGGCCTTGAATCGCACTATGGCTTCGTTTATTGGTGTGTTTTGGTTTTGTTTCGAAGGAAAGATTGAAATCTTTGGAACATCGCAGCCCGATTTGAAATTATAAGCCTAAAAGGCTAAGGTGGTGAAGCGCAACTGTTGAAGATTTGTTGCGTTTTCTTTCCGTGACAAAACCGATTCAAGGCGCGCGACCCCAAACGGAGCCAGAAGTACGAAGGTTAGGGAAATTTGTGTAATACCCATAATTACCATGCTCACTGAAGTGCCGCGCGTTACGGCACCCATAAGCACTAGTGACATCGTTCCCTCTAGCGTATTTATAGAAAACTCTATGCCTAAGACAGTGCTTCCGGAACTGATCCCCGAGGCTGGGATCCCCGAGGCTGATCCCAGAGGTGAGCTGGAAGGAAACCGTGAATTCCTCTTATCTTGGAGACATTGCCAAACCATTTTAATTGTAGGCAGGTTTCAGAGGGCGGCGCTGGAGGTTCAATACATCGAATCGAAAGAAGAAAATCAAAAAGTTGGCTTTCGCCTTTAAACCGGCAAAGGCAAGGCGCATAAGGGACGCGGTGACCTTCCATCTTTCTGTTCAGTCGTATACTTAAAATGTTTGTGTTTGTGTGCTTCCTGTGTTCCTACTTTCTTCTGAGCCGGGAAAAGCACAAAAGTGCTCGTTTACACTCTGCGTCGGACACTTTTATTTTTATTTTATTTAATAATACTGTCAACCCTCGCTTTAGGGTCATAACAGGGAGGGAGTACAATATGAGTACAAACAGAACACCTAAAAAAACCATTAAGCAATAAACACAGGAAAACAGAATGGGCAGTACTTCAACCATTACCAAAATAAGCATCAATTTCTCTGTCAAAAGTTTGCACATCGGTACTATTAATAACATGTTGGGGTAAAGAATTCCATTGTTCTATAGCATCCTGGACATCGCAGGAAATTAGGGTCACTTCGAACGTGATAGCACGACGTTTAGTGAAGCGCGAACGCTCTTTTTTTTTTTTTATCACTCGCCGGCATCGTTGCTTCAACTAAAAATCACTGCGAGGCCGCCGCCGCCTCCAGCACCATCAGGCGTCGATCGCCTAAGAAGCTCAATTCGAGTGGCCCCTCTCTTGCTAACCTGTTTTCTTCATTTTTTCTTTTCTTTTTGACCCACATGCGTCCAACGGTGGCGACGAGGGCGACTTAAGGTAGGGAAGGTGTCCAAAGGCAACAACGCGCTGAAGCGAGAGGTGCCTCGCGTGCTTCGGCTCCATTTCCTCTGCGCGTGGAGAGTCGGTAGCGCGACTCAAGGATTGGAAGGAGGCGGAGACGAGATGGAAAGGGGGTATCTGCTTCTGTACGCTTGGCCCCCGGGTGCGGGTAACTTGTCTTGGCTAGGCTGCGGAACCGACGCGAAAGCGGCCCTCCGTGGAACGTAAACACGGCGCTCCGCCGCCCGCGGTTTGACACGTGCTCGGCACGCACTCGGTGCAAGCTTTTGGGTGAAGCCGACGGTAAGAAAAGAGAAAAAAAGAGAAAAAGAATTAAAGGGCTGTACCGAAGAGGAAGGGAAACAAATGAATCTGAAGAAAGATCGCGAGAATGAATCTCATCTCGCGAGGCGAGAGTAGCTCGATCGAAATTACTCATGCGTTGTGTTCTTGTAAGAATCTGACATTAAAAATGATAAATAAAAATTCGTGACAGATTTATTTTGCAAAAATGTATGGCTATCCGGAGATGAGTTTTCGTTTCATCTTAAGTGCCATCTATTTTACCTATTGTTGTTTTGTAAGAACACTGCCTGGAGCAGAGGTTTTCTTTAGAGGCAGTTATTTTTTTTTCTTCAATACAGTCGTCTTTCTGCAAACAGCGCGTGGTTGGTTCGAAGAAAACTTGACCGTTATAGCAATGTCACTCTACACGTTTAACCCTCCTAACTGTTGCAAGGTTTGATTTGCTTTTGATCATGCCGTCAACATTTCTCTAAAATGAGGAATAGCGGTGCGGAAATGATAAGAACGTTTTATTGTACTTACACTCAGAAAAAGGAGGAGGGTATCGAGGTTGCGCCTTTAAAGGAGTAACTAAGCTGCCACAGGCAATGCACCGTTTCGGGAGGAACTGTGAAGGTTATTCCTCAAAAAAAAGCTACAGTTATCACAAGGAAAATCGGGTTTTGGTTGACTTGACCGGCCTTTCGAAGTGCGTGCAGGTGTTTGATTTGATGTACAATCGATGAGCAAGCAACACAATGAGAAATAAATTACGGAAAATTTGCAGCAGAAACACGGGTTTCGAACTAGCGACCACTCAGTCAGCAGGCACGTATACTAATCGCTACAACATACAACGCTACGGAAACGTCTGACAGGAAACAGGCTTGTGTTGGCACCGATGAGACGTTTGCACACGGCGTGAACATTCCTGAAGACACAGCTTTGCCGCAAAGGCGAAGCAATGAACGCGATAGCAACAAAATGGAAGGTTACGCGCAGAATGACAAGCAGATCGAAACGTGCCCCGCGTTTCTCACGCACAAAAGACGCACAAAACCTTCTCACAGGTACAGATTAACGTGAATAGGCGTCTCAGTTGTCACTTCGCAGTTGCACAGACGTTGCAGTGCGGTGCATCATTCAGGAGAGAGAGAGAGTAAAACTTTATTGAAGGGGAAAGGGAGAGGGGCGTTTTAGAGCCTTTATGGTTGGGGCCCTACGTCCAGGGCTCCACTGGCCTTAGCCGCCCGCCGGACTTGATCCAGTAGTGCGAGCTGCACTCCTGGGTCCGAGCTAGCGAGGTGTGCCTCCCACTGCTCCATACTAGGTGTTAAAGGTTCGCCGAGAAAATTGGTTATGTCGCTTGGTTTACGATCGCACCCCCACGATATGTGGTAGAGAGTCGGTCTTCCGCCGCACCACGGACATACAGCCGGGTAAAGAGTTGGATGTATCGCGTGTAACTTCAGTAGGTGCGGAAATACATCCGTTTGAATTTTTCTAAGGTCAGTGGCCTCTTCCCCATTAAGGGATCTGTGAGGTGTTCCACATTTTTGACGCGTGAAGCGCTGGTGAGCTAGAATCTCCCTAGGTAAAATTGGCATGGTCAATGAAAGAGATGGATTCTCCGCTCGGTTACAAAACGCACGAGCTAGAGCGTCCGCCCTTTCATTGCCTTCGAGACCTGCGTGTCCCGGGCACCAGATCAAGCGATGGTGGTGAGTGAGTTTGGATCCTAGCAGCCTCAGCCCCATTGCTGGAAGGCGGCCCCTTAAAAAGAGCCGGCAGGCTTCCTGGGAGTCGGATAAAATAACTGATGGCTCCCCTCTACGCTCCTGAAACCTTAAGGCTAAGGCTATGGCCATCGTCTCCGCCTTTGTAGCCGAGGTCGTGCGTACGGAGGCACTCGTTAGCAGCGTCATGTTGTTATCGACAACAGTAATTATGTGTCTCTGCCAATCGAAACTGGCCGCATCGACGTACGCGACATTGGAAGCTGAGCCGAATTGCTTTCGAAGCCAGTTTACCCTCGCAGTACGTCGCTCAGCGTGAAAGTCGTGATGCATATTTTTGGGCACCGGTGCGATTGAGATTCGCCTGCGAACCTCTTGGGCTACGTCGACCAGCTCCTCATCAATGTGCTGTGGGTGGGGCGAAATTCCTATTCTAGTGAGTATCGCCCTGCCTGCTGAAGTTTCACTTAGACGATTCCTCTGAGACATGAGGACTGCGGCACTGAGCTCAGCATAAGTGTTATGTATACCGAGAGCTAGGAGCCGCTCGGTCGGTGTGCTGGTGGGTAGACCAAGTGCTGCCTTAAAAGCGCTTCTAATGAGCACATCCACCTGGCTCTCCTCACTTCTGTCGAGTGAGTGGTACGGTAGGCCATACGTCACTCTGCTCAAAACTAAGGCCTGGACAAGCCGGAGAGTATCCTTTTCTTTCATGCCTTTTTTATGATAAGTGATGCGACGGATCATTCTAGCTATCTGTTTAACCGTAGTCTTTAAGGTGGTTATCGTGTGACTGGCTTTGCCATTGCTTTGGACCCAGAAGCCAAGTATACGGGCCTGAGTAACCTCGGCTATGGCATGGCCGTCTACCTGTAAGTTTATGTCACCGTTACTTTTGTAATACTTACTGTGTATTCTTATGAGTTCAGATTTTTCAGGCGCACAGCTCAGCCCACTATTTCTTGCGAACTCTGCCACAGCTGTCGCAGCAGCCTGGAGGGTCTGCTCTTTCAGCGCCAGTGAACCCTTCGTAGCCCAGAGTGTGATGTCGTCCGCATACAATGTATATCCAAGGTGCGGGATTGCTTCGAGCTCGTGAGCAAGTCTGCGCATAGCTATGTTAAAGAGCAAGGGGGAGATGACTGCCCCTTGCGGTGTGCCTTTATTTGGCATCGAGAACGGCACCGACCTCGTGTCGCCTATCCCAATAGTTGCCGTCCGCCCAGAGAGGAAGGATTTAATGTAGTTAAATGTACGCTTTCCGCAGCCGATTGTGTTGAGTTCAGAGAGAATGGCCTCGTGCGAAACATTATCAAAGGCCCCTTTGAGGTCGAGGGCCAAGACCAAATGTTCGCCTCCCCTGGGTACGCAACTCATGACCTCTTCTTTTAAAAGGAGGAAGGCATCCTGGGTTGATAGTCCGGAGCGAAAACCAATCATGGTAGCGGGAAACAGATTTTCTTTTTCAATGTAATTTTGAAGCCGTGTCTGTACTACTCGCTCGTAGAGCTTGCCCATGCACGAAGTAAGCGAAATGGGCCGCAGGGCTCCGAGCGATGGTGCTTTACCGGGCTTTGGTATAGTTATTATTTTGGCTTCCTTCCACTCCGGAGGAACGTGACCTTGAGACAGCAGTGGTCGTTAAGAAATTGCGTTATCTGCTCAAGAACCTCAGTGCTGAGGTTTCTTATCATAGCGTTTGTTATACCATCCGACCCCGGCGCAGAGTTCCGATTGGCTGCCTGGGCTGCCGCGAAAACCTCTTCTTTCGTGATTGCGGCGTCTAATGTGGCATTCTCGCTGCCGATGTACTCTAATGTACATGGCGGAACCACATCAGTACCGATATAACGGTCTTTAAGCGCCTGGATCAACTCTCCGTCGGTGCCGGGGTAGCTGTGTACTATTCTTTGAAGAATGCGGTTCCTGGAGGACTTAGATTTGTCCGGCTCCAGCATGGACCTCAGTATCGCCCACGTCTGGCTAGTCCCTAGTGTACCGCGGAGAGAACCGCAAAACTGCACCCAACCATCGGTGGCAAGTTTCGTTGCGTATTCATTCGCTTCCTCCGACAGAGCAGCGATTCGCCTGTAGAGGCAGCGGTTGAGGCGTTGTTTTTTCCATCTCTTGATCAGGCGTCGCCTACTATCCCACATGTGCAATAGGTGCCGGTCTATCGCAGGCGCCTCAACTGTGCGCGCTATTTTCTTAGAGGTGGCATCATGCGTTTCTCGAATGAAAGCAACCCACCCACTGACATCACAGGGCGTTTGCTCCGGCAGAGGGCGCTTTCGAAAGGTCACCCAGTCTGTCATCACAACGTCCCCAGCGACACGACGAACTTTTGGTGATGCTATAGAGGTGCTAAGAATATAATGGTCACTACCAAGGTTTTCATCGAGGTTTGACCACGTGGCATTTTTAATGTTGAAGGTGAAGGTCAAATCAGGGTACGTGTCCCTGCTAATGCTATTACCAAGCCT